>JAPUBX010003981.1:2400000-3007810 GCA_028672205.1 Proteocephalus fallax | reverse complement strand
AGAGGACGTTCTTGCATGTACTTATACAGAGAAAACGGGTCACCTGCATACCCGGGTGCCCTTTTGTTTGATAACGTGCTTAGCATCATCCAGCTGTTTACGGTAGTCGTCGATGGTCGCGTCCATTGTCTTGATTTGGTCTCGCATGCTGTTGAGTTTACTCTGGAGACCATTTCGAGCAGTTTGTAAAGCTGAAATCACCGCGAAGAGAAACAAAACGCATATTAAAAGGTCACAGGAATTCATATGAAAGTTTGCGTGTGCGTTTGCCTGACGTACCATCGAGGTCCTTGCGTTTTCCGGTCAATTCTCCAGACAACACCTTGCACTCCTCCTCAAACCTGGACACAGAAACAAATGTAACACACTAACCCTACTGGGAAAACCTAAGTAGTCAGTATATACAAAAAAGATATACCGCGTAATTTCATCGCGTTGCGTTGCCAGGTGGCTCTGGCCAATCTCGGCCGCCGCCAGTGCCCCCATCTGCAGACTCAGCAGACGCAACACCTCGGCCTCGGCGGTGACTGCCCGATTTCGAAAGTGTTCGGCGACGGCGTCGGAGGTGCGGAGGGCGTCAGCTTTGGCGGCGGCGTCTGCCTCGAGGACAGCCTCGCGGGACTGTTGGATTGAGGGAAGGGAGGGAGGAGACATCGATAAAACAATGATTGTTGCTTCTTACGGTTCTATGGTGGTGATGTGGGGTGCACGGGCTGTTCCATGAATAGGGACTCCTTCCCCCAGAAGCCCAGGTGTGTGTCGCATGTGCAGCGGAGGTTTGTAATCTGTAGTGAACTCCATTAAAAGATTCGTCTCCGGAGGTCGGGGAAAACTCGAAACGACAAATGCGCTGGGGGGGCATCTCTCCTACGCAACCCTGTTCCATCCGTCATTATTGTGGTGCCAAGGGGATTGCGCAGAGGAATATTCTACGGATAGTATTGCAGTACGCTGACAGAAAAGGGCAGGCTTAAATAGACAAGAGGAACCATGCGAGCACCAACAAAGGATGACGCATAAAAGGGGAATTTTCAAGGGCATGTGAGAGGAGATTATTTGTTAAAACATCCAATACGCGCCGCTTCTTAAGGGCATTACCTGAGTTCCAGGAACGGATTCCCAAGGAGAATGCTAGAAAGAACTCACCTGAAATATTTCGATTTTTCGCAGACAAATTGCCATGGCTTCGGATCCCGCCACAGTGACCTAAAAACGGGCATATTGATGATCATTGGAAAATGTGCTCAAAAACACATTCACGGCGCGGACTCACAAATGCGGGTTTGGGGCTGTTGTCGAGGGCCAAGGAGAGTTTGTTCAGGGTCGACTGGGCGGCGGCATCGATTGGTGGCGGCGGTGGTGGTGGTGGTTCGCAGGCGACACCGTCAGCCGCTGCCGCGTCGCCGTGATGCCGAAGTCGTGGCCGCGTCGCAGTGATCCACGCCGCGGGGAAAGCCGATTTCCCACGATAAGCATTGTCAACACCCCTCAGATGGAACCTCAGGCGGTTTGTGATATAGTTGTCCGCGGATTCATGGAAGGGCGGCAGTAATTTCGACATCATGTTTACAAAACTGGGACGCAATATACAAAAAATGGACTCTTTCAAACAAATAAATTGATCCTCAAAACAGCCTCTTCCCACGTTTGTGAGTTGTGTCGCTGATCGGTGTGGAACGTGGTCAAGCCACTGCAGCAACTGACGACGTTGTTGAAGGGTTGACAGCTTCTCCGCGTCTGAACATTGACGTCTTATTTCGTTGTTGGGGAGCTCCAATCCGCTTTCAGGATTCGTAGCAGACACTAGTGATCGGAAACGACTAATCTCCTGGTGTCGTCCTCGACGCGCAGTGGCCAGGTTACACAGCCTTCGTCTGTCGATTTTTAAAGTCGTGTAGTCAACTAATCTTCGCACACAATGACATGGGGGGCGCATGAATGGCAACCTCAGATGGAATAGCCAGCTGTGGCCCGTAGACGCAAATTAGTCAGCGAATGGATGCTTTGCTGTTCATCTCCTTGAGATGGAAGAAACCACGGCATGAAGAAGCAACGCTAAACAAACCCAGACAGTGTCGCTGGAGCCCGATCTGGCCTGAAGCCGGCTAAGAGGCAACGTTAGGGAAGACGAACCTCTTGGAAGCGAAGTTGGGCAAACCGAGAGCAACCCGAAGAAGTCTGAGGACCGCCGAACAGCAGCCGTCCAGTGCGCTGTCACCCTCGTTTCCACCGGTCGCGAGAGCCAGCGCGAGCATCGGGGCCGTCAGGGGCGACTCCAGGAACCCCTGGAGGGCATCGCCGCACCGTTGGAGATGTCTCCCCAGAGAGCCCTTCTCGGCCACCGCCGCCGCATACCCGTCATCCTCCCCAGCATCTTGCAGTCGCATTTCTGACATTTGAGGGGTGCAGTCGATGTGAGTGTCCGCGGGATCCATGGGGTCGGCGTTCTCCTGGGACATTTTCTGCGATGACGACAGAGGCAAGGCCATGGCGAGAAAATCGATGCAAGTGAGCAGCAGATCAAGGGCCTCCACTGTGCAGACCACCTCGGCGATGCTGCAGAGAAAGGGGTGTGTGAGAAAGGGGTCACTTGATTTCATGTGACACCACTGCAGTGGCATTTCCGGGAAGCTTCTTGGAACTACTGGAAGGTGAGGCTATTCAACACTTCACCAACACAGTGGCCATACTTGTACCTCGGGCTGGTACTTAAGTTCCGTCACCATCCAAGTCGCTGGATTACAAGTGCAACCGAGCAATAGAGAAGGCGCAAAGCAGTACAAGAGAAAAATGGAACAGATATGACATACGTGTAATCATTGTTTTCAGGGGTTTCCATTTGCTCATCCCTTTCGCATGGGTCGATAAAAGCTGCGATCTGCCGGTACTCCTGGATGGCCTGCTGTACATGCGACTGGACAACAAAGGCGAGTCGAGAAATATAACCGGCAGAAAGTTCAACAGATTCGGCATCGAGAGAAGAACAGCATCGAGATGTTTGTTGGACGATGAAAGAGGCGCATCGCATCAGCATACGACGTCGGCAAATGCCCTCTAGATGAGTTCGATCGAGGCGTTGAGTGCTTGAAAGCGTCTGTGTGATCACTGACAGTAGTTGGAAGAGGGAGCTACTGTAGGTCGTCGAGTTAGTCAGACTTGTGACGGTGGAACTACGAGAAAACTATGAAGCTGGGATAGTGTTTTAAAAAATGAACCAACCGACAACTCGATGTCGTAAATAAAAGAGGCAACGGCAGCAGAAAGAAAGTTGTTCCGCATTTGCAGGAGATGTTCACTTATGGCAGAAATAGAGCATTCTGATGTTTCATCCGTTACACTGCCAAATATTAAAGTGCGCACGAACGAGCAAAGGTCCTCGTCCTGTTTAACGATGCACGACAGGAATTCAAGAAGCTTGAGAATTTCGGATACGTGAAAATTCGCTTACTTTACAAACAAGTTTGGCGTTCTTTGATGGAAGCTGTTTTGTGATTTCGATCAAAGCTTGTCGGATATCAGGATAGCTGAATTTATGGAGTGTTACTCAATTGTGGGCAAGACAAACTTACGATTTGATATCGTCAAAGGTTTTTTGATTTTTGCAAAAGTCGATAAGAAAACTTCCAGCATAAAGACACTCTACGTTAAATTCCCCGTTTAAGAGTATATTAAAGAGTATCTGAACCGTTGTGTGGAAATTCTGGTCGTCAAAAAACTAAATTAATAATTGTAATAAAAACATTTCTCTGTTACTTTATCCTGAACCCCCCACAAGTGAAAGCGAACAGTCATCGAAAGAACTAAATTAAGTTGACTTGAAGATTGTCCGTTCATAATATGAAGTAGAGCTTTGCGTAAAACGGCGAAATCCTCCCGTTTATGCAAAGCTTTATGCATGACAGATGTAATTCGGGAAAGGTTTGCTAATATGCCGAGTGATAGGTCGGTCATTTCGTTAGTTTCGGGGGACCGCAATATTTTGATTGCTTTCCTAGCGGCACTAACCAGAATTTCATCACAGGAATCTGGGATAATGTAATGAATATCGAAAGTGCATATATAGAAGGATCGGAGAGCCTACGGACAATTAAAAATGGATGCCTGACAAACCTCTACCAAAATGGAATCTTCTGACCATTGAAGAATACCATATAACAATGGTCGCAAAATGGAGTATTGGGTTAAGAGAGCACATCGGTTTGAATCGTCATCGGCTAAAAAATGGTTTCGTAATTTACGTTTACCAATTTTATTGACAACTCTGAGTGTGGACAATCTTAAAGATAACCCGGAGGGTGAACACAATGCAAATGATAAGAAAGAATTCAAACGATCAACGATGCGGTCGTCTAAAGGTTCCGAACATGTGGTTCCATTAAGAAATTCCTTAAGCAAATAAAAGATGCAAAATGCATACGGTGATGGATTCCTCCAGCAAATCTAAGGAACCTGATTTCCTATAACTAAAATATTCAAGGAGAATAGTATCCATTCCAATTGATAAAAGCTGTGGATACCGATAGGGTATGGAAAATGGACGTTTCAATAATAAACGAAAATGCGGTCCAATCAAACCAATCCCATCTGCACACGAAAAATCCTCAACTGGCGCTTTTGAACACTATCATATAATCGGATATACTGAAACAAATATCTATTGTAAATGCCAAATATTTTACATGGAACTTTAAGTGTAAAATTCATCACAACCTTATATATATTGCAAGGAGAATAACCAGAATGTAATAAATACAATACTGTGAGCAATGGAAATTGAAAAAGATGATTCGGAAGTATAAATGCGGAATTTCTATTTTCCTTACGTGAATTATGTGTGTTACGCTCGTTGCGCACTCATTTATTATTAGAATGCGACCTATTGATATCAACCTCGCATGCATTAACAGTTGCGATTTCCAGTATTGCGTTAAGTCTCCAATATCCATAGCGATATCGTCGACAAGAAGAAAAATCCATCTTTATAATTAGCGATTACCTTTAGGATTATCCAACCGGCACGTCATAAAACAGGATACGAAATAATGGGAAAAAATGCTGGGAAGGGTGACAAATTTTCGTCGACGGCTTGTTTCGTCTACCGTGATAATCAAACCTAAAAAATGTATTGTAACAGCCGTTCTTCACGTCTGTCTCAAAACCCATATATAATATTTAGTTTTAAATTGAAAATGCCTAACGTGGTCGTTTAATAATGTATTCATTGAATTGCCATGACTGCCGATGTTTGGGGATGCCAATTGGAGAAACGTGCCGTGACCTTAGGACTTTGTACAGGTTGCATCCATAACGCAACTCACCTTTTGTCTACGAGTATTTCTGTATTGTTCACAATTGAGTACGTCCTATAATGCATCAAGGATCTTTGTTGTTCAGATTAACCGCCTTCCTCACCTTTCGATCCTGAAAACAAATTAGCATAATGAACAATGCGCAGGAAATTAACAAATATTGCACGCATTGTAGAGAAATCGTTGCTTTATGACAACGGTGAGGGAGCAACAAAGGCTGGGATATCGGCTGGGAAACTGCGGGCCGTTTGAGATTGCGGCTGGTAGTTTGCAATACGATTGTTGACGAAATATATCCGTCGGTGTCCTGGCCGTGGCATGCTGACGTCTCGTGGGAGGTTATACATGAGGAAAGTTAACATTGCACCGAAATCCATCAATTTAAATTTGACTGGCGGTCTTTTTCTATTTTGTGATTTATACAACCGGCATAACTTACTTTAGTTTACCTGTACCGACGTGGATATATTTAACTTACAGTAAATATAATACTGTAAAAAACTAGCCATAAATTATCGCTTAAATTTCCTAAAATGTATGCTTAATGTGACCTTAGACTTTCTCAGGCAATGTAATTTCCCGACACATTATATTATATATATATGGACTTTAAATGAGCTTGTTTGGTTTTAATGACCATATAAACGCTCCCGGGTTCCTCGAAGTTTGTAGTTATTATTTTAGAGGGCGAACTTTTCCCGGGACATTATTTAAGTAATTATGTGTTGCACTCTTCATAAAGTGACTTTTTCGTTCGAATATCTTGATATTTCCATAATCATTGTAGCCTACTTGCAGCCAACCTTTTGTGTTAATTTACCTTATATTTATGTTTATATTTTGTCTAATTTAATCTCTTTACATTTGACTGTTTTAAAAACAAAAGAATCGCCTCGGAATTAATTGGCTCATTTTCGTGTTGTATATCTTTGCATTGTGTATGCATTTCCTCAATGATTTTAGGATATGTCATCGTATCTACCTTTATAGAAGGCAACTGGTTCACCACATTCATTCCGTCCGTTTAAAATAATTAAAAAATGACACTAATTTACCTGATACTTGTGAGTCCAACAGACAGCAATAACGTAACTTCTCTTTTTCTCGTATAGACATGTCCGGTGACAATTTTGACCCCTGTGAGTGTATATTCAGCCATGAAAACACCATGCAAAGGTTACTGAATATGCTTCGTCAGTCCCAAAATTACTGCAACGATGTCGTCTGTCAGGATGAACCTCCAAATTCGATAGCTCGTCAGGACAGTGGCGGTTTGCCGACGGCCTACCTCCTAATGTTTGCATGGCTTCTGGCGACCTTGGGGCTTTTTGCATTCCGTTCCGCGACTGGCAATAGTGAAACAAATAAGCCAAGACCATCCGATGTAAGTTTTCGCGCTATCTTTCGTTGTCTTTTCGGTATATTTATGCAGACCCAGGGTATTCAGCTTCAACCCTTCTAGTTTATGTGCGCGTCACGTAATATGCACGTATTTTAACGCAATCAACCAATTATTAATCACCAGACGCACACATTTTCCTCATTTCACGTCGTAAATATCTTTAATATAATGGATATTTAAGTTGCTGCACCGATTAAATAGGGCGTCATTTAACGTTATCAGACGCCTTATCTCGCAAATATATTTGTCTTCTAGTGCATATAAAACGGTTGTCTGTCGCGCTAATGTTGGAAAGTAATTGATGACAATATAAGCCAGCAATTTGTGGATTGTTGGGTCTGTCTAAACTGAACTAACCAGATGCCGCGGCTGACGTCTTGTTGCCTGCGATGAGCTTTGGACTCGATCGCCTTATATTAACGGGGAAAAGCGGTGTGAACTGCGCAGGCAATGGAATTATTTTTTGCATCTAATTTCAGGGACAGAGTCGTGACCCTCCGGCCATCTCGTAGGCTGTGATACCCCTTTGCGTACAACAACCCCCCTTCGCGCGCCTCTTATGGATCTTGTCATATTGCTGACATGGTTTTGGTCCATCACCACATCATCATCTTCTTTGGTCAAAGAACCACTATTTTTAAGTCTTGCCAACTAACATTCAGAGTGGTTGTGTTGCCTTTTTTCATTGTCCTTCTAGGGTGTCGGGAGAGTAAATAAAATTGCCTCATTAAAAAACGTGGGGACGATTTCCTTTATTTTGTCTATGACCCGGTCGATTGCAAAAAAACTGTCTTACTTGATTATACCTCCCTCGGTTGCAATTGTGGGGCCTTTTAGCAGCTCTGTTTGAACTCGCAGGTCTCTGGTCAATTCTTCAATCTAGGGGGTTTGATTAAGCGACCTAAGACCTCCACTCAAGCGGGTCACTTTTGTTGTTGGTGAAAGTGACTCTTTTCGTGTGTTGGTCCCCATTAAGAATGACCAATTTGGTTTATGGTAGATGTCTGGAAATTTTCCCCAGTGTGGCAAAACGTCTTGACCCCGAGGGATACAATCAACGGGACAGACAATGCCACTTTATGCACATCGGATTTCGCGATTCTCGTGAAATAATCCAGGCAGTAATAAACGTTGGTAAAAAATAGGCAATAAAATATCTCCAAGTGTTTTGGAGGTGGTGTACCAAACATTTTACTTTTCGGGCTTGTTTTTTTCCACGGCCCGCTAGTCGTTTGCGGTTTGGTGTGCATTTGACGCGCGTAGGCATCATCTAGCTTTTGAAGAGTTCTCATAATAGGCCAACAAAGCCTTCGTGGTGGGAGTTAGTCACTTGACAGTGCGGCAGATGTTCGCCGATAAAACTTTCCAACCAAAAAAGCCATCAAATATTGTTTTCATATATTTTCGAAAACAATACGTCTCCAGGTACAGTGATATGGAAACATGCGAAAATAGTCTTCACTTTGCGCTACCGGGAACTGTTAAATGGCTCTAGAAATACAAAAAACGTCTACCCAATGTTTTCACTTTGCGCTACCGGGGCGAAATCCGTTAAGGGGGTATTGTTGGACTTAGCTTCAGCTTTCAGCACTATTTCACAATCCCGCATCTTAGCTCAACTGTGTGAAGATGATGTGTGCAAGGATGATTGATAAATTGACTTCAAAATTAATCGGCGACGGTGCAAACGTGGGCAACATTGTCAAGATGGTCGTTGCTTGTGCAGAATGTGTGATCCGCCGGGTAATGTGGCACACCTGGCCATTATGGTGGTGGCCTTGAAAAGGGGAATGTGTGCTACCTACTGGCTGCAGACCCGCAGAAACGTGCGACCCGGTCGAATGAGGACTCTAAGACGGGCTAATAGTTGCGAGGACGACATGGGACATGAGGCGGTGTTCATTTTTTGGCATATCCACGACTATTAGACTGCTGCCTACTGACCTACCGCAAACAAACCCTGCATCCAGCCTTAGCGGAAAAAATTGCAATGCTATTCAACGATTATGACGTCACATGTGTGTCTAGTGGCGACACCCTGGAGAAAATAACCCACAACAACAACACGAAAGAAACGGTCTCTATCAGAAACACAGCAATTCCTGATTGTACGAATATTTACATTCCCGACAAAGACGTCTAGCTGCGATTCCCTCGACCGCCACCACGACCTCCGCGCTGCTTCGAAAAGAACTCCTTGCGCTTCAGCTTGTTGCGCGCGTTGGCGGCCTCAGTCTCGGTGGCCCGACGCGCCTTGTATTCCGTGGTGCGCACCACCATCCGCTGCTTCTGCTTGGTCTGGTAGGCGCTGTGTAGGAGGCGGAGACGCTGGAGGAGTTCGGCGCGGTCACGCGCATGCCCCACGGCGTCCGGAATCGCGTCAGTTTCACCACCACCACCACTGCCGTTGCCGACGCCGACGACGCCCAGGTGATCTGCCGCAGCCGATCGACGGAGGTCCACGGGGGCAGGGAAATCGGCGGTGCGCGCGCGGTGTACCTCGTCGTTCTTGTGGCGCAGGGAACGCAGTTGTTTTTTGTTCAGCTTGGGTTTGTCAACGAAGGGCAGGGCGTTGACGAGTTTTGTGGAGATCTTCAGGGGCGCCGGGTCAAAGGCCACGCGTTCTGGCTCCGACTTGAGGAATACGAAAAAGAAGGGGCTCTTGACTGTCAAATTATATTTTTATCAATGTGAACGCCATCAAAAATTGGTCACCACAGTGATCATTATTGAGCTGGCGGTCAAAACCGGGCCAAGCAACGACGTTATTAGATTTCGCCTCACGGCCTGGGCGTTGAACCCGGGTCCATGACCAACAGAGCGATGATGCCAGCCACTAAATCATCGGCCGTCATCGGGTTTGGTGGCATCAACTAAGCCTGTCTTCCCGCCCTGGTTTTGAGGACCCGATGAAAGTAGAAAGTCGGGGTCCCACCATAAAGACCCTTCCGCAACTCACCTTGTACTTTGAGTCCTCATTAACCTCTACTTTGATGCCGTTGGCCCAGAGGAGCTCTCCTGTAGTGCGGAGCATCCGCCAGCCTCGTCCTGCGGCCGCCCCACCCCCCTGAAGACCGCCATCCGGGCCGCCCGTGGACGATGGCAGGAGGAGGTTGGGGATGGGGTTGTAGAAAGGCGTCAGGGCGACCGGCAGAAAGGTGCGCACAAAGACGATGTCGGCCATGCGGATGGGCGCCTCGAAGGTGGCCCGGAAATCGCCCGGTTTGCAGCCAGTGCCCGTCAGCGCACTCTTGATCAAGCCTAGGGTGGGCGAAGACAGGGGCATTGGGCATACACGAGCATACAATAACAACCCAACAAATTGCTTCCAAAACCCCTCCTCCACCTGCCCATTCGAAGATCCTGAGCTCAAACGTGGCTGGACAAGAACGCGACGGTTGAGCAACAAACAATACCACTGGGACAACATCTACAACCACATCGGCGGTCATCGGTTTGACCAATCAGAGGACGATGACGTCTAGTAGTTACCGGCGCGCGGTTTCAGGGCATGGAAAGGGGGTAGGCACTCACCTCTGACCTTTGACACCGTCTGAATCTTGGATCCTATCATCTTGGAGACCTCCATCTCGGAATTGAACATTCCACGGATAAATGCGGTCTTGGAGAAAATCTTGTAGGGAGCACCGACCAGTTTGAGCTTCTTCATGACCTGGAAGGATTCGTTGCAGTCGGTGACACTGCCGGTACCGGCCACTCGGAACTTCGGACACACCCCCTTGATATGAAAGCACAAGAAAACCGATTACCAAAGTAAATAATCCAATCAGCACGCCGAGTTAGGGGTGCCAAGTGAAGTAAATTAAAAAAAATGTTGTGAAGAAAACAACTCGCGTGTCAACCGACATAATAAACTACAGCACACTGGCGTATTAATAGGAAATTGGCAACGTTCGCGTTCAGCCCTCGTTCCCACCGGCACTGTTCTAACCAAAACTCCAGAATTCGCGGGCGCTAATTATGACCATAGATAATCATTTCAACACTGGCTAGCCGCTTTGCTCTGCAGAAATACAACATTTCGATACAATTAGATGAGAGAACTATATCCCACGAGTCTCTAGTGGCGAAAATAGGTTTTCTCCTTGCTATGCGATGATCCGCCTGCTTCATGAAGATTCGTGGCGTCCCATGACGACGAGAAGTGGTTGGAAGTGGCAGCCGCCGCCGCCGCCGCTGCATCATCATCATCATCATCATCCAACAAGCAGATAGGGCTCAGATGGGCTGGCGATTTGAAGAGTGCACGAAAACAAACGAAGCCTCGTATTTATTTACATGATCCAAATCATATAAGAACTAGCGCGATAACAACCATAAAATCACACGAAAGCGTCCTCCAACAATCCTAGAGTGATTCTTATTCGCAGTTTGGCATCCATCAACGATGCAAGGAACTCTGTTGGCGATTTCTAATTGGTCACCTACTACCCCTCTTTTATTGAATTTGATCATACGCGGGTGCGTTACCTGCATCCTATACCCAAAGCTCTTTACTCAACCGCCAATACCACCGCATGGTCCACTTAGGCTGGGCGTAGCGGTCCGAATCCAATCCAATCCGCTCTGAAGTCAGGACTCCTCGGGTTTTACTGAAGACGCCGCCAGCAGAATAATCTTCCGAGGAATCTCCACGGAAATATCAACAAGGAAGCCGGTTTATCCCCTAAAGGAGTGATGGGTGGACCGAGCGAGTTACAACGACGTGTTAAATAACCTCCGATTTTCTTTAGTGAATACGGCTATTGGCGTCTATTCAACGGCGACGGTGCCTGCGTCAAGAATCCTCACGCAATCGGTTTGCAGCACCCGCCATCTTATCCGGCACCTCCACTTCTCCCGCCTTTACGCTGTTTGAGTCCTTAATAACTAAACTAATTTCCTACGGTTTGTTCACCAATAATCGTTTCATTTGGGCGTGACCTAGTGGGAAAAATGTGGAGGGTCGATGAAGTACCCAGAGCCACCGGGGTTTAGGTTTTACGTATGCAGACCGCAGTCTCCCCTTACCTGATCTCGCCACGCCGAATTCGCAAAGGCAATAACACCGGTTTTCGCTGGCACAACGGGGCCATGGAATGTCATGTGGCAGAATTCGTGGGCCAGGGCGTACTTGAGGTAGCGCTTCCTGAAGTTGTGTTCCTCTCTGTAGAGAAAAGCAACAAAAACCAATTAGAAACACAACCATCATCTTTAAAAAACGCTCTCTCGAGACCTTGACCATGGTGTCGGCGCGATTGCCTTGGGCAGTTGACGTGATTGGCTACACGCGGTACAACGGGCGGACTGGGATACAATCCCACCCGCACCAACCCAGCCGATTGGTAGTCAGCTGCGCACGTGCACAGAGAGCCAACTAAATGCTGCCGGCTGCCCTGAAGCGCATGCAAGCTACGACAGAACCCCATGGCTGCTGCCTTTATAGAAGCGGTACACAAGCGGCAGTGATGCTTGTGTGCTGGCCCCAATGGCAGACACGCTTGGGCCCACATCTGCTCCCCTCCAGTCGAGGTATGGGGGGTCGTGGGCCCAACCTTCGCGGCACAAGACCACTTAGACCCACTTGGACTCGGCAACCCAGAAAACAATGCTTTGACCATGCTACCCACACAGAGCTTACTATAAAGTCTACCGCATAGAAATGAAGCTGTGAAGAGAACAGTGGGGTGGGTTGGCTTACTTTGAGAACACTCCGATAGTCTGGTAGCGCCGCCAACCGACAGAGACGGTGATGGGATCGGTGGACTTGAGAACTCGTTTGAGCCATCGGTGAGCCTGGAATCGCGCCTGGATGAAGACTTTCGACTCCTCACCCTTCACCAGGCCACCAACAACGAGGGGTTGTCGGGGGTCAAAGTTCTCCATGAACTGGTAGGGCACTCCTGGAGCAAAACGAGGGAATTAAAAACCTAGCGTATTGGCCGGCAAGCAGCACCGCCACTGGTGTAATACTCCTCGAACTGCTTTTATCAAGCACAGCCATCACCTACTTAGTGGCACCGTTTGGCGTCGACACCCTGAAGTATCCAACCTACGCAACAGCTTCACAGGGCAATCACATAGGTGGTCGCGTGTTTTGCTGGCCCCATGTCCAAGGATAATGTCTGTGTGTAGTGAACCCGCGATCATAACAACCCAGCCATTCACACATCTCGTTTATCTTCGCCCGACTATCTCCTAGTATAGCATGGATGGAGTGTAGGCCGCCGCCGCCGCCGACCTGCAACTCACCAGAGATCTCGAGGCGAACGTAGGAGCCGGGTGGAGCTCCCTCGACGGCCTCCCGAACGGCGGGTGGAATTCGCGTGAGGACCTCGCGGTTGAGGGCCTGCTGGGCCTCGCGCTTGCCGAGCATTTTGTCGTAGAAGGCGGTGGCGGTCTCGTCAGCGGTGGAGCCGGAGCCGCGTTGGGCCGCATCGTAGAGCCGGTCGAAGAGCTCCTTGTGTCGCTGGCGCTTCTCCAGGATGCGCTGCCGCTTCGTCGGCCGCAGCAGGCTCTGGGCAAGACAGGGGGAGAGCGACGGTCAAGACTTGGTGAATAATCGAGACGGGCGGTCAAGTGGAAAATCAAGAAACAGCTACTCCGCGGTGCTGATGAACCCGAATTCAACCACCGTGAGACGAGACTAGGACCCCGAGAACTATGACGTATGCGCCGGAAATCTTTTCCCCGACCCTAATTTCCTGGACATCTTGAGACACTCGTTTTGTCAGCTCACTGGGTGTTGAAGATTACGAGTTATGTTTGGGGCATATTTATTGTCATCTTCCATCGCTAACACGATTATTGGACCGAACCACCAAGCGGCAGGAGTCCTACTACCACGGGGTGTCTGTCTGCAGTCTGGATGAATGACAAAACGCATTTTAAAACCGTGGCATTCAAGATGCACTGATCCAGGCGCGTTTGGGTTTACGCTGCGTCCCATGGAACCTCCTGTGGGTGTTCGCGGGAGGTTGCTCTCCACGAGTCCGAATCATCCCCGTGAATGAGGAACAAACGAACAATATTATACCAAAAGAAACCCTAAACAGGACTGCAGACTTCGTCACAAATAATGCAGGCAAGTGATCGATTGTTGCCCATATCCATCATGCGTTTGTGAAATAATTTAATTCGGGTTTTAACATTCAATGGGTCTTGGAGAGCCCGGCAAACAACGGCCAATGATAACAGAAGGAATGAACGGATTGTGGTGATGAAGATAAAGAAGCCATTGATTCCACCGCACCTTCCTGCCTGCTTCTTATCGTTCTGTGTATTTGTTTTGTTGGTGCATCGGTTAATATTGACCGTTTTGGTCCATTGACTTTAACCGATCGACAAGGGGCTGCTGAACAATCTGCGCTAACGATGCTATTGTCGCCGAATCCATAATTGCGCACATCAATTTTCTAGGTGGTAATTCGATTACCACACCATCAGCATGCGAATAGCCCTGACACGGTGCCTTGTCCCGTTGCAGGTCAATACAGGCGCTGCCTGGTAAACATTGCACGCCTAGAATTACCTAGCGGTAAATTAAAAACGAAACAAGAGCAAGCCATATATCTGTGTGTTGAGTATGTGGGCTACCAGGTGGGATCAATACCGCCGATTTGATTTCCAGTCGGGGGCAGTCACACATAAACCAAGCAACCGTGGGAGTTTGGACGTGTGCATACTACCTTGCGTGTTCATCAGAGCTCGAGAAACCCCCCCTTCCTTCCCTTCCCCCTCACCACTAAATCACATACAAGGAGGACATGTGGTATGAGACTTTTTACAAATATAACCGAAATTCGTTTTGAATGGCGGAATTCCACTTCAACTCAGAATATATAAAAAAATGTCCCGCGTGACGCATTTCACCACACGAACCCCCGAATCAGGGTAAACCACACAAAAAAACAATGAAATTAACACCCCGACAAAATTAGAGCAATAAGAAGCCACACACGTGGACCTTTTGATAAGAATCCAAAGCTACGCGCCTGTCTCCTACTAGAGGATGAATCGGCTTCACGGGGTTTGCCATGACGATTCTCGGGAATACCTTTTTACAGGTGACGACGTCGTACCGGTGGGTGTTGAGCTGACCTGAGAACGTCATCCTGGCGCTGACGATACGCAGTTGCACTTTCTCCTTCGCTTGGCCGTTCGGCGGCATAGTTGAACCCCCCTCCCCCAGATATGTTAAGGCTGGGCGACTTATTCGACTAGTGCATCGTTGAGGTAGATTGGCTGGGAGTTGTGTTTGGAGCACGTCAGGGAGACTTCGTTCTTCAGCGTGTTCTCTCCCAGCAACAGCTACTGACATACACCACTAACCCGTCTACAAGCCTCTTCGCCAACATCGTCCCTCCTTCCCAATCGAAATATCAATCGGGTGGTTACCCCTCCCAATTTCGCCCAAATCTCCACTCGTTGTAAAACGGTTGACAGCTTCTTCATGTCTGCACAGCGACGAAAAGACGTTGCACTTCCTCCTTCGCTTGTTGAACCCCCCAGATACTTTAAGGCTGGGTGGGGGGGGAGCTTATTCGACTGGTGCATCGAACCCTGGGTGTCCCTCACCAACAGAGCGAGGATGCTGATTAAATTATACAGTTGTGTGGCATAATAAACAAGCACGGTGGCCTTATTTTCACATTGATTCTCGTGAATATAACAAGTCCCTACGTGTGCTCATCGGTTAGGTTAACAATCACATGAGCTATCGACCATCGGGTGATCTTAACCAACCAATGGGAACAGCGTCCTGCGCCAAAATAATTATACCAACGGACCAATCAAGGAATTGCACGTGGAACTAGCGTGACCTTACGGGCTGACGCAACCATGGAAACGCTTTTTTTGTGAAAATACACAAGGCGATTGTTTCATGCGACAGATAACCGTCGAAAGCCATGGGTTTGTAACAAAAGTCAAAAAATACATCAGAGATACGAAATAAAAATGGCATTAACCTATTCTTAGATGACGCTGACTGGTCATGCTCTAGCAGGAGACAGAAGAGCCCCACAAAAAAACCTTCATTTTTCCCCATTAGAAGATCCCGGGAACTTCCGGAGAGGTGCTAACAACATGAACCACCCAGAGTTACAGAGAGACTCCGCTGTGTGCTAACCACACACACACCCCATGTTTCCTGAGAAACCGTGAACCAACTAACCCTTCCCTGTTCTGAAAATCCTACCTCGAACAACAGTGGTGCACACCCAGGAGTTGTGTTAACCTTCCAGTCCATCGAAACGCTGCAATATAAAGTGGGTTGCTAGGAAGTAGAACATATTGTCCGGGGTCATACCATCAGTGGCAATTTCACCCAGCGTCCAAATCTTAAGGAGCTTCATGCGACAGCAACCATAACCCGGTAAAACGCTTGCAGGGAATTTAAATCTCAGTGATGGCAGATTTCGACAAACTGGATGGAGACGGACAAGAGGGACTGCAAGCTTCAGGGGACAGAAAGCTGTCCTGTTCTACCACCGGCATCCCAGATGCCTTGCAGGGCGCACTTGGTCGTACAAAGGAAAGGGGGGCGAGCTTCATAAAAACCGGGTGGCGTTTGGGAACCCAACCGTGACAAGATTCGTCACGGAAATGTAATTAATAAAGGGGGCTCATGAACTAGTAGAGCATCACAGCAAAGTGCTCTCGGATATCTTGGAAGGCCCGTACGTCACATGTTTCATAGACACATAGCGCCATTTCGACGCTGGGGCCAAGTAGTAGAGCCTTCCATATTTGCATCTGATTTAGCGCATTTTATTTGGGATTTCCGTCTCTAAAGCCGCACATTTCCGTTCTCGTCAGCGGCCTAACATTACTTAGATAATATGTTATTTTTGCATAGTAATACTTGATGGTGCGGACAGAGATAATAAAATGAGACAGCAATTGCATACTTTTTCGAAACCAGCCGTTGGGTCGTCAACCGCCTCATCGCTCTTGGCTCCTTCCTCATCCTCCTCCCCCTCACTGTTTGGCAGATCAAACTCTTCCTCCATCTCCTCATCGTCGTCCTCCAGTTCACTGCCGGATTCAACACCACTCCCAGCACCTGGTTTGTACTGCACAGCATTGCCAGCGGCCTTGGCCATTTTACGAGACTTAAGCGCCTCAAGGGCGCGAACCGCTTTGGCGTCGGCTACGAGCAGCTGCTCGGCGTCTTCACTGGCGTCCCATTCACCGGTGGTGAATCGGTTGGAGATGAGTCCACGAAGACGCGACAGTTCGGTGGCCCAGTTGACGTGGAGGGGGTTGTTGGACTGTAGGGTCACGTCATCGAGGTGGGGGTTGGATGATTCGATTGTGGTGGAGAGGCGGAACATACCACCGGTAAGGGCTGGTGCGGCCGCAATAGCGTCACTCGCTCCATTGGTTTGGTGGATATCAGCGGCTGGGGAAACGTAACAAACGCGGATATATAATACCTACTTTAATATAATAAGTAAATGGGGTTAAATGTTCCACTCACATGGGCTGTAGATGAGTTGTTTCCAGTTTATACGGGCAGCTGCAGTTTCCTGCCATCCGAGGTCTGAAATAACATACGTGGTACATTTAGTTACAATAAATCCCCCCTAATCTCCCAACGGGCGCTGCATACTAGAGAAAGGATGGGAAAAACGTTTTTTTCTCATCCAATAATGAGCACATATATACATATCATCAAAACGATTGCCTGGTTTTCATCGTTGCTTCCTACAAGAGGATGAGCCGATATCACGGATGTCGTAGTCAATAGCATTTTCATGGAGCACCTCTAACATGTGCACAGCTGTTGAATCGTGGAGCAACCGGTGTTTCTTTTTTCGGGATTTTCCATAAAATATGTAGAGTATATCACACGGAGGCTATTTACCAACAAACAACGTGCTTGTCCGAGAAGCGCGCCGTTCTTATAGGAAATTTTAGATAACAATATTTTACTAATCATCTCTTAGCCCACAGAAAAATATCATGTCATACGAAAAAAATGGAAAACGATGATAAAAAGAATGCGGGTTTACTGATCAAAGTATGCAGACGAAAATCACGAAAAGATGCTAGAAAGCAATACCCCGTGTTGCTGGCGTTCCGGGTGGCGCTGGGGACGCCACGTGTGCCAAATCCCCATGAAACTCCATGAAATATGTCAAGAATTATAACTGCAACTCCCGCAACAGCGCACCCGGGAAGCGACTCCCACAAAACGCAACTCCCCACCAAATGAACTTCCCCAACATCAATCTACACATTGGCCGATGGAACGTAAGAAGCACCGCCAGAACACAACAAGACTACCGCATTAACGTAGCCGGCCTCGCTGAAGTCCTAATTCTGTACGGCATATCAAGGTGCCCGGTGAACATTCTAGCTAATGCCTCTACCACACAGGGCCCACCGACGCCTCTGGCTTCTACTGCGTAGCATTCGCGACGCAGCGGGACAGCTGACACCCGAGTTGAGAAGGAAGGTCATGCGATGGGTTAACACTTCGTCCACCCCACTCAGTCAATACGAGTCATGGCGACCCGCAAGTCTCAGGGGGGAGATGACATCTCACTCCAAGTGTACAGGGTCTGTTTGTCAACCATCATAGACCATCCCTACGGCCTGTTCAGCTCAATCTGAGACAACAAGGCGACTGGAGCACCTCCATCCTGCTCCCACTCCCTAAGAAGAGCGACAAAACAGTTTGCTCAAGTCCTATAGACATAGCCGCTAAGCCGCTTCAATTAAACGAGAGACTCTTCTACACGCCCCAACCAACGAGGCTTCAGGCGCTGCCGAGGATGCGTGGAGGACCAGATCTTTACCTTGCGCAGAATATTCGAACATCAGCACATGTACAAACAGCCAACCATTGCATGTTTCATCGGCTTCCGGGGGGAGTAAACAAGGAGTCGCTCTGGGCAGTAATAGAAGCGGCCGGAATGTCGGGAAAACGCATGAACCCTTGCGGGTTGCAACGGCGTACAAGTGACTCCGGAACTTTCCATCGGCGACATGGACTTCGCTGACGATATATTTGTCCTGGAAGACACCCCTACTACACTGCAACCGGAACTAAGACAAATAAACGACCTAGCAGACAGTCGTGCTGGAGATAAACACGCCGAAAAGTCAGCTGATCCTCTGGCAGGAGCTAGTCGCACGAAAGAAGAAGACACTCGAGTCAGTTTTTACACAGATTCTGCCGTTGTTAAAGTTCCTAACAACGTGACTCTTTCCCCTTTCTTCACCCATACATAACACGACGCCCGTCGCGTATCGGGTATTTTGGTTACAACCTTCCCGTGGCGAATCCAATAAAGGATGAATACATAATAACCAACCAGTAAAACCAGGCCCCAACGGTTGCAAGGCAAGAAATACCACAAAAAGATAAACAAATAGTACACATGTTACTTACTATCAAAGGCGTCTTTCAGGTCCCGATGGCGACTATCAAGTGGCTGAGCAGTTTTATTCTGATTATTCTGGAGGCCCTCTGTTTTGCCAGCAACCTTCAAAAACACCTCGCTTTCGTCTTCTTCATCGACAAATTCGTCAATTTCCATTGCCTCATCACCACCCGCCAACTCGGTGTTCTCGAACAACCTCACGCGATCATCTTCATTCTCGTCGCTGTCGTCGGATTCAGACGACGAGGAGGAGGCCGTAGAGTGAGCATCTTCAACGTTGTCCTCCCCCGATTTTAGAAGCGGGGTGTCTGCAAACATTCGTACCACGTGTTCACTCGCTAAACGCTCATCTAGACCGTGACCCTTGGATAAGAGTATGTCCCTGGCCTTTGCCAACTCGGCTTCACCGGCGCCGACGACGACACGCCTACCGGAGGTGAGACGACCGCCGCCCAGGTGATGACTGCCGCCTAAGTCGATGTAGGTGGCGTCGCGGTCAAATAGGACACCTCCGATGCTCGACATTGGTGCGTAGAGCTACGAAGAGGAAGAATGAAAACTTCTAAACCCAATGGATTCGTTTTTGTGATGGAGCAGTTTAAAACCAAATTTAAGCGTCACCAAAAGGGTTAAAATTTAACCAAGAGCTCACCTTTCGTTCACCCTCAGACAACCTTTTTTTCATTTTCATCTCGATGGCCTCCTCGGTGGAGCTGCTCCCTTGGACAATTTGTGCCGGCGTGGGACAAGGATCGGGCTGTCGGGTGCACTCGTAAATTTGAAAATCGCCCAGACCAGGGATGTGTACGAGAGGGTTTGAAAACGAGGCCTCAATCGCAGCACCACGAACCCAGCCATAGAGACTTATATTGCGATCCGCTTTTTCATTGTCTGATAAAATTCGCGGGTTCGTAACATCCTCCAATCGGTCAATTAACAAGTACGGATGCCCGAGACGCCAGTCAGATGGCCTAGGTGTTTTTACCACCATTACACGAGCTAGCCTCTGAATCTCGGCGGTCATATAGTCCCCTTCCGTTTGGCCATCGTCTGGTGAGTTTTGCTTGGATCGATATACTAAAGAATCGGTATAAGTAGCAAATGAAGCCTACCTTTTTTAGGAATGAAGCGAGAAAGCATGAAGATTTTCGCCGTTAGGTCATTCCACAAGCGTTGTTTTATTTTCTTTCGCACACTGCGCGAGGCACTTGACTCTTTGAATTGATCAAGGTGATTAAGCACCGGTATCACACGGGGCATACCATGGGCTTGTAACATATTGATGAATTCAAAATGATACATTTCAAGACCCTTTTTGACGTTTACAACCAAAAGAACCAGGTCTGCGATTTTGGCAACGTCAATCATACTGTTTATGTTGCAGTCGCATTCAATGAAAGTCATCCGGAATTTCTTGCCGATAACAACTGTAATGGGGCCAGTCACAACAGGGACCAGCTGACGCCCGAAGTGCTTTATAAGGGCTCGCAAGAGTGTGGACTTTCCTGATCTCGGTGGTCCTACTATGCCAACAATAAGAGGCGGCGAGAGTTCTAACTCGGCTACACTAGACGGCAAATGATATTTTTTTGTCTCCCGGTCTAACGTTTTACGAACGCGTCTAGCAGCCTTGGTAGTATGCTGCACAGAAAATCCTTTTGGATTTTGTGCTCTGGCGCTGCCATCTGATTTCGCCCTTTTTATAGCCTTGGCGCCACTCTGTGGGGCTCGATGTTTCTTTTTTTCGGGATTTTCCATAAAATATACAGAGTATATCACACGGAGGCTATTTACCAACAAACAACGTGCTTGTCCGAAAAGCGCGCCGTTCTCATAGGAAATTTAAAATAACAATATTTAAATCTTTTCTTAGTCACGAGGCCCAAAACTTTCAGCAGTTAAAAGAAGCAGTATAAAAGTGTTAGATGTGAAAATTGTCTTTTAATTCCTGTTTCACCTGCTCTGGTGAAACTAAAATTCGGGACAAATAAGGAATGACCGAATTGCGATATGCCGCCGTTCTTGTTGGTATTGAACGGTATAGCCTACGCATTGATCGAAGAGATTTACATTCAGATACATTCATACACGCTGAATGACAATCTCTTGCATGGAGAGCATAGGCAGGCCACTAGAAAACGAGTCTATTTTAAATGCCTACAGAGGGTTTAAAATTCCGTATATTGGAATTATGGAATAGCACGAGGGGCTTTAATAATTTGTATACGCTTGTGCTCACTCAACGTCTCGTTAACCGTCAAAATTAGAAATAGAGGCGACAATATTTACCCAAGACGGAATCATAATGATAACTCCAAGATAGCCGATTGTTATATTACACGCCCAGTGTCATCGTGCTAGCCAATAATCCGAACTGTGAGTTTTCAATCCATTTCGCTCTTCCAGAAAAAACTTCGGTTTCGTCTTTGTTAATGTGTCTGTCCTGGAACAGCACCGACTGATGCTGTTTTGCTACACATTTCTATGTTATTTGTACAATAGATTGGCAATAAAGACTTTCAATCAAAAGGCGGTAGCGAATAATTACTATAATATCCAGGATGTCATAAACATGGCCATGAACAACAACTGAAAGAAATAAAGAAAACCTTTCTTCGAACAGACGCAACAACCACATCGATACTAGGGTGGGCTAAACTAAATAACCGCTCAATCTCTTAAATTAATTGATTAATTGGCATTGAGTTAACTCGCCGTGTCGGTTCAGTTTCATGATGGTTTTTAAATTTTTATCTGAACGAATAACGATATAGTTGGTTTAATTTGAGAATGCAATGAGAGATATTGCTGCGAGAAGGATTTTTCGCCAGCCGCCCGAAGAGCTAACGACGACATGATTGTATGGATAGAAGCTAAAGTTATTCTGACGATCAACAGTGGAAGAACGGGTCGTCTACTGCATAAAGTTATTAACTTTGCTGCCTCATGCTGAACTCTCAAAATGGAAAACCCCTCTTATTTGTATCCCTTACGCAATTTCTTGACTTGGTCGAAGAGATTTACATTCAGATAAACTGGAATCGAGGGGATGGAGAGGTCACTTAAAATACGAGCAGCCATTAGTGAACAATTATTGAAGTGTTGTTGCTGCGTCATCGCAAATCTTCACTTAATTCCAAAGCTAAAATCGTTATGGGAGTATTTATGAACTTCATCTCGGTTTTCAAAATATTTCACGCACCCACATCCTATATAACCGTCGAAGCTTCGGTCTGCATATGCCGTTACACTCAAATACGCAGACAGCCGTGCAGGCCTATTTAGGACGGACCTAAAGAATGGCCATCTACTTAATGAATCAAAGTTTATCTCGTTATGTTTCCCCGATGTTCACACTCCGGTCGCCGCTTCAATGTATAATTTTTCTTTGAGATCAAAATAATACTTTTTCGGCGTTATTTTTACCAGTCGTTTATGCTGGAAAGTTCATGTGGATGCCGTCTTCGGTTAATTCCGTCGTCCCTAGTCTGACGTTTTGACAATCCATTGGCCTTTTAAAAAAATCGCCCGATATGTCTACTCATTACGCCCGTATATTAGATGACCCCTTTCATCCCCTCGATTTATGTTTGCCTAAATATAAATCGCTTTGAACAATGGGTTCAATAAATACAAGAATGTTAGTATAGCATATGATGATATAGTATGTATAACCAACAGGTGAAACGGGAGGTAAACAGCACAAGCTGTTAGCAATTCAAGAAACTCAAATAATTAATTCCTGCACTTTCAGAGCCAACATTATGAAAAATTCTTTGGCTCTAAAATGCGACTAACGGTTTAACATTAAGCTTACGATGCCAGGCACATGCGTTGCTAACGGAACGGACTCCAGTCGATATCCGGGAAAGATGCGTCAAAAAATGAAATAGATGCATTTGACATGATTAAAGCGAATTTATAATTCGGATTAATAAATAAATTATTATAAAGATGCGGATTTTGAAGCATATGCATTTGTAAAAATAAAAGCAGAAATTTGTTTTTGCGCATGCTATACTAACTCCCCCGCCAGTTTTAGCGGATCCTTTAACCATGTCGAAGCGTGGTATGTTTTATGTTCTTTGATGCAATATCCCCGCATTCTCTTTACGGAGTCATCGATCATGATTTTTATTTAAAGGACGCGGAGGTTCTTCAGGAGGAAAGTTCCGTATTTCATTGGGTCTCCCAGTTGGTGCAGTCATTAACTGTGCCGATAACACAGGTGCAAAGAATTTGTACGTTATTGCAGTCTTCGGCATTCGAGGTCGCCTCAACCGTCTCCCAACGGCTGCAACCGGCGATTGTGTTGTGTGCTCTGTCAAAAAGGGCAAACCCGAGCTTCGTAAGAAGGTCTGGCAAGCTGTCGTAATTCGACAGCGCAAATCGTTTAGGAGGAAGGATGGTTCTTTCATCTACTTTGAAGATAACGCAGGTGTTATCGTCAAGCCAAATGGTGAAATGAAAGGTAACTTGGCGTATTGTTAGGTTTCTTGATTGTGCATGAAAAATTGCGCCCCATGTCTTTGTTGGCGTCCAGACAACATGCTATATGAAGTGTTTTGTTGAGCTGATTATTTTTCTCTCAAAACGCACATCTTGTGACATTTTTGCATGCAATTAAAGGTCTATTTGTGTATATACTAAAACCCATTTTTTATACAGGATCTGCCATTACTGGCCCCGTCGCGAAGGAATGTGCCGATATGTGGCCCAAAATTGCCTCAAACGCTGGATCTATTCATTAGGATGTAAAATAAAGATGTTTCTTGGCTGTGTATGTTTTTGAATTTTTTCGTATTAATGACCCAGTTACCTTATAAATTGACTCATTGTCTAGCTAGATCAATTCATTTTAGTTCCGCCTGGTTTAACCTTTCATTTACAAATACTCGTTTCGCTTTTGCCATACGCAAAATTAGCGTCAACATCGTCTTTATTTATGTCAGTCCTGAATGGGAATGTCGTCCACGTCTCGGTTTGTTTGATTAGATTCACACTCTTCAAGTGTACTGTTGGCGACATTAGCAGTGGCAGCGTTGTTTCTTCCATTCACTTCCTCCATAGGCAGTGGGGTCGGTTCACGTGAGATCACTAGCTCATGCATTTGCGCGGGATCCTTTGCCTTTTTGTACTGGTTGGTCTCTTTCTGCGGTTCCTCGAATCTTTGATGTTGCCCTTGATCGAAGCGCTTTTTCCTATCATCCATGCGACGACTCTCAAAATAGTTCTTTTTGATGTGCGCCATCTCGTCGGTCAACTTGTCTATCTGGTGCTTGTAGTCCTTTATGTTTGTGTCGTAGGCGGCCATTTGCGCCGTCATTGCCTGGAAGGTAGAAACGCGGGTTCTGTTATTGTACCTAATTTTTTTAAATAAATTGTCGCAGATGCTTTAGAATAATCTGATGGCGTGACCAATGTGATACTTAAGCGCTAGAGGACGAACTACTGGGATGGCTACCGCGAGCTTACCAGGAAGGTGTTTTGATTGGGTTGGATTAACCTAGCTCAGTAGTTCCCATGTTTACCTTTAGAGCCTGTGTCTTTTCGTGTAGGCTATTCTCGTAGATGTTCAGTTGTTCAGCTACCTCGGGTCCAGGCTGTCGAGCTAGAATGCGTTTTAGTTCTACATAAATACGTTCCTTCTCCTGAATTTGAATTTCCTTTTCCACGACCTCGTCTGTCTTTCCAATGAGGCGCTTCTGAAGAGTCTGTATCTTTTGAATCATCTCAAAAGTTGACGGATCACTACCCTGAAATTTAAAAGTTTACTTCCGTTATGTTAGTGTTTTCTTAACAGAATGTCAACAAATTCAGTCTTTTTGAGACAAATGAAATAGAGAAAGAACGACAATTTCAACTCCACTGTAAACATTTGGGTTACCTCTGGAAGGAAATCATAGTTGCGCCAATCCTCCAGGTAGTAAATCTACGGAATTAAGTAGTTACTTGGAGAAATAACCCATTCAGTTAGTCTGTGTAGTTATTAGCCAAATGAAGCTGGGAAAATAAAACGCCGAATCCTGATAAAAATAGGTAGACGCAATAAAGGGTGCAGGCTACTCGGTTGTCTTGGGATCCACATTCCCTGGAGAAGTCCAAGGTGTATCAGTTGAAGTGACAATGCCCGTAGATAAAGTCAGTCGTCGCAGACCCTGACGCACCCCGCCCAGCTTTCTACAACATCATCGGCTGCCATGGTTTGAGATTGTTGTACACCTGGCAAACACGGCGCTTTCAAACCATTGTCTTTGGCAGTCACACTGCTCAAGTTGGCACCGTTGGATCGGCGGAGCGTGTGGGTGTCTGTGGAGTGCGTCGCTGCTAGCGGAACTGGAGCACAAGCTGCCCAGACCTGGCCAGCGTCACCGTGCCTGGTCAGCTGCAATCCGTGACATACATCAAACCGCTTCAACCTCTTGCAGCACATAACAAAGGAAGCCCGGTTTTGTTCATGCTTCCGTCTACCAACCAATTGGACAAAAGGTCCCCTCAACCTAAAAGAGACCGACCTTGTCATTCTAAAACTAGTTTCTACAAGCACACAACAATTGATCGTAAATGATATTTATCTAGCCATTAAGAAATCAAACAGTCATATTCAACTGCGCCAACATACCTCAAGTTTTCGCCACCGATGAACATTGATGGGTTTTTTCAGCCCGTCTTCAAGGGCTCGACACCGCGTCTCTTCACGACCCAATTCTTTCCGCGCCTTCATGACCTCTCTCCTGAGGTCATCTATCTTGGCCAAGCTCGCCTGCAGTATCGCCTTATCTCGTCGTGCGTTGCAAATCTCCTGCTTAACCCTTCGAAGATCCTCGAGTTTTTGGTTGTACAGAGCCTCTCCCTGATCAAGCACCGATTTCTGGATCCGGATCTTCTCGTAGAGGTTGGCCAGCTCGTCGTTCCGCCTCACAAGCTGAATACCAAGGATATCCTTTTCGCTAACTACCTGGTCCAACTCCTTCTTGTGTTTGGTACGCTCGAAATCGGCTTCCGATATAATCTTGAGGAGCTTCCTCTCCTCTGCTTCCTGTGTCTCGATGGAAGATCTGTTCTCTATGGAGAGATCTTTCATCCTCAGCAGTTCCTTCTGCATATTATCTCTCTCGTGGCCCATTTTCTGGCAATCCTTGGACTCCTGGATTATCAGAGTGTCCTTGTTTGCTATTTCTTCCTTTAACTGCGATATCTGATGTGTCATTATGCGCAACTTTCGCTTCATCTCGCTTATCTCATCTTGCGCCTCGATGAGATTCTTTGAGTAGAGGTTTCGGTCACTCGTGACCGCATCGTAGAGGTTTTCCTGCTGCTTAAGCTTTGTTCTTGCCTCGGCCGTTTTCTTTTTGAGATCGAATATCTCCATCTCCCTCATCTTGACCTCCTCCATCAAGTTGAGGACCTTCTGGGTGAAGTCAGCTGCTTCGTGGAGATATCGATCGCGTTCCCCCTCGAGCATACAGATTATGCGTCGCTGAGTTGTGGCCTCCTGTTTGTAATTATTAATCTCCTGCTCCAGATTGCTCTTTGACTGTTCATGGAGACGGAGGAGGTTCACTTGCTTGCTAGTTTGAGTTGACATCTTGACGAGGGTCTTCGACAGAGTGTCTCTCTCCTTGGCGAGCTCCTCGCAGGCCTTACGGTCGTTTTCCATGGCTTTGCGCATGCTGTCAAGCTCGCGGTCGATGGCGGCTATGCTCTCGCGCAAGAAGTCGCGGTTCTTTTCCATTTCGGCCTTTTTTTCCTCCACGGATCGATTTCTACGTAGTATAGCTTCGTTCTGACGAACCAGTTTTGCATTTTCCGCTTTGATTGCCTGAAGGTCTTCTTCTTTTTGCTATAATAGGATAAGTCTTTTGGCAATAGTCAACAATTGCACGGAATCCGTGGCAAAATCTAGAGGAGACAAAAGCCTTCTCAAATATTCCCGTTTCCTAAGAGAAACCCGCCCAGGGAAAGCCAGGTTCTCGCGACCATCTTACCGAGACAGAATCGCTCTGAAAGATTTCCAAACAACATACTTTTTGTGCAATTTTGGTAAATCAGATCTTCTTTTTAAAATTGCACAGGTTCCAAGAGAAAAGATCTCGGATCACTAGGCCTCATGAACTGAGATGCCTGATACCCTAGGAACACGTATAGGAACACCATATATTCTTATATTTGTGTTGACTGGGGTTTTATTTTACTGTAAAAAAATGAATTTCCAATTTCTAAAATTCGAGTTTCAGACAGGTCGATGGCACATGTTGGCATTTGAGCCATATGTCTGAGTTCTGTCTCGGTGGTAAAATCTAACTATCAAACGTTGCAAGACCAAGGAGTCACTCTGGGCAACAATAGAAGCGAACCACAGGCCCAGAAAACACGTTAATATTCTGAAGTCATACTACTCGTCCACCCGATCGAAAGTTCGCGTCTACGGCGAAGTGTATCCCCGCAACGCTGGCACCTGACAAGACTGTCCTCTATCGCCGGTTATTTCCAACTACGTAGTGGACTGTGTAATGCAAAACGCTTTGCTGATTACAACGGCGTACACGCGATTCCGAACGTTTTCAATGGCAAGACCTGGACTTCGCTGACGATATCATTGTACCGCTAGACACCCCGTCTGTTGTCGGGCTGGAGATAAACACGCCGAAAACCATAGTCTTCTCGATATGCTGCGAACACCACTCCCAGCCAATTTACTTCAACGATTCGCCGGTCGACCATGTTCCAGCCTTCACACAACTGGGCTCTACAATACTTCAAATGGCCAAGCAAAGCAGGAGGTTCAACTAGGAGTCGAGAGCCCCAGGAACGCGTTCCAACAGCTACGTACTAGCCAGTGGGGCCGAGGGGAGATAAGGCTTCGGAATTCGATTTCTGTAAATAAATCTGTGGCATCGTTTGTCGATTTTACGAATTAAGGCTGTTCTGCTAACCCTCAAAGTTTTTGAATGATTAAAAATTTAAAATTACAAAACGGGAAACTGTCAATGTATCCGATGAATCTATCTAAGTGTGTATCGCGCCGCTATTTGACCCATCCAAACCGCTACGCACCGAAGCCATCAGGAGACTGAAAGTGGCATTTTCGATCACTGGTGTCTGCGACGAATCCTGAAAGCGCACTGGCGCGATAAGCTCCCCAACAACGAAATAAGACGTCGATGTTCAGACGCGGAGAAGCTGTCAACCATAGAAAACCCGTTTCAGTGGCGACATGTTAATCAAGAGAAGAGTATGGGATCAGTGGACCAGAATGCGGAAGTGTATGCGGATAATTTTAAATTCCACGAAGTCGGCTCATCCTCTAACAGGAGCTAGCCGCCCAAAAAAAGAATTAGGGAATCTAATGAACACAGGTATCCATTTGAATAAATTGGCCACATTAAACGATTGCCGGGAGTAATTATCACACCAGAAAATCGCGCTCAGTTTAGATAATATCATTCACGTCTAAATACTTGTGAATTAAACTTATAATTTATTAGTATGTGTCATAAATTAAACTCAGTCAGTGGAAACTCACTTTTGGCAGTAGGTAGAGCTAGTAGCATTCCCGAAAAACTGAAGCCATTCCATTTGTCTAAGCGAGCGCGAGATCGCGTACATGCCGACGAATCAGAAGATTTACCCCTAACGGGCAACGTTTCAATCTTTATCCGGTGCTGTTCAAATACCTGCGGGACTGGATAAAACGACAGGACCTCCTATATTACAACGGTATTCAACTGATCCCGGTTTTGTGTATGCTGCTCTGGGCAGCCGACGACCTTGCCCTAGGAAATACCCCAGCTACCCCAAAACCTGTTTTCGGCAGAAGAAACGTTTTGCAAAGGCGGTCAGGCTGGAAAACGAGATATCGAATACCAAACTTGTCCCGACGTGATAAGAAAACCATTCCGCGCCCATTGGAGTAAACGTTGAAACAGCCAGGTAAGGCCTAGATTTCAAATATGTAGGCCCATAATCTTCCCGAACGGTAAAGCGAATGATCAAGTCGAACTCTGTCCCAATAAAGCCTAGAAGGCTACCCGAGCAGCAGAAAATATGCATCAGCACCGTTAAAGCTGATGTGTAGCGTTTGGACGCGTCGTTTGTCTACAGTGGGCGCCACAGGAATCAGAACTTGATTTCAATCAATTCTGACCATACCGCCGATCACTGCTCGTGAGCAGCTGGTATCTGCGACATCTACGAAAGCGTCCCGTCATCTGACGACGACGACAACAGGTCGCGGTTACGCAATAAATAATGTTAATGATATTTTAAGCAGAGTTATCGAAATGTAAAGAAGCGCTTACGCGAACTTCCTGCTGTCGAGCTTGATTTTCCGACCTAATGCTCTCAGCGAGGTACACCTGAGAGTCTAATTTTTGCTGGGCGTCATTCATTTTGGAGTCCGTGACTTGGAGCTGCCTAATCGATTGCTCAAGGGTGATTTTCAACATTCGGTTCTCTTCTTGTTTGTGTTTCAAGTCTACAGTAAGTTTTTCGATGATTTCCGTTATGGATTTTATTTCAGACCGCTTGGACTCCACTTCAAGCCGAACGTCGTTCATATCTCGCTCCATCTTCTCCTTCTTACGAAGCTCTCTTTGGGCGTCCGCAGCCCTTGCCTTTACATGAAAATCAAGGAAATAGTTATTGAAAACAGCAAAATAATGTCTTATAGGCTTCCCAATCATTATCGATTTTACGTATGTCGTTTATGGCAATATACTCAGACATTCACCTGAATATCACGCCCGAGTTCGGTGATCTTCTGTTGTGAGAAAAGAACATCATCCTGAAATGCGCCAATCTGTGTCTTTGTAACCTCAATCTCTGAACGAAGTTTACTGTTCTCCGTAGCCTGTTCATCGCGGTCTTTCACCAATTTTTCAACCTTTTTGGAGGCTTCTGCAAGTCTGAAATTCAAATATATCAACGTTATGCAGTCGTAAGAGCTAAATATTAATCTAATTATCAACTGTCGAATTTAATTTTCACAATGACCCTAAATTAATAAGTCTATAAACAGTTTCAAGAGCCCGGAATATTATTCCATTGTCAACACATTGCATTTGTTTGTCCTTTATATTAACCACCGAACGTCAGAGTATGCAAAATAGCAGACAAATAACTTACGCATCAGCCCCAAAGCCACCAGAGTCCCCCTTTTCAATAACTTCACCTAGTTTCGCTATTTCTGATTTGAGAATTCCGATTCGGTCCCTTGCATGATTTTCCTTTTCGCTTGCCATCGAAACAAGTCCCCAAGCATGCTCCAATTCCTTCTTTAAAGCAATCATATTCGCAGGATCTTCACTTGATATTCTTTCTATATGCTCTAACCGCACAGCATTGGACGAAATATCCGCTTTCAATTCACGACACCTTTTCATCAACTTCTTCTCATTTTCATGTGACTTTGAAAGTGCCTGCATGATTTTTTCATATTCATCGCAGAATCGTGTAAGAAATTTATTTTTACGCAGATTATATTGCAGCTAATGCAAAATGTAAACGAAAGTCGGAATTACTGTTCTATATTCTTTCGAAATATGAGTGAACGTCGTGTCATCTATGGCAGGCTTCACCACACCCTTTAAAACAATTTGGTCGTGCTTAACTATATAAATTTATTAAAATAGTGGTTACAGTGTCGACCATTTCGCAAATCCAGAATTACTAAAATGGATCAATCTTGACCTGTTTTAAAAACGCACATTAAAATATCAACGTAACCATCCACTTCAAGGTCGTTTACAAACGTCACAGGAATTCAACATATTAACGACACATTAAAGAGTACATTTGATGATTTTTCGGTGCTATTACCCTGATACTAGCACGAAAATCAGGGGTTATTAATTTTTGTATGATGAAAGTCGTAGAACCTAATATAATCATTTTTTTATTCTGTTTATCGTGTGACATTGCATTGAGACGACTGATTAAATACGTCGCAATTAATAGAAATTAGTTGAATCAAAGAAGAAAAACAATGAGAATTTCCGGCAAAACCGCAGGTGCACAGTTCAACAATCGAAACTTTTGAGTTTTCGAAATATTCGCAGCCCTTTATGAAGGTATCAACGTTACTACGGGCCTTGGTCAGGTGACTCGAGTAGAGGACCTGACTTTTCGGGAATAGGCGAAAATGACACATGATGTGTTGGAAACAGGTTATTTGGTTACAATTATGGGCGTGGGGCACTTTGTATGCTCTCGTTGATCGAAAAAACGCCATTAAATTGAAACCGCACAGATGCAGCAGTACAGGAATATCTGAAAAATCCAACACCATTGGAAAGGCTGTTGTGAATCGACACCGGACGTCAAGGGTTAATGTCTGGTTCCATACAGCCGCATGCACACAAAAAATATCAGCAGATCGCATTATAAGGGAAGTGTTGCACCGTGGACCAACTAGACTGAACAGGAGTCGGCATCAAGAATTAGTGTATCCCGACGATTAAAGTTGATCGACTCCATATTTGGGGTCATCACGAGCCACGAAAGAGGCCTTTAAGGTTTCGATTTAAGTTTTGCAACACGGAAGTTGACGCTGTAATTTGAAGAACGAAGCAAAAATAAAATTGTGCACCTCCTTTTCTCGCAATGATACATCACAATGAAAAGACCGCGAGCAGCTACGGACACAATCAAGGAGAAATAGAGATACCTTTCGACCGCTGATGATCAAGATTCGTGATCTGAAAATTACGAGCACTCTTTTGGTCAAGGGCAGCTCCCACTCCGATGATGTGGAATTAAAAAAGCGTGGAAAGCACCGATTTATGTTTAAGACGCCATACGAAGCCTTTGTAGTACATCAATTCGAGTAAAGCCCAGAAATAGTCTACATCTAGTATTTTTAACAGCAAAACGAGTAAGACTCGAAGGTGAAGTAGAATATAGCTTTAATTTTCCCTTACTCTCAGCAATGGCATTTGCTGGGAATTTCCAAGCGGCGTTGTCAACCAACACAGCCCTCGGGATTGGAAATGACAATTTTGTCAATGGAACCAGTAGAGAATAAAGCATTTTTTTAAAGATCGTGATACTGATCATAGAACTAAAATGCTTAACTGCTTCATAAGATGTAATAGTAATGCGAAATTCTAATCATGAGGGAGAAAAATAGTATAAAGGCATGTCTGCATTGACCTGGGTTCTCGATTTGTAATTTTTCCCTCATTGCCTCCTTATTGTTTCTCTTCCCCAGTCGACAAGGAGTCTAAAGGGAACCGACCTGTTACAATTTGCTCAAAAGGCCACACTCAACGCTTTAGCTTCTGCTCAGTTTGATTCCAGAGCTGCCATTGCTGGATTTTTCTTGTATAAACTCAGAAGTACCTTTTACAATTTATTTTCATTTGTAACTCTTTTAGACGCGTATGTCTGAAGTGGCATGCGGGCCACTGTAAGGTGTGTAATTAATGTATTTACTGTTCGGTATGATTAATGGTTTGGTTGAATGTCCTCTGATGACCTATTTGATGGGAATGTATGGATAATGGTGCAAGTAAGTACCAAAATGTCTATCGAAATCAGCAGATTAATGGCTCAAGTTTTCAACAGCAACGAGTTGCCGGCTTTGGCTAGTATAAATATTTATATAAATAATGGTTACGATTTAACAATATATTTAAAGAAAATTACTAAGACGTATTTTTAGGCACCGAGATACGATAATTAAATTAAATTATCAGTTAACGCATAACGACCAATAGTGAATCAACCAAACGAAAATAATTCAACTAATGGCTTACATGGACTACTTTTCAATGATCCCCAAGGCGGGTGTTATTTAAATATCTACCTACAGACCGTGTTTCATGCTTCTGCCCTTTGTCGTTAACGAACTGAATAAAATTCACAATCGAAGGTCACAATTCCTGAGTTTAAGACAGTGTGCTTGATTTTTCAATTGATAGAATATTAATATTCCGAGTATTTATAACACCCGTGGCGTAAAATTTCTGGGCGAAACGATGGCCGTCCAAGGCCTGAAAATGAACTTGGCATGGAAAAACTATATTTGATGCTGTAAACATTAGCGTTTATTGCGGTAGATAGAGGAACGGCATAAGTGGCAGAGGATCGAATTGTAACTGAATCGTTAGGGCGAGGTCGAGGGGAATTAACAGTGGTCGGAGGCGTCGGCTCTTGTTCAAGAGCAGGGGTAACGGGCATCGGCTCTGTTTCCTTAGCCGAGGTAGGAATGATTGATGGCTGGTTCCTTTTCTGCATCTCGTTCTGAAGTACTGACATTGAAATTGCCAGTTGTGAGACAACTTCGCAGAGTTGGTCCAGCTTCGACGGGGTTTCGTCGTCGTCCTTATAGACGGTCGGGGAGGGAGACGGTCGACGTTCACTAGTCGACATTCTAGATGAAACGGCCCTTCTAGGCAGGATATTTCGATTCGTCTGCTTGATTAGCTTCACCATTTTCCTCAATATAAAAGAGAATTCAAACGGAGTAGCAAAGCTCACGATAGCGTGAACAACGATCCCTAAAAGTCCGCGATTCAGCACGGTTCTATTAAAACAAAACTCTTAATCGAGATGAGAACTACAAAAGCTATTTGAAAGTATGTAAAAGCTTACTAAAAACGTTAGTTATAATTAAATATGATAGTTTCCTTCTACAGATGCAAATAATAAATTCCCCTTAATTACAGAATCATTGCGCGCAGGATTTCTCAATTAATTTTATTGCCTTATTTAGGTCACGAGAACTAAGAACTTCAGCATTAAAAGGTTACGGCAGCGCATAGGAAAACTGTTAACGAATTTACACTTCACCTGTTCTGGTGCACCTAAGAACGGAGAAGACAAGGAAGGACCAAATTGCGGTCCTTCTTTGGGAAATTAAACGGTGAAGCCTTCGTCAAAGTTCAATTTATATGCAGAAATATTGCGATTGATGGTCGTGCGTTTGCTTGAAAAAAGAAAAGTCCAGTTGTGGCTCCAACGGCGCAACTGACTGGTTGTAAGCCCGGGCACTCTGTTGTCTCGGCTTTGATAGTTTTTAGTTGATCTCCAATCTGGCAGCACCAACATTTGCAAAGTGATGGCGAGAGGCCCGCGTTTGAAAAGGCCTGTCTGGCGGGTGTAGAAAACGGCCCAACCACTGTAGCCGACGGCGTTGTATAAGGTTTCACAGCTTCTCAGTGTTTGCAAATCTACGTATTATTTAATCATCGGAGACCTGAACATAGTCGGGGAATTTGGTTGGAGCTCACGGCAGCCTCAACTCGTAACGAATCTATGTGATGCCGTCAATCCGTAGTGGATATCAAGTTATAATTCTTGCAATCGAAGAAGTATTTCCTCGTCTCAGAGTTCGAGTGGAAATATGAGTCGTTCTTGTAGGAATTAAACGGAAGAATCCTCGCATTAAAATCCACCAATGTCTTCAGTATGTACCCTTTACTATGGATATTTATTCACGAAATATGCTTCTGCAACACCATTCTTCGAGGGGCAGTTCTGGAGCATAACCGCCTGTTCTGATTAAGAATGTCCCTGTCATCAATCGCCTCTTTTGATCAATGATTTTATTTCCGAACAGGCTGCACTTTTAGTCAGTCGAGTCAAAATAGCCGTCGAGCTGGTTGGCCCAATGCTCTCCCACACAAACCACACTCCTATTGGTGAACGTACGTTGATTCTTAACAAAGTTGAGCATTTTCCTTCGTTGCTCACCAATTCACTCTTACAACCGGTCTGAGCTGTCTGCCTCCAAGAAACATTTCTTTGGGACATAAATTCGAGTCGTGTATTTATACCTGAATGCTTCCGCGAATTCAAGGTTCGCTCCGCTTAGAAGTCTGGTTTTGCTGTGTGCCAGTGCTATCAAATGTATTGCTGATAAATTCTATCCAAAGTGTCTTCTAAACTGAAGGTCCGTAACAATTTTTGAAACATATATGACCCCATGATCAACACGATCTGATATTTCTGATATATCTATGATAACCTGATACATTTTATTACAAAAATTATGCATAATCCTTTTAATATACAATGTGGTGACTTTTAACAGCGCCACAGCATAAAAATTCGCCAATGCCCAAATGCTGTCTGCTTGACCATATATTATTTTCCGATCTTTCGCTGTCTGCAAGTCGTAACCGCCGAGTCCGAAATGTCATTGGTCTACTGAAAATTTGTGGCAAAGACAACGAAAGCTATTCACGTCTTGCTAAACCAATCGCAATTTGAGAGATGCGTTTACAAACCCCGATTTCAGGATTTTCGTCGATGACGACGTCGCAAGGGATATTTAAAAAATCTAAAAGTTACATTTTTATCCGATACGCACTGCCCCCTTACCGAAAAATGCATAACCTGCGGTTCTGAAAATCAGTCACCGCGAGATATCTCCTATTGCTAACAAACTTGTGGCAATTAAGTCGTTACCAAAGCAAAAACGTTTACCTCGGAAAATGTGAATTCTTGACCCACCATTCATCGGTATGGCTGAAGGTTATTACGAAGCACGCTCAAAACGGAAGAAGCCTAATTCTATACTTAGAAGTTTACTTATAAACCAAATAGAATCACCCTGGACCACGTGGCCAAGTCTTCTCATGCCGGACACAAACCTCTCAGACCGGTACATCTCACCGTCATCAACTTGCCAAGGTCGGCGCTGTCAGAGCAGCGGGCAGCGACACCTTCAAAGCCGACACGAAACGTCTGGGCTTGCAGTCCGTCTCCGGGGTGCGCAGTTGGAACCAGAACTGGCCAACAATCTGCTGCGATCCAGCCTCCGATCTCCGAGCCTCTCGCAGGAGATAGCTGCGACAAAGAAAAATACCTCCATTGAGCAGAGAATCGCCGATTTGTTGCCGAGGAAGCTAGTGCATGGGTTAAGTGGACTTATTAACATCCTTCTCCCCACCATCATGAGGCTGCTCCGACGGTTAACACAATCTCTCCCGTCGTTCCGCTGGTGTGCAAGATGAACGTGAATGCGTTGCATGGGCTCTGTTGGGGTTTCGCAACCGGGATAACTAACGTGAAGGATAGCTAGGCCCATTTTTCGGGTAAAAAAACAGCGTCTCCAACAACGGTAGGCGAATACCATCAGTCCTCTTGAAATCGAAGAACAGGTTGGCGCCATATCTAAATTCGCCCACTTCAGGCTGCGCGATTCAATCATCTCCGTGCCCATCCTTTTATCGACTTCTAAAACCGAAGCCTGGGGCGTTACTCCTGGCAACTCAATCACCCTCGAAACAGAAAAAGAGAAGGTCAAGTGAGGTGTGGTGTGCAAGAGTTTGTAGCACCCAAGAAGTGGTAGAGGGGATGGAATAAGCCATTTGTTATTTATAATTCTGGTGGGATTCTTTCGCAATTCCGCAAGGAACTGTCCACTGTTAATTTCCCTTAAATGGTTTTCTTTGTATGCTTCTATAACTCCTTGTCCTACAATGAGTACTTTCCGCTGTTAATTGCGAGTGGATGTACGGGTATCGAATTTCCCAGCTGCATTTTAATCATTTATAGATTGACTAAGATTCACATCCCACACACCCTTGCAAGTTGTGACTGACAACCGACTATGACTCAATTTATTCGTCCTTATTCGATATACCGATTGTTGATCGTTTATTTAACGCCCGCCAAGTCAGTGAATTTACATTTTCCCAGTTTTCTCATCCCGCAATTTCTAGGAACCGTTAGGTTTTTTGTGTGATTTAATCCACACGCATCTCTTACATCAACTTCCGGGCTGCACAGATTCTGCGCCCATCATTTGGTTTATCTGTTGTACCGGTTAATGCCGACAGATTCGGCCGCGAACTTACCGAATTGGCGGCTGACTAAATGCGCGTTTGACGTACTGACGGGAAGACCAAAACGTTCGACAATCAACGGTACTGCGAGCGAGGGCAGTGATTGGGTGATGCACGTGATATATGGGATGGACTGGTTGAAGCAAAAATTCGCCTGTGCATCCGTGTGTTTGTTGACTTTCCCACGTTAATTGCGAACGAATGTAGGTGCATCGAATTTCCCAGCTACGTTTTAATAATTTGTAGATTTATTGACTAAGACTCACATCCTATTCTCATAGACCCACACACCGTTGCAAGTTGGGACTGGCAACTGCCTATAACTCGATTTATTCGTCCTTATTCGATATACCGATTTTTATTCACTTATTAAACTTTTTCTCGTTCGGAAAGACGTTGACGCCTTTGTCCCATACAGTAATTTCTAGGAACAGTTTGGTATTTTGTATAAAAACAGTTTTTATCCGCTTTTGCCAACCTCCGCGCCGATTATTTGGTTTATCTGTTGTAGTGTTTAATGCCGATTGGTGGCGTCAATAAAGCAATTGCATTTTACATCACGAAACATTTGATAAAAAGGGTTCACGAAGGCCCCGGAAGAAAGTTGATCAACCTCAATGTCACGTATGGTTAATTTTAAAATTAAATCAAAATTTAATGCACTTCCGTTGCCAATTCGCAAGTTTTTTGACTAATGAGTGACCGAATACTGACAGATATTTTACCGTTTCCGGGGAGGAGGGGAGGGTTGTCGAATAGTTCGGTGAAATGGATTAAAAATAGAAATCGGTGAGGCCGTTTATGTTGTTTCAAAAAACTCGTTTTCTTGCCTGGGCCAATGGTTATAGCAAGGCTGAATAGTCCTACAATTCAATGGAAAATATAAAGGATAATTTATTACCGTTTGCCATGTTGTGTATGACTGTGTGTATGGCACCCAACCTCGATATTCGTTTATAGAAATCATTACAGATGATTGGCATCATAAGTATTCGCTTTGTTAAGGTCCGAAGCACAAAGCGTTCAGCATCGAAATTTCCAATAAAAAATGGATACTGGATTATGCATAGAAGATCAAGTATAAGTTAACAGGAATGAACGAAATAATAACGGGGTGAATTTGCAAGAAAGGCGCATGAACCCTCAAAGTATATAAAGTTTGCAACCGCGTAATGTCGGCCATTGATATGTCATATTCACAACATACAATCTTTGACAATAAGTGACGTAACTGCGGTCAAATCAATAGAAAATAAGCCTATTAATTTCAGAAAAGACAAAAAAATCAGGCGTCAAGGGGCTGTGTACATGTTCACAACCTAGCGTATCCTAATTGAGTCCGTATTACTACGTCAATTATAGAAAGTTGGGGCTACGATCGATAAACGTAATCGATACAAATAAAATGGACCAATAGAAGCCAAAGAAGAGCGCAACACAGCGATCGTGGAATAATGTGTACAAAAATGATTGGGCCTTTAAGACGCGTTGGCTGACGGTGGTGGAGGAAACGTGTGCCAAATCTGTACAAATTATAACATACAATATTATTTTACGTCTTTAAGGAATTCGGGAGAAGAAATGTTTCTTGTGGGAACTTAAGAGGCTTTCTTGGAGAAAGTGGCATATTTCCCAACAGTTTTTTTCCTAAGGATCTTAAAATCTATGAATTATTCCCAAATATGAAGATAGCTGAAGGAATCAGCGGATGAATAGTTTTATCGCCTGGAAATCCCGTCTCCAGTTGATTTTATTTGTACAATCGCCACCAGTTCCGGTGTCCATTTTATTTGTTGATAATTTTAATGATGAATCTGTTTTCGATCTCCCCTCGTGGCCAAATATAAACTTGCTAAATGGCTGCTCTTCAAACGTCTGCTGCCCCATCGGTTATAAAGGCGCTTCCCACGGTAAGCAACGTGTGCCCCATAACAGACGCACCAGACGCTTAGTCATCACGAATGACCTACTGCTTTGCTGGTGCCGTGTAGATAATGCGCCAACACTGCGGCGAATATTTTATTTCAAACTCTTGGGGAATGCCGACTTCGGTCCACCGAAAATGCCGGCGAGCATGGCAAAAAGCTTTCTTTTCATATTTTTCTGTCCCTTAAAACGCCAGGTGATTACAACTCTTGAGCGTGATGTATAGTGTGACAAAAAAGTATTTATTTAGCCACAAATTGGACAATTTCTCCCACTTATAAAGATGAAAAAGGTTTCTTAATTTCATAATAGAAATTAATAATCCAGAAATTTAATTATTTGTAAATTCCTCGGTGAAATAAGTATTCGGTCATTTACAAACATGTAAGATTTCTGGCTCACACAGACCAGTGTAGAATTCGCCTCTGCCACACCCTCGTTATCTGTTTTGATGAAAATACAATGGGTAAACCGTTTGGTCGGAAGAAATCAACCGTGGGAGCTCTTATCAGAAAATGGAGACCGTACAAGACCCCAGATAATCTCCTTCAATCTGGGCACCGATGCAAATCTCACTCCATCCAATTAATCCCCGAAACACACGTAGACCTATAGAATGTACAAGCCGAGAGTTGGGACCAAAAGTAGTAACGGCTACAACCAGTAACACACAACGGATTGCGAGAATCTCATATGGGAAGATGAAACTAAAATAGAAAGTGAAATAAGTATTTGGTAATTTACAAGCATGTAAATTCTTCTTCAGAATTCTCCTCCTCTTTTGGTAAAAAATAAGGAATGCAGAGTTACAACCAAAGTACAGTATACATAATGTCAAGCGTGGGTTGGGGCTGATCTTCTCCAAAAAGCCGTGTAAAGGAAAGAATGAATTGGGCCAGAATATATTGTTAGATTTTGAGTGAAAACCTCTTTCAATCAACAAGGGCATTAGAGGTGAAGCGTTGCTGGGTCATTCAGCCTGACAATGACCCAAAACACACCGCCTGAGTCACGGAGGAGGAATGAAGCTTTTCAGTGCCCCGAGTAGCCTAGCTAGTCACAAGATATGAACCGCATTGGAAATCTTTGGAGGGGGCTGAAAGTCTGTGTTACCCAGCGATAGCCTCAAAACGTCACTGCTGGAGCGAGATCTGCATTGAGGAATTGGACAAAATATCAGTAACAGAGTGTGAAAACTCTAAATTCGCCCACTTCAGGCTGCGCGATTCAATCATCGGCGTGCCCATCCTTTTCTCGACTTATAAAACCGAAGCCTGGGGCGTTACTCCTGGCAACTCAATCACCCTCGAAACAGAAGAAAGAGAAGGTCAACTGAGGTGTGGTGTGCAAGAGTTTGTGGCGCCCAAGAAGTGGTAGAGGGGATGGAATAAGCCATTTGTTATTTATAATTATGGTGGGATTCTTTCGTAATTCCGCAAGGAACTGTCCACTGTTAATTTACCTTAAATGGTTTTCTTTTTATGCTCTCTATAACTCCTTGTCCTACAATGAGTACTTTCCGCTGTTAATTGCGAGTGGATGTACGGGTATCGAATTCCTCAGCTGCATTTTAATCATTTATAGATTGACTAAGATTCACATCCCACACACCCTTGCAAGTTGTGACTGACAACCGCCTATAACTCGATTTATTCGTCCTTATTCGATATACCGATTGTTATTCACTTATTTAACTTTATCTTTGTTTTATTCGTCCCATAACACTTTGTCCTACAATGAGTACTTTCCCATATTAATGGCGAGCCCATGTGGATGTATCGAATTTCCCACTGCGTTTTAATCTCATTTTCATGGACTCACGCACCGCGAAAGTTTATGACCTACTAGAATACCGACTTTAAGCCGATTTGTTCGGATTTATACAATATACCGATTGTTGATCGTTTATTTAACGCCCGCCAAGTCAGTCCATTTACATTTTCCCAGTTTTCTCATCCCGCAATTTCTAGGAACCGTTAGGTTTTTTGTGTGATTTAATCCACACGCATCTCTTACATCAACTTCCGGGCTGCACAGATTCTGCGCCCATCATTTGGTTTATCTGTTGTACCGGTTAATGCCGACAGATTCGGCCGCGAACTTACCGAATTGGCGGCTGACTAAATGCGCGTTTGACGTACTGACGGGAAGACCAAAACGTTCGACAATCAACGGTACTGCGAGCGAGGGCAGTGATTGGGTGATGCACGTGACATAAGGGATGGACTGGTTGAAGCAAAAATTCGCCTGTGCATCCGTGTGTTTGCAACACCAGCGCAACAAAAGGTTACCTATCAACCAATGGGGCCCGATGCCCACACCTTTGGTCTCTTAACCTTTCTGGAAATTTTTAAATAATAATAATGGAATTCATTTCATTAAGGTCACGAAAAACAAGACTTTCAGCATTCAAATTTACAACAGACAAAAAATGACACAATAATTGTGAATTATACATGGAAGATTCAGAATAAGTTAACACGAATGTTCGAAATTGCAACGGCGTCAATTAGCAAGAAAGGCAAATTAAAACCTCGAATTGTATAAAGGTTGTGCAATGGCCGGGTTTTGAAGACACGATGGGAACAAAACGTTTTTTTTGCAGACCATCACAACACCGTATTTAACGCGCTTTATAATGAGGTTTGGGTTGAGGCGAATTGGATTTTTTTCGCAGCAATAAGACCAAATTAATATAAACAACCATTCCTTTGAAATCGAAACGCCATTTTCTGTGAATTTTTCACTCAATAGATTGTAAAGTGTTGATGAGTTTTCGTTGCAGTAATTGATAAGCAATTGTTTGCCCGCTTATTTCTTATAAGAAGTACTTTAAAACCGGTCTCTATGACTCAGTCTTCTTTACCATGAAAAACAGCCTGTTGTGTACTCTCACCCACTGCCAAATAGATATAAAAAAACAATATATTGCAAACAAACAACCACAGCACGTTAATGAATGAACCATTTACAAATTGCTGGCTTATTCCATAATTGAGAAGCGTAGGAAGCAGAATGGTTTCAAAATAGAGGCATTGAAAAATAAAATCTTACTGGGTCTCCCCAGATTCTTCCAAGACAAAACATTTTTTTGTGTTATGTCGGTTTGTTTTCAGTCAAATTGGACGCTTAAATAACGAGGTTGTCGTGAAATTAGACATTTCAATCTGATTTGCAGCAATCTCCTGATGTCTGCAATCGTGTATTATTCAAATTGGGTATAATGTAAGCTGACTTCAAATTGGTATAAGTTAACAATGGATTGTCGCAAACGCAGCTGATCTAAGGAATTTTTCTCGGGATAACTTCTACATCCTTCGTATAGATTTGAGTTTAAGTTTTTCTTTTTGTTATTAAAAATAATCAAATGTTTCTCCTCGAATGTTGATGTTTTGTGACTGGGCCTATAATTATGTCAAACTGAAGCCGGGAAGATCCCAAGATCAGAACAATTTGTTTTAATGATTGCAATAACAAATATTGCCAAATAATGTAGCACACATGTTTATAATCTATTTGTGGTTCCTTATGTCACCCTATTTTCTAATCATTCCATGTGGAGAATAGAGAATGCAAGAGTGATATATATATTTTGCATTTCGTGATGGTTGTCAGCTTTGGTAAACTGGAGACAATTGCTGCCACTTGAATCAGATACAACATCCCTCTGGTACAAATTAGTGATTCAGACGACTGTGTCCAAAATATGCAATAAATAAAGCAGGCACGGGAGCCGGGAACTGCGCAGAGAATATGCGACGTGCTTTTGGGAGTCTTCAATTCACTCGCTTCGCGTTCTGGTATCTCCACATCTGCGTTTTCCACCTTAGTCAGCGTCATCGACGAGTTTCGGATCAATAAAATATCGCCAGTGGAATTACTGCTGAAATATAATCTATCAAGTCTATCTCTTACCTGCTAGAGAAGCTAAAGCAAATCTGCAAAGAGAAACGTCAATACGTGCTTTGAACAACACATGTTGGTGGGCATCAAGAGGCCATGTTTGAAACCTTCTTCGTCTAATTTTTTTTCCTGCGAGAGGGTGCGCCGGCAAAGTGATTAATTAATGAAGATTCTTGGGAATTCGGTACACTTAGCGTCCCCAGGGCCACGCAGCGCAGTGGGCCAACAACACCATCGAGCGCGTCTGCTGCAAGGAAGCAGGGATCTGTGCGCCAGAATGGAAACCGCCTTCGTGGTCATTGGAGCCGCATATAGCCTTCCCTCGCATTTCCCCCGGGAGATTTACTTCCCGCCTACGAACCCCACCAGGTTTGGCCCGCCTGTCAATCGGTTCACCAACGGGATGGTCTGGCCGTGCAGCCGCGTGCAGCTTCTTGGGGCCAGAGGTGCGGGTTGAGTGTGTCAAGTGGAGACCACTGACCGGGCGCTACGCCGAGGCGTGACAGACCAGAAGTGTCAGCATTGTCCTGTCATGTGTCGGTTTAGCGTGAATACCTTAATGACGCGTGCGCCTGTAAACCGGACGCTACGTCATCCAGAATTTAACCAGCTCGAATTCCACATGGCCGGCCGGCCTCTTTTGCTCTATGGTCGATGATGTGTTGGATGATGCAGCGGTCACTTCCACCTCGTCGAATGGCACTGGGGACGCCGAAACCTGTAAAATATTTCACGTGCAGCTTCTTGGGGCCAGAGGTGCGGGTTGAGTGTGTCAAGTGGAGACCACTGACCGGGCGGTACCCCGAGGCGTGACAGACCCCGCGACGACCAGAGTCACTACTGTGTCTCCACGAGAACCCATAGACCCACTCTTTTCCGATATCACAGTCCTACTTCCTAAAAGCGTCGTTTTTCGGCTTGACATTGGCTAACTAAGAGTCCGAATTACCAAAGCAACCCCAATGAAACGTGCCCGTCTAATTTCAACAAACCATCGTTTTTCGTCACCCACCTTTATTCAAACTCGTCTTTTACATGGAACACTTCAATTAAGGATTACGTTTTGCGGCGAGTTAAATTCCACCTTCCTCTTGATGGTAAATGTTTCCTTTATCATTTCTGACCAGTTGCCCTTGTTTTTTTTTGAGTATGCAGTTATGAGCCGAATAAAACTTTCGTATTTTGACTGACATTCGGACAGTATTATTCCATTGTTGGTTTAAGTAACACGTGGCCCATGAGATCATTCGTGCGATCCTCAAAGAAACCAAGACTGTTCGTTAAGGAATGAACCGCAAATTCTCAACACACACACATACAAAATCCAACAGAATGTGAGCATATCTGTTTGATTAATTTAGTTCAGTGCTACTCCCTACTTCAAACGCCTTAGGAAGAAGAGTAATTGTGGCCAAATAGAGGATAATAGTAATGCTATTCGAAATATTGAGTTCACGAAGACCAGAAATTTTAGCATTAAAATTCACAAAAAGTAGATACAGTACGGTGTATTATTTAAGGGAGAATCAGAATGAATACACGAAAGGTAAATTAATCCCTCGAAGTATACCAAGTTTGGCAAACACGTGAATGCAACCGCTGAAAGGCCCTATACGCAACGCATGCTCACATAGCGGGGATAAAATTCCCTTTTTCAAATTAGTAGTAGGAATAGCAAGAGTCAATATTTGACCTTCATCACGGGGGTCGCACTTGAAACTCGGACTGGTGGCTAAAATCTGGATGATGCTGCAGGAGCAGCAGCCGGTTTTCGCCACCCACCCCCCATTCCTGCCTACAAGCCGCCACAGGTTACTTGCGCGCCCGGCGTACCTTTGGCGCCATGACCTACCTGGCAGTCTAACTTGGGGTCACCCACTAATAGAGCGAGGAAGCTGACCGGTACATCACTGGACCACCTAGATATATTATTCTGCTATTTAATTAATGGTTAGCCGAATAACGGCCGATGACGCCTTATTTATCCAAATTGATGAATATTTCCTGTGCCTTTTGTTTTTTGCCTTCGGAGACCTATATTTTCCTTGCAAGTCCTTATTTGGCTTATACTAGCTGGACTCTTAGAGATCGTTTCGGTGGCATTAACTGGGTGTCAAATCAGGGTCACTCACGAACAGGGTGTCCATGGTGGTTTCGATTTTGAAATCAATTAATGTTATCTGATTGTTTCATCAGGCCAATAACAACCGAACCCTTTTTACAACAAAGAAAGCGGATAGCGCGAGTGGACATTATGCAGAAAATAACAAGGAACAATAGGCCGTCGTGCTTCTGGTGAAAACGATGTTTCCTGGGTTACTTTTTTTTAAAACAAATCGATAATTTTATTTGAATAAATCGAATCTATAAGAATGAATTGAAAGAAATAAACATGCAAAAAACCAGGATTAACTGTGCTTGCGATAACCCACCGTTAACGCAACAAAATAGAATAACCATTTGGACCCTGTTTAGATGGTTGGTGTTTGATTGATTGTGTTGAAAATTGACAATGACGGTTCATTTGTTAGTGAACCGTGGTGGTTTGTTTGATATTTGAGCGATCGAGTCTGTCTGAGTCGAATCAATCGGAGAAAACATCAGGAATTTCAGTCACTAAAAAGCGGAGAATGAATAAGTAGTTTTTCATCGTCGAAAGGACTCTGGATATAAAAGCCATAGCCCTTCGACATGCGCCAAATGTCAATTCTAGCACAATTAATGTAATCCGGGGGTAAACCACGGCTATTCAATTACTGTCGCGAACACTCATCTCCACTTTACAATCTATTCAGTCAACACTTCAATCGCGTTTCGATTTCAAAAGAATGTTTGCGTAACAATTTCGTGCGATTCCCCTCTCCCAAAAAACTCCTTCTAAAGCGTGCGCAAAACGGCGTTGTGATTGAAGGTAAAGTAATGTTCCGTAGAATTGGTCGACATGGAACGCATTTCTCCCGAATTTTACAAATTATTCACTCAAAAGGTGGTCTGAAATTTAGTAATTGCGTGATCGATTAAATTAAAAACTATAAACGTTATTCCTGGCTTGTTTGTGTCCATTGCGTGCAGTGGCAGATTGATAAAATTTTAAAATTTAAAAAAGTTTAGTTGCCGGGATTCATTTAAGCTAAGACGCCTAACTATAATTGTAAGCCATGCTGAAATGCAGATTTAAATAAAAAAAAGCTTATTCATCAATTTATTGAATTCAATTGGGTGTTTTTATACAATTTTGCACCGAGAAGTATTGGCTTGAAAGGCAACCAAGCTACAATAGTTCTGTGTTCGTTGAATAACTTTTGTATGACGAATGGATAAATTAAATATGAACCAATTTTGTTGTTCCAGGTACAATGAACTAGGACAGCCGAGGTCACTTGTTATCTGGACACGTTTTGTAAAAAAATTAACAACAAACCTTTTTTTCTGAATCAGTGTGGATATGTATTTAATTTCGGTACTTTTATGCGAAAATTTCATCACATGTGCTTGATGAAGCGTGTTACCCCATTGTTATACACAAACCTGAGAATTCACAAAACCTCAACTAACTTGTGGTCTAACTACCGGCAGGTATTCTGTTCGAGAACAGAACAACAACAGTTGCGTGACTAGTACTTTTCGAATTTACCTATAATTTCTCCAACGCTGCAGTTGCAGGACCGTGTTGGTTGCACAAGAAAACGCCGCAATTGAATTAGTTTCCTTCATTAAATCCTGTAACATGCAGACAACTACGCTTGTGTAAAGGTTCTCCGAGTCCTTTTTCCCCCGCTCTGTCACAATCCAATCAAAAGGTGCTTTCACTGCTTTCAATTGGTTAAAGGTAGACTCAGCTTTCAGTGGACTCAGCGACATCGTCCTAGAGGGTCACCACTGATCGAATTAACCTGCGGGGTGTTAGAGAAAACTACAAAAAATGCTTAATATACTTTACATTGCCAAATATGCTTCGTACATTATTATGGCTTAAAATTGCTTATTTGAATGACCGGCGCATCCAAGTTTAAATACTAACGGCATGAGCACTACAATTCCATTTGGTCACGCATACGCATGAGGTGCAATAGAAAGGCTGCAAGCCAAGCCATTTTTAATTTATTTACTTTCTCGATCAAAAGCAAGTTTAACGCAGCCGATCATTTAAACTGGATGTCTGTCTTATGTTTACAAATACGCGCGGTGCGTTTTTATGGACGTTTATTTTGACCTAGAAACCTGCTGTTTTGCTAAGTGGTGGTTGGTTTCATGTCATGTTTCAGGTCAGGAATAACATGTATGATGGACCGAGAGATTCGGAAAACGTCGGCGCGAAATGTCCAAAAACGTTGATATGAATGATTAAATATCAATCGGAGGCTAAGTATTATTTTTATAAGAAGAATTGCCAGGAATGAACATTTGTGCGTTCATTAAATCGGTTGTAAGCACATTATCAACCATTTCAGTTTTCCATAAACACATGTCTTTGTTTAGCCTAGCCGAACGTTACGTCTCTCAGCCAAGGGCGTCTAGAAATCCCCATTTATCTGCCGTAATGGGGCGTTAGCGACCGATGCCTTTAATTGCCTTCCCAGACGGAAGTCACTGTCATGACGGCCAGATCTAATAGGCAACCATGTCTCTGAAAACAACCTTACCTAACATTAGTAAACAGGTTTCGGTTGGTCGCGTCGGAGAGACAACTGAAGGACAAGGAAGAAAAATGTTAATAATGGGATAGGGGTTGGGGGGGGGGCTGGAGGGGGGGGTTGTGTTGAGTGAAGTAGGTGATTCCACTAATGAATGCTTTTGTCTAAAAACCGTGTGTTCGTGCATTTTCGGCCCGAAGGCGAATAAAATGTGATTGGCTAGTATAACATTGAGGAGATATGTTTGATAGTGATGATAATACAAATAATTTAAAGCGCTTTATTGAGCTCACGAAGACTAGAACCTTCAGCATAATAAAAAAAACAATATATATATAATGTAATACAAAAGCAATCTTTTAGTTCATACTTCATCTGCTCTGCTGAAACTAAAAATGGAGACAAATATGGAATGGTCGAATTGCGATATATTGAGATATAATGTGTCTTTGCAGCGCAGCGCAAATTCTGAAGCCGTCTACCTAAACTTATGAGTATAAGTGCCGGATATTAGTTACCATAAAGATTGTGCTTACTCAATAATTTTATTTGAAAAACCCGAATCTATAAGAATGGTTTGAAAGAAATCAAAATGCAAAAGACCAGGATTAGCTGTGCTTGCGATAACCCACCGTTAACGCAGCAAAATAGAATAACCATTTGAACCTTGTTTAGATGGTTGGTGTTTGATTGATTGTGTTGAAAATTGACAATGACGGTTCATTCGTTTGCGAACCGTGGTTCAGCTCCTATTTATCGGATGTGCTGCATTTTGCGCACCTAACGCAAAATTTGTGGGAGAAGTGGGTTTGTAAATTACAGACAAATGTTGTTGGCGAAATCGGTTTTTAGAGTTTGACATTTTGTAAGCAAAATGCGAATCATTGACGTGCATCAATGTAGGAATTCGCGTCGATCTGCTGCGATTTGGAATAACAAGTTAGCAGTACAACAAGTCTGAACTGCCTGTCGTTTACGGTTTGCAGGGACATGATTAATAATAATGAAAATGGTTATCGCTTCATTAAGTTCATGAGGACCAAAACATTGAGTTGATAAAGTTTGGCAAATGCGTCATGTTTTTTTTTCATAAATGGGGTTCTTTGTTTTGGGAATGCTGACTTTATTGGATCACTTTGCGTCCTCGTGGATTTTAGAGATTCACTGACAAGGAAAACGTCACCATCAAAGCCATAAAAGGAAACACTTAATTGAAGACGCGAATCGATTAATTGGTCAACATAAATGACCCATTTTAATAAAATTTCGGGGAAGATTGGGACTGAGCGAATTGTGATGTGCGCGGTCGTTCTTGTGAGGGCATCCAAGCGGTTCTACCGTCCTTCAGAGGTCAGGCGAAGACGGATGTGTACAGACGGGGAGGGGTGTGTTGCGATTGGGGCTTTGATTTTTGACAAATAAGCAACAATAACATTTGTTAAAACGCCAACGTAGTGTTTAAAGTTTTAAATATTGTAGGGCGGGGACCATTTTTGTCTTCGTGGATTTGAATAAAGGAACTCAATTATATTTAAAACAGGACATGATTTTATGGATCCACAATATTCGAATTCATTTTCGAGATATGAGTTTCTTTCCCGGTTTCTATTACTTTGCATATGAAATTGCCCGATGGTATTTTTGTCAGCATCCTCCTCTCTCTGATGGTGAGGGACCTGGGTTCGAGTCCCGGACCTTCCAGACCTTAGTCTCCACTCAACTCGCATCCTTTGTATACGACAGCGAACAAATACTCTGGCGGGCTCTGTGGGCGTTGAGATCGAAACCAGGATAGAACGGCGAGGACTGCGTTTCCTATACTCTCGCATAGATCCCTGCTGCTTTACGGAACGTACTCAGTGGTGTAAAGGTTAAAGCCGCCCCTCAAACAAATCTATGTGGCGCGGGGAATTCCAACTGTACCACATGCCTTAGAAACCTTATGAACTCTTCTCTAATCTAGGCAACCACAGTTCACACCATTCATGAAGCCGACTCAACCTCTCCCAAGAAGACATGCACAGTTTCGTGTGACCATTGTATAAAAACCATTTTTCATAAAAGCCTAATTGGCAGGTTCAGCCAAGTAGGTCGCTTGTTTGACTGTATCTACAAAACGTTGCAATTATCAGGTCTTCGAATAAGAGGATACATTTGTAGCCGAATGTGTGCGTGTGTAAAAGGATGGCGATAAACATGTTTGAGTAGTATAAGTATTTCAAGAGAAACCGATATACTTTCGAATCCCATTTCTTTCCTACCTGCCTCTCACCTCAAGAGCTTTACGGCGGCTGTCCCAATAGTGGTTCTGAAAATCCGTCTGCTTTTCTGCTTTTCTCTAAATACTTTGATACATACTTTGTTGATGGTGTCAAACGTTTTCTGTAAGTCTTCACAAGGATTTTACACCCTGGTATTTTGGCCTCCTCTATATCAGTGGTGTTTTAGGGCTGTCGGTGGGCGTAGTGGCGTGCGCTTGTAATCTAGCAACCTGGAGGCCGGGTGGCGGAAACTGTCTCGCGCGCGTTATGGACAAGGCCTTCTATGGCCGCCATTACCTCGTTGTTATTTCCTCCATTCCTGTTAAACATTAAAATGCTGAAAGTTCTGGTCTTTGTGACCTTAATAAAGCGTAAAAATAATGATAATAATTATTATTATTATTAAAAAAAAAACACAGGCTCTCTCCAAAGAAGACCACTCCTTCGTTGCCTGAGCGGCGTGTCTGTGGTAGTGAAAGACCCAACCACGTCTCACCTTCAAGTAGTGGCTTTAGGAGAGGTGCCTTTCTGGTACTGCAGGACTAGTGTGGTCCTGATGGTAGTCTTTGTTACTTGGGTCCCTGTGATGTGGCTCTGGGATTTATATTCACCGCCCTTCTGATCGTCTTGACCAAACAGGGCGAGATATTGCGTGGAGCCCACAATCGAGGAATATTATTCGTGATCGTGCATGTCTTTCAGTTATTTTCCACGGTTGATTCGTCAGTCCATGCGTCTTACAAATTGTAGGTCTACACTTTTGTTTCTAGTTTTCTTTTGACAGCTCTATGGTCATCGTCATACTGGAATTACGAGTTTGACTGTTTGAGGAGTAATTAAAAGAGGTTTGTGGGGACCAGATATTATCTTATTTTCACCCACATTTGATGCGTCCAAACATTTTGATCATTAAATACAAGCTACGAACAAGGTCATTTCAAAATTGCAATTAATCTCAAGACGGTTAAGTTATTTCCATGAAACCACCATTGACGGCGAATTTACAGCTGCCTCTGCGCAGTTTTGTCACCAATTAATCAAGCAGTATCCAGTACGTTTAGGATAAACGCTATTAAAACATTTGATACAAATTGGAGCTCGCGATCCTTGTTAGAAGTGCAAATGCAAATGGCGCCGATGTAAGCATTTATAATTTGTGTTTGAATGGAGTCACCGCATGTGCACAAACTCTCATAGCCAATTGGTCGAAGCCCGGGTTGGCCAATTAAAACGTTCTAAGCCGCGAAAACGCGCGCTTTATGTTCAACGGTCTGAATCGGCTACATTCAACTACTAACGCGTCATTCTCGAACCGCATTGACGCCGAGACGCCCACCATTTGACACTACAAGTGCAATGGATACTGGTGTAATTCGCGCCATTCCCCAGACATGTCCACAGACCATGTCTCCCACGGAAACGGCAGTGTACTTTTTCCGCGCTTACATCATCCCAATTCTACTACTCATTGGGATCCCCTCGAATCTGTTTATTTTCGCAATCTTTGTCCGGCTCCAGCGACGACAAGCCTGCCGGTTCAACATCTACGTCATGTACATAGCTGTTGCGCACATTTTACAATGCGTCGGTGAGTCTTTGCTGGATCACTTTATAGGTCGCGGGCTCTGGTTCGCATCGGGTTGCAGGATCAACTTTAAACTTGATATTCAATCGGTGTTCGCGTGCAAATTCCTGGCTTATTTGCCCAACGCTACGGAATTGTTGTCAGCGGTCACATTGCTGTCGTTCACAATTGACAGAACGGCGACAATCTATCGCCCAATTCACTCCCGTGGAGACATTCACCTCAACTATGCCCGATTCGGTCTACTGGGTTGTTTCTTGTTTTCCTTCGTCGTGTTCATACCGGCTGCCGTATACTACAATATCGCTGACACTGGAGACAAATGTGAGCTAGTCAATCCAACCTCTCCGGGGCCTCGGTACGTCATTTTGATGTCAGTCATCTGCTCCTACGCGATGCCGACTATCTGCATCATAATCCTAAATATGCTGATTTTTTATAAGCTCAAGATACTACTTAAGGAAGGCAGCCTAAACTCGAAGACTTCATCTAAACACAAGCTCGAGCGACGTCGCATTCTTGGCCACCTTGGTGTATGCTCATTTTTTCTCTGTCTATCGATACCTCTGGTTATTTGTATGCTTCTGCGCCAGTACTCGGATGCCCATAACTACAAAAAGACTGCGCCCTCATTCCACAAGGAGATTGTTCAACTCACCAAATTCTTCAGTTCCTTTACCGCCATTCAGTACTCTACAGATATAATAATCTACTTCGTCTTCTTGCCCAACGTCAGGTCGGAGAGTGTTCGAATACTGTGTGGCTGTGCCTGCCTCAAGAGATTTAAAGTCTTTCGCAGATTTTACTCCAAGCACGTCAAGGACACCTCCCAGGAGAGACGAAACAAGTGCACTGCGGCTAACCTGAACGAGCAGCATCAACGAGATCCATCCAACAGCACCCAAACGCCCAAACTCTCTACGGATAATGGGAGAGAATAGAGTGAAGCGAAGGAGTAAAAGTGAAGTGTGAAGGTAGTGGCAGTTGGAGTATCATGCAACCATAATGCATTCCCCGGAAATTAAGTGCACCTATACTACGATGTTGTTATCGTGTAATCTGAACAGCATTCTTTTGTACTTTAACGTCTGCACGAACTATCATGGAACTTTCAAAAATATAAACCTCAACACATTCTAAGAAACCACATATAATTGACATTCACGCATTGTGTTCTTGTCAATGGAAAGACAGTTACAAAGTAATATATCACATGTCTTATCAAACAAATCCAAAACTTTAAAGTCGAGTGGATGGGCTACTTGAATAGCCACGTCTCGTTCTTTTTCGCGCGGCTATCGTCTCCTGTTACCGGAGGAGTCGCCTTCGTGGATATTTACAGGAAATATTTTCCACGTGACGCGTCGCCAGTGCCACCCGAAGAGGTGATGGTTGTCGCACCAACCAACAACAGAGGTGGTGCCGCATCTTTGACACGACCTTTTCGCGCTGAATTCCTGAAGCTGTCGCAGCCACCGGTTTCCTCAACCCCGATTGCAGAGGAACGATGCAACGCGCGACTTATTTTTTGGTGGCCTGATCAGGGAGTCGAACAGCGAGTCACTCGCGACCACCACAATAGGGATGCTGACCGCTCTCCACCATCGGGCCCCATCTCGGGGCCTCCTAAATGTCCACAAAAATACTTCCGCCGTCAAGCAGAGGTATTGGGCCTTCTTCATCTTCGACTTCGGGGGAGATTTGAAGGTCGTGGTGTTAAAAGAAGACTAATCTGAGTCTCTGATTGGATTTATGGCTGTGTTTTCTTCACGAGAGGCTGTCTTGTATCCTGACTAGTGTGGCAGACAAATATTTCCTTCCTGCCCTAGCACAATGTGTTTACTTACTGTAAGGCGTCATTTCGTTTTAGGACTCACTAGTTCAGGCCAGTAACTATTGTGTTGTCTTGATTAAATCGACGTGTTTTCATTTTGCAGAGCTTACACTTCATGCAAAACTGTATAATTATATGCAAAAAAACGCGTTTGTATTAAATGCCATTGGGAAAGATGTGCAAAAGTGCTGATAAAATACAGTAACAAAAGGTAAAAGACGACCATTTACTGTAACTTGGGGTGTAGTGAAGAGTATACTTCAAATGGATTTGGCTTTTCACATGCCAAGACGTTGAGGAAGGTATTGGGTTCACCGTATCCCGCTCGGCACAAACACAGGGACGCTTTTCACAGATTGTATCTGTTACCTGTTTATGCTGAACGTTTTAGGCATCGTGATCGTTATAAAACGATTACAATTATTGTTGGTATAATTATTATAATCATTCAAGAATAGTCGATTTCTAAGGGAAGAAATTACGTCTTGTTAAACAAACCGCCTAAATTTTCCAACACAAAATGGTGACGATTTAACTGGCGCCTTCCAAATGAAACGTGTACATGACAATGTGGTCATGCAGTTAAAGCAATCTCGTCCTTTTCACTGGGATGTCGAGTAGCACTCCTGAATAGGTTATATAATTAAGCGACTGTTGGGTATTCCACTTAACAAAGTAACAGTTAAAGGCGGTACTTTATGAGGGCTTTCATCTCTTTCTTCTGATAACATATACACTCCCAAAACGGGAATTATCTTAGTTGTAATATTACCTATTGTTGTTGACTTCACTATTAATGATTAAGGGGACAATTATTCAGTAACAGGGGGCCATGGCAGCCTGAATACCATTTGGCTGCTGTTTTACTCCGTCGAAGAATTCAATTAAAAATTATTATTTTAGTCTAGACGTCTACCGCTGTAAAAAAGCTTTTAGAAATTATGAATACAACCCTTATTTAAATCAACCTATACATTTGGGTGATTAATTATTAGTCACGTCCTAGGTATTTTCATATTTCAATTAGGGTTAAGATAGTTTTGATATTACTATAGAGGACCCAAGTTCGGTAAATTTACAAGAACCTCTACGCTGTTTTATCAATTAAGAAGATTTTGTTACCAATTGAAAACGCAGTTTTCACCACAGTGGTACAATTGGGGCGAACGTTTTTAAATTTTTAATACAAACTGGAGCTGGCGATCCTTGTTAGAAGTGTGAATGCAAATGACGCCGAAGTTAGCATTTGGCAGTGCAAGAAATCCCTAAACGCCAATTGGTCGAGGGCAACCTTGGCCAATAAAATCCTTCTCAGGCGCATAAATTGGCGCTTATTATACAGCTGTCTGCATCTTGCTGCAGGTAATATCCACCCCGTAAATCTCCTACCGTATCGACGCCGACAGGCCCAAAATGGAGACTAGAGTGGTCCACCAAATCCACCAGACATGTTCGCAGACCATGTCTCCCACGGAAACGGCAGTGTACTTTTTCCGCGCTTACATCATCCCAATTCTACTACTCATTGGGATCCCCTCTAATCTGTTTATTTTCGCAATCTTTGTCCGGCTCCAGCGACGACAAGCCTGCCGGTTCAACATCTACGTCATGTCTATAGCTGTTGCACAAATTTTACAATGCGTCGGTGAGTCTTTGCTGGATCACTTTATAGGTCGCGGGCTCTGGTTCGCATCGGGTTGCAGGATCAACTTTAAACTTGATATTCAATCGGTGTTCGCGTGCAAATTTCTCGCTTATTTGCCCAACGCCACGCAGCTATTGTCAGCGGTCACATTGCTGTCGTTCACAATTGACAGAACAGCGACAATCTATCGCCCAATTCACTCCCGTGGAGACATTCACCTCAACTATGCCCGATTCGGTCTACTGGGTTGTTTCTTGTTTTCCTTCGTCGTGTTCATACCGGCTGCCGTATACTACAATATCGCTGACACTGGAGACAAATGTGAGCTAGTCAATCCAACCTCTCCGGGGCCTCGGTACGTCATTTTGATGTCAGTCATCTGCTCCTACGCGATGCCGACTATCTGCATCATAATCCTAAATATGCTGATTTTTTATAAGCTCAAGATACTACTTAAGGAAGGCAGCCTAAACTCGAAGACTTCATCTAAACACAAGCTCGAGCGACGTCGCATTCTTGGCCACCTTGGTGTATGCTCATTTTTTCTCTGTCTATCGATACCTCTGGTTATTTGTATGCTTCTGCGCCAGTACTCGGATGCCCATAACTACAAAAAGACTGCGCCCTCATTCCACAAGGAGATTGTTCAACTCACCAAATTCTTCAGTTCCTTTACCGCCATTCAGTACTCTACAGATATAATAATCTACTTCGTCTTCTTGCCCAACGTCAGGTCAGAGAGTGTTCGAATACTGTGTGGCTGTGCCTGCCTCAAGAGATTTAAAGTCTTTCGCAGATTTTACTCCAAGCACGTCAAGGACACCTCCCAGGAGAGACGAAACAAGTGCACTGCGGCTAACCTGAACGAGCAGCATCAACGAGATCCATCCAACAGCACCCAAACGCCCAAACTCTCTACGGATAATGGGAGAGAATAGAGTGAAGCGAAGGAGTAAAAGTGAAGTGTGAAGGTAGTGGCAGTTGGAGTATCATGCAACCATAATGCATTCCCCGGAAATTAAGTGCACCTATACTACGATGTTGTTATCGTGTAATCTGAACAGCATACTTTTGTACTTTATCGTCTGCACGAACTATCATGGAACTTTCCAAAATATAAACCTCAACACGTTCTAAGACACCACATATAATTGACATTCACGCATTGTGTTCTTGTCAATGGAAAGACAGTTACAAAGTAATATATCACATGTCTTTTCAAACAAATCCAAAACTTTAAAGTCGAGTGGATGTGCTACTTGAATAGCCACGTCTCGTTCTTTTTCGCGCGGCTATCGTCTCCTGTTACCGGAGGAGTCGCCTTCGTGGATATTTACAGGAAATATTTTCCACGTGACGCGTTTCCAGTGCCACCCGAAGAGGTGGTGCCGCATCTTTGACACGACCTTTTCGCGCTGAATTCTTGAAGCTGTCGCAGCCACCGGTTTCCTCAACCCCGATTGCAGAGGAACGCACGACTTATTTTCTGGTGGCCTGACCAGGGAGTCGAACAGCGAGTCACTCGCGAACACCACAATGGGAATGCTGACCGCTCTCCACCATCGGGCCAGATCTCGGGGCCTCCTAAATGTCCACAAAACCACTTCCGCCGTCGAGCAGAGGTATTAAGCCTTCTTCTTCTTCGACTTCGGGGGAGATTTGAAGGTCGTGGTGTTCAAAGAAGACGAATCCGAGTCTCTCATTGGATTTATGGCTGTGTTTTCTTTACGAGAGGCTATGTTGTTTTTACTCAATAGTGTGGCAAACGAATATGTGTTTACTTGCTGTAAGGCGTCATTTACTTTTGGGACTCACTAGTTCAGGCCAGTAACTATTGTGTTGTCTAGATTAAAGCGATGTGTTTTCATTTTGCAGAGCTTACACTTCATGCAAAACGTTATAAATATATACAAAAAAAACGCGTTTGTATGAAATGCCATTGGGAAAGATGTGCAAAAGTGCTGATAAACTACAGTAACAAAAGGTAAAAAACGACCATTTACTGTAACTTGGGGTGTAGTGAAGAGTATGCCTAAAATGGATTTTACTTTTCACATGCCAAGACGTTGAGGAAGGCATTGGGTTTACCGTATCCCGAAAAATGGTGACGATTTAACTGGCGCCTTCCAAATGAAACGTGTACATGACAATGTGGTCATGCAGTTAAAGGGATCTTATAGTTTTCACTGGGATGTCAAGTAGCACTCCTAAATAGGCTATAATAAAGCGACTGTTGGGTATTCCACTTAACAAAGAAACAGCAAAAGGCGGTACTTTATGAGGGCTTTCATCTCTTTCTTCTGATAACATATACACTCCCAAAACGGGAATTATCTTAGTTGTAATATTACCCATTGTTGTTGACTTCACTATCAATGATTTAGGGGACAATCATTCGGTAACAGGGGGCCATGGCAGTTTGAATACCATTTGGCTGCTGTTTTACTCCGTCGAAGAATTCAATTAAAAATTATTATTTTAGTCTAGACGTCTACCGCTGTAAAAAAAGCTTTTAGAAATAATAGATTCAACCCTTATTTAAATCAACCTATACATTTGGGTAATTAAATATTAGTCACGCTCGAGGTTTTTTCCTATTTAAATAAGAGTTTAGATCGTTTGGATATTACCATAGAGGCACCAAGTTCGGCAAATTTACAAGAACCTCTACGCTGTTTTATCAATTAAGAAGAGTTTGTTACCAATTGAAAACGCAGTTTTCCCCACAGTGGTACGATTTGGGCGAACGTTTTTAAATTTTTAATACAAACTGGAGCTGGCGATCCTTGTTAGAAGTTTGAATGCAAATGACGCTGAAGTTAGCATTTCGAATTTGTGTTTGAAAAGAGTGATCGCTTGTGCAAGATATCCCTCAACGCCAATTGGTCGAGGGAAACGTTGGCCAATTAAAACCTTCTTAGACGCGAAAATGGGCGCAAATTGTACAGCTGTCTGCATCTTGGTGCAGGTAATATCCACCTCGTAAATCTCCCACCGTATCGACGCCGACAGGCCCAAAATGGAGACTAGAGTGGTCCACCAAATCCACCAGACATGTTCGCAGACCATGTCTCCCACGGAAACGGCAGTGTACTTTTTCCGAGCTTACATCATCCCCGTTCTACTACTTATTGGGATCCCCTCGAATCTGTTTATTTTCGTAATCTTTGTCCGGCTTCAGCGACGACAACCCTGTCGGTTCAACATCTACGTCATGTATATTGCTGTTGCACAAATTTTACAATGCATCGGTGAGTCGTTGCTGGATCACTTTATAGGTCGCGGGCTCTGGTTCGCATCGGGTTGCAGGATCAACTTTAAACTTGATATTCAATCGGTGTTCGCGTGCAAATTCCTGGCTTATTTGCCCAACGCTACGGAATTGTTGTCAGCGGTCACATTGCTGTCGTTCACAATTGACAGAACGGCGACAATCTATCGCCCAATTCACTCCCGTGGAGACATTCACCTCAACTATGCCCGATTCGGTCTACTGGGTTGTTTCTTGTTTTCCTTCGTCGTGTTCATACCGGCTGCCGTATACTACAATATCGCTGACACTGGAGACAAATGTGAGCTAGTCAATCCAACCTCTCCGGGGCCTCGGTACGTCATTTTGATGTCAGTCATCTGCTCCTACGCGATGCCGACTATCTGCATCATAATCCTAAATATGCTGATTTTTTATAAGCTCAAGATACTACTTAAGGAAGGCAGCCTAAACTCGAAGACTTCATCTAAACACAAGCTCGAGCGACGTCGCATTCTTGGCCACCTTGGTGTATGCTCATTTTTTCTCTGTCTATCGATACCTCTGGTTATTTGTATGCTTCTGCGCCAGTACTCGGATGCCCATAACTACAAAAAGACTGCGCCCTCATTCCACAAGGAGATTGTTCAACTCACCAAATTCTTCAGTTCCTTTACCGCCATTCAGTACTCTACAGATATAATAATCTACTTCGTCTTCTTGCCCAACGTAAGGTCGGAGAGTGTTCGAATACTGTGTGGCTGTGCCTGCCTCAAGAGATTTAAAGTCTTTAGCCGATTTTACTCCAAGCACGTCAAGGACACCTCCCAGGAGAGACGAAACAAGTGCACTACGGCTCATTTGAACGAACAGCATCATCGAAATCTGTCAAATCGCACACAAATGCGAAAACTCTCTTCGGGGATTGGGAGAGAATTGAGTGAAGCGAAGGAGTAAAAGTGAAGTGTGAAGGTGTTAAGGGAGGACAAGGACGATCATGCAGCCATAACGCATCTCAAATATAGTAACTGCCACTTCACCACGATGTTGTTATTCCATAATCCAAACAATATATTTTTCGTTGCTTAACGTCTGCACGCACTATCATGGAACTTTCAAAAATATAAACCTCAACACCCTCTATGAAACCACATATAATTGACATTCACGCATTGTGTTTTTGTCAATGGAAAGATAGTTACAAAGTAATATATCACATGTCTTTTCAAACAAATCCAAAACTTTAAAGTCGAGTGGATTGGCTACTTGAATAGCCACGTCTCGTTCTTTTTCGCGCGGCTATCGTCTCCTGTTACCGGAGGAGTCGCCTTCGTGGATATTTCCAGGAAATATTTTCCACGTGACGCGTTTCCAGTGCCACCCGAAGAGGTGATGGTTGTCGCACCAACCAACAACAGAGGTGGTGCCGCATCTTTGACACGACCTTTTCGCGCTGAATTCCTGAAGCTGTCGCAGCCACCGGTTTCCTCAACCCCGATTGCAGAGGAACGCACGACTTATTTTCTGGTGGCCTGACCAGGGAGTCGAACAGCGAGTCACTCGCGAACACCACAATGGGAATGCTGACCGCTCTCCACCATCGGGCCACATCTCGGGGCCTCCTAAATGTCCACAAAACCACTTCCGCCGTCGAGCAGAGGTATTAAGCCTTCTTCGTCTTCGACTTCGGGGGAGATTTGAAGGTCGTGGTGTTCAAAGAAGACTAATCCGAGTCTCTCATTGGATTTATGGCAGTGATTTCTTTACGAGTTGCTGTGTTGTATCCTTACTAGTGTGGCGAACGAATATTTCCTTCTTGTCCTAGCACAATGTGTTTACTTTCTGTAAGGCGTCATTTCCTGTTTGGACTCACTAGTTCAGGCCAGTTACTATTGTGATGCATAGATTAAATAGATGTGTTTTCATTTTGAAGAGCCTACACTTCATGCAAAACGTTATAGATATATACAAAAAAACGCGTTTGTATTAAATGCCATTGGGAAAAATGTGCAAAGGTGCTGATAAAATACAATAATAAAGGGTAAAAAACGATAATTTACTGTTACTTGCGGTGTCGTTAAGAGTATACTTCAAATGGATTAGGCTTTCACATGCAAAGACGTTGAGGAAGGGATTGGGTTGATCGAATCCCGGTTGTCGCATCCAGAAGTATACCCAATAAAAAATAGGCAAATTCCCCGATAAATTGCATGCTCATCAATCGTTTTGTCAGAAAGAATTGGTCACAACAAATCGGAAGATCTTAGTCACTAATGTGAACCTGTTGTACTAGGTTGGTGCATAATGATCTGACGTTTTTAAAAATATTTTATGAAAAACCAAACGTTAAAAATTGTGCATCAACTGAATATATTTATAAATATATAAGTTATATGAATCGATCATCACCCAATTATTATCTTTAATTGTTGTCTAACAAAGCAGGAGACGTGTCAAAAGAACGAAAATAATAAATTAGTATCCACTTGAAGCTAAATTCAAAATCAGATATGCTGGTTATTATAATACGTTTTTTCGGGTTCATTGCAAATTGAGTCTGCCAATAAATTATTTGTACAAATTAGATTCGTAAGGTCGAAATGTAAGGGTAAATATTTACCTTAAATAGATCAAGAAGAAGGTTCCATTTTAATTTAGCTCTGGTAGGCGGTGACAGCTTGGCGAAGTCACTCGCCGGCATTCCGAAGACCTTTTCAGTTGCGGAATTGGTAAATACGCACCGTTCATACGTGCCAGTGTGGTCTGTCAGATTAAGGAAGCAGTTGTATTCTGCCTAAACATTAAAATAAAACAAATATTCGCCCATACATATATCAACAGTTGTAGCGATCTAAAGGTTCGCATAAATTTAAAACGCGGCTGCACTTCGATCAAACGCTATGCTGCATAAAATCACATGTCTGCAGTGTCCAGTTCTCCTATATACACAGGTATCTTGTACTATTGGCAGTTCATTGGCAGCACCTCCACTGACATCGACCTGTCTGGCCCCACCAATCGACCGCAAGTACGCATTGGCATTTTGGCGCGCGTCTACACAATACGAAAGTCTGTACAAAACCGCAATCGCCAAATGGCCAAGGAAGGAAACGCTGATGCTCTTTACACTGCCGCCAAACCCTCAGAATCCTACATTCCAAAGTACTGCCACGAAAATGTGTCAAGTAATTAGGCAAATTGATCTGGTATTGGGAAATCAGATGATTGTGTATTGATTAAAACCATGTTTACATTCAGTAAAATGATTAGGTCGTCGATTTTTCTATATCATTTGAAGGGTAAGCTTTTGAATCAGACACAGGGTAAATTTCAAGCACTTTTATTACGTATTAAACCAGCAGTTTCCCCAAAGTAGAACGTTTCGTGAACACGTTTTAGACATTATAGGAAAACCGGACCTTGCGTTCTTTGCCAGATAATTGCGCGAATGCATATGACACCGACGTTAACCTGCAGAAGTGGTGTTTGAATGGAGTAACCGCATATGCACAAAACTCTCAAAGCCAATTGGTCGAGGGCCGTGTTGGCCAATTAAAACTTTTACAGCTACGCGATCGCTCGAAAATCATACAGCGGTCTGCATCGGACTACATTCAACTTCTACCGCGTCATTCGCCGAACACATCGACGCCAAGACGCCTAAAATTTGACTCTCGAGTGTAATGGAGACTGGAGTGGTTCGCGCCATCCACCAGACATGTCCACAGAACATGTCTCCCACGGAAACGGCAGTGTACTTTTTCCGCGCTTACATCATCCCAGTTCTATTACTCATTGGGATGCCCTCGAATCTGTTTATTTTCGTAATCTTTGTCCGGCTCCAGCGACGACAACCCTGTCGGTTCAACATCTACGTCATGTATATTGCTGTTGCGCACATTTTACAATGCGTCGGTGAGTCGTTGCTGGATCACTTTATAGGTCGCGGGCTCTGGTTCGCATCGGGTTGCAGGATCAACTTTAAACTTGATATTCAATCGGTGTTCGCGTGCAAATTCCTGGCTTATTTACCAAATGCTGCGGAATTGTTGTCAGCGGTCACATTGCTGTCGTTCACAATTGACAGAACAGCGACAATCTATCGCCCAATTCACTCCCGTGGAGACATTCACCTCAACTATGCCCGATTCGGTCTACTGGGTTGTTTCTTGTTTTCCTTTGTCGTGTTCATACCGGCTGCGGTATACTACAATATCGCTGACACTGGAGACAAATGTGAGCTAGTCAATCCAACCTCTCCGGGGCCTCAGTACGTCATTTTGATGTCAGTCATCTGCTCCTACGCGATGCCGACTATCTGCATCATAATCCTAAATATGCTGATTTTTTATAAGCTCAAGATACTACTTAAGGAAGGCAGCCTAAACTCGAAGACTTCATCTAAACACAAGCTCGAGCGACGTCGCATTCTTGGCCACCTTGGTGTATGCTCATTTTTTCTCTGTCTATCGATACCTCTGGTTATTTGTATGCTTCTGCGCCAGTACTCGGATGCCCATAACTACAAAAAGACTGCGCCCTCATTCCACAAGGAGATTGTTCAACTCACCAAATTCTTCAGTTCCTTTACCGCCATTCAGTACTCTACAGATATAATAATCTACTTCGTCTTCTTGCCCAACGTCAGGTCAGAGAGTGTTCGAATACTGTGTGGCTGTGCCTGCCTCAAGAGATTTAAAGTCTTTCGCAGATTTTACTCCAAGCACGTCAAGGAAACCTCTCAGGAGAGACGATACAAGTACACTGCAAATCACTCGCATGAGCAGCTTCAACTGAATACACCTAACAGCACCCAAATTCGAAATATCTCTTCGGGGATTTGTGGAGAATTAAGTGAAGCGAAGTAGTAAAAGTGAAGTGTACAGGTGTTAAGGGAGGACGAGAACGAGGGCGGAGTTAAATGATCAACCAGCTATTATTCATCTCCCGCATATTACTTTGTAATCTGATCAATATATTTTTGTAATTGAAATTTCAATCATATAATTTACTAGGTCAGGCCAGGAACTATTGTGTGATCTAGATTAAATATGTGTTATCATTTTGAAGAGCTTTAACTTCAAGCAAAAGTTTATAAATATATACAAAAAAACGCGTTTGTATTAAATGCCATTGGGAAAGATGTGCAAAAGTGCTGATAAAATACAGTAACAAAAGGTAAAAAACGACAATTTACTGTAACTTGGGGTGTAGTGAAGAGTATACTTCAAATGGATTTGGCTTTTCACATGCCAAGACGTTGAGGAAAGGGTTAGGTTGATCGAATCCCGGTTGTCGCATCCAGAAGTACACCTAATACAAAAAAGGCAAATTACCCGAAAAAATGCATGCTTGTCAATCGTTTTTTCAGAAAGAATTGCTCACAACAAATCGCAAGATCTTAGTCACTAATGTGAACCTGTTGTACTAGGTTGGTGCATAATGATCTGACGTTTTAAAAATATATTGTATGAAAAACCAAACGTTAAAAATTATGCATCAACCGAATATATGTATTGATATATAAGGTACATGAACCAATCATCACCCAATTATTATCTTTGATTTTTGTCTAACAAACCAGGAGACGTGTCAAAAGAACGAAAATAATAAATTAGTATCCACTTGAAGCTAAATTCAAAATCAGATATGCTGGTTATTATAATACGTTTTTTCGGGTTCATTGCAAATTGAGTCTGCCAATAAATTATTTGTACAAATTAGATTCGTAAGGTCGAAATGTAAAGGTAAATATTTACCTTAAATCGATCAAGAAGAAGGTTCCATTTTAATTGAGCTCTGGTAGGCGGTGACAGCTTGGCGAAGTCACTCGCCGGCATTCCGAAGACCTTTTCAGTTGCGGAATTGGTAAATACGCACCGTTCATACGTGCCAGTGTGGTCCGTCAGATTAAGGAAGCAGTTGTATTCTGCCTAAACATTAAAATGAAACAAATATTCGCCCATCTATATCAACAGTTGTAGCGATCCAAAGGTTCGCTTGAATTTAAAACGCGGCTGCACTTCGATCAAACGTTATGCTGTATAAAATCACATGTCTGCAGTGTCCAGTTCTCCTATATACACAGGTATCTTGTACCATTGGCAGTTCATTGGCAGCACCTCCACTGACATCGACCTGTCTGGCCCCACCAATCGACCGCAAGTACGCATTGTCATTTTGGCGCGCGTCTACACAATACGAAAGTCTGTACAAAACCGCAATCGCCAAATGGCCAAGGAAGGAAACTCTGATGCTCTTTACACTGCCGCCAAACCCTCAGAATCTGTTTGGGTGAGTAAAAGCAAATTATTTGGTAAATATGTGTAAATAATGTTTACTTTCATATGAAATCATATGACAGACGTGTGCCTAAAAGATGATCTGTTTAAATAAGAGACATTTTTATTCTGGACCAAGCGAACAATCCCTTTAGGACGATGTTTTGATAATTACCAGCAAATATTGACGATATTGAAATTGACTGGGTCGTTGAGTTATGATTTAATGTGGTAATAATAAGACGGTCTAATTAAGAATGGCGTCTTGGCACTGGAGCATTATTAAGTGTGAAAATAAATTAATGCCATCATAAATTCAGTCTGTCAGTTGAATCGAGGCAATGAGGCAATAATAATAATGTTTTTGGGGGATGGCGTAATTCAATAATAGAAACTCTCCTTTATTCTCCTGTAATCCCGTATCAAAATCCTGTCTCAATGCTAATCTCTCTAACAAAGTTGATGGTCACCCACGCAATAGTCATACACTTGGGATTCTGGAAAACGACGTTTCCCAAGGTCGCTGTCGACCAATTCCCTCCATGTCCAGCCGTAAACTGTCAGTCACCTGTCGTTTAAATATTTGTGGTGGTTGCTAACTTTAACAATGTAACTGTTACCTTACTGTGTTTTACTATGCTGAGCATTGTACCACACTTTTAAGAATATTCAATTCCACGTTGCTGCACGTGTTTTCATTCATAAAGGTATCGGTTAGCTATTTGAGTTATACCGATAATACAGACAATTCGTCGATTCTCTATTAAGGGTTAATTCAAACCTCTATACAATTCTATCACATTTGGCATCGCAACTATGTCAAAAACGAACCTGGAATCCTTATCAGTTCCTGCAAACTCCCGAAAAGTCTCAGACTGCATTGAGCGTTTCGCAATTTGGGCTACCAACCAAGATAATCTCGCTGAAGAAAATAAAGCGGCTTATTTTCTGAACGCTATTGGTAAAGACGCTTATGCTCTGGTGAAGAACTTGGTTTATCCGGAGATTCGGATAAAAATGCCACTCGCCAAGATTCATCAAGCTATTCGTCAGCATGTTCAGCCTATAGCTTTTGAGGCTGCTAAACGAAGCATATTCCATGCTCTCATGAGAAGATCTGATTAAAACATTTGCGATTTTATAATTGTACTTCGGACTCAAGCCGCAAAATTCAGCTTTGAAGCTCAATTAGACACGCAATTGCGCGACCGTTTAATTGCAGGCATCAATGATCCCAATCTGCAAATGCAATTACTACTCCTCAAGAATCCGACATTCCAGAGTGTTCGTGCTGTGCGAATGTCTCGAACATTGTCAACATTTCGGTTATTCCAGATCCCGTGTTTCACTCCAGATCCATCCCTAGGAGACAAAACGCGCGGATATTCAAAAATCGCACAAACAAGACCGATAATTCATACAGTACTTGTCATTCGTGTGGCAAATTGCATTCACGGGAGCAATGTAAATTCCGTGATGCGAAATGCTATAACTGTGTCAAAATAGGCCAGATCAAATCGGTCTGCAAATCAAAGGTTTGTGCGATTACTAACGATTCAGACGATAATTACCCGACATGGCTCTCATGAGTTCCAGCAGTCATAGTGGTGGCCATATTTCCAAGGAACTCATGAATTCACATGGGAGAACGTGGCCCTTCATTGTTGATACCGGGATGTTGGAATCGCTCATTCCGATCCATACATTGAAGACGTTTTGTCCACGTCCATGTATACAGAAAACCGACCAGTCGATTATTGGTATCACTGGTCATTCATTGGAAATAATTGGCTTATGTATGATCCCTATTGTCTGAGATGGTACCAGATTCCCATGCAAATTCTTGGTGTCGGCAACGGGTCCAGCTATTATCGGTTTGAACGTCATGAAACAGCTCAAGTTCCAACAGAGTTTCTATTCATTACCGGCAGTTGAGTCCGAGTTGAAAGATCTGGTCTAAAAGTGCACCAGAGCGACTGGTGGAATGAAAAAGTCAAAATCGAGGTTGCCGGAGATCCCATGTTTTTGAAGCGGAGGATTATTGCCTTCGGCTTACGAGACTGTTGAACTGGCTCTGTACCAATTGGTGAAGCGTAACATATTGAATCCAGTGAGCTGTTCACAATGTGCCACTCCCATTGTGGCACCACTAAAATCTGACAGTTGTACACCCAGGATATGTAGTGATTACAGGATGACACTCAATTGCCGATTGTTACAGAAGACATGCACTACTCCGGAACCAGAAGGCATCCTCGATCAATTCAAGGGGTCGATTTTCTTCTCCAAAATTGATCTAAAAGATGCCTACTTACAGATTCCATTGGATGACGAATCAAGTTTGCTGACTGTTATTAATACCCCCTTTGGGTTATTCAGGTACAACTTCCTACCTTTTGGGCTAAATATTGCCCCGGCTATTTTCCAGGATTGCATTAATGGCATATTGGATGGCCTTAATGGTATTGAAGTTTACGAAGATGGCATTTTTGTCCATGGTGTCAGCAGGCATGATCCTGACGAGAGACTCCTCCAGCTATTCCGACGTTTTGTCGAATATAATGTGGCGGTTAATCCATCGAAATGCAAATTTGCCGTACGAAGGTTTGATTGCCTTGGTTTTACTGTCGATGGGTCTGGTTTTTACCCAGACAAGAAAAGACTAAATTCTTTGGTGGAAATGCAGTCCCCGTCCACTTGCAGTCAATAACGCTCGATTAAGGGAGCTATGTAATACTATTCGCGGTTTGTACCGCATTTTGCTGGTATCGCTGATGGCTTATTTAAGCTTCAGAATGCGCCAACTTCCCGATGGAATTCTATGCATGAGCAGACATTACGAAAGTTGCTTGCTTTTTTGAATTCAGCTAGAACGTGGATACGCCCAAACGCATCGCGGAACCTTGGCTGTTTTCTGGGCTGTGATGCGGTTGCATAAATACTTATTCGGCAGACGATTCACGATTGTGTCTGACCATGAACCTTTGAAATTAATTTACAATCCAAGTCATTCATTGTCAAAGGCTTCTGCAGCTATGGGGCAACGGTGGCGTCTTGAGTTGAGCGCCTATAATTATGTCGTGGTTCATCGGCCTGCAAATCATATCCAGCATGTCGATTACGTATCCAGTACTACAGAGGAGATTATGGAAGGCTCGTATCTCCTGCTACAACCACTGCCTGCGAGTCGCGATGATCTAATGTTGGAGACGCGATTGGCATTCAAGAGAATTCTAACGGCATTCAGAAAGGGCTGGAATAATGCAGATAAAAAGAAGTTTCCACATTTCTACTCTCGAAGGGGTGATTTGGGTTCCACTCCTGAAGGTCCTTTATGTTATCACGATCGTATTGTGGTACCACCAGTGCTGCGTAAATCTGTTCTTGACGATCTGCAATCCGGCCATCTTGGTGTTGATGAAATGATGTCATTGGCAAGAACTTCATGTTGGTGACCGGAACTTGAAGCCGATATCCGGCGAATGGCTGCCCGGTGTGATGGCTGCTTGCACAAGTTGCCCTCAATACCTTCTAAATAGTCTCAATCGTCAGGGTCCTGTGAGCCATGGCAACGCTGATTATTGTGGACCGTTTCTCGGCAAATACGATGCTCTTGTCGTGATCGATTCATTTTCACGTTGGCCTGAAGTATTTCTGACGACCAGTGCCAATGCTGACTTCACCAAAGCGGTGTTTCGGAAGTTATTCAGCCGTGAAGGCATTCCGCTCGTTTTGGTTACGGATAATGGTACACATTTCACCGCCGACTATTTGGTCAATTGGGTCAAAGGTCTCTGATGCCGGCATTTGCTCACCGCTCCCAGACATCCTCAGTCGAATAGCTTAGCAGAGAACTTTGACAAGACCCTGAAGGCGACTATATCATCCATCAAACCGAGAACATTTACAGAGTTCGGTCGGTCTATCGACAATTTCTTGATGTAGTATCGTAATGCTGATCAAGCACCCACTGGTAAAAGTCCGGTTGTGTTATTCAAAGAGCGCAAACTCAATACATTGTTCCAATGCCTTAGATCGGTAGAGAGCACCTTTTTCAAAGGGAATGGTTTTCGACCGTCTCGCGGTGTTATTCTTGGAAGAAGTGGAAATCTTATGCTTACAATCCTCGATGTTATTGATTTATCAAGTCATTGTCGGCATGTCAATCAAATCCGATTCGATGAACCATCTGTGACAGTTATTGATTCCCATCCTTCGGAACCAGCTTATCCAGCTAATACGACTCTATCCGTTCCAGACCAAAACTCACAAGCTCTACCTCGGTGCTCGGAGCGTCTGGGTTTGAAATCGCCGGTCGACTACCGCATGCCATCGAAGCCGCTGCACCCAGGTGGATGTGGTGGTTGCTAACTTTAACGATGTAACTGTTCATTGTGAATTTACTATGCTAAGTATTGAACCGCACTTTTAAGAATATTCTATTCCACGTTGCTGCACGTGTTCTCATTCATAAAGGTCTGGGTTAGCTAATTTAGTTATACCGGTAATACCGACAATTCTTCTATTCTCTATTAAGGGTTAATTCAACCCTCCATACAATCCTATCACAATACTGTTGATCAATTAACTGCACCCCAAAAGGCACAAAAATCGTTTGGAAAATCGAATGGCGTATTTAACAAAAAACTATTCATTATCGAAACCGAAAATCTCGTCGAGAAATCATTTCATTTCTTTGCTTTAAATATTATCGCCACTGTCTCAATAAAGCCACTATAATAATAATAATTATTATTAGAACGATACAGCCAGCAATCTCAGTGTGCGTGTGACGTATTCGATGGTTCTAAATCAGAATGACGGGACTGTTTACTGACGAAAAGAGAGATTGAAGTAAACAATGTGTACAAGTGCACAATATGCCAGGCAGTCGGAAGACCAGAACCGAGTTAAATTATGTTTACCTTGATAACTGAATAAATCAGCATTCAACATCAGCGTACGATTGTAATACAAACTTGAACTGGCATTTAATGGGGGTTCAGCAAATAAAATGCACTGTCAAAACCCAAACCGCTGCTATGCATTGATAGCCTTACAGATAGGGGTAAACGTTACCAGGCACATAAACTTAACCCAAGTAGGGATTTGGCCAACATATAGCGGCGAAATAGAAATTAATCCTTAAAATACGCTCACCGAAACATGCTTTTCATCTAGTGGATCAAAACACTGACCGGACAGAGGACAGTCGGGGGTCAGACACGTTATGACCTTTCGCTGGGCCGTTCCATTAATGGAGGGGGTGTCAGCAATCGCGGCCGCGTAAGGATGCATTCGACGCTGGCAGTTGCTGCATGAAAGACGCATCAACCGGAGGGCATCGTCCACATCTACGGCAAACTTCGTAATGGTGGCAAAGACAATTCCGAAACCGTTGTTTACTACAATAAAACGGACACGTTAGCAAGTGGAGGGATTCGCCATGTCATTTCGCTTACATTTCTCGGTTACTGTCAAACTAGCATTTTTTCAGTCGAAGAATCGTTCGCTTACTATTTTTGCCTTTATTCAACACGATTCCTCAACATTAAGAAAGACTACCTAATTTTAGTACCCGTTAATCCGGACCACACCTTGTGTCATGAGGACGATTTTTATATAAATAATTTGGGCTAGTACAAGATAGACCTTATCCAATGCAGCGGAATATCTTACATTTGCCATTCAATATGTCTTCAACTGTGAGAACCGTGTGTATTCCTGTGAGAGATATATGTTCAATCTAAAAAAAGGCAGCTCTAGATGTAGCTTTCAGAATACAAAAAATGAGTTAGTTTTCTCAACACCGTCTAACTGGGGCGCGTTTAATTTTTTTTGCAAAACGGTTTTCAAAAAGCTGCGCCAGAGAGGTAAGAGAACTCGTGAAGTTGTAAAATACACACATGTAAAAATATCTGGTAGAATATTTCTTTCATACAGAAGAAACAACTAACTTTCTTAAAGATAATATTTTACATAAGCGTTTCGACAGAGAGGCGAATATAATTTTTACCAATAGAAAAAAGAATGATATGCACTTTTTTCAAAATAAAACAATTATTCTTCATAGAATGTGTGGTGGGCATTATTAGGGAACCAAACGCGTGGTGCTGTTTACCTCGTGTGGAATACGCCCAAAGGTTATTTGCAAGGGTTGCGAGAACTGATTGCCGAAGGTTTCCCCTGAAAAAGCACCAGTTATGGGCGACCAACCCGAGTACTTGGCGTACTGGGCAAGTTTGGCGGCCTCTTCACAAGCAGGCATTGTAATGATACCCGTTCGATCATTCGGCACAGCTACAACCCCGCGACGGAAACTATCGTAACGAACTGGGCAATCAATAACTGAGAGCACGGTGACCTAACAAATGAAAAAATGCAAGAACACACGTTGATGTCAAATCGTGCGATTTAAAAATGTGAAGCATTTAACAGCTTCGTTTGCGTGATATCTTCTATTTATCACGATAACATGTATTAAGGGCCTGTGTAAACAATTAATATTTGAATTTATCTATGGAAAATAGTTCAATGTGGAAATATATTTGGTAAGCACTGACAACTACACATCTGAGTAAAATTCTTTATCTGTTCTCACTGTTTAACGGATTCTAATTATTGAAGCGAATAGCTTCATTCGGATTAATTTACCCATGCATTAAACTTGGAAAATAAAATTGCTGCCTTCTTCGCGATCTTCTGACATACTTATGTGAACTTGATGACCAGAGATAAAACCATTTGATGACCCGAAGGACTTCTTACTTACTCTAGAAACGGATTAAATTTAAAACTCGTTTAGGGCCCGAATGAGAGGTGCTAAATAATGTAATGCTGAGTCAGTTGGGCTGTCGTTTAGATCCTCTGATATGCTGCTTTGTAGGACTTGGCCGTTAATTGTAAATTGTTAATCATTATTTGGCTATTCTAGTATCTCATGGAATCTTGGAACGAATTGATTCTAGCAAACTCCCGATCGTAACGACAAGGCAGGCAATTGGATTAACCCATCTTCGTGATGACGGTCCCATTACCGTAAATCCGTTCTTAAAGGTAGTTTCTGCTGTTTAAAAAATGTTATCCGGTGGTAAATACAAAGAAGAAGTGTCCTGTGTGTTTACCACTACTAACAGATTCGAAATCGAACTGTAACACGCGCAGCAGCGATGTTTAAGCGCCGTCCTAATTCGTATTTGGCGGTTCATGGAAGCAATTTGAATCTGTATGCAATCAAAAGGATTAGTAATAGTACATATTACATGATGATTTTTAGCAAAAATGGGTAAATGTGTTCATCACACTATATGACGGGTCAGTTTTCCTTATTATTTATTTTTAGGACATAAGCATTTCTGAAGGAGCAGCATAGCATCGAATTATCAGACGTCCAACTTTTAAATCGTGTATCGATCGTCCTATAATTTAGTAATACGTGTCAACGATAAGTCTTATCGTACATTTTTATAAGTAAATAGAAGGTAAGCAATCGCTACCTGTTACATGAAGCACTAAAATTTCTAAAATAGACTACTTATAGCTTTTTCAAATCAAAGCAATGAGTCGAAAAAGGCGCTTGCCTTTGACTTCCAATGATTCAATGCATACATTATTAGATCATCATTCCATAAAATCATCGGAAATTGGGCACACGTTTCGTCTATAAGACGGACTTCGCATTTTTGTATTACACGCGAATTTGCTTTGCTTTCATCTGGAGTGGCAGTCATTTGCCCATCGAAATTGGGTTTAATAGGCGGTTTATTAATAACCACAGACGTAGGATCACTGACTTCCATGACAGCAGCGAAAAATGAGAACAGTTTAGCCGGATGTTTGGCATTGTTTTCCGTGTGCCACGTTTGAGAAATTGTTCTCTGGGGATTATTTACGAAGGCGAACTGAATAACTTCTTTTAATGGCAAATGATACTCAGCAGGATATAGTAATTCAGTCTAAAATACAACAAAGGAAAACGTAAATAACGGCTTATATGATAAAACACGAGCAATTATAAACAGTTACCTGTAGGCGGTTTATTTGGGTTTTATTATCACAATTATAAGTCAGAACACGAGATCTTCCTTCATTTAGAAGAATAGAAAAATTGACAGGTGTTTGAAACATGAAATTTTCTTCATACGAACCCTCTTCTTTATTTTTCGATAGACCGTTAATTACAAGAACAGCATCACCTAGAAAATGCAAGTATAACCATATAATACCTATCGAAAAGCCTGCTGCGACTTCTCCAGCTGACTTAAATGCCCCCCAGAAATTAATATTTATCCACGAAGACACATTATCGCGTATTACAAAAGAAAAAACTCCGCGACACGGTTGTTGACCGTTTTTTGAGAGAACTCTCCTCACGCGAGATTTGTGAAGCACAATTCCAAGAAGGTTCAATTTTTGCCCATCATGATTTATACTCGAGATTGTCGAAACCTCTTGGTTGAAACTCATTCTTTATTTGCAGCGATAACAGTAAATGAATTTTAAGCAGACGTGGGCTTCATTTCCGTAATAAATTAAAACAACAGTGGTAACACGAATATGTAATTAGATCAATATAATCATGTATTTACCACGAATAAAGACGCTTGGTCTAACAGCTGCAATTAAAAAAATTCCCAGTTTTATAAGCAAATACAGGATAATACAATATGTTTCAGCTAAGGTAAATCGTCATAATCATAATTTTTGTAGATGAGCTGTTCTGAACATCGAAACCCAGCGACCTCTGGAAAGATCTCAATAACTTGATGAGAACCAGTCGCGTATATCTACTGAGTTCTGCCCGATACTGCCTGATGCTGACCATTCCGCGGTGGCTCACGTTAGATCTCTTAATCACAGCGCTTTTCTACCTGCCGAGCGTAGTGGCGTGCGCTTGTAATCTAGCAACCTGGAGGCCGGGTGGCGGAAACTGTCTCGCGCGCGTTATGGACAAGGCCTTCTATGGCCGCCATTACCTCGTTGTTATTTCCTCCATTCCTGTTAAACATTAAATGCTGAAAGTTCTGGTCTTTGTGACCTTAATAAAGCGTAAAAATTATTATTATTATTATTACCTGCTCACGAATCCTCCAAATCTCCAAATTTTTGGCTGGCCCCAAGAGCTCCGCAGCGACAGCTCCGTACAGGGCCCTCCCGCAGTTGTTTAAATCTGTCACCGCGAGATTTCTCAGATTGTCACCAAGCTCATCAATTATTCGTTAGGAGAATGCTCCTTTCCTTCAGAATGAAGAGATTTTGCTATAACACCTATTCCGAAAGCGGCTAATGGTTCCGCTGGACATTTGAAGTATAGACCTATTGCTAAATTTTTCTGTGTGGTTGAAAGTGATTGAGAAGCACCTCCTCTCTAAACTGGAGGAAACGCTGAAAACTGCCGATGACCGATGCCAGTTTGCTTTTAAATGAAATAGAAGCACACTGGACGCCGTGGCTACGGTTTCGCACACCCTCCACTCTTTATTTGATGCCGAAGCGAGGCCGTCACGAGAGTTATCCTGGAATTCACCTATCTTTCAACACTATGTAACGCTCTCACATTCTTTCTTAACTATCTGAAGATGGCGTTGGAGGAAAGTTGATTAATTAGCTTCAAAATATTTTCTCTAACCGACGCAAACACGTAAGAGTCATAAATGAAGCCTCATCCTCCTTGCCAAATTATTGCGGTGTACTACAAGGCGCATTGCTATCACACGTCTAGCTTTCGGTCACCTAACGACGCGACACTTATAAAATACGCGGATGACTTGACTTTATGCCATGCATGCAAGACAGATGGTGATTCTCAACAGCTTGGGCAGGCAGTCACTGAGGTACTCGAGTGGTCTTCGGATAATGGTCTTTTGCTGAATGCATCAAAATGCATCTATATACCATTTTCCCTGACAGCCAATGTTGACACTCCCGAAATCCCTTCACTCCATAATTTCGCTTCGAGCTCAAAATCTAAATTCCTCGGCGTTATTTTTAACAGTCGGTTATCATGGATTTATCATGTGGATGGCGCCTTTGGTAAATGCTGTCGACTCTGCTTCCTTGTTCGTCGGTTCAGGAGATTTGGCTTAAGCTCTAGCCATATAAAACCTTTGTCCATGCCTGTATAATTCCCCTTATTGTATATTGTTCTCCAGTAATTTTCCCCGGCCTTAAATGTTTTTAACCCTTCATAGACTTTTTAAAATTATCTCGTTTTCTAGTGGTATGCCTGTTCTCTCTATTCAATAAATCATCGTTCAACGCCACTTCAATAGTTGTTCACTAATCGCTGCTCGCATTTTTAGTGACACCTCCAATCCCCTCGATTCCAGTTTATTCGAATGTAAATCTCTTCAACCAATGCGTAGAATATACCGTTCAATACCAACAAGAACGGTTGCAAATCGCAATTCGGTTATTCCTTATTTGTCTCGATTGAACGCACATCAAAGGAAGCAAGAGCTGGAAGTGATGTATTTGCAGGATAGCGACTGCAACCAGCTCGATCAATGCGAGGAACATAATTATTAATCGATGCCTTTTTACAAAATAACCTGTGAGACAGCGATTTGCACTTTTAAAGGGTCTCAGATAGACTTGCGTCAACAATTAAGTTTTTGCGGTATTCAGTAAGCTGTTTTCGCGAGTATTTTCGTTTGATCAATGGTTAATCCATGAAATTGACGAGTTTTAACAAAGGTAATTGTTTTTTCTAAAATGTAGTAAAAAGATCGATGAAGATGTTTTGAAAAAAAACGTTTTTCCAAAAAAGCAAAATAATATATTTTTAATGGTGGTGACCGTCAAAAGGCCCTACACTCAATTGAATAAGACGTGCGCGACAAGCTTTCCGCCACAACCTGAACCAATCATTTCACATCCGCGAACATCCGAGGGGCAACAACAGTCAATCAATCACTTTAGCGCGTCATGTCTTATGTCAACAACTGATTGCACCAGCTATTTTAATGACCTAACATCGATCGGTCTTTTCTGAACTGAATGTTCCGTAGCTCCTGTCGTCCGAAATCTGCCAAAGATCTTGCACGCCTGGAACTGCTAATCAGGTGGCTAATGGAACTTTCGAAGACGTGTCTCCACGTCGATTTCGTTGGACACATCAACGGTACAATATACATGTTTCTCGTGGACGCTTTCTCAGAGGCATGATATTTTCCCCTTGAAATACGCCAGAGCGTCGAATCATTATGTTGCGAACAAATTCTGAACAATCTTTAGTAAAAGAAAATGTACCGAATCAACGAAAAGGATCAAAGCGAAAGTTCAATGAAGAGTACATCGAATATGGTTTCATAGCATCTGGACCTAAAGATGCTCAGGTTCCTTATTGTTTGATCTGCAACTCTACCTTGTCCAATGAGTCCCTAGTTCCAAATAAATTGAAGCGACATTATGAGTCAAATCATCCAGCGCACAAAGAAAAATCAAGAGAATATTTTGAGAAGCTTGCAACTGCAAAGAGTCATCAATCGAGCAAGATTACAAACTATCTCAAACTTCCTGAAAAAGGACTTGCTGCAAGTTACAAGGTCGCTCAACTATTGGCAAAAAGAAAAAAGCACACTCTGATGGTGAAACAATAATCGCACCAGCGCTTGCTATTGTTGTTGAAATGATTCTTGGACCTGAAGCCGCTGAGAAAATCAAGAAAGTTCCTTTGTCAAATGACACAATGTCTCGCCGAATCGAAGATTTATCATCCGATTTAAAAGAGCAAATTCGTGAAAATTTCGAAACTGAAGTCGAATCAAGGATGCTGTGGTCTCTTCAAGTCGATGAATCTACTGATATCTGCGGAAAAGCTCAGCTTCTTGCGTTCATCCGCTTCATTAAAAATGATAAATTCATAAATGAATTCCTTTTTTGCGATGAACTGAAGACCACGACGAAAGGAGAAGACATTTTTGATTTGGTGAACAAAAATGTTTTGCTTTTCAACTTGAAGTGGAAGAACTGCGTCAGTGTGTGTACTGATGGATGTCCTTCTATGCGAGGAAATCATAAAGGATTCGTTACGCTCACTCTTCAAGAAAATCCAGACATAATCACCACTCATTGCATGATTCATCGCGAAGCCCTCGCGTCCAAATCATTACCGAAAAAAATTCAGTCCGTTTTGAATCAAGCTATTAAAGTAGTGAACTTCATCAAGTCTCGGCCGCTTAATTCAAGAATTTTCGCACAACTCTGTGATGCAATGGATTCCGACTTCACATCGCTGCTTTACCACACCGAGGTTCGCTGGTTGTCAAAAGGAAAAGTTTTGAAGCGTCTCGTTTATCTCAAAGTAGAAGTAATTGCATTCTTGGAAGTCGAGGAAACAAATTTGGGATTCGATCTTCGTGACGAGATTTGGTGGCTTAAAGTTCAGTTTCTCTCTGATCTGTTCGACAAACTGAATTCTCTCAACTTGAGTCTCCAAGGACCATCGGAAAACATTATCTTATCGACATGCAAACTGAAATCGTTTGATGAAAAACTGACGCTATGGAAAAGCAAAGTTTCGAAGGGTATTTTTGAATGCTTCCCTTCCGTAAACGAATCTCAGTTAAAGAACACAGTCGCCGATGACATCATGTCCACACTGATAAGCCTTCAATTAGCAATTCACCATTGTTTTCCATCACTTACTATCGAGGAATATGACTGGGTGATCAACTTGTTTGGAAGCAACCAGACATCAAATATTTCGTGTGAAGAGGAAGAAGAGCTGATCGAGTTGAGAAATGACAAATTCCATCGACTGGGATTCGCCGAAAAAGGTTTGGACGAATTTTGGCTCTCCTTGAAGCAGTTGTTTCCAGCTCTCAGTTTGAAAGCAGTCAAAATAATTTTGCCGTTCGCGTCTTCATGGTGTTGTAAATTTGGATTTTCAGCTTTGACTGAAATCAAATCAAAAAAGAGAGCGCGACTCCTTCGACTTGACGACGAAAGGCGTGTTTGTTTGTCAACATTAGAGCCCCGTTTGAATCTTATTTGCTCTCAAAAGCAAGCCCACCCATCGCATTAGAAATATACACGTTGAAATTTTTTTTAAGCAAAATGTTTTTTTACTTAAGGTGTGTCGCGTAACTTTTCAGATATCCCAAGTGTGTCGCGAGTGAAACAGTTTGAGAAACACTGGTCTAATGCCATAGAACCTCAGTCGAATCTTCAGTCAAAATGGCTTGCCACAAACAATAATTTCTGATAATGGCCGAAAGTTAACCTCCGGGCAATTTGATGACGTCTGCCGCCAGAACTCCATCGGGCACATTCCATCGCCGCGTATCATCCATTGTCAAACGGGTAGGCAGAACGCTTTGTTGACAGTTCTTGGGAAGGGGACACAGAAAGCGATCCTACACAGGTTTGTGTTTGTGTATCGGTTGACAACCATCAATAAAATACCAAACATTGTATCACCTGCGAAAGCTCTGATCAAACAAATGTTTAGAAAATTTCACGACGCCCTTATTCTGAAAATAAAATCCTGCACACGTTTCAGGCAGTCGTAATGAGAAAACGCATTGAATGCAGGGCATGCGGGCATAACACGTTGCTTTTATATGTGATAACGAATAAAAATTAATTGTGAGGTCATATAGGTTTTGGGTAAAACTTGGATATGTCCTTATAACTGGAAAACCACGATGCTGCTCCATGAGTTATAAAAACCACAACGAAGGTCTAAAATTTCTTCGTTTAGAATCCCCCCAGTGGAAGAGCGTCACATCTTCAATGACGGCGACAATTAAAAATGAAGTAAACACTCTCCTTTTAAAACACAGACTGACTTATGCTGGATAACACACGGCCACAACTGTAGTCATCCACTGTTGACTAGACTCGAGCAGCTTCCTCCATTTTGATTGCTAATGAACAAGCCCGGTGGTTTTCCCATCATAAGGAACCGCCATATTTTACGCAATGCCTCTGCAGCACCATCAGTCATGCATATTCATTATCTTATATATATACATCTTATTATAAACGCACTCACTCCATTCAATGCGTCTTTCTTCTCATTATGTCTGAATTGGACGTGCCCATGTTCTAACTTTACCGATAAACAAAACAACGATGGTCTAATGTTTCTTTGGACAAAATGCCTCCGAAATTGAATGCACGTTTTACGACATCTAGCTCACCGTGAAATGATTGGTTGATCCGCTTAGCAGTTTCGTGTGTCTCGTTATAGAAATTACCTTAATCTTATATGTCGGACTTCCAGAGTCTAAAAGAAGAACAAGCAATTTTTGTATCGAAGTTTGACACAAATCATGGTGTTTTTCGGATAAAAGCGTTCACTCTTGATGAAATTTCTTGTAAATTTATGGCGCCATCAGGCCCAATCGAATTAACGGGAAATATCACAGTACGTGCTTCCTTTGACCCATTTCCAATATTAGTCGATTTATTTGTAGTTTTATTTTATATATTAATGTGAAAATCAGATTTTTGTATGTGTTCCTTGACTAGCAATATATATTAACGGCTCACTCGCGTATAACCAGTTTAGTTGAATAAGCAGCTGCCTGACATTTAGTGTTAGCTTTGTTTAATCCTCGACGTCTCACGCGTTCTCTCTCACCAGGAGAATTATCCTCTCAGCCCCCCCATATGGTTTTCGGACTGTGAAGATTCTGCTGTGAATGCCGTGTTAGAGGGCTTGGAGGAGTTAACCCCCGAACATTTCTCCGTATCTTGCCAACTGAAACTGATTGTTTTCCGACTGTGCAATCAATTTAACATTCCTTTTCCTTCCGATGACTTTTCTTCCATTGCTCCAGAATTAATCCCCTTGCTGGTGAGTTTAATGTAACCTTGAATTCCTCGTAGAACTGTTTCAATGATTGCAGTTTAGAGTTAGCCATCATTTACACTCCTGCGTCCAATGGGATTTCACTCGGGAGTTACTTTTTTTCCAACAGTGTTGAGGTATTTATTTTTTAGGCAATTGCTAAGGAAAATCCGCCGACGGTCGATTGCACTAGTGGCACTGAAACGGAAGGTGATGAAGAGTATGAATATGCGGAAATGCCGGGTTTTGACGATTTAGACATCTCCAGCGGCGTCAATAATTCGTAATTAAAATATCCCACGTTTCCCCTTACCGCTTTAGTTTAGAAAAAGACATCATATTCCCGTATGATGGTATCAAAAAGGAGGACGTTCAACGTCTGAAGGATATACGTGAGGTATTTTATCCAAAGATTTATTGATCTGCCCGTTTTTGGCGTTGGCGTCCATTCCGAGTTATATCGACTGTAGTCATTTTTTGTCGTGATCCCGTATCCGGCAGTAGAGACGACGAATTAGACCCTTTGTGGCATGTATAAACGTATTTCGGTTCGAAACAAAATATCGTGGTGTCTAATATTTTTTGGTGGTATATCTTGCACCATAATAAGTCATTACACCCATTATTTACAGCATTCGACAACTCAAGGATCCTCCCCGTCGTCCGAACGACTTTTGAAGGAGTTGAGAGAGATTTACAGAAGCCAGAACTACGCGAGCGGTGTTTATTCGGTTGAACTGAAAGATGACAATATTTATGACTGGCAGGTTAACATCTACAAGTAAGTCTTACTTTAATTAATTCTGTGCTCGGGTTTGGCGAAATATTTTCAGGTTTATTTATTTGTATTTTTTATGTATTTTAGATTCGATGAAGACAGTGATTTGAGCAATGATCTCATGAAATGCCCTGAGCACAATTTGGACAGTCACGTTGCTCTGCAATTTATTTTTGATGTACGGGTTGTTATGACAACCAAAACAATATTGTTAAGGGACTACTAGGGGTAGAACAAAAGGGGACGACCATGTTTTTTTGTTCGGAAAAATTCCCCGGGTCGAGTGAAAATGCGAGTTATATGCACCTAACGCGAGTAATACCATTTTCATGAGTTTTCAGCCGTTTGCGATCCCGTGTTTTGTCTGTCATTTTCAGAAATCCTACCCTTTCGAACCCCCTTTTGTGCGCGTCGTCCACCCCGTCATCGTGAAGGGCTTCGTTTACAAAGGGGGAGCCATTTGCATGGAACTACTGACAAAAGATGGCTGGTCCAGTGTCTACGACACTGAGTCGCTTATCATGCAAATCGCGGCTACCATGGTTAAGGGAGGAGCACGCGTCGACTTTAAACAAACTCCGGTAAGTCTCTTGCTCATCGTGAAATTAGACTACGCACGTACACACACAGTGTGCATCTCTATTTCATCCAGGGACCTTTCTGCTCCCTGGATGCTTTGAGTCACATTGAAACGGGCTACCACGAAATGACATTTTCATTATTGGAGACTGTCAATAAGACAAAACCCTGCCAAACCAACTTGAATGTCAGGTAGATACATAATGCGGGTGAATTATGGTGTCGGAAAACGAAATAATTCCCCTGGAGTAAATGGTTTAGGTGCACCACTTAACTGGTTAAGCTGCCAATAATGTTGCATCGACTTTGCTCAATCCAGTTGGTAATTGTGGAGCTTTGTATTTCGGCACCCCCGCATTGCCTAGATAAACTTACCGGGGTTCCCTACTGTAGGAATCCAATTCAATCGCCATCCACCCACCCACCCATATTCGATCTGTCTCTCTTCCCTGTAGAGCTCTGTGTACAGCCTGGAGGAGGCTCTAGTGGGCGGCAAACGCATGAGAAGGAACCACAAGCGTCTCGGTTGGTGGTCCAACGACGCCGATATAAGCTAACCTCTGCCACCCCCACCCACCCACCCGTTCCTTAAAACCGCAAACTCCAACCACCCTCCACCCCCCCTTCCCAAGCCCTATAGAATTCGCGTCCTCAGTTGCCGCAGTTGCAGTGTATCCTAATGCCCCTACTTTCGCGCTTGCCTTCCTGTTTTGTGTGTTGGCCGATTGGGGAGTCCCAGTATGGAGCTTCGCATGACCCCAACTGCCTGATTGTTCATTCCGTTTCTCTGTCGACAACATATGTATTTCATGTTTACTTTTAAATACATATAGAATGTGTGTCCCAGAGCGTATTGTGTGGTCATGACTGAAGGGACTCACAGTGGCCCCGGTTGAATGAGTCAACTCTCTGCAGTACTGCTAGGAGCATGCATGTCTTAAGGAATCCGTTCATTAAAGAGCCACGTTTTAGGCCACCCGTGCTTCAATCGGGCGCCTCTACATGTCAATGTTTTGGAATGACGTTGTGTGCGTCGAGTTCAGAATCTGCATGTAAACATCTCGAGCGTCTTCCTGCGGGTGTTTCTTGGTCCGCCAGATGGGCGTCCGTTTGCCGTTGTTTGTTCTGTCGAATAATAATAATAATAAAGCGCCACATTACCCCTCTAATCTGTGGTGTTTCCGTATCCTAACCGCGTTTTCCGCACGACTCCGTAAGGCCCAGTCCGACTACAGCCTGCGACACGCCAGGAAGTACCACGAGGCCCTAGCCAAGGCACACCACGATGACGGCTGGTCCGCCCATGGCAACGGCTGAGGAGGAGGAGGAGAAACCCGCCCCGCGCTTCTGCTCCCTCCTTCCATCGCCATCTCACTCGTTCCCGTTCCTGAGAGTCCTCACCACCGCCCGCCCCCCCCCCACGATGACCACAAACACAGCCTTTGTTCCGCTCTGAAACCGCCACGTGTATTTATCTATTTTGTCTACATTTCTACGCTATTTGTTAAGATTGTTTGTTGGTCGGAGATAGCCCAGTCCAAATACTAGTAGTAGGCACTGTCTTTCTGCGGAAATTTCCGCGCACTTTTGGCAACTACTCGCTATTCGAAGAACTTGTTACAAGAACCGCATCGCTATTTACGCAATACACTCGCAGCGCTCTTGATGCCCAAATATATGTTGAGGGGTTGTGTGAATGTTTTTTTCTCGCCTTTGCACAATCAAGCCAGCAAGGATCTGTGTAGTATAAATCCGCCCTCGTTGGGTTCCTGTGAAGCGAGTAGACTTCACCGCTCGTGATGGGGTGCGAAGGCCTCAATTAGATGCTTGTTTACCGGTTTAGAATTATGGTCACTACTATCGTCTACGACATCTGGTGACTAGGCTTCAAGCACGCAATTTATTTCTATTTATCAGATGCACATAAATGATCTATATAAATCACGAATACTTATATTTATATGAAATTCCATTGTTTGGGAAATATCATTGGAATTGGAATATACAATCACAAGTTATTTAGTGATTGGAGGAGACACTGTTTTTCAATTCAGAAAATCGTATTGTTGCAATCACCTTGATTCCAAGGCTGTTGCACTTGCAAGCGAATCTCTTTCAAAATCCACGGGATTCCATGCGCGAAATCTTTAAGATTTTAATTCATTTGTTAATTTCAGAAAATGGATTCTCCCCACAAATATGCTGCTCCATCACCCCCCGTCTCGACGGAATGTTAAAGTATTTAAAAATAAATTTCCCATGGATAGCGAATAACCAGTCCCCAAACTCCAGCAATTTGCATGGCCAACCAGCTACACCGACCGATTCGATAACGAATCCGCCATACCCAGACGGAATATGAAACGGCCAGTTGGGTTCGACAGTACCCTGTGCTCCCCCAAAATCAACCAGAACATTTTCAACCAGCCTAACCTATCAGGCGACAGTATGTTTAAATCGATTTACCTTTGGACGCCTCGCAAACGTGGGTGACGCAACGGGAGTGTTTAAGGGAAATCGGGAAAGTCGCTACTTTTAATGTTGCAGGATCAACAGCGAAATTATATGCCAGGCGCCTTCCCATAAGATGTCTCAACATTGCGGCTTGCAGTTCTCTGAACCTCAGACGCCGGCTTCTCAATCTCATCTTGGGCGGGCGATTTTCGTAAAGAATTGCTCGAGTGTTGGATGGTTTGAAGGTGTCCTTAAACAATAAACGCGTTTTTGGTGGCGAAAAAACTACATTGCTCGATTTATCTTTTAAAAGATTAAATTAAAATCAACAAATTTGTCATCGTATCAATCGTAGGGATAGCAGTAGTATTAGTAGTCAAATTCGTTGCTATTGTTGCCTGCGGTGCAGTCGTTGCACTGATAGAAGCCAGAGATGATCTGACTGTCCCATCGAGGCAATCAGGATCACAATGGGGGGGGGGCAGTAACCTACAACGGTTATGATTGGCAAACAGTAAATGCCCGGCACCAGGTCGTCTTCGGTATAGCTGTTGTGGAAACATCTCCGGTAAATTCATGTCGCCCCTCTCCATGAAGTAGTGCGGTTTTTTGACACAATCTCTGCAAAATATAATTTCTGATAAGCTGAATTCATTTTTGTTATTTTCAACTGAAAGATGAATTGGCGGACACTTTAACTACGACCCAAGGGGTTCTACGAGGTGTGAGCAATGAATCTAGTGCGAACGCCTGATACTTTGCCGCAGGTAAAGGACTACAATCTGTTGGTTTGAGGTGCTCCCTCAAGTTGTTGTTTGGTGATATTTCTCCAATATCAATCAACTACACCGACACAGAACAAATTTAATTCCACGGTTAACAGCCAGTTCTACCGCCTTCGTGCGAAATGTAAAGAGCGAATTCCAAGCATCGGAAGTGACTGCACTATGGTTTTCCTCAGTCCTACCGCCGTCGAAGTCCATGTAAAGAGCGAATTCCAAGCATCGGAAGGACGGCACTATGGTTTTCCCCGCCTTTCTACCGCCGGATTCCATGCAGGAAATCTTTAAGATTTTAATTCATTTGTTACTTTCAGAAAATGGATTCCCACCACAAATATGCTGCTCCATACCCCCCTGTCTCGACGGAATGTCACAGTATTTAAAAATAATTCCACGGTTAACAGCCAGTTCTACCGCCTTCGTGCGAAATGTAAAGAGCGAATTCCAAGCATCGGAAAAGGAGTCGAAAATACACCCCCCCTCCCCGACGTGAGTTGGAGAATAGAATATATAGTTAGGGTGTTGGCCAAATGTTGTGCTGGCGATTAAACAGACCCACAAAGCTTTCGCTCTGAAATCGGGTTTATAATACTGATGATAATCGCTTGTCTTAGATTGAATGCATGGATTATCCATTAAATTATTTTAAAAAGACTTCGGGACCATTTGAACAACTTTGGTTACAACTTTGCTGCTCCACCCCCCTGTCTCGACGGAATGTAACAGTATTTTAAAATAAATTTCCCATGGATAGCGAATAACCAGTCCCCAAACTCCAGCAATTTGCATGGCCAACCAGTAAGCCATGGCTGTTGGGCCTGGGACGATCAACCCAAATCGTTCTACACGAACAGCACCCCTAATACTCCCGAACATACGCCACCTCAAATAAAAGATAATGCACAAGCTCCTCCCAGAGCTTATCGCGTGTCGAAACAAACACGGTCCCGATACGAAAAACGTACTTTTTCTACGAACGCAACCACCAACGTGAGAACCAAATACCAGCGTCAACCGAACCATCAAGAAAAGATGAGATGGACCCTCCTTTCCGAGGAAACAATGTTTCGGCAGCAACGCCAAACCGAAATGAATCCACCCCTTACAGTGTCCCACGCGAGGAAGCCCTCCAACGACCGCACTGCTCCACAATCGAGGAGGCAGAGCGTTTTGAACAACCAGATAGTGCGCGTCTTTTCTTATCAACAGAACGGTTGCATTGTCCGTTTCTCAAACAAGGGCGCGCGTTATGGAAAAGGCCTTTCAATGGCCGCCATTACGCGTTTGCCAAAATTTGTACACTTCAAGGGTTTAGTTTGCCTTTCTTGCAAATTTACCTCGTTTTTATTTCGTTCATTCTTGTTCGATTATTTTACACCTGCTATGTACAATCGCAACTTCTTATATCATCTTTGTCTGTTGTAACATTTAATGCTGAAAGTTCTGGTCCTCGTGACATTAATAAAGCGAATACCATTATTATTATTATTAAATAGTAGGGGTGATAATTATGTCAATGTCTGCCTTTAGACGGCCAATGAAAGAAGCTGACAACGCCACAAACATCGATCAGGCGCCAAATACCCCTAGGAAAAGACGACATTCTCGTGGATGCTTCTCGGATTAAATGAATAGCCGCCTATGCACCCAATTTATTCCATTTGTCGGATATTGTTGTTACCAACTATAATGGTTTTGTAGTTTTTATTGTAAACTGGCAATTCAACGGTCCACGATATGTTTGGCGCCAACTGTGGACGTCACAATGGATTCAGTACCTTATTTAAGAGAAAGCATGGTTCGATATTTCCCAACTATTTCAGACCGTGATTTCATGCAGATGCGGTAATAGATAAGGGTTCGGTGTACATTATTAATTATAAAAAGCAATACGGAAAAAAAATCGATAGTCGCACCATTTCCGCCCCAAGGTCAATCTTTGGAAGCGATTATTGCGACGAATCGGTTATTCTTCTTCTTAGCGCCGGCGGCATACTCCTCCTGCCAGAAGATGAGAGGCCGGCAGCTTCATGGATGCCGCGTATCGGAGACGCCCACGCGCGGCGATCGGAGGCAGCTGCCAGGTCAGAAAATATGGTACTCGGTTGACTGTCTCCGTAGAGTTCGTCCTTCGCATCGGCCTTGGCTGTCATTGTTGGAGGCGTGCATGGCAATGAAGGAAACTCTGAAATGGCAGCAACGAAAGCGGATTCGAGCCAGTCTAGGAGATATTATATCCCACGCGAGTACTGCGTTGCTGACCCTTCTACCAACTGCGAAGGCTACATCATGTAGGCCAGAGTTGTCGGTCGGTCCGCTTGGATATAGGTAGTAGCTTGCGTTTTTGCCGTGGACATTAATAAGCCTTACTTCAGAATTAAGTAAGCGAACTTCAGAGAGGCATGCAACGTCGATTCGGTAGTCGTGTAACGTGCGGACGGTGATGCATTGGCTACCGGTGTCAACAAGCGTTCTGACATTCCAGCAGCCGGCGTGAAGTTGTGGGTGGGGGTTAAGGAGATGCGGGTTTTGCGGGTTCCCAGCTAACTGATTTGTCGCCTCGGCCGCTGGGTTGGCTCCAGGATCGTCGCTTCCCGGGTAGGCCTTAGCATGATTTGAGTTTTCTTGGGAGGTTGGTAAAGGTGACGTCTCCAGCGCCACCCGGCTGCGTCCTAGAGGCGACTCTAGCCTTTAAACACTCAAGTGAAACACCCCGCAAGGCAGCAGGGATCCGGTTGGTAGAAGGTGAACCGCCTTCCTGGCCTTTGGATCCTGATCCGTCCGGCCAGTGGGCGGGGTTTTCCGTCGCTTATTCTCTGAGAGATTTACTTCCCAGCTACTACCCGCACCAAGTTGAACCCGCACCTGCCAGCGGTTTACCGTGGTGTGGCCGTTTCCAGAATCTGCTACTCGAAGCCAGAGGGGCGAGTTGAGTGTCAACAGGAGACCAAATACCTGGAGATACCCGGAGGCATGACAGACACCGCGACGACCAGAGGTGCTTCTCCTGCCCGACGCACCACCACAAACGCAAATGACAAACGTGCCCTTAAATTATATGAAATGTAGTGTTTATTGGGATCACATAAGACCGAACTCTCAGCATAAAAATATGCGACACGCAAAATTGGTTATGGAAATGGTGGAGACGAAATATAAAGTTTGGGCCAACTTCGAGCCCGGGAAAAGGCGATCATCCGGAGAGAGGATTCATCTGTGGATGAAAATGGGCCTACAATTTATCGTTGACTTCCTATGAGTACTTGATCGCACGTGCAAGAATTCGCTTTGTGGAGGCCGTTGGTGGGTCTTTAGAACAAATAATTAATTATCAACAAAAGGGTGAATTAAAAGGTCAATATTTAAAAATTGTAAATTTATTTTTAAATACTGTGACATTCCGTCGAGACAGGGGGGGATGGAGCAGCATATTTGTGGTGGGAATCCATTTTCTGAAAGTAACAAATGAATTAAAATCTTAAAGATTTCCTGTATGGAAAACGGCGGTAGAAAGGCGAGAAAAACCATAGTGCAGTCACTTCCGATGCTTGGAATTCGCTCTTTACATTTCGCACGAAGGCGGTAGAACTGGCTGTTAACCGTGGAATTAAATTTTTTCTGTGTCGGTGTAGTTGATATACCAGTTGATTGATATTGGAGAAATATCACCAAACAACAACTTGAGGGAGCACCTCAAACCAACAGATTGTAGTCCTTTACCTGCGGCAAAGTATCAGGCGTTCGCACTAGATTCATTGCTCACACCTTGTAGAACCCCTTGGGTCGTAGTTAAAGTGTCCGCCAATTCATCTTTCAGTTGAAAATAACAAAAATGAATTCAGCTTATCAGAAATTATATTTTGCAGAGATTGTGTCAAAAAACCGCACTACTTCATGGAGAGGGGCGACATGAATTTACCGGAGATGTTTCCACAACAGCTATACCGAAGACGACCTGGTGCCGGGCATTTACTGTTTGCCAATCATAACCGTTGTAGGTTACTGCCCCCCTCCATTGTGATCCTGATTGCCTCGATGGGAGAGTCAGATCATCTCTGGCTTCTATCAGTGCAACGACTGCACCGCAGGCAACAATAGCAACGAATTTGACTACTAATACTACTGCTATCCCTACGATTGATACGATGACAAATTTGTTGATTTTAATTTAATCTTTTAAAAGATAAATCGAGCAATGTAGTTTTTTCGCCACCAAAAACGCGTTTATTGTTTAAGGACACCTTCAAACCATCCAACACTCGAGCAATTCTTTACGAAAATCGCCCGCCCAAGATGAGATTGAGAAGCCGGCGTCTGAGGTTCAGAGAACTGCAAGCCGCAATGTTGAGACATCTTATGGGAAGGCGCCTGGCATATAATTTCGCTGTTGATCCTGCAACATTAAAGGTAGCGACTTTCCCGATTTCCCTTAAACACTCCCGTTGCGTCACCCACGTTTGCGAGGCGTCCAAAGGTAAATCGATTTAAACATACTGTCGCCTGATAGGTTAGGCTGGTTGAAAATGTTCTGGTTGATTTTGGGGGAGCACAGGGTACTGTCGAACCCAACTGGCCGTTTCATATTCCGTCTGGGTATGGCGGATTCGTTATCGAATCGGTCGGTGTAGCTGGTTGGCCATGCAAATTGCTGGAGTTTGGGGACTGGTTATTCGCTATCCATGGGAAATTTATTTTTAAATACTTTAACATTCCGTCGAGACGGGGGGTGATGGAGCAGCATATTTGTGGGGAGAATCCATTTTCTGAAAGTAACAACTGAATTAAAATCTTAAAGATTTCGCGCATGGAATCCCGTGGATTTTGAAAGAGATTCGCTTGCAAGTGCAACAGCCTTGGAATCAAGGGGATTGCAACTATACGATTTTCTGAATTGAAAAACAGTGTCTCCTCCAATCACTAAATAACTTGAGATTTTATATTCCAATTCCAATGATATTTCCCAAACAATGGAATTTCATATAAATATAAGTATTCGTGATTTATATAGATTATTTATGTGCATTTATTTGCATCTGATAAATAGAAATAAATTGCGTGCTTGAAGCCTAGTCACCAGATGTCGTAGACGATAGTAGTGACCATAATTCTAAACCGGTAAACAAGCATCTAATTGAGGCCTTCGCACCCCATCACGAGCGGTGAAGTCTACTCGCTTCACAGGAACCCAACGAGGGCGGATTTATACTACACAGATCCTTGCTGGCTTGATTGTGCAAAGGCGAGAAAAAAACATTCACACAACCCCCCTTGGGTCGTAGTTAAAGTGTCTGCCAATTCATCTTTCAGTTGAAAATAACAAAAATGAATTCAGCTTATCAGAAATTATATTTTGCAGAGATTGTGTCAAAAAACCGCACTACTTCATGGAGAGGGGCGACATGAATTTACCGGAGATGTTTCCACAACAGCTATACCGAAGACGACCTGGTGCCGGGCATTTACTGTTTGCCAATCATACCGTTGTAGGTTACTGCCCCCCCCCTCCATTGTGATCCTGATTGCCTCGATGGGACAGTCAGATCATCTCTGGCTTCTATCAGTGCAACGACTGCACCGCAGGCAACAATAGCAACGAATTTGACTACTAATACTACTGCTATCCCTACGATTGATACGATGACAAATTTGTTGATTTTAATTTAATCTTTTAAAAGATAAATCGAGTAATGTAGTTTTTTCGCCACCAAAAACGCGTTTATTGTTTAAGGACACCTTCAAACCATCCAACACTCGAGCAATTCTTTACGAAAATCGCTCGCCCAAGATGAGATTGAGAAGCCGGCGTCTGAGGTTCAGAGAACTGCAAGCCGCAATGTTGAGACATCTTATGGGAAGGCACCTGGCATATAATTTCGCTGTTGATCCTGCAACATTAACGGTAGCGTGCTTGAAGCCTAGTCACCAGATGTCGTAGACTACATTAGTGACCATAATTCTAAACCGGTGAACAAGCATCTAATTGAGGCTTTCGCAACACATCACGAGCCACATAAACGGATTTGTGCGACGCAGTCATTGATTCCTCTTAAATTGTTGGCATAAAGACCAGTTGATGACTGCTGCATTAACCTGCTCGGACCTTTTTGATGTTTGCCGTCATCCAATAGAAATATCCTTAATCACTTTGTCTATACACATCTTACCTGCTACGTTCGTTTACGCTGTGCTCTCCAACAACAAAATAAGGCGTCGATTTTCGGACGCGGGTAATCTGTCAAACCTAATACAACGCCGTAGGCGGCAGTGGTTCGGCCTTGTTCTGAGCCGCCCAGCGACAGAGCTCATAGCGACCGCTGTCTCGCGCCGTCACCACCATGTCGCACAGGTTGGCGCATCCCGGCCGGTGGAGAACTAAAAACGTGGATCTGCACCGTCAAGGAAGACGTGGAGCGCTTAGAGCTACAGAAGGTCTGCGGGATGTGTCGTTGGAAACAGAACTGGATCACCATCTGTTCAGACATGGCAGCTGTCTCCGATCGCCGCGCGTGGGCGGATACGATCCGCGGCATCCATGAAGCTGCCGGCTTCTCATCCTCTGGCAGGAGGAGCTAGCCGCCGGCCTAAGAAGAAGAATAACCGATTCGTCGCAATAATCGCTTCCAAAGATTGACCTTGGGGCGGAAATGGCAGCCACTATTGAATTTCGTTCCGTATTGCTCGATTGGATCTTTATTATTAATAATTTACACCGAACCCTTATTTAATATCCAATCTGCACGAAATCACGATCTCGAATAGTGGGGAAATATCGAACAATGCTTTCTCTTAAATAAGGTACTGAATTCATTGTGACGTCCACAGTTGGCGCCAAGCATATCCTGGACCGTTGAAATGACCGTTTACAATAAAAACTACAAAACCATGATAGTTGGTAACAACAAAATCTGACAAATGGAATAAATTGGGTGCATAGGCGGCTATTCATTTAATCCGAGAAGCATCCACGTGAATGTCGTCTTTTCCTAGGGGTATTTGGCGCCTGATCGATGTTTGTGGCGTCGTCAGCTTCTTTCAGAGGCAGTCTAAAGGCAGAAATTGACATAATGATCACTCCTACTATTTGCAACCGTTCTGGTGATAAGAAATGACGCGCACTTACTGGTTGTTAAGTCGAACTCTAAAATTTCTATCGGATCGTTTAAAACGCTCTGCCTCCTCGATTGTGGAGCTGTGCGGTCGTTGGAGGGCTTCCACGCGTGGGACACTGTGAGAGGTGGATTCATTTCGGTTTGGCGTTGCTGCCGAAACATTGTTTCCTCGGCAAGGAGGGTCCATCTCATCTTTGATTCAAGGTGATGTTCACGCTGGTATTTCGTTCTCACGTTGAGAGTTTGCGTTCGTAGAATAAAGTAGCGTTTCTAGTCGCGCCAGTGTTTGTTTCGACACGTGATTAGCTATGGGAAGAGCTTGTGTCTTACCTTTTACTTGGGGTGGCAGGCTCGGGTAACAGGTATACTCGAAAGTATCGCATGTGACCTGTGCATAGGCTCGGTGCCGTTCGTGTGACAGGGCGTACAACGATTTGGGTTGATCTTCCAAGAGCCAACAGCCATGTTGACCACGGTTAATCCATTGGAGATTGGTTACTTTGACTGTCGATATACTAGGAAGTCCGAAGTTGTAAGTTGCACTTCAACTGACCTTCAATCTTGCCGACGCGATCTTGAGGGATTAATAGAAAAACGGTTCGATCAATTGGAAATTGGCGACTGGGACTGTTGAAGTTCATATCGATATACTTTGATCTCCGAAGTTGCAAGTTGCCAGTAAACTGCCCTTCCATCACGCTACGCGATATTGGTGGATTAATTAAAAACGGTTGGTCCATTGAAGATTTGTGACTAGGACTGTTGAAGTTCATATCGATATACTTTGATCTCCGAAGTTGCAAGTTGCCAGTAAGCTGCCCTTCCATCACGCTACGCGATATTGGTGGATTAATAAAAAACGGTTGGTCCATTGAAGATTTGTGACTAGGACTGTTGAAGTTCATATCGATATACTTTGATCTCCGAAGTTGCAAGTTGCCAGTAAGCTGCCCTTCCATCACGCTACGCGATATTGGTGGATTAATAAAAAACGGTTGGTCCATTGAAGATTGGTGACTAGGACTGTTGAAGTTCATATCGATATACTTTGATCTCCGAAGTTGCAAGTTGCCAGTAAGCTGCCCTTCCATCACGCTACGCGATATTGGTGGATTAATAAAAAACGGTTGGTCCATTGAAGATTTGTGACTAGGACTGTTGAAGTTCATATCGATATACTTTGATCTCCGAAGTTGCAAGTTGCCAGTAAACTGCCCTTCCATCACGCTACGCGATATTGGTGGATTAATAAAAAACGGTTGGTCCATTGAAGATTTGTGACTAGGACTGTTGAAGTTCATATCGATATACTTTGATCTCCGAAGTTGCAAGTTGCCAGTAAACTGCCCTTCCATCACGCTACGCGATATTGGTGGATTAATAAAAAACGGTTGGTCCATTGAAGATTTGTGACTAGGACTGTTGAAGTTCATATCGATATACTTTGATCTCCGAAGTTGCAAGTTGCCAGTAAACTGCCCTTCCATCACGCTACGCGATATTGGTGGATTAATAAAAAACGGTTGGTCCATTGAAGATTTGTGACTAGGACTGTTGAAGTTCATATCGATATACTTTGATCTCCGAAGTGAGTGCCAGTAAACTGCCCTTCCATCACGCTACGCGATATTGGTGGATTAATAAAAAACGGTTGGTCCATTGAAGATTTGTGACTAGGACTGTTGAAGTTCATATCGATATACTTTGATCTCCGAAGTTGCCAGTAAACTGCCCTTCCATCACGCTACGCGATATTGGTGGATTAATAAAAAACGGTTGGTCCATTGAAGATTTGTGACTAGGACTGTTGAAGTTCATATCGATATACTTTGATCTCCGAAGTTGCAAGTTGCCAGTAAACTGCCCTTCCATCACGCTACGCGATATTGGTGGATTAATAAAAAACGGTTGGTCCATTGAAGATTTGTGACTAGGACTGTTGAAGTTCATATCGATATACTTTGATCTCCGAAGTTGCAAGTTGCCAGTAAACTGCCCTTCCATCACGCTACGCGATATTGGTGGATTAATAAAAAACGGTTGGTCCATTGAAGATTTGTGACTAGGACTGTTGAAGTTCATATCGATATACTTTGATCTCCGAAGTTGCAAGTTGCCAGTAAACTGCCCTTCCATCACGCTACGCGATATTGGTGGATTAATAAAAAACGGTTGGTCCATTGAAGATTTGTGACTAGGACTGTTGAAGTTCATATCGATATACTTTGATCTCCGAAGTTGTAAGTTGCCAGTAAACTGCCCTTCCATCACGCTACGCGATATTGGTGGATTAATAAAAAACGGTTGGTCCATTGAAGATTTGTGACTAGGACTGTTGAAGTTCATATCGATATACTTTGATCTCCGAAGTTGCAAGTTGCCAGTAAACTGCCCTTCCATCACGCTACGCGATATTGGTGGATTAATAAAAAACGGTTGGTCCATTGAAGATTTGTGACTAGGACTGTTGAAGTTCATATCGATATACTTTGATCTCCGAAGTTGCAAGTTGCCAGTAAACTGCCCTTCCATCACGCTACGCGATATTGGTGGATTAATAAAAAACGGTTGGTCCATTGAAGATTTGTGACTAGGACTGTTGAAGTTCATATCGATATACTTTGATCTCCGAAGTTGCAAGTTGCCAGTAAACTGCCCTTCCATCACGCTACGCGATATTGGTGGATTAATAAAAAACGGTTGGTCCATTGAAGATTTGTGACTAGGACTGTTGAAGTTCATATCGATATACTTTGATCTCCGAAGTTGCAAGTTGCCAGTAAACTGCCCTTCCATCACGCTACGCGATATTGGTGGATTAATAAAAAACGGTTGGTCCATTGAAGATTTGTGACTAGGACTGTTGAAGTTCATATCGATATACTTTGATCTCCGAAGTTGCAAGTTGCCAGTAAACTGCCCTTCCATCACGCTACGCGATATTGGTGGATTAATAAAAAACGGTTGGTCCATTGAAGATTTGTGACTAGGACTGTTGAAGTTCATATCGATATACTTTGATCTCCGAAGTTGTAAGTTGCCAGTAAACTGCCCTTCCATCACGCTACGCGATATTGGTGGATTAATAAAAAACGGTTGGTCCATTGAAGATTTGTGACTAGGACTGTTGAAGTTCATATCGATATACTTTGATCTCCGAATGCAAGTTGCCAGTAAACTGCCCTTCCATCACGCTACGCGATATTGGTGGATTAATAAAAAACGGTTGGTCCATTGAAGATTTGTGACTAGGACTGTTGAAGTTCATATCGATATACTTTGATCTCCGAAGTTGCAAGTTGCCAGTAAACTGCCCTTCCATCACGCTACGCGATATTGGTGGATTAATAAAAAACGGTTGGTCCATTGAAGATTTGTGACTAGGACTGTTGAAGTTCATATCGATATACTTTGATCTCCGAAGTTGTAAGTTGCCAGTAAACTGCCCTTCCATCCCGCTACGCGATATTGGTGGATTAATAAAAAACGGTTGGTCCATTGAAGATTTGTGACTAGGACTGTTGAAGTTCATATCGATATACTTTGATCTCCGAAGTTGCCAGTAAACTGCCCTTCCATCACGCTACGCGATATTGGTGGATTAATAAAAAACGGTTGGTCCATTGAAGATTTGTGACTAGGACTGTTGAAGTTCATATCGATATACTTTGATCTCCGAAGTTGCCAGTAAACTGCCCTTCCATCACGCTACGCGATATTGGTGGATTAATAAAAAACGGTTGGTCCATTGAAGATTTGTGACTAGGACTGTTGAAGTTCATATCGATATACTTTGATCTCCGAAGTTGCCAGTAAACTGCCCTTCCATCACGCTACGCGATATTGGTGGATTAATAAAAAACGGTTGGTCCATTGAAGATTTGTGACTAGGACTGTTGAAGTTCATATCGATATACTTTGATCTCCGAAGTTGCCAGTAAACTGCCCTTCCATCACGCTACGCGATATTGGTGGATTAATAAAAAACGGTTGGTCCATTGAAGATTTGTGACTAGGACTGTTGAAGTTCATATCGATATACTTTGATCTCCGAAGTTGCAAGTTGCCAGTAAACTGCCCTTCCATCACGCTACGCGATATTGGTGGATTAATAAAAAACGGTTGGTCCATTGAAGATTGGTGACTAGGACTGTTGAAGTTCATATCGATATACTTTGATCTCCGAAGTTGCAAGTTGCCAGTAAACTGCCCTTCCATCACGCTACGCGATATTGGTGGATTAATAAAAAACGGTTGGTCCATTGAAGATTTGTGACTAGGACTGTTGAAGTTCATATCGATATACTTTGATCTCCGAAGTTGCAAGTTGCCAGTAAACTGCCCTTCCATCACGCTACGCGATATTGGTGGATTAATAAAAAACGGTTGGTCCATTGAAGATTGGTGACTAGGACTGTTGAAGTTCATATCGATATACTTTGATCTCCGAAGTTGTAAGTTGCCAGTAAACTGCCCTTCCATCACGCTACGCGATATTGGTGGATTAATAAAAAACGGTTGGTCCATTGAAGATTGGTGACTGGGACTTTTGACTTTCGTAGGGTTGGATATGAATTTATAATGTTCCGTCCTCTGTTCTGATAATAGATCCACGGAAGGGAGTGGTTTCGTACACGAAAATTTGGTTTCGACTGTGGTTTGTGAGTGATGATCTACTGCGTTTCTGAGAGTCCATATTTGTAAATTAAAATTGGATTTTGAACCTTTCACACAACTAAGTTAGGTATGCCAAGTGTTTGGGGATCGTGTAAGCTTTAATTTCGTGAATCAACCATGAGTCCGTTAAAAAATACGCATCAATGATAAATGATTCGGTGCTCGTGAACACCATAATTTTCCAAAATCATTATGCGAAATGTACGGACTAAAGTGTGCCTTATATCGTTCATACTTATTCTTATTTTCAGGAAATAAACTGCCGTTTCTGTGTCTATTTTTGATGAATAGCTTCGACTTATATTTTAGATTCCGAATGCTTTCAACGAATCAATCAAGATTAAAGCGTTACCACGAGCTATGAGCAGTTGTAGGTTATGCAGTTGTTTATCTATCAAGTAATGCCGACTTTACACAATTTAGAAGAATTACATTATATGCTGGCGCTTCCATGGTAGCCTAGTGATTTTCATATGCGTTTCGGTGAAATAAAACGTCGTTGTCTAGACACCAAGGACCTACAGACCCTTCTGCAACGCCGTCGCTTGAAGTGGCTCAGCCAAGTTAATGCAGACATTTCTGGTCCTCGTGACCTTAATAAATGGAAGACCATTATAATTAGTATAGTCATGTCCTTGTTTTATCCCGCTAAGGCTACTTAGAGTTGAGAGAGAATCACACCGTCCAGGAAGACCGGCTGCTGTCGTGAAAAGACATTACAGGGGCCCAACAAAGCGTTTTTGCATGGATGAGCCAATAGGAGAGGCCCAATGGCCGAAAATTAACCAATGAGAGGATGTGCGGAATGGATCACTCAAACGCCTATAGAATTACGAAACAGGATCGTTTTTTTAAATAAATGGAGACCGAATTTACTTTCGGGAATGGCCGAAATTAATAACTTTCGTATTTACAAGGCGCCGAAAATGTCATACCCACGTCTATGCAGAGAGGATGATTACATTGATTCAAATGCTACTACTAATAATTATTATTTTAATGAATATATTGACGTTAATTTTACCATAATTGTCAAAAACAGAAAATTCAATGTTAAAATAATGTTGGGTCTTCTTTTTGTAGTGCCAGGAGGTTGGTGCTGGTACAACCGCATTCATGGTTGATCCGTATCTTCACACTGCTGCACTTCTAGAATAGTAAGAATTGAAAAATCGCGGGAAATATGGTGTAGAAGGAAACTATCGTATTAAATTATAACTAACGTGTTAAGTAAGCTTTAACATAAATTCCAATAGCTTTTGTAGTTCTTGTCTCGATTAATAGTTTTGTTTTAATGGAACCGCAGCCATGTTGAAACTGGGACTTTTGGGATCGTCGATCACGCTATCGTGAGCTTTGTGACACCGTTATATCTTTATATCGATGAAAAATGGTGAAGCTAATCAAGCAGACGACGCAGAAGCTCCAGCCCATAAGGACCGTACCATCAGGAATGTCGACCGTCTCCCTCCCCGACCGTCAATATGGACGATGACGAAACCCAACCAACGGCGGCTCAACTCCGTGAAGTGATTTCCGGACTGGCGATCCTTATGGCCGAGTATCACGACAGGATGCTGAACAAGGACCAGTCGTCGGTCACCCCTACCTCGGCTATGGAAAGAGAGGCGATGGCCGTTACCCCTGTTCATTCTCCACAACCGTACGCTCCCGACCGCGTTACTATTCGATCCTCTGCCACGCATGCAATCCCTCTCTCGCCTGCAGGAAACTCGTATTCTTACATGTGGCCAAAGTTAACGCGGACGGCGATTCTTTAATTTATTTTTTTATCCAAATTCCCTCTTAGTTATCATGCTAAATTCTGTTACTTTACTTTGCGATTAAGACGCAGGTTTCTTCGAATTTAAACATTGGGGTTAAGACCGTCAACCTACCAAATTAAATCTGAAGAATTTGGGAATGTTAAACAGCGCCATTGGTTAATTAATTAACCCATTTTGCAACAAAATAATGTTTTTTATTATTATTGGCGCAAAATATGCAGTTATTTTTAGATTCGACAGATGTCAAGAGATCGATTGTTAATGTTTGTTTAATCTGACGCACCCTTTATGGACTTCTGCTTGAATAGGATGTCCTCAGCGTAAAATGGCAAGTTAGTAGAAGGTTTCATAATATCATCTTCGCATATTCCCGCTAAGGTATTCGCGGGTCAATAAGATCTGCTGATTCCTAAGAATTATTTAACTAGATTAGCAGTAGATTTTTACGAAGCTAATACTTAGGTTCAACGAATCCAATCGTTGCGCGGGTAATTAACACCACCTAGGAACTCACGCTACCAGAACACCAGCTGTTCAGACACGATGAAGCTGTCATGCAATCTACTGGGTCGTCGACAGGAGTGGTTGGGTGGCAACGTTTCGCTGTGTTTCGCGTCGAGTCTACTTACGTACCCCGAGGAGCAATCTGTCGGCCAGCGGTAGATCTCAATCAAAGGGGATGTGTAAATGGTCACAGAAGTCTGGCTGGAGACTGAAAAACGCTATTGGACGGACTGGATCACTGTGAACATTCTTAAACGATCTTTGAAGGTCAGGGAAGCCCGCCGGAAAGGCATTCCCAACCTCAAACCCTAAGCGACACGCTCGGCCAGGCTATACCTCAACAAATACTGGTCTGAGGTTGCCAGGAACGCGGAGACTGCTTCTAACACCGGCGACTGCTTCTAACACCGGCGACTTCGGGAAGCTCTTACGTATTATCCGGCAGGCAGCAAACCCAGGAAGACCTCCTTCGCGACGCCGCGAGGTAGCTGATAGCACAGATGGGAGGGAAGGAAGGTAATGCGATGGGTCCAACACTTCGACCAACTGTTGAATAGCTTGGCGTACAAGTGACACCGAACTTTTCCATCGGCGACCTGGAGTTCGCTGACGATATCGTTGTCCTGGGGACACCCCGACTGCCCTGCTACCTCTTCGAAGCAAAGCCGAATAAGCGACCTTCCACAGGCAGTCGAGCTGGAGATAAACACTTTGAAAACCAGTCTTCTCGACCGGCTCCGAACACAACTGGAGGCCTCCTTATTGTGTTTCGCTTCCATCGCGCCTACGGTTGTGACATCTGCGCGTCAAATACACCAAGAATAGAATTGAATGGCCCTCCGACAACGATGAAACAAGGCGGCGAGGCAACCATTTCCCAACGCCGTCGGCTGGAGGGCTTCTGCCACGTTCTACGCGTTCGGCCAGCGCTCATAAGCCTCGGCCTTAAGCGCCAACTATTGGCGCTGTCGCACCGGAGGAAAGCTTAAGACCTCGATCGGCACCGTCAACGCGCGGACGTGTGGCGCCTGGGACTGCGGCTGATGTTTACGGCGTGCGTCCCTTGAAACGGAACTGGATAAAAATCGGTTCCGAATTGGTCTAAGATCGCCGTGCGTGGGCGGCTACGATTCGCGACATTCATGAAGCTGCCGGCTTCTCATCCTCTGCCAGGAGGATCTAGTTGCCGCCGCAAAGAAAAGAGACAATCAAAGTCTGGTGACTTTAAATTATGCCGGGGAGAGCCAAAAGCACTCTTCTGGGACCAACACACGACCAGCGGCTACACAACTCGCACGTGGAACTTCAAGCGTTATATTCAGCATAATCTGAGAGGTGGTGACCATCTCTGGGCGGCACGCGGAACGTACTCGCAATCGATGGTGATGGTCTAGATGCCAATGATCGATTAATCCACCGTCAACACAGACAGGGTGACTCCTTTCGTGGACTAGCACCGAAGGGTGCATTCCAGCATACTGATTACCCTTCAGGTTGATCATCTGGATAATATAGCAGCGTCTAGAATCCACACACGAAATCACCGTTACCATTCTCTCATCTAATCTCGTTGGCGAGACCAGCCAGTTGCAGCCAGTCAAAGGTGTCCTGTCGCAGCTAATCGGGAGGGAGGGTTTTGTGTGCCCCCGCTGAACAACCGATGCTGAAATGACCGCGGGATAGTTAAATCAAATAGGTGTTAATAATAAGAAATTAATTCTGGAAATGCTACGTCCATCAGCTCTGAATATCTATGTACACGTACACACACACACACACACACACACACACACACCACACCACACAAGAAATCGCTTGGCGCTACATAAATCGAGGGGGATTGAAAGGGTAGGAGAAGGGCGGGACCCGCGCTGTTTGGGGTGCTGGAAGATAAAAGTTCTGCCTCGTCTGCTGAACCACCTCGTGGGTTGCAACTCCGCCGCCGATTTGGCCGGGTGATGCGACCATTTGGATGATTTGGCGACGCTCGTCGGTTGCCGTGATCACCAAACCACCTCCACCAATCACCTGCGTCCTACGTGTTGTCACCCTCTGATTGGTCGTCGTCGTCGTCGTAAGAACTGCAGCGCTCCGCGAACGGGGCGTCCGCCAGGAGAAACCAGTGACTGTCGGCTCGTCGTCGTCATCATCCTCGTCATCGCTTATTGTTATGGTCGTCGTCGTCGACGTCGGCGTCGTCGTCATCCCTAGCCCCCTGTTGTCATTTCTTGGTGGGGACCTCTCTCTTTCCACAATAACGCAGTCGTCTGTTTGGTCTATTGGGAGCGTGGGAGGAGGTGCTTCGGAGAGGTGAGGGGAGGACACCCAAGAACCGCTGACGACAGCGGGTGAAAGGATGCAGATCTCCTTGTGCGTTGGGGGAATCGGGAGGTCTTTAACCGTCAGCTCACCGACCACTTGGCCTGGTTCCTCTTCGCCGTCGTCGTTATTACTCTTCCCACACGAGACGACGAGAGCCCGCTTCAGAGGGGGTTCATCGTCGGACAGAATAACCACTTCTTCCTCTTCTTCTTCGACCACCCTGGCCTTTTCCGTCGCGGCATCGAAATCAGAAGGAACGGCAGCCTCGTGTTGCTGGGAATCCTGGAGGTGCGAGAATTTATCGAATACCTATAAGAGGAGCAAACATGAAGAAACGGTTGGCACATTGTAAAGGAGCACGCAAGCGATATTTCTTGGATCCAAGGCACGCAAGCGAACGCCTCCTCCTCAATCAGCCTGTTTGTCGGCACGACTACTGTGTCGGTTGGCTCTTCGACTGCGGAAAATGTATGACGAATTGAACAGAACACAGCCCCGCCAACCGAAAGACGGCAAAAATACGTGAAAATCCAAATATGTGCATATTTATGTGAGCCAATAAAACCGACAGGCTAATAGCAGCAGCTTATAAAGAAGTAACAAGAATTCACAAGAAAAAAGATGAATCCCTAGGAATTGCGCTGATCATTAAGAAAACGAGTACGTTACTTTTTTTAGTTGACGGTCCAATCCAACCCAACGACTGTGGGGAAGTTGGGTAACCGGGGATAAGAAACGGGGATTCGTCTGAATTTGTGAGACTGCTGATTCCATATGAATCATTCAGTTAATTCTTCTGAACCCTGTTTTTACTAGAAAACTTGTTATTTTCCTCTCCATATCCCCACATCTTCCTAATGTTTGAATGAGCTAATTCACTCGCTGAATTAGTGCGAAATGTCTGTAACAGAATCCTCGCGTACAAGCTTGTTAAGCCGCCGACTATAACTCGGTTTCTGGAACGTTGAACGCCATCCAGAAGTCCACTGTTAAAGTACGTTACCATCCTTGGCTTTACTATCGTTTAGTAACCGTACTCAATAATGAACTACAGAGTGGTACGCGTTTTCTTCTAAATGTCCGGACGGTGGATACAACAGAGAAGAAAGGTTTTCCCCTATACAAAACAGCCACAAACCATTTTATTCTCGCTCCTTCTGCGATTGCTTTGGCGGAGGGAAGTTGGATCAGTTGAAGTGATTCGATTCTTTGCCATAAACACTTTACTGCACCATTTCCTGCTTTCTTATTGGTTGTTAGATAACCAATAAGAATAAATGCCGGTCTTATGCAACACAGCGGCCAACCACTACACATAGACGACCGACAACATGCTAGCAAGCAAGAGAGGTTCATAAATGGAGTGGGTTCGAGAGGTGGCCGCAAATTAGCCATTTCCCCGGGCAAGGTCCCATTTGTATTCTAGACTCGCCTTTTTTAAATTGGACGCTGCGATTTTTCGGTTGGCCTCGAGCTTTGTCCGCAATCCTGGATTTTGATTCGCCGGATCATTATTTATGTCCCTGAAAATAAAACAAAGTGTTGCTTGCAAGAAGAGCCAGGAGGAGAAGGGGAGATGGACAATTGAAGACTTGGAATCGGACGGGAATCGGCTGGCTTACTCACTCTGAATTATCAGTGAGGTGGCAGCCAAAGTCGTGGCTGAATTGTCGCTGGCGACGATTCTTGAGACGACTTCCGACCTGGATGAAAATTTCGCGAGCCAGACGATCCATCGCTGAGGGACTAAAGGGGAAAGCAAAGGAAAAGCAAATGACACCGGAGCGCACATAAGATAGTTGCAGCGAATAAACGCAGTCTGGTAGACGACTGAGGTGCTGCGGTAGTTTAACAGATGCCTTCTTGGACTACTTCAGTCTACTACTACCCAATAAGAACGCCTCATGGTGGGTTTGGTTGTCACTAACAAACGAAAAATGCGACATCGTCGCAGTCGAAACGCCGAGAAGCTGCAGTTGGTTCGGCCACGTCTTACGGCGGCCCCGTGCCAGGGGTTGACGCTGTCTGTAAACGGTCTGCGCCATTGGAGCCAGAAATGGATGGCCTCCATCTGCTCTGACGAATGGTCTGCGTGGGCAGTTGGGACGGTTCATCCTCTAGAAGGAGGAGACCGCCACACGAAGCCGACTGGGAGGAAGCAAGCACGATCCGTTCGGTTAATTCGAAACGGCATAGAGAGGCGGATCATAAGTCACAACAGCTGAGATAAACGAGGATAGGAGACGTGTTTGGTAGGGAATGTCTATTTATTCGAAGGCCTGCCAATAAAAGAAACGCTACCGTCTTCGGGGCCGTTTTGGTTGATTGTTGTTGTTGTTGTGATCTAAATTGCTCTTTTCGTGGATTAACAGTACTTAGAAAAGACGAGATGAGCGGTAGGTTTGGGAGGAAAACTTGAAAGATCACCCCAAATTTTCGTCCATGCGGAAGTTTGGGGTCATCCAGCTAAGGGGCACAGAGGTTGTGACGTAATCCGCCGTTATTATGCATGTAATCAAGGGAGTTTATTGTGGGTGCTGCGATTTGAAGCAAATAAACGTAGGTCAAAACCCACCCCAATCCAAGTCTTTCGGCCTCCGATACGCCCACAACCAACTTTTGGATGTCCTCAAAGTCTGGGAACCTCTTGCGAGAACGGTGATTCACCATGTCCTCAACTGCTCTGTTGATAGCCGGATAGCGAGAATCTGCGAGAGAGAGAGAGATTGGATTAAAATAGCCACACCAAGCGTCGCCGATTTTTCAAGGCCAAAAATCTTCACAAAAATTAACAACAAAGTCGATCGTCTAGTCCAGGTTGCTTAAATAGCCCAGACGAATCCACAACAAGCGATTTTGGTTTAGGAAAAAAACTTGACTCATTGATTCCCATGGGTGGTGGTAATATGAATGACTGAACGATTGCCTGCGGTCTCAGACTTTGGTTCGTGTGTGGTTATCTCGCACTAATAATAATGGTTATCGCCTTATTAAGGTCACGAGGACCAAAAAACAATGGCAGCAGCATATATGAACACCGCCTCCGAATTCCTGTCTCCCCGGCTTCGTAGCCAACAAAATGCGTCCCTGGGGCCGCCACCCGGTCCAATTGCATTCTCTTACTCCATGATAAATCACTACCCACCGCCGGCTTCCTTAAATCACGGGACACCGTCACTGCAAATTGCATCTTAAAACAACAATCCTGAGCCAAGTCTCCTACCAGAGGACAAAGCGGCTTGGTGTGGGTGTTGCCGTGGGGTTCTCGGGAATACTTTACGGATGGCGTACCCAACGCCACGAGTGGAGGTCCGGCCTGGGAGTCGAACTCATGTCCTCAAAAACAAGCGAGGACGCTGATTGCTAAACATCGAGTAACTGCACTCAGTTAAAATTGCACATAGAGTTCTGCTTATAAGTTGCTATCAGAATAGTTTATTCCCTGTGAACCAAAATGAATTCAAGCTAATTTTTGCTAGATTATTTTTTTTATCTCGAACAAGAGGATAAATCGACTTCATGGGTGTTGCCAGTGTCACCTGTGAATGACGCATTCCTTACATTTTTAAGACGATAAATGCAGTCGAAAACAGACCTGTGAACCTAAAAACGCCATCCAAGAAGCTTCCTGCGTTTGACGACGTCTTTCGGAGCTGGCAAAGCTGGTTCCAGAGAAGGAGGTGACGGCGTTTCAGTTCATCCAATTGGATGTAAGGCGAATTAATGTCAGAGAGATCATCCATGTCCATGTCAGTCTCCTCCAGCTGGTGTATACGTGCTGAGAGGATCTTGCAGGAAATAAAAACCCAACATCAATTTCAACCATCACTCTCTCCATTTATATAAGCCTTACACAGGCGGTATTCTATCAACATTCATATTGCGTGGCATTGCCGACCCTTGACAAAGGTTTCAATGCGCGCGCGCGAATTGGTCAGCCAAAATGGATTCGGGCCGGACAATCTCTGCATTCTATAGACACAACCGAAGGGGTGCGGTAAAGAATGCTTCGCCAAATAGAAGCTTCGCTTCGAGTTTAGAAAAACAGAGGGTTGCAAGATGGTGTAGCGGTGGGCATCCTCGCTATGATGGTGAAAGACCTGGGTCAGGTGACTACACGAGGAATTGGGGATGACAGATGGATAAATATTTCCGAGAATCTTGATGTCAAACACCCATGAAGCAACCGGCTTATGTTTTAGTAGGAGATAGACGCACACATTTGATTTAAATTAAGCAAACAGGGTCTACGACTATCGCATGACCACTTTATTACTGCAATTAATTGGCGAATTAACTGCTATTTGGCACAGTAGCATGACGCAATGAGCGGGTGTCTTTTATTATTGCGGAGTTGGTGGTAAAGGTCAAATAAGAAAACTACGCGTCTCCGAGGCCGTAAGGTTTTTTCCTTGCTCTTCAAACCAAGAAAATGGTGTCCCATGACCCAAGAAGAGCAGCTTACCTCCAACTTCCGTTCCAGTAACTCCATCCTTTGCCGGTTAATGACGACTGAGTCTTGATACTTGAAACAACTTGACGCGACATCTACGGTGTTCGTCTCTGCTGCTGCTGCTGCTGAAATTGAATTGAAAGGCTGAGTTATTGGTTTGCAAAAGGTGAAGGATGTGTGCATACTTTGACCTGACTCACTCCTGTGATCCGGAGGCACCGGCCAGTCTATCTGGTGTTCCAGGGGGGAGGGAGTTGGTGTTTCGGAAGGAAAGGATTGTTCATCTTCTTGGATAGAGGTGGGCTTCCGAGTGACGGTTGCGGTGGATGACGATAGGACAAGGGGCGATGTTGATATCTAAATAAAGAGGATCACAAAGTGAAACACTAGACACACCTCTCCCATACGACTCAATGTGTTATTAGAATTTGAGCTGGGGCGGAATCATCCCTACTGCTTTATTCTACTAACTTGAACTTTGGAAACCTCGGATAAATTTAATTCGTTTTAATACTAATGTTTCGGTTATAAAAACTACTGCTGTGTGGTTTTTAGACTAATTCAATTTTCGCAATGTTGTGAAGGAAACGTACCATGAGGTGGTACTGGGGGTTGGCGTCATCATCGGTTTCCTAAAAAAACGACCAGAATTATCGCAAAACATTGTTAATCGGTACACATAAATGAACGACTAAGTGTCGCAACAGCAAGCATTACATCTGCGAAATAATGGTAGGATGCATGTTATTAGTACTACGTGCGTGATTTTCTAAATAGAAGGCTGGGGATAAAAGAAACCAACCTTATCCCTTTTATTAGACATCACTGGCGTCGCTAGCAGCAGATAAGGATTGGGTGGATTCTTCAATTTTCGTTTCAGTTCCACCAAAGTGACGTATGTACGCCCAGGACATGCGCGGATTTTATTAAGATAGTCCCCAAGAAGAGCGCGAGCCTCTCCATTGGTCCGAAAGGCCTCACTGGTTGATAGATACTTGCGCTTCAGCATCACAAGAATACGATTATCGCTGGTACCAAGGAAGGGGCGCAGTTGGGATGAAAACTAAAAGAGAAGCTTTGACATAAGACCATGCGCCGAAGGTTTCGCATATATTTAAATGTCAACGAATGAATTTCAACACCACAGACACGCTTGTCTACGTGTTGATTGATTGTACATAGAAATCTTTTGAAAGACACACATATAAAAATAACGTACCCATGTCCAGGTATCACAGGCCATTGAGATTTCAAACGTCTTTTTTTTAAACACTATAATACAAAAAATGTTAACCTGATACTCACACGAATGCCAATTATCAAAAAAATTACAATCAAATCAAGACGCCAAATTCGTTTAACAATCACGCGTTAATTTTGAATACAGTAAAACAAACAATACATCTTTCTCATTACGACGACCCCTAAAAACTGTTTCAAAGTATTATTTAATGGTTATATATATTTTTATTGTAAAATCTAGCAATTCCTATCGTATTAAACATTTGGAATATTTATGGAATACTTCATTTTTCATTAATACAGACGTAATAATTCAGACGCTGTAATAATAATAATAATTGTATCGGCGTTATTGAGTTCACGAGGACCAACACTTTCAGCATAAAACAAGGCAGTATACCAAGTATTAGATGTTAAAAATTTCTTTAAGTTCCTGCTTCACCTTCTCCGGTGAAATTAAAAATAGTTTAAAATGAATGGAGATAGCACTGGGCCTTGAAGTACACCGCAATTATTTGGCAATGAGGATGAGGCTTCATTTATGACTCTAACGTGTTTGCGTCGGTTAAAGAAATTATTTTGAAGCCAATTATTCAACTAACCTCCAACGCCATCTTCAGATAGTTGAGAAAGAATGTGGGAGCGTGACATAGTGTTGAAAGAGAGGTGAAGTCCAGGATTACTCTCTTGGCGGCCTCTCTCCGGCATTAATGTTATGAATCGAGTGTGTGCGAAAACCTAGCCACGGCGTCCAGAGTGCTTGTATTTCATTTAAAAGCAAACTTGATTGTGTCGTCGGGAGGTTTTGGCGTTTCCTCCAGTTTAGACAAGAGGTGCCTCTCAATCACTTTCAACCACACAGATGAGTTGGCGATAGGTCTATACTTCACAGGTTCAGCGGAACCATTGGCCGCTTTCGCAATAGGTGTTATGACAACATCTTTTCATTCTGAAGGAAAGGAGCATTCTCCTAACGAATAATTGATGAGCTTGGTGACAATCTGAGAAATCTCGCGGTGACAGATTTGAACAAATGCGAGAGGGTCCTGTATTGACCTGTCGCTGCAGAGCTTTTGGGGCCAGCCAAAATTTTGGTGATTTGGAGGATTCGTGAGCAGGTTGAAAAGCGCAGTGATTAAGAGATCTAACGTGAGCCACCGCGGAATGGTCAGCGGTTTTGAAGATAAAACCATCATTCAGATGAGCTTGGTGACAATCACAGAAATCTCGCGGTGACAGATTTTAACAACTGTTGGAGGGCCCCTGTCCGGACCAGTCGCTGTGGAGCTTTTTATCAATATGTAGCTAACGAGCGATTTCTAGTTATTTCAACGATCGCTACGTTCTCAATTTCCTCTATGAAGCCTCTCAAATCCAGTACACCACAGGCGAATAACAAAGTAGCCAGAATGAAAACATTTATTTTGCTCGTCGCAACGATTTACGAACCAGGGGAATTTCGCTAAAATTTTGTAAACCTTATTATATGAAACCGTTGTAGACGGTTCCATACTCCACTGACTCGGTTACTGAAGTCGGCTGTCGAGGCATTGCTTTTTTGTTAGCCCACGATCGGAAGCGGCCCTGGCGACGACATCCTTCATTGAAAACCGAATTATTCAACAAGTATCCCGACGAAGAAACCGACGAGTTATCGGCAAACAGACGACCGTAACTGAAAGTGTCAACTAGGAGATATTTCTCCGAACGAATCAAGTCTGTAAAATCAGGCTTGACTTTAACTTTATATGATCTCTTTGCAATTGTGAAATTTCCTCTGGAAATCTGACCCGAAACCCAATCTTTGCTCCGTAAACACTACGGCTTCGTCCGCGGTGGTAAAAATTGTCACGTCGAGATTTATTTTATTGCGACTTGACACTTATCCTGTTTCGATATTATTTCTATACTTAACTAAACCAATATCTATTGTTTAGACTAATTGATAACTTATTCTGAATATGTTTTTAAATTATGGTAATTGTTTTATTAAGATCACGAGGACCAATCCTTTCACAAGAAAATATATAATTAACAATGCTATGTATGAAAACTATATTATACTTCCCGGTTCATCTGTTAGAGTGAAACTAAAAATCGGGATAAATCTGGAATTACCTAATTGAGATTTCCGCCATTCTTGTGGGTATTGATTATTATAGTTTTTTGCAATCTGACGTTTTTTTAAAGTTTCAAGGAACGCGCCAAATATAAATGCGCGGTGACGAGTGTCTGAGCAATTAAACAAAATGAATAGGCCAACCTATTCTGAAACTGTCGATTAATACTAAGTTCCTAGTTCTGTCGACTGTTCTGATGCCGTGCCTTTAAAGAGCTACACATTTGTGATGAAAAAATAGTTTATTTTACCATGGCAATCCCTTATATAAACATGCAGAAGCACTTGATTCCGTGAGTACGATTCACTGATGGTTCGAGTGTTGGAAGAGTGGGTTGAAAACCTCGGAATCTCCCGGCTAAGCAATGAGAATCAGAAAATCAAAAATAAGCCTGCGCCATTGGCGAAACATAAAGATGTGTGACTTAAGAGACACAGACCTTTGCAAAACCTGGCACTTCGTATATCGGTTGCTGTGGCCTTTTAAGACAACAATTTAATTAATATATGCTATTCACTTACGGTGATTGAGATAAAATCTCGTTCTTAAATCTTTCGTACTGTTCTCTATTACCATCATTGCTGAAAGATATTAAAACAGAATATAAGAAGAAGTTAAAATCAGAAATAAACTTAACCAATTGGAGTGAATTGCATAACATTGTTGACAATAAAGAACGGGTTGGGGAGACGTTTAATGTACGTACCTTGTGGAACACTATTTAATGGTCATGTGACTGACGTGCTTTTATTACCCACTAAAATGTATGTAAACTATCCCATTTATTCAAGACTATGCGTGTAGTTCTCGATCTTGGATACTGATATGGCAAATTGTATTGTGCTGCAATATAAGTACATTAAATTGCATTATAGTTTGGGTATTTGGGGTTATTTAAACATTATCAACTGTTTTCAAATCCCCCAGGTGTCGTTATTGAAAGGAAATGGTTCTCATTGAACCGTCATATTGAATCGATAAATGACTAATAACTAAAAATAATAGATATAATGATACATGAAGAATGACGTTGTCGTTGAAATACTTATTGGTAAATCAGCACTTATGACAGTTGGTGATCAGTTCTCGAAAGTTTCCTAAAGGTAGGGTTTAACTTACGTGGTTGATTGATAATTCTGCGTCTGTTGAATGGCCGGCTTCATGTCTTCACAGTCACTAAAGTATCAAATTTGTCCTCAAAAGGTGTGTGGGCGCTGTGGTCAATCGATAAGGCACCGTTTAACTTACCTCTTCGTGGGTTCACTCGGTTGGTCAGGGGGTTCATTTTTACTACACACAATAAAATATGACACAGCATTCTGGGCTACTGTAGACAAAACGCTGCCAGTAGATAATCGAATTCAACACTACATTTATTCACATCTGCTGTGCTTATATTAGGAAGATAAAATGGCTGGCACGCAGTTTTGTTAAATCTTCGCTAATAAACTGTCAAATATTTTGGAACATCTGAAGAATTGGGCTTTGGCGGATAATGTAACGACTCGGTGTTTTACCAAGACATTGCACGGGGATTCAACTACACACAGGAGATGATAATCGTCTATGACGGCGACCATAAACTTCTGGCTCATTAAGAATGAAGTAATTCACTCTCTCCCCCTGAACAAAAGATGCCCAATGGTTGATCACATGCGGTCATCTCATTATGGCTGCCTTGGACGTGTCCGTGTTCTGCTAAACTCTACACCTCACTTCCTCAACGGAGCATTCAAGAGGGCTCACTGTGGGTCGCATTTCAGGCTACTTCGGGCTATTGAACTGCTCCGCTGAATATTTTCCAGGAAAACTTACCGGAATTTCACGAAGTAAACGACAAGAACAACCAGGGAAAAGATGATAAGGCTGCAACCTACAATTGCGACAGATGAAGAGAACATCACTTTGCAATCTTACAAATGGTCCCGATCAGGGCCGCTCCTTTCCATGTGCCCGCAAAGGACGTTGTACCGGCTATGGGGATGCGACTTGGAGAAAATACCTGACCTTACCAGAAACAAGCACTAGTATTTGCAGCAGTTGAAAGATTCTTCGAAAACCTGGGATTTCCATGGCAGTCACCTCTTGAGTAAATTCGCAGGGCTTCTCCCAAAGTGCTTCGCCCAAACGAGTGACTTACGCGATTGGTGGGTTATGGGATTTCAACTCTAGACACCTATTGGTTGCTACCATTTGCTGATTCTTATTGAACCATTGTGATTTGTCTTCTAGGAATGGCTAATTTGGGCTTGTTTAATTAATAATAATTTAATTTGTAAATCGACATTCAAACCATTGAAAAGACTTCAACCTCCGAAACCATTAAATCCTCCAAACGTCACACTACTTAAAATGGCTGAGCCAAAGATAATAAATTTATTAAACGGGAGGCGATATGCTGACGTCTATCGGGACTCAAAATTCAATTTCTCCTACCCGAAACCTCAATGGATCCAATTCAAGATGGCATGTAATTTCACTTGCTGCCTCACTTTTTTTAATTTACAGGATTAAAATGTTTTTTTTAAATACAACCATAGACCGAATCCTGCTTCGTTCATTCGCGCCGACACGTCTTCCACTCGCCGGACGTGTCCAGAGAAAGCTGGAGTTCTATCTTGAAGAGTTGCTTGCGGGTCTGGAACCAATTCTGCACCTGCTTCTGGGTGAGATGCAGTTTTTGGGCGATTTCGCGGCGATGCTCGCGATTCTTGTAGAAGTCTTCTTGGAAAGACTTCTCCAATATTCTTGTAATTTCAAACGAAATCGTCTTATAATTGCCTCGGGTCGTTGTATCTTAAAAAAAGGTTATTAATTTGGTATTTTGAAGTAAAGCCACTGTATCCTGCATAATACTTGGTAGTATTGCGCTGTCTATGTGAGAAAACAAAGGTGTCCGGTGAATATGTTAGAGTGATGGTTCTAATCTTATTGTTGGGCCACAAACCCATCTGTACTAAAAAGTAATTTTCGTCCGCAATATAATCTCAGTATTTTTTTAATTACACCAGTTGGATTATTCTTGCATTATCATATTTTGATTTTGTTGGTCTTAAGTAGAGATGGATTTATTTGTCAGGAATTCAATTCGACTCAGCGTTGATACAAAATTGCCTTCAATAAATATTTTTTAGGAATTTTTATTAATCGGCAAGAGGCATTACATGTCGCCTGCATTGGTGCACTCACTTGATGTATCTGCATTAAAATATTTCTACGATCTTCGCAAATTCCTCGAAAAATACGCCTCAGTACTTGGAAGACGCCACTTATGGCCAACTGGTTGATTGACGGTGAGCGCAAAGTCAGAAGACGCGGTGCGGGAGGCGAAACCGGTCGAATGCGACGAAGGAGAATGTCGAGCTGCACCACCCGCTGCACATTGGTTCCGTGATTCTGTTGGAAGAATGCTGTGACCACACGGGGTTTGTTTCATTTGTTGAGCCCCAAAGCCAAAAGGTTGAGCACTTGTATGTTCAAAACAAGGCAGTATACCAAGTATTAGATATGAAAAATGTCTTTTAGTTCCTGCTTCACTTGCTCCGGTGAAATTAAAAATCGGGAAAAAACTGGAATGACCGAATTGCGATATGCCGCCGTTCTTGCGGGTATTGAACGGTATAGCCTATGCATTGGTCTAAGAGATTTACGCTTAGATAAACTTGAATAGAGGGGATGGTAGGGGTCACTTAAAATACAAGCAGCGATTAGTGAACAACTATTGGGGTATAGATAAATAGTGAGATAAACATGTTAATTGGTTATATTTTAAATTCCCGCGAGAAATATACGAAAATAGCAACAAAGGAAATTAATGCGGACTTACAGGTTCCCGAGTTGTATGCAGATGAAGGAGCAGCCATGTTTAATTCCAACACCTTGACTTCTTTCTGCTTCAATGACGCTCAGCCTTTGGTCTTGAATAATCATGCATCACTATTATGCTTCGAGTGTGATTAAAATTCGTAGGAATCGAACTCAATGATTTAATATTTGGTAAAATTCATATCAATATGATGTCTTGTTAAACAGTTAACAATAAATCATACCCCAAGCCGATTAATAAGGCCCTCCCGCACCTAACAAAATTGTCGTAAACGTGCACCTTTAGCCCAGTCGGACCACTGCATCGTTGTTGGTCTACCGAAAATATATGGCAAGGGTAAAAAAAACCATCAATGTTGTCCCAAACCTAAAAAAATTCGTATCCGCTCTCACTGCCTCCAAAACTAGTGCAATTTAAGAGATGCCGTTGCCACAACCGATTTCAAAGTCTTCGAGGATTCCGACTTCGATAAAGAGATCGACAATATAAATAGTTATCTCCGATTTTTGTACGATACGCATTGTCCACTCACGGAACTATCCCTCACCCCTCGTGTAATATCTTCTCCATTTCTGAAACGACTGAGGCGAAAAAGGAACGACTTTGTCGACAGGGGAGGTATCGAGAAATTAAACCAATTTCGATACAGATCACAGCTGAGGTAAATCGCCTTAACAAAATATTTGTAGATGAGCTGTTCAGAACATCAAAACCCGGTGACCTCTGGAAAAATCTTAACAGATTGACAGGAACCCGCCGCCCACATCTACCAAGTGGTGCCCTAGACCTTGATGCTCTGAACGATGGCTTTATCTTCAAATCCGCTGACCATTCCGCGGTACCTCTGGTTGGATCTCTTAATCCCAGCGCTTTCCTGCCCGCTCACGAATCCTCTATCGCCAAAATTTTGGCTGGCCTCAAGAACTCCACCGCGGCTGGTCCCGACAGGGTCGCCCCAGCAACCTATTGCAAACTCATCCGTGTGGTTAAAAGTGATTGAGAAGCACCTCCTCTCTAAATTAGATGACACGCTTAAAGCAGCCGATGACCCTTTCCAGTTTGCTTATAAATCAAATAGAAGCACTCTGGACGCCGTGGCTACGTTATCGCACACACTCCACTCTTCACTTGATGCCGGAGCGAAAGCAGTGAAGGGAGTATTCTTGGACTTCTCCTCTGCCTTCAACACTATTTCACGGTCCCGCCTCCTCTCTCACCTATGTGAAGATGGCGTTGAAGGATGGTTGATTAATTGGCTTCAAAACTATTTTTCCAATCGACGTCAACATGTCAGAGTCGGAAATGAAGCCTCAACCTCCTTGCCAAATAACTGCGGTGTACTACAAGGCGCTGTGCTATCTCCTTTCCTGTTCAACTACTACACGTCGAGCCTTCGGTCCCCTAACGACGCGACACTAATAAAATACGCGGATGACCTGACTTTGTGCCATCCATGCAAGACGCAAGGTGATTCTCAACAGCTCGGGCAGGCAGTCACTGAGGTACTTGAGTGGTCTTCCAAGAATGATCTTTTGCTGAATGCATCAAAATGCATCCATATCACATTTTCCCTGACAGCCGCTGCCGCTGCCCACACCCCCGAAATTTCTTCACTACATAACTTCGCTTCGAGCCCAAAATCGAAGTATCTCGGGGTGATTTTTAACAGTCGGTTATCGTGGAGTGATCATGTCGATGTTGTCTTTGGTAAAAGCCGCCGTCTTTGCTTCCTTGTTCGCCGATTCAGGAGACTTGGTTTGAGCTCGAGCCATATAAAAACCTTCGTCCATGCCTGTATAATTCCCCTGATTGTATATTGTTCCCCAGTAATTTTCCCCGGCCTTAAATGCTCGGACTTTGTAACCCTTCATCGACTTTTTAAAATAATCTCGTTTTCTAGCGGTCTGCCTATTCTCTCTATCAAAGAAATCATCGTTGAACGCCACTTAAATAACTGCTCATTAATCGCTGCCCGAATTTTAAATGACCCCTCCCATCCCCTCTATTCCAGTTTATCGGAATGTAAATCTCTTCGACCAATGCGCCGTCCATACCGTTCAATTCCAACAAGAACGGCGGCATATCGCAATTCGGTCATTCCCTATTTGTCCCGATTTTTAGTCTCACCAGACCAGGTTAAACAGGATCTACAAGACAATTTTCGCATCTAATATTTGTTATCCTGCCTTTTTTAATGCTGAAAGTTTTGGTCCTCGTGACCTCAATAAAGCCACTACAATTATTACAATTATTATTATTATTACCAACAATTACGGCTGAAGAAAACCAACAGCAAGTAACGCTTTGACAACACTCGGATTTAGAAAGCGCAAATAGCTTTTACATTGGACAGGTCAATTTATCGTATGGCCCGATGGTAGAGCGGTTAGAATCTAGAGGTATCCGTGGTTCGAGTCCCATCGAAATATAAGCCGGGCACAGCAGTGGGTGCACCTATAGTCAAGCGACCTGGAGGCTGTCGGGTACCGGTGGAAACCCACCTCCGTATGATCACGAATCTGACCTGTGGAGCTCCTGTTTTAGTCAATTGTTGAATGCTACAGCGGCGACCATCTCCGTCTCCTCTTCGGGATGCCGGCAAATGTAAAATATTCCCAAGAATCTTTATAGCAACATTGATGATGCCGCGAACACATCAAATTCGCAGAAGACCCGACTTTATGCCAAGTCTGCAAGACGAATGAGGATTCTCGACAGATTCTCGGGGAGACCATCACCGCGGCACTCGAGTGGTCTTCGGAGAATGACCGTCTGCTGAACGCATCCAGAATGCATGTCTATTACGTGTTCCGTGAGAGCAGATGTTGGCACTCGCTTGGCAAGCGCTTTAATCCATAATTTCGACTAGATCAAAAAATGATAATTCATCAGCGTTATTTTCAACAGTCAGTCATCTTTGAGCGTTCATGAGGATGCCGTCTTCGGTAAATGCCTTCGCCTGTTCAGGAGACTTGGAGTAAGCTCAACCCGTTGAAATACCTTTTCCCACGCCTTAATGATTTCCATTGCTCCCCGTGATTTCCTCCGGTCTCAAATGTTCGCACTTTTTATACCTCCGTAGGCTTTTTAAATTAATCTCGTTTTCTAGTGGCCTGTCTGCGTATTCTCTCTATTCAAGAGACCACCATTAAACGCGACTCCAATCACTGTACACTCCTCGCCGACCGTTCATTAGATGACCCCTCCCATCCCCTCTATTCCAGTTTATCTGAATGTAAATCTCTTTGACGCATGCGTAGCCAATACAGTTCAATACCAACAAGAGCGATGGCACATCACAATTCAGTCATTTCTTATTTATCCCGATGTTGTAGTTTCACCCGAACACGTGAAGCAAGAACTAGGTTACAGTTTCCGTACAATGCATTGTTATATTATTTTATATGCTTAACGGTTTGTCCTCGTTACCTCAATAAAGCGCTTACCTTTGTTATTATTATTATTATTATGAAGCCGGTTCATCCGCTAGCAGGAGACTTTGGCACGAAATTGCCTCCACTGGACAGCCCACCCTTCAGTGGACCCTTAGTGGAGCAAATCAGTCAAGCAGCCACGTGAGAAAACAACAGACAAAATAAAGGTGTCGGGGAATTATTCCTTGTGTCTGTTTAACAGCCCGTTTGATAAGTCTTTTCGAAAATATAGTTCAATGAATCATGTTATAGTGTTTATACAGCAGTTGATTTGATAAACTTGTTTATGGAACTTTAGAATTAATCTTATTTAGTCTATGGACAGCAGGGGGACTTGCCATTATTGATAATTTGTCTTTTACTTAACTCCCATTGTGACACCACTAAAATCCGACGGTTGTACACCAAGGATATGTGGTGATTACAGGATGACACTCAATCGCCGATTGTTACAGAAGACATGCACTACTCCGGAACCAGAAGACATCCTTTATAAATTCAAGGGGTCGAGTTTCTTCTCCAAAATTGATCTAAAAGATGCCTACCTACAGATTCCACTGGATGATGAATCCAGTTTGCTGAAAGTTATTAATACACTCGTTGGGTTATTCAGGTACAACCTTCTACCTTTTGGGTTAAATGTTGCCCCGGCTAATTTCCAGGAGTGTATTAATGGCATATTGTATGGCCTTAATGGTATTGAAGTTTACCAAGATGACATTTTTGTCCATGGTGTCAGCAGGCATGATCATGACGAGAGACTCCTCCAACTTTTCCGACGCTTTGTCGAGTATAATGTGGCGGTTAATCCGTCGAAATGCAAATTTGCCGTCGAAAGGTTTGATTGCCTTGGTTTTACTGTCGATATGTCTGGTTTTTACCCAGACAAGAAAAGACTGAATTCTTTGGTGGAAATGCAGATCCCGTCGAATTGCAGTCAATTACGCTCTATTATGGGAGCCAGTCAATACTATTCGCGGTTTATACCGAATTTTGCTGGCATCGCTGATTGCTTATTCGAGCTTCAGAATGCGCCAACCTTCCAATGGAATTCCATGAATGAGCAGACATTACGAATGTTGCTCGCTTTTTTGAATTCAGAAGCTATCCTACAACCATTCGCACCAAGAATGCATTCAACACTGATAACTGATGCGTCGCCCTCCGGCATAGCCGCTGTGTTGGAGCAAGAGGGCCGACCTGTTGTCTGCATATCACGGCGGTTGTCCACAACTGAACGTGGATACGCCCAAACGCATCGCGAAGCCTTGGCGGTTTTCTGGGCTGTGATGCGGTTGCATAAATACTTATTCGGCAGACAATTCACGACTGTGTCTGACCATGAACCTTTGAAATTCATTTACAATCCAAGTCATTCATTGTCAAAGGCTTCTGCAGCTATGGTGCAACGGTGGTGTCTCGCTTTGAGCGCCTATACTTATGATGTGGTTCATCGGCCTGCCAAACATATCCAGCATGTCGATTACTTATCCATAACTGCTACTACAGAGGAGATTACGGAAGGCTCGTCTCTCCTGCTACAACCAATGCCTGTGAGTAGCGATGATCTCATCTCGGAGACGCGATTGGCATTCAAGAGAATTCTAACGGCACTCAGAAAGGGCTGGAATAATGCAGATAAAAATAAGTTCCCACATTTCTACTCTCGGAGGGACGATTTAGGTTCCACTCCAGAAGGTCTACTATGTTATCAAAACCGTATTGTGGTACCACCAGTGCTGCACAAATCTGTTCTCTACGATCTGCACTCCGGTCATCTTGGTGTTGATAAAATGAAGTCATTGGCTAGAAATTCATGTTGGTGGCCGGAACTTGAAGCCGATATCCGGCGAACGGCTGCCCGGCGTGATGGCTGCTTGCGCAAGTTGCCCTCATGGCCTTCTTAATGGTCTCCATGGCCAGGGTCCTGTGAGCCATGGCAACGAATACATGCTAATTATTGTGGACCATTTCTCGGAAAATACTATGCTCTTGTCGTGATCGATTCATTTTCACGTTGGCCTGAAGTATTTCTGACGACCAGTGCCAATGCCGACTTCACCAAAGCGGTGTTTCGGAAGTTATTCAGCCGTGAAGGCATTCCGTTTGTTTTGGTTACGGACAATGGTACACATTTCACCCTGAATCAGTTGGGTCAAAGGTCTCGGATGCCGGCATTTGCTCACGGCTCCCAGACATCTTCAGTCGAATGGCTTAGCAGAGACATACGTACATTTACGACTAAGATCGGTCTATCGACAATTTCCTGATGTAGTACCGTAATGCGGATCAAGCTACCACTGGTAAAATTCCGGATGTGTTATTCAAGGGGCGCAAACTCAATACATCGTTCCAATGCCTTAAATCGGAAGAAGTTACCTTGTTCAAAGGGAATGATTTTCGACCGTCTCAAGGGCTTATTTTTGGAAGAAGTGGAAATCGTATGGTTACCATCCTCGATGTCACTGATTTATCAAGTCATCGTCAGCATGTCGATCAAATCCGATTCGATGAACCAGCTATGCCCGTTATTGATTCCCATCCTTCTGAACCAGCCGTGACTGTTATTGATTCTATGCCGTCTGAACCAGCTGATTCGGCTAATATGACTCCATCTGTTCCAGCCCAAAGCTCGCAAGCTCTACCTCGGCGCTCGGAGCGTTTGGGTTTCAAATCGCCGGTCAACTACCGCATGCCATCGAAGCTGATGCACCCAGGTGGATGTGGTGATTGCTAACTTTAATTATTAATTGTGTCTTACTATACTGACGTTTATTGTACGTTACACTTACGAATACGATTTCTCTTTGCTGCACGTGTCTTATTGGTTAAAGGTCTCGGTTGGCTATTTGGGTTATACCGATATTACAGACAATTCGTCTATTATACATTCAGGGTTAATTCAACCCTCCATACAATACTATCACAATTTCGTTCTTAAATCTTTCGTACTGTTCTCTATTACCATCATTGCTGAAAGATATTAAAACAGAATATAAGTAGAAGTTAAAATCAGAAATAAACTTAACCAATTCGAGTGAATGGCATAACATTGTTGACAGTAAAGAACGGGTTGTGGAGACGTTTAATGTACGTACCTTGTGGCCCACTATTTAATGGTCATATGACTGACGTGCTTTTTATACCCACTAAAATGTATGTAAACTATCCCATTTATTCAAGACTATGCTTGTAGTTCTCGATCTTGGATACTGATATGGCAAATTGTATTGTGCTGCAATATAATGACATTAAATTGCATTATAGTTTGGGTATTTGGGGTTATTTAAACATTATCAACTGTGTTCAAATCCCCCAGGTGTCGTTATTGAAAGGAAATGGTTCTCATTGAACCGTCATATTGAATCGATAAATGACTAATAACTAAAAATAATAGATATAATGATGCATGAAGAATGACGTTGTCGTTGAAATACTTATTGGTAAATCAGCACTTATGATAGTGGGTGATCAGTTCAAGAATGTTCCCTAAAGGTAGGGTTAAACTTACGTGGTTGATTGATAATTCTTCGTCTGTTGAATGGCCGGCTTCATGTCTTCACAGCCACTAAAGTATCAAATTTGTCCTCAAAAGGTGTGTCGGCGCTGTGGTCAATCGATAAGGCACCGTTTCACTTACCTCTTCGTGGGTTCGCTCGGTTGGTCAGGGGGTTCATTTTTACTACACACAATAAAATATGACATAGCATTCGGGGCTACTACAGACAAAACGTTGCCAGTAGATAATCGAATTCAACACTACATTTATTCACATCCGTTGTGCTTATATTGGGAAGATTAAATGGTTGGCCCGCTGTTTGGTTAAATCTTTGCTAATAAACTGTCAAATATTTTGGAACATCTGAAGAATTTGGCTTTGGCGGATAATGTAACGCCTCGGTGTTTTACCAAGACATCGCACGGGGATTCAACTACTCACGGGGGATGATAATGACGGCGACCATTAACTTCTGGTTCATTAATAGTGAAGTAATTCACTCTCTCCCCCTGAACAAAGGATGCCTGGTCGATCACTATGTGTTGAAACCCGTGGGGCACTGCCCATCCAAACAATGGGCTATTGAACAGCTCCGCTGAATATTTTACAGGAAAACTTACCGGAATTTCACGAAGTAAACGACAAGAACAACCAGGGAAAAGATGATAAGGCTGCAACCTACAATTGCGACAGATGAAGAGAACATCACTTTGCAATCTTACAAATGGTTCCGATCAGGGCCGCTCCTTTCCATGTGCCCGCAAAGGACGTTGTACCGGCTACGGGGATGCGACTTGGAGAAAATACCTGACCTTACCAGAAACAAGCACTAGTATGGGCAGCAGTTTAAATATTCTTCGAAAACCTGGGATTTCCATGGCAGTCACCTCTTGAGTAAATTCGCAGGGCTTCTCCCAAAGTGCTTCGCCCAAACGAGTGACTTACGCGATTGGTGAGTTATGGGATTTCAACTCTAGACACCTATTGGTTGCTACCATTTGCTGATTCTTATTGAACCATTGTGATTTGTCTTCTAGGAATGGCTAATTTGGGCTTGTTTAATTAATAATAATTTAATTTGTAATACGACATTCAAACAATTGAAAAGACTTCAACCTCCGAAACCATTGAATCATCCAAACGTCACACTCCTTAAAATGGCTGAGCCAAAGATTGTAAATTTATAAAACGGGAGGCGATATGCTGACGTCTATCGTAACTCAAAATTCCATTTCTTTCCCAAAACTCCTACCCGAAACCTCGATGGATCTAATTCAAGATGGTATTTAATTTCATCTTGAGTTCTTATTCACTTGCTGCCTCATTGTTTTTCAATTTACAGGATTCAAATGTTTTTAAAACAAAATACAACCATAGACCGAATCCTGCTTCGTTCATTCGCGCCGACACGTCTTCCACTCGCCGGACGTGTCCAGAGAAAGCTGGAGTTCTATCTTGAAGAGTTGCTTGCGGGTCTGGAACCAATTCTGCACCTGCTTCTGTGTGAGATGCAGTTTTTGGGCGATTTCGCGGCGCTGATAGCGGTTCTTGTAGAAGTCTTCTTTGAAATACTTCTCCAATATTCTTGTAATTTCAAACGAAATCGTCTTATAATTGCCTCGTGTCGTTGTATCTTAAAAAAGGTTATTAATTGGGTATTTTGAAGTAAAGCAACTGTATCCTGCATAATTCTTTGGATTATTGCGCTGTCTATACGAGAAATCCAAGGTGTCCGGTGAATATGTTAGAGTGATTAGTTAATTATGGTTCTAATCTTCTGGTTGGGCCACAAACACATCTGTACTATACAGTAATTTTAGTTCGCAATAAAATATCAACATTTTTTTTAATTACACCAGTTGGCTTATTCTTGCATTACGATATTTTGATTTTGTTGGTCTATAGTAGAGATGGATTTATTTGTCAGGAATTCAATTCGACTCAGCGTTGATACATAATTTCCTTCAGAAATATTTTTTTCAGGCATTTTGATTAATCGGCAAGAGGCATTACATGTCGCCTGCATTGGTGCACTCACTTGATGTATCCGCATTAAAATATTTGTACGATCTTCGCAAATTCTCCGAAAAATACGCCTCAGTACTTCGAAGACGCCACTTATGGCCAACTGGCCGATTGACGGTGAGCGCAAAGTCAGAAGACGCGGTGCGCGAGGTGAAACCAGTCGAATGCGACGAAGGAGAATCCCGAGCTAAACCACTCGCTGCAAATTGGTTCCGTGATTCTGTTGGAAGAATGCTGTGACCACACGGGGTTTGTTTCATTTGTTGAGCCCCAAAGCCAAAAGGTTGAGCACTTGTATGTTCATGGGCACAAGTCCCATACACTGCCGATGGGTTGGATTGAAGATGGGTATTGGGTGCAAATACGGGAATTGGGACTGCTCCAAAGGGTTGTGTGGCTTCGAAATTGGCAACCGTGCCTCTGGGTAAGGTCTGAACTTTCGGAGACGCTTGAAACCTTGGGCGAATCTGCTCTGGTGTAAGCCCGAAGTCACGTGAAATCCTGGATGGACTAGCTGTAAACTCGTTTAACAAACCAGATAGCTGATAGGTATTTATAGATGCTGGGTTTTGTCTGTTCGGTAATTGGGGGTGTATCTGAGCCACTCCTGTGATCGTGCCTTCAATTCCATTTTTCGCTAAAAAATAAACCGGTAATTTTAAATAAGTACTCGCTTTCTGTTCACGCTGGTTGCCTGTTTTGTGAACCGTGTTCTGTGGTTGACCTGAATGGGTATCAGCGAGGAGAAGCACCTTGGTGAGAGGGGTCTATCACGCCTCGGGGTACCGCCCGGTCAGTGGTCTCCACTTGACAATCAACCGGCACCTCTGGCCCTAAGAAGCTGCACGTGGCAGCACGGTCAGACCCTTGAAATATTTTACAGGTTGCGGCGTCCCCAGTGCCATTCGACGAGGTGGAAGTGACCGCTGCATCATCGAACACATCATCGACCATAGAGCAAAAGGGGCCGGCCGGCCATGTGGAAATCGAGCTGGTTAAATTCTGGATGACGTAGCATCCGGTTTACAGGCGCACGCGTCATTAAGGTATTCACGCTAAACCCACATATGACAGGACAATGCTGACCTTAAAGGCGATTGGACCACTGTTGGCCAAACGCATGCATTAGTCAGCCAATGAATTCAGCCAATTATGACCTCACCAACCAGCGGCTTTCTAAACAGACAAGCTAACCTGAACGTTTGGAATGCTTGATTTGTAAATTGGACTATAAACTCATAAACCCTTTACATTCATACACATTCGAACGGAGATTCAGAGAATACACTCCTTCCAGCCCACGTGACTTGAATATATTTAAGGCGTGGTCTTTGACCCAATTTTGGTCCTTGACATAAAAAATTATTCATTCTCCTCAACACCCGGGCTTGAACCCCTACAGAGTAACTCCTACTTCGAATAATTTCAAACAAAAGAATATTTAAACTTTTTTTACATAAGCCACTCCGCCAGCCAGCTATTACTACGGTGAATGTCACCGTTTATAATAATAATAATAATAATAATTGTAGCGGCCTTATTCAGGTCACGAGGACGACCATTTTCAGCCTAAAACAAGGCAGTATACCAAGTATTAGATATGAAAAATGTCTTTTAGTTCCTGCTTCACCTGCTCCGGTGAAATTAAAAATCGGGAAAAAACTGGAATGACCGAATTGCGATATGCCGCCGTTCTTGCGGGTATTGAACGGTATAGCCTATGCATTGGTCTAAGAGATTTACGCTTAGATAAACTTGAATAGAGGGGATGGTAGGGGTCACTTAAAATACAAGCAGCGATTAGTGAACAACTATTGGGGTATAGATAAATAGTGAGATAAACATGTTAATTGGTTATATTTTAAATTCTCACGAGAAATATACGAAAATAGCAACAAAGGAAATTAATGCAGACTTACAGGTTCCCGAGTTGTATGCAGATGAAGGAGCAGCCATGTTTAATTCCAACACCTTGACTTCTTTCTGCTTCAATGACGCTCAGCCTTTGGTCTTGAATAATCATGCATCACTATTATGCTTCGAGTGTGATTAAAATTCGTAGGAATCGAACTCAATGATTTAATATTTGGTAAAATTCATATCAATATGATGTCTTGTTAAACCGTTAACAATATTCATCGAAAAAAGCGACTGATATTTTTTGCTTTAGTTATCTTTAAAACTTTGCCTGCTTTGACTTTGATCTGCAGTAAAAGTGTAAGGCAACTACTTTGATTCCCCATGAGAAACCCTTAATTTTCGTAAACCTATTCTATTTAGGCAAACCCCCTCGCCACCAGACGTGTAATCCCCTCTCATTGAGTTTGTTAACCCGAAAACTCTCCCGTCTTCTTCAAGTGCCTCCTCCTCCTCCTCCTCCTAGGCGCAGTCTTCTGGTTGGTGGGGACAAGGGTTACGGGCTATAACAAAAATGTTATAAGAAACCAAAAAAGAAATTTCAGTTTTTATCTTTGTCTGAGGACAAAATCGTCAAGCAGGCCAATCAACCCCACAACATGTGATTAGCCAATGGTAACCATCACAATGTGCCATGGGTCATTTATTTTAGTGTCTTCTCCTACCATAAAAGCGGTCTTCTGATGGCGTGGCGGACAGCATCCTCGGGTGGTACTGGAGATGTCAGCGATAAATATATTCCCGAGAATTTCAGTTGCAAGAACCAATGAAGCTGATTTATTGTCTAGCATATTTGATTTGATGACGGTCGGGCGTATCGGCTTGTCTCTGTAAGCCAGTGATTGGGCGACAAGATGGCGGAAATCGGCTATATCATCGCGAATTTAGAATTTGACAGTTGCAACTTCCACCTCCCCAGACGGCACTTGGGATGTCGCAACCTGCACCGCATTCCCATGAATCCTCTAATGGAAACATCCATTTCTCTTGCGGGAGATTGGCGTACGAAAGAAAATCAAACAGAGACACAAATGCAGCTCGCCAACAAAGTAGCCGGTTGTGCCTACCTACCAAGCCGAAGGCCAGATCAGTTCAACTGGGTAAAGGAAGATTCACTGGTGGCAGGACCAGCAAACCAAATGTTGGTATATCGATTGGTTACTTGATTAATCATCTTACAATGTCCATGATTCTAAATATCGATGACAAAAGACGGCATCCATTCAAATTAACCATGTTTAAGTAAGAGGTGCATTGATATAGATGTTTAAACAACATATAATCAGTTTAGGGAATCTTTCCAAATATTCTTGGATCTGTGTAGTTCATCTGAACCATTCAATATCGAACCAGTAAGTGTGCCTATTGGAAACTGCAGGACTGAGCGTTTTGAATATTAGTTGTTACTTATACAGTTAGTTAGTAGTGCCCGAGTATCCGATTTTTCCATATTGTATTCGCTGCATCGGTCTTATTGTTTAATTGCTACTCCCTGGCCAGTAATGTGGGTTTCCTACAAGCCGCAGTGCTCAAACACTTTAGTCTTATTACTACGCGTGTGAACTGTTGCTCTAATCCACTGCGCGTATAATCTGGTGCTGCGAGTGATGTTTTCGAGTCTTTTCCACCTCTCCTCCTTCTGCTGCTGAAGCCGTCAGCAATGCATCCACAATGCGTCCACAATGCTCCGAGGACAGATATCCACACCCCGTGGATTGCTTCGCTCTGCTCTTTCGCCTCAACCGCAAAGTCCGAATTCCTGACAACGGCTGCCCTCGAGTAATCATGCAGATGTTGACATCGTGAAAGTTCAACGTCACTGCTTCCTAGGTCGCCGCTTCAATGATCGAACATCCATCGCCAATTTACTCGTTGTTCCCTCTTCTCTTCCGCACATTGGGTCGCCCTTCCATCCCCTCCACGTGTAGATCACCTCGATCCATGCCATCGCTGTACCACTTAATTCCCACATGTACGACTGTTTATCGCAATTAGGACATTCTCTCGTCGTCCTTTTTTCAGTTCCCCAAAAGCAGTTGAAACACGAAGTTACCCTCCATTTTCGTGTGTATTACAGTAAATTTTTAATCCTGTAAGTATGTTTAATTACCCTCCACTCTTTACTTGATGCCGGAGCGAAAGCCGTTAAGGGAGTTTTCTTGGACTTCTCCTCTGCTTTCAACACCATCTCACGCTCCCGCATCCTTTCTCAACTATGTGATGATGGCGTTGATTAATTGGCTTCAAAACTATTTTTCTAATCGACCTCAACATGTAAGAGTCGGTAATGAAGCCTCCACCTCCTTTCCAAATAACTGCGGTGTACTTCAAGGCGCAGTTCTATCTCCTTTCCTTTTTAACTATTACACGTTTAGCCTTCGGTCCCCTAACGACGTGACACTAATAAAATACGCGGATGACTTGACTTTATGCCATGCATGCATGCTAGACGAATGGTGATTCTCAACAGCTCGGGCGGTTGATTTTTATTCCTGAAAGTAAGTTTAATTGCGCTTAAACAATGGAACGATGACTACATATTGAGGTGATTTTTAATTCTTTACACAATTTCAGCAGTTTTGGGTCGAAAAATCGTCAGATGAATCGTTGTGTGTGAAATTGCGTAGAGATACTTGACAGATAAATCCTACCTCAAGCCGATTAATAAGGCCCTCGCACACCTAACAAAACTGTAATTGCACCACCAACAATTACGGCTGAAGAAAACCAACAGCAATTAACGCTCTGACAACACTCGGATTTAGAAAGCGCAAATTGCTTTTACATTGGACAGTTCAATTTATCGTATGGCTCGATGGTAGAGCGGTATCCTTGGTTCGACTCCCTTCAAAATATAAGCCGGGCACAGCAGTGGGTGCACCTATAGTCAAGCGACCTGGAGGCTGTCGGGTGCCGGAGGAAACCCACCTCTGTATAATCAAGAATCTGACCTGTGGAGCTCCTGTTTTAGTCAATTGTTGAATGCTACAGCGGCGACCATCTCCGTCTCCTCTTCGGGATGCCGGCAAATGTAAAATATTCCCAAGAATCTTTATAGCAACATTGATGATGCCGCGAACTCATCAAATTCGCGGAAGACCAGACTTAATGTCAAGCCTGCAAGAAGAATGAGGATTCTCGACAGATTCTTGGGCAGACCATCACCGCGGCACTCGAGTAGTCTTCGGAGAATGACCGTCTGCTGAACGCATCCAGAATGCATGTCTATTACGTGTTTCGTGAGAGCAGATGTTGACACTCGCTTGGCAAGCGCTTTAATCCATAATTTCGACTAGATCAAAAAATGATAATTCATCAGCGTTATTTTCAACAGTCAGTCATCTTTGAGCGTTCATGAGGATGCCGTCTTCGGTAAATGCCTTCGCCTGTTCAGGAGACTTGGAGTAAGCTCAACCCGTTGAAATACCTTTTCCCACGCCTTAATGATTTCCATTGCTCCCCGTGATTTCCTCCGGTCTCAAATGTTCGCACTTTTTATACCTCCGTAGGCTTTTTAAATTAATCTCGTTTTCTAGTGGCCTGTCTGCGTATTCTCTCTATTCAAGAGACCACCATTAAACGCGACTCCAATCACTGTACACTCCTCGCCGACCGTTCATTAGATGACCCCTCCCATCCCCTCTATTCCAGTTTATCTGAATGTAAATCTCTTTGACGCATGCGTAGCCAATACAGTTCAATACCAACAAGAGCGATGGCACATCACAATTCAGTCATTTCTTATTCATCCCGATGTTGTAGTTTCACCCGAACACGTGAAGCAAGAACTAGGTTACAGTTTCCGTACAATGCATTGTTATATTATTTTATATGCTTAACGGTTTGTCCTCGTTACCTCAATAAAGCGCTTACCTTTGTTATTATTATTATTATTATGAAGCCGGTTCATCCGCTAGCAGGAGACTTTGGCACGAAATTGCCTCCACTGGACAGCCCACCCTTCAGTGGACCCTTAGTGGAGCAAATCAGTCAAGCAGCCACGTGAGAAAACAACAGACAAAATAAAGGTGTCGGGGAATTATTCCTTGTGTCTGTTTAACAGCCCGTTTGATAAGTCTTTTCGAAAATATAGTTCAATGAATCATGTTATAGTGTTTATACAGCAGTTGATTTGATAAACTTGTTTATGGAACTTTAGAATTAATCTTATTTAGTCTATGGACAGCAGGGGACTTGCCATTATTGAAAATTTGTCTTTAACTTAACGATAATTCCGTGGAAGGAGGTTTAAAAGTAAAACAATTCCCAATATTTTAACAAAATTCATAAACCTGATTAACTGAAATTCATCCAGTTTGCATAACGTGTGGCAATCCTGATGCGTCATAAAACTTTCCGTTCATGACCATAAAACGCGCCATCAAAGAGCGACAAAATCCCACCAATTGCGCTATTCAAGGTCGTAAAATGGTAAGCGCCAAATTTATTTTAGAGCTGGTGCACCTTGTTCGATTCAAATTTGCTCACAATTTCCCTGAAAGTTGCCAAAAAGTAGGGCTTTCGGATTTCTCGAAGTGAACTGTTTTATCGACGCAACGCCCTCCGGTGTGACGAATAAGAAAATTGGGGAGGAGGAGGAGGAGGAGGAGGAGGAGGAGGAGGAGGAGGAGGAGGAGGAGGAGGAGGAGGAGGAGGAGGAGGAGGAGGGAGGAGGAGGAGGAGGAGGAGGAGGAGGAGGAGGAGGAGGAGGAGGAGGAGGAGGAGGAGGAGGAGGAGGAGGAGGAGGAGGAGGAGGAGGAGGAGGAGGAGGAGGAGGAGGAGGAGGAGGAGGAGGAGGAGGAGGAGGAGGAGGAGGAGGAGGAGGAGGAGGAGGAGGAGGAGGAGGAGGAGGAGGAGGAGGAGGAGGAGATGCAACGGTTAGAAAGGCGGTTATTTTCCATACAAGGATCGCCGCTTCCGACTTAGAAAGCGTACTTGTTTGTGCCAAGGGACTAAAGGTGCCCCACACTCCTCAGATCGAAAGTCGAGTGGGCTTGTTGGCGTTACCCCTAACTTATTCGCAATACTCATCATGCAAATGTCACTATCGCCAAGACATGAATGAAGCCGGCTCATAGTCTGGTAGCAGCAGCACAAACGTGACCATAGCACACACACTCTCGTCGGATGACCTCATATTTATTAGCATAACATAAATTACTTCTCATATGCTGGCTGGATTTGATTTTAAGAAATGATTTTATCGGTTGTAGCGCAAAGCGTGGCCTGATAAAATCTGTTCGGGAATCGTTGTGGTTCCCAAGCAAACTTTTTTATTGCATTAGTTCCCTTCATTAATTCCTCTAGCGTGTAGACAACCACTTCGTGGTATAAGGTTACTATGTCGCTTGTCTCCTTGCTTCTGTTACAATCCAATCGATGGAGTGACACATTCCTCAAACTCACCCATTGGCCGACTGGCCCCAACCCCTGTATAAATACCACCAAACGCCTATTAATCGAGGGGGGTGTTTAGGTCAACTCTCTAGAACTCCTCCTCATCTTGCGGCGTCTTCTTCTTTTTCTCTTCAATGTTTTACGGTTTGTGGGGCTACAACTATGCGAGATATAACACTTAGTAACGTTGTTTTATGCCCGGTAGCTGAAAATCCGACCGTAGTTTTAAATTTTGCAACTTTGAGGACAAACGCCCAAATGTTTACAAGATTCTCCATTTTTCGCTCAAAATAAACCAAAATCCATCTCCCTTTCTCCCTAAACTAATTATCACACGCCGGAAACCAAATATCAAATTTTATTGCAGCATCCTCAAGATGACTCAGTCCTCAAACTCATCCGACAATTTGTTTTTATTTTCTGGTACATAATAAGGATTCTATTAAGGTCAGGAGAATCAAAGCTACCTAAATTAACCAGTTTTTTATTGTTGGTCGTGGAAAATAATTACAAACACTCAATGTACATCATTATTTGTAGAAACAAATCTGAAGAACACAGTTATTTTACATCAAGTTTGATTTCAGTCATCGGAAAATAGCCCTGGCGTTCGAGAAAAACGAAATCACGCGGCACTTTTGATTCGAGCTTTGTTCTAGTCGTTACTCCGTCTTCGTCAACTGAATGATGAGAAAATGTGTTCCTCGAGGGAGTCGACGCGTGTGGGCACCGAGTCACTTGGATAAATCTGAGGGAGATTTTAAATGAGATGTGGCGCTTTCTAATCGTCTGGACCAGATTGCCGCGAGGTTGGCAACGTTGATGACCGATAGCCAGGCTCAACAGAAGCCTCCAGTCGCTTTGATGTACGAATCGAGGTTCGTCCTTATGGGCACAGCTCCTCAGCCACAATCACCTTCGCCCACTTTGCGTAGGCTATACCGTTCAAATCGAATTGGTGTTGTGGAAGCTGACCTTCTCGAAAATAGATGATCCACGAACCGTACTGGATATATATAGATGTTCAATAGTTATTCACAAATCGCTGCTCGTATTTTAAGTGACCCCTCCATCCCTTCTTTTCAAGTTTATCCAAGTGTAAATCTCTTCGACCAATGCGTAGGCTATACCATTCAATGCCCACAAGAACGGCGGCATATCTCAATTCGGTCATTCCTTATTTGTCCCCATTTTTAGTTTCACCAGGGCAGGTGAAGCTGTAACCAAAAGACAATTTGCATATCTAGTACTTGTTATACTGTCTGGTTTTATGCTGAAAGTTTTGGTCCTCGTGACCTCAATAAAGCCACTACAATTATTATTATTACTTACGGCGTTGACGTAATAGTTTCTTCTTATCCTGCTCTGGTGAAAATAAAAATCGGGACAATAGCGATTTGCCACCGTTCTTGTGGGCATGTAACGGTATTGCCCACGCATTGCTCGAAGATATTTCGATTCAGGTTTGCCGTAGGTAGCGGTGGGGGCGTTTACAAAATCTGTATAGCCTTCCGAGGCATCTCGACAATTCTTTTCGGCAGCACAGACGAGGCCATGGTGGTGTCTAGCCGACGGTTGGACAGCTAAACAGCCTAAACCAGTGGCGTCTTATTTCCTACGTGGAGAGTTGGTCTCGACAGTTCACTTTAGGGACTCGTCGTAGACACAACTGGTCGAATACTTCCAAGTTCCTACTTTCCGGTCTCTTCTACTAGTGGTGGAAAAGTTAGTATGGAACGGTTTGCTGCAGTGTAGACACCGACGTTAGTCTGGACCAGACGTGATTGCGAAGAACTGGTAGAACACCTTCCCGGCGCGGTCTACAAGCTGTTGAATCCCACGCCCACTCCATCAAAATTTTGCATCAATACCACACGAAATGTTATAATTGGGCAATTACCTTACATTGGTGACGTTGTAAAAAGATCTCCATTTATTTAATCGTTTCCTTGACCTTGACTCTCTTTTTATGTTGACCATTTAGTCCATGACTAATGGCGCATGAGTCATGCATGTCGGTGACGTGGCAGATCTACCAACTACTAAATGTGTGTCGGTAAATCTTCGAGCTGATTAATTAAATCAAATTAACTTTATTCGAAATTATTCAATCATATGCACCTTATCCTTCTAGTTGTTGAAGCAGAACAGTCTCCTGAGGATGCTCTAATAACATTTCATATTTGCTTTCCGGTGTTTGATAATTAGTTTACTGAGAAAGAGAGATTTTGTTTTTTTATTTCGAGTGAAAAATAGGCGATCTATTGTCGGATTTTCAGCTACCGGCGACGTATGTTCCAAATGGCATAAAACAACGTTACTAAGTGTTATATCTCGCATAGTTTTATCCCCACTAACCGTTAGACATTGAAGAGAAAAAGAAGAAGACGCCACAAGAGGAGTTCTAGAGAGTTGACCTAAACATCCCCCTCGATTAACGGGTGTGATGTGGTATTTATACAGGGGTTGGGGGTCTTTTAAAATAATCGCGTTTTCTAGTGGCTTACATATGCTCTCCATCCAACAGGTAATCTTGCAACACCACTACACTAGTTGTACACTGCTCGTAAATTAGATGACCACTCCCATCCCCCCTATTCACGTCTTTCTAAATCCAAATCTCTTCGAACAATGCGAGGGCAATACCCACAAGAACAAAGACATATTACAACTGGGTAATTCCTTATTTGTCCAGATTTTTTAGTTTCACAAGAGCATGTGAAGCCTGACAAATTGTGGTCTTGGTGACCCCAATGAACCGCTTACCAATATTATTATTAAGCATGATAATGAATAGAGTATGAATGGACGTACGACATCGCCTTTGGGCCAAAATGGGACACGTCCTCATGACGGGTGAACTACTAGCCTTGTCCAGTTGCTAGGAGAAGGGAGGATTTCGCTGGAGGCATTTGGAATGTAGACGAAGTCAGCTGGAGTTTAGCGTTATGTTGTGAGTAGCATTCGTGTTTCGAGGGGGAGTGGAAGTTGTCTCACTCTTGATGGACCAGAAAGTAATTATTACCACCGCAGAGGACACCAATCCAGTCGAAAGATTATCAGTAAATACGGCAACCTCCGATTGGCGAAGGGGGGCTATGGGGTAAAGTTGAAACCCGCGGGGTGACGTTACAATATTATGTAACAAGAATGCTCTGTGTGACCCTGGAATTTGTGGGAGGATGCATTACGGAGATCCGTAGATGTGTCAAATAAGGCGACTCCTGCGTTCTCAGTCGAAACAATGCAATGGGACTCCAAGACTGTCAGTAAAACGCATTCATTAAAACAAAGGTAACACAAACAATCTAAATGAGGTATCTTGTTGAAAATAGCAAGGAGTTATAGGAAATATCAATGGAACACAAAACACTCCACGTAGTACTAAACTGTTTTTGCTCCGGCGACGCGTTCAAATGAGCGCCGTACTCCACACCCAAAGCTGTTGGCAATATTTTTTGTCTCACGTTGTCGTGTTCTAGTTAATCTATTTCCCCAGTACTCCATCCGAGGCGTTTGAAGACCACTGTTAACATCCTGCACTAACTGTTAAATGTCATTTCTTGTATCGAGTTACCGGATGCTGTTAAGAGGTTAGAGCCCATAGGTATTAGATTCGTTTATAACCCGATCTCTGTGGAACTGGTTGGGGCACAGAGAGGATGCGTGCGGTCAATAAAGATCAGTAATGCAGGTCGTTTCCTAAGACTTGATCAACGCATTTAAGTAGCATGAAATTGAAACTGGAAAATAGCTGATCCTGGTCATGCGTTGCTGTGGCCCATGGATCGCGGGGGTATAAACAGATTCAATAATTGCAAACGCCAACAAGGGTTTTGGGCATTTTTTGTCCCGGTTTGGCCACACCATGCGGTGGTTGGTTGAAAAGAATACCCACAGAGGGTAAAAGGAAGGTTGTGCCAAAAGGCAATCCTGCATACACTTTCGGAGATTTGCGATGAGGACAATTTGCGGCATTCGCTTTTTTATTTGCTTCGATTGTTTTACTAAGACCGCTTGGAACAACGCTCTCATTAGTAAACTAAACGACGGGTGGTGGTGATGGTGGTTTATAGGTAATAATTGGCAGACTGGTTGGATTCGACCAGTCCAGAATTTATCAAAGAAACACGTTCTGTAAATTATTTAATATTCAGAAACGATTCTAGAAGTAATAATAGGACAGGAAGTAGCATACCTACAGGTTTTATTCTCTTTGAGCTATCGAAGGTTTATGAACCGATTTATGATCGGTTTTTCGGTGATCTATTTATCTCCGTCTATCACAAGCACTAAAAGTGTTGTACCTTTATATACGGTGCTATTCGCACGAAATGTTTCTTGCCATTTGAATTCTTCGATTTAAATCGAGTTATCGCTGCAGGTTTTGCCGTAGTTTTGGTATGAATTCAATACAAAAACCTCCCATTCACACTTGTAAAATAAATTATTTAATTTAGTAGTAGAACCGTCGAACGCTGTCCAGGGGCTTCCCCAATGATGCCTGGGTATTCAGTGGGCTATTAAATTCAATATATTCCCTTGAAGTTCAGAACAACTAATCAATTTATTCCAATTTAGGGATCTGGAGATTTAATTACTCTGATTTTTTTGCATTTGGCAGCTGATGAGTTACCCACATTTAGTTTCAATAATAACTATCAACTAGGCCAACATTGGGGCTGTTGAAGCATGGTTTTGTCGTGCCAAATGACCGTCTCGCATCGTTATTTACTGAGGGAAGTGAAGCAATGAAGTGTTCCTACAGTTTAGGTCCAAATAACACAGCCGTGTTGTTTCTTGCTTTGGCAAATATGACCCACCCCTCGTACTCAATCGCGAATCCAGCAAAATTAATATCCTAACCCGTCGGGGTCTTCCTTTGGTCTGTAATTTTAACAATAATGGCCGCCTATTGCTCGTTAGACACTGGTGGAGTTTTCCGCCAGCTTGGTAGACGATAACTGATCAATCAGATCCTGAACAAGGTCCTGCGTCCAACTCCTGTTCGGTCAAACCTTGTTTCACCTTGTTTCTCCAGCAATTCTCAGATCCTGCTTCCAACAGCCTTATCTGATTTTTCAGGCTCCATTCATCAAACCGCGAAGGATCCGGTCATTAATCCGGAAAATGACCTCCAAATAAACCAATGCTAAAAGTGAAGATTGCGTTGTAGTTGAAAGAATGAGACAAGCAGATCATTTGCCGATTCTCTTTGTTACCCTATATTTAGCGGCAACGCGGTAGGGTGAATAGCCCAGTTGCATACGACTTCTGTTATGTTTTTGGCCACTACACGCCCTTTAAAGTGACAACATACGCCTGCATGCCCGTGGTCTCGCCACGTACGACTGGCTGATTGGATGAGGGTCTCTGTGACCTTGATTTGACGATCGATAGCTTTGCGCGAACCAACAAGAATACGCGGTGGGAGCGTTGGTTAATTTTAAAAATTCTGTCATCGCTCTAAGCATTGCAAATTAAAGAAATTATTTAAGAAAAGATTATGCATGGAATAAAGGGCAGATATTTTTTTAACAACCAACAGGTTTCATTCATTTATTACTTTATTTACCCTTTCAGCAATAATTCCGGTGTGTCGTCGTATGGAGTATTTCAAAATCGAGATCATTTAAAGATTGCATAATAATGTCATGAAGGCCGATCAAACCAAACTATGACTTGGCAAACGCCTTGGATGTCACGGTTGTTAAATAAAGCTTTCTGGAGTCGTCGCTTCGAAAAATAAACGCAAAAATGTCATATACTGTTATTAATGAGTGTCAATTATAAAGTTTACCAGCAAAGTGCCGATATCTGTAATTTTAATTCTGCCCAGAATATATATTTTGTAGTGATTTGTTTTAGGTCGATTTCATGCCGCCAAAGTGCAAACCTTTCAGTGCACCCACTGCTTATATATCGACCGAACACAGAGGAATGAAGTACATCTAGTAAGCAACACACTACTTGCGACAAAAAACGCGTTCAAACATGCGTTTATTTCGCTGTGGGTCACTCGAATTATCGAAACCACGTACCTGGTATGTGATACGACTGAGTCCTTTTGACGGATTCGCCAAACGATGAACATGTTGGCGGGCGGATAGAGTAGCCTCTGTGATAATATTTCATTTTTCCTCAAATGTGTGAATCGACTTATGTCTGGCTCTGACTGCTGGCATTGTGTTCTAACCCATGCTGAGTAACTCTCAACAAGAGGGCTGAAAGCAATTGAATGCAACCAGATTAAACATCGCCCTCATTCAGGTTTTCAAGGTTGAGATATTTCCGTTAATCCCTATTGTTTTGGCGTTTTGGCCAATTTTACACAAAGACGACATACAAGACCTCTAAGATACCGGAAACAACGATATGCTCGCACAATTCAGTTTCCGGAGGCAATTGAAAATGCCGGAAAAAAACAAAATGAATAATCAGTTGTAGTCATTTATTGATTATAACTGCCTTGCATTTATTCTATAAACACTACCCGCTTATTTTGTTCGTGAACAGTGGAATTCCCATTGGGTGAGCAGCAGGGGGGATGCGGCGGGCCTTTGACGCTGAGGTCAGCCATGCCACTCTTTTTATGCCAGTGGAGCGGTCAGCATCCTCGCTCGGTTAGTGAAAGACCACAAGCACAGGTTACCACCACCAGTTGCAAAATATTCACGAGAATCCAATTGCCAACACCCTTGAAGCAGTTTTCTCCTCTAGTGGGAGATAGCGACACACATTTGAATTTAATTTTGTACGCTATGCCGGTACCCTGGGTCTCCAACTTGCACTCGAACCTCTCACATGGCGTCATTCACCACTGGGCAGCGACCAACCAAGACTCGCCCAGTCTACCGATGCCCCCCGGTGATAAAACAGGCCAGATGGCGGTTTAATTCGGACACCACATGTGACACGTGATTGTTTATCTTGGCCAGAGGTGTCGCCACAACTGACGATTGGACTTAGCCTGTACCCCTTATTCTCAAGACTCTTCATTCAAGTCGTTAACGCCCCGAAATCTAACAATCCAGCCCATCCTCCAGTGTAGGAGATAACGATTCCAAAAACATTCGCGGAACTAAAACAATTATATAAACGTTTGTTTACAGGAACCTCGGCGGGCGTGAGACTAACAGCGAAGCAGTAACCACAGTCCCCCCTTCCCACGATGAAACGACAAAGATGACCTCGCCTGGATATCTAGGGATCTATATTCTTTCATCAATCGTCACAAAACAAGTGTGGCAGGGGAGATAAGTTGAGGCGAACAATATGCGGCTACACCTCACGTCAAATTTGTTGGGAAACACTCGGAATAGTACAAAATGGGTCACGGAATGGGGTCGGGGGGGGTCGGGTTTACAGCAGGGAGAGAGGGGGTGCACAGATCAGCGAAACTGGGATATGGGTGGACACTACAGTCGAGGAAGAACAGATCTATTTACATCATGGTACCGCCAGAAAAGTGTATAGGTGTTTTTACAGACCAAAAGTTTGACCCGCTACCCGGAGCCACAATAGGGGTGTGGGGCTGGGAGGAGGTGATGGAGGTTAGGAGACAGGCGCTGAAAGAGTGTCAAGGGCAGGAGTTGAAAGCCCATGGGGAATGAAGCACTCACTACCTCGGAAGTTCTTCGTAATGCATTCCTTTGCTTTTAGGGTCATTTTTTATCAGTGTATTGTTGTGACATGGACAGAGAGAGAGACGAGGAGAGGAGAGGCACTCCACTACTACTACTGGGGTTGTGGCGGCTGTGGAGGCCGGTAGGGATGTCTCGACGACGTTGACGAGGATCCCGGGTGTGGGGACTGTCTGCTGGGCATCGGCTGAAGAGGAGGCGGGGGTGGGCAGCCTAGAGGGGGTGCAGGGTAGGAAGAGGTTAGGGTTTTTATGGGACTAGACAAACCGGCACATTTCAACCTTGACAATCAATGTTCCACCCTCGGATGGTGGTGATGAGACAGCATCATCTAGGCGTAGGTAGTCTTAAGGTGTTGGCTGCCCGGTTGGCTGCCCGGAGGGGGCACCAATGGTGGCCTGTTAAAATATTCCCTAATGGCACCTAATGGCAAATCGCCACAAAGCCGGTTTATCATCTAGTAGGAGAAAGTCGCGCAAATTTAAAATCGTCTAGGCGTGGATTATTCCTGCATTCGTTTAAAGACCCTCTTACATACACCTAATTAGTTAAAACAAATTACGTGGACGTGTCTTGTAGCTAAGCTTCAAAACTGATAGCCATCACACGCCGTCATTTGAGGTCAGCAGATACTAGGTCACAACACCAATAACGTCAGGGGGGATTAACAACTTATGCTGTCGATGGGTTCGATTAGGGAGGGTTAATCGATTGCAAAACCCAGAGACAACGCTCATGACAATTTTGAGAAATAAAGTTTCCTCTCGATATACCCTCTTACACAACACGGAAAGGCTATTTTTTTGGAATCAAACTATCATTTGAAATTCTCTAAACCGATCACCAATTGTTTCTTTTTGTGAGACCAAATCGCGATGACGGTTCCCTCCCAACATCCCTGCCTCTCGGGTTAAATTACTTGGACCCACGGGATGACAAACTCGCGCTGAATTTCCACTCGAAGGATGCCCAGCCAGTTCTACTACCAACCCCAAAAAGGTCCCCCTATACCCACTCCAAACCTTCGTTTCCCCTTTTATGCATAGTAAGGATGGGACATCTATAGAGCAGGCGCTGGAGACGTATATTAGGGACGAAAGTCGTGAACGTCTACGCCGAACTACAGAAACACCAATACCGTTTAACGACTCTGTCGGGGGGGGAGTTGGTCGAAGAATATAGTAAGGCTCTACCGTAGGATCCAGTAACTTCGGCCATGAAAGTGGCCAAATGGGCCTGGAATTGTTTCTGGCTGTTTGGAAGAACCGCTGGCGGCATACCAACAGACGCCGGGATGTGCAACGTCGGTGGCGGTTGGACGTGATGCTGCTGCTGCTGCTGTAGCTGCTGTTGTTGCTGTCGGTGGTGTGCCGCCGAGGCGGTTGTGTGGTGACTGTACATGGACTGAGCTGCCGCAGCAGCAGCAGCAAATTGTCCCAGTCCGCCAAGCCCATTAAAATCGTATGGCGATTTGCCTGTGGCCGAGGGGGCTGGGGGCACAACACGCAGACCACCACCACCACCACGATGAGCGCTCCAATCCATCCCCTGAGGTTGCGTCACCGATGCGGAGGAAACCCATGCATGGGGATGGGTTGGAGGGGGGTTGGCACAGACGACAACAGGTCGACTGTTGGTCGTGGGTCTAGGCAGAGACGGGTCATCGTCGGATATGTCCGAGTAGGCGGGACTGGGAGCAGGAGGAGGATGATTCCCCACACTGTCGATGCCGCACTGCTGATCAATTTCATCAGAAAGAGGACCCCTATCGAGCTGCGGGGGTGGTTGATCTTCATCCACGACACAGTGAGAAAAGGAACTCGTATTGGACTTGGCTTTCGCAAGTCGTGGGGGCTCCGATGGTTGTTGTTGTTGTTGTTGTTGTTTAGAAGCAGCAGTCGGGTTCTCCTCATATTTATCGGATGTCGGTTGACACACCGAGGTTTCTGTCTCCTCATTCTCCAGACGGGTCTGCCGTTGCTTCAAGCTGTGGAATAGATCCAGGTGGAATCTGACGCCCAGGATGTCGGAGAATAGCTTTCCGCAACCCGGTTGGGGACATGCGAACTCGGTAGTCGAAGTTGTGTCAGAGGGGAGTGGAGTTTTGGCCTCAACGTCGTCTTGGTCTGCAGTGGACGGAGGCGTGGGTGAAACAACGGAGGTGTGGTGCGCCCCACCGCCGCGCCGTCGTTTCCGACCGCGGCCGGACGAGGACGAGCCGGGCAAGGGTCGTCGACGGGTGGTGGATATTGGCACAGACGATGGATGTCCGTCCTCGGAGGTGGCTTGAGCAATAGCTGAGCGGGTTTTTATGGAGCCACCGACGAAACCAGGGGCGGGAGAGCTTGTCGAACTGCCGGCCGGAATGCGTTGGTGGTAGTGGGTGCCCGAGTAGTGGCTGGCGCCCCAATTGGACCGACCCTTGAATGCACTCAGGGCTGTGACCATTTTATCGGGGCTGGAAGGGTGTATGAAGGATAAGAGGTCGCATTAATAAGGGTGGACATTAAAATTTCGCCAAGGCGCCAATGAAGAACACTTCATATTTAAGGCGACTACAACGTTAACACAACAGACTAACGCACATAACGTTTGAACACAATACGCCACTGGTTGGAGACTCCTTGCTGCTCGTACATTAAATAACCCCCCCCCATCCCTTCTATTAAAGTTTATCTAACTGTAGGCAATACCGTTCAATACCCACACGAACGACGACAAATCGTAATTCGACCATTCCTTATTTTTCCCGAGTTCTAGTTTTACCCCAGCAGAAAGTTTATTGTCCTCGTGACCTCAATACAGCGCCTAGTTTATTGTATAAAAATATATCGACTTGGAAATAGAGACCCGCAGTTTCGCGAAATGACCGGAAGTATATGATGAAGTACATATGACGAAGGGTGAACTAATTAAAACGCAACTACCAAACTTAATAGCTGAAACCACCAAGATTCACAAAAAAATTGCTCGATTCCAACACATTGTTTGCTGATAATGACAAGGTAGAAGACAAGTCCATTACAACAGATGCGTATGGATGTCACAGCACGTGGTGAAATCCTACCAATCCACGACGGTTTTCGTGTAAACTCGGACGAGGGGTGTGTTGAGTGTTAATGGCCTGGTACTCGCGGGTTCACATGGTACAACTTTCAAAGACATTAGGGTTGTCTGGGAAGGCAATTTAAAGCTCGCACTTCAAGTTGTGGGTTTGGAGTTTCTCCGGACTTTCAAATTAGTGGCCATGCCATTTAAGCTAAATTGCCAAAGGGGGTGTGAAGCACCCAGAAAGACTACAATAAAAAGGTCAAAAACAAAAATTGCAACTGAAAACAATATCTATGGGTTGCTATGGTAACCATCGCCGCTTACCAGGAGGGACCCAGTGTGTTCTGGGAGGCGTCCAGCAATGTTCCGAGGTAAGATTTTCCGCGCCACTGAGCATTTATCACCATCATGCCTGGAATGAACAACGATTATCAATAAATCGATCAGATGTAACACTGTGAGTTACATTCACGCACCTAAAATCGCCAAAGTTTAATTAAAATTTCGTACAAAACAGCTACGATTTTCAACACCAGAGAATAAAAAAGAGGCGAAAAAAGGACCTACAAACTCATGAAGTTATTGGAATAGAGGATAAAACCGTGTGTGAACTACAATCGCTCAATGGTTCCTCTGCAGGGCCTGACGCCTTTGACACTGAAAGCGTTGTCATTGCAATCAAGATAGGACGTTAAATAGACATGTCAGGAAATGGTACTAACGAGGGAAAACAAATACACTGCGAACACAGTCCAAATCATGTGTACGGTCATATCCGACTACAATTATTATTATTATTATAGGATAAAATCGGATTCATGAGGATTTTGTATGAAGTTTATGGGGAATATTTTCACAGGTGGCGACCCAGTGCCACCCGTGGTTATCTAACATGGGAGTAGATCCCAGGTCTAAACAACACAGCGAGGATTCTAACCGAAACACCGACAGGCCGCCTAAGAAATTATCACAAATGGATCGTGAATTAGTAGTAAAACACAGACTGATAAGATGAGAAATCACCCCACAAAAGAACAATAAATTCTATTTAACCGGAATCTATTCAATCGTTGCGGCATAAACCAGAGATAAATATCGATTTATTGTCGAAATTTGGCATGAAAATAAGAACGGTCCTTACCGGGAGTTTCTAACCAGACGACACCTTCGAGTAGGATTTTGGATCCCGCTTCACATGGTGCCAATAAATCCGGTTCTGTACAGGTTCCCACATTCATGGTAGACGTGGCAACATCCTTGTGTGGGTGCCGTCCATTGTAGTAATCCAGAGGCTATAATAGAGGCAGCATTAAACGATAAAACAAAGCAAGTACCTTGGATGATGACTTTTCTGAATGTTTCGGCGACAAAGCCATACTCCGTGGATGACTGTGATGGTGGTCACCGTCGGTTAATCCACTCGAAATGATTGGACTCCTCTCGTCATCTCCCGGGACTGAAGAATATACAGACGATGGCGAACGCCTCCGGTCTTGTTCACTAGCGTCGAGGGTATGTGAATGGGGTGCCGTTCGTCGAATGGTAACCTTAAGGGGTTTATTTACAGGAGATGAATTTAGTCCATTCGGGGAGACAACGCGATTTCGATTGGACTTGGTCTTTTTTCGCAGCTTATTAGCCGGTGACTTGTTGGAAGAATCAATCACGAATTGGGACGTAGTAGCAGGGGAGGTGGAATTGGCGGTCGCGAATGTCGGAGGCAAGAGGGAATGACTGCTACCCCCGTTAACCATCGAGGTCCTTCGATTACTCTCGTTGGAGGAAATGGAATCGCGATCTTCGGTAGATGAACCTGGACTGGCTGCAGATGGAGGTAACTCAATTGGCATAGAGGTCGCAAAAACGCCAGGGGGAGCAGGAACAACAGCACCGGTCATTGTTGACATGGGGCCAGAGGGCATATCTCGTTTGCATTTGGGTCTGTTGTCGTTTGTTCCACTTAACTGTCTGCCAAACAGTCTGAAGGCTGTCTCGTATTTTAATTAGTTTTTTCTTTTTTATTCCGACTAGTAAACGCAAACCGACTTTTGTAAGACGCGCACAAGCGCACACACAGACAACCAAAACGGATTGTGCGCTTACTAGCGCACGTATACACTGTGGGTGGTGTGTCTAGCTATCGCGATGTGTGGTAGGCGAACGCGCGTTGGCGAAGACGCGTCTGTCTATCTTCGCAAAACATAAATCAATTCATGTATTTGATTGGCTCAGTTCATCTGTGATTAAGCTCATTGGTTCCCCTCTGTGGGTGTATTCTACTTTTTTGGGAATTGTGAATTACCCTTAAACCTATCCACAGGATATCTATGTGGTTGTTAGTAGCTTCGGGGAGCTATTTGTAGTCTATTTTCATAGCAATTTTTTTTGTTTAGAAACATTTTGAGCTCATACTTAAATTGTATGGAGGTTTTAATAAGCATAAAATCTCTATGTGAATAACAGTGCCGAAACACGCTATTGACCTGGAAATGTGGCGCTTTCATAAACTGTTCCTCTGCAGTAATTGTTCGTTATTATCGGCTGTTAAACATCTCCAAAATAAATTTAAAAAAAATCATCTTATACGTAGACAAAGACATAGTTTTGATATTGATGAGACTAACCTCGTTGGGGCTTCAACATGTGGAAGAGTGAATACGATTGCTAGTTACCGTTTATGAACATAGTTCAGGGTGGTGAATAAATAGCTGTTTTAGAGTTTGTTGAGGTCAAGCTTATGAACTGGAGGCCAGCATAAAATCCGTTTTATGAATGGCCCAAACCAACTGGCACCAAATGTTTTCTAGCACAAACTCCTAAACTATGAGCAATAATTCGGTTCTCACTTGGTCCCCATTTATCAATGAGACATGGCGCACGAAATGAGTTCATAAATGTAACTAGTGTAAGCTCTAAAACAATACTTGAAATATTTTCATCGACGTTATTTGACGGCGGCTGCCACAATGCGCATCCACACCAAATTATTCGTTGTCAGACCCTTGAATCGAATTCATTCCATTTTAAGGTCTTCCTTTGCGCCTATAATTTAAAAAAAAACTTATGTCACTTAGACACCCACGATGACAATATCATGCAATTCGAACATTTATAAATAGCATAAGTCGCCTATAACATACGAATGCTACTTGATTGCCAATCCCGCGTGGTCTATTTTCTGAAAGCTTTGGCCCCTGCGTCAATAAAACGCGTTATACTCACGACGCCAGGCATTAATTCAAGATCAAACACGAATGTCGAGGCGCATTAGGGTGTCCGAATTCAGACATGCAAGTGATTCAACAGCACACCGCCCTTGCCCCCACCCGCCCAGCGTTTATCGCCCAAACCTGAGTCATATAGGATGACGCATGAAGCTGTCACTCTCAGTTATGCTGACCGGCACGACATTAAGTTGTGCTGTTCGACTTCCGGTAAAATTAAATTAAATCATCAGTATAGAAGTAGTCTAACATATGTTCTGGTTTTTATCTGTTTATGAGTTGCCGGGGGAACTGTCCATTTTTTCAAAAAAAATGTTGTTATCGAAGTCAACCTCGACTGATACTTATCAGCTGAAAGAATCTATTTACGCACAACAGCGACTGTCCCGGGATATCAGAGATCAGCAGCTTCATTCCGTGATATCTGACGTTGAATTATGGCTTTGATGTCATAAAAAATATTTATTACTGCCATTCGTTTCAGACTAATCGCCAACTGGTGTGATCACGTGGACGCCGTCTTCGTGAAATTCCGCAGTCTCTCTTTCTCAGTTCGCAGTTTACGACGCCTTGAGGCGTGCTCAAAGCCTTCAAATACCCATTGCAATGCCTCCATTGTTCCGTATACTTATCGTCCATCGTTTTTCCTCAGTCACAATGCATTTACTGGTTTTTCGTTTGATACTCGTTCAGCTTTGTCTTCAATCCAAGACGCAATAATTACTTGTCATCTAACAGAATATTCCCTTGTCACTTCACGTACATTAGGTGACACCTCTCAACCCCCACCTAAATGATCTAAATTTGGAAGATTGAAAAGAACTTTCAGTTGTCCTCTCAACCTTCGTATTCGGTCTTTCGAACTCGAATACGAGTGCTAAACGCCTAATAATCTGCGCTGCCCGATGAATGCTGTTTCATGTGACCAAAAACGACAATTATCTGCGTTGAACCCAGCCACCGGTGCAGTGACAGCCATAAACACTACGAGGTCACCCGCAAATCGGTCAGTCGTAAACGTAAACAATTGATGACCCTTCTCACCTGCACGCTCGTGACACCGGCGGGTGGGTGTTGGAAGGGCAGTGAGGGTGCTGTTGGTTTTATCGCCAGGAACCTGGAGAGACACATAACACAGCACAAGAATAAGTAGCTACTCTGGGGCTTTCGAAAAAAACGTCTGATTTACCAACTGGAATCGTCCCTGTTCGGATTTTTTGTCTACATAGGCGTTACCTCCTCCATGGATAACAAAAAATGGACGGCCGGCTATAATTGGTGGCTGCAGAAGCCCTCGCAACTGTGGGATTTTACTTTTAGTTTCTAATTTTTATGGACTAGATTAAAATTTGCACTAGAACTCCAGCGTACTTAGGCCGATTTTTTATCCCCATTGCATTCGATTAATTGCTTTATCCGCTAGTTAATTAGCCATTCCTACTATATATTCGGGTTTTGTCGGTGACGATAAACACACACACCACTCTGGCGTGGAAAAAGAAAGGTTTCGGGCAGTAAAACACATAACTATCATGTTTGAACGCGTCAAGAAGCCGGGAACATCACAATGGTTCATCAAAACGAATCTAATTGTAACTTCACCGTATCGTTGCAACACAAAAGCGCAGTCATTAACGTTCCGTTTTTCCAGTCGAAGAAGATCATATTCTATTTAGTTACCTAGGTTCGGGAAATTAACGCAATGTAATCTGTGGAAATGTCTGTGCATCACATGGTAAGTCACGACGAAATTATGCAGAAAAACGTTAACATCGAGGATTCGAACATTTTATCTAGATTGTACAATTCCCGCTTCACGTTGGATAATACTCCCTCGCTCTTTGCCGGTCATATTATTTCCTACGTCAAAATGCAGAAACTCCACTCTCTATTTAGACGGTCAAAATCCATTTATTCCTGTTGAACCACGCGTACCAGTAATGGTTAGGCCAAATTTATCTATGGGAAAATGAGGACAGCTGTCTTGTAACCATCGGTGTCTGTGTTCTTTTGTGTTTATTGTGTGCTTGGCGGAACACCAACATGGACCCGAAGACACCCACCCTACACGACCACATGTCGAATTCGCGGTTGTAATAGCTGCACTCAGGTGGGGCCTAGAAAATGCTCCCTTTACTCGCTCCCCGTCACATGGGCCGACATTTCCAATGAATGAAGCCAAACAGTTAAAGTTGGCAACAACGATGCCAGTATTTAGGTTCCCTGGACGGCTAACCCAGTGCATGGGAACGAAAATGCGAGGCTAAACTATTTGGAATCTGTATTTAACCCACTCCAATCATCATGGTTTTGGGGCACGTTATTGATGGTGTCTTTCGATGGTCGCCTGTTCGCCGCCAAACTTTATATACTTTATGGCCTTTCCTGTTTATTTAACTGTCGTTATTTCGTGTTCACTTATTCTGAATTATCGTCGTCAGAATTTCACAAATTTGAAAATGGACACAGCCATTTAAACAGCTATCGCTAATCAATGGATGAAATCGGTTACAAATTCAGTCTCGTATGCTATTTTGAATGGACACATCCTGCAACAATTTTGTTTGTTCTAAATTTTAATGCCAAATATTTTGGTCCTGATGACCTTAAAAAACCAATAAAATCCTACATAAGTTATGTGGGGGGGGCAATTCTCTATTGCATTAAATGAAAATGTGGTGATTGCTAACTATAATTATTAATTGTGTTTTACGATACCAACGTATATTGTACGTTACACTTTTGAATACGAATTATCGTTGTTGCACGTGTCTTATTCGTCAAGGGTCTCGGTTGGCTTATAGAGTTATACCGGTATTACAGGCAATCCGTCTATTATCCATTGAGGTTTAATTCTACCCTCCATACAATACTATCACAGAAAATGAAGACAATGAATGGAGATTGTGAGATATGCCGCCAGTCAGCGGAAATTAGATTAGTTTATCCACACACACAGACACGCCTTTTTGATGATCACCTTTGTGATGGAATATAACCTAAGGTGAAAATTTCGTATAATAATAATAATAATTTTTACGCTTTATTAAGGTCACAAAGACCAGAACTTTCAGCATTTTAATGTTTAACAGGAATGGAGGAAATAACTGGTGGTATTTGTTTTAATTAGGCCTGTGTTCGCCGTATTTAGACAATTTATCCAACGGGCAAGACTCACGAACACATTCTGCATACGATAAAATTGTGGTGTATTGATTTTTCTGGTGACCTCGATTCCGGTCGTGTCTTCGTGGCAATGACTAAGCCACCCCCACGTCTAACCGACCCACCCAAGCCAGGGCGCAAAATAGTCATGTCCTATTGTGCATACACGTCTGCGGGCCTTGCCACTTACATGGGTCCTGGTAGAACACCTTTTGGACACATGAGTGACAAAGACAGAAGTTCCAAATGTTAGACTGCTCACCCGCCGTTTTGGCATTCGTTCGAGTTAAATTATGTTCAAATAGTTCGTTGGATGCGAATCGTCTATACATTTTTTTCAAATTAAAGTTTGCAATGCATTTCTCGACCTCTCGTGCTGTTCCTACAGTCAGCCTGGATGGAAAACCACGAATACTGTCGACATATAAATTGTGATAGGTTCGTCGTTTTCAGACACAAATAAAAACCTCGTCCCTATTATGCAGGTGACCCACTTTTAGTGCACTTAACTCGTGGTACTAAAGGTGGTTTCTTTGTTGTTTGTCGACATTTATTATTCTGCGCAGTTGGTGGAATATACGCAGCGGATTGTGGCAAAAACACAATAATTAAATTTAATTTAGTTAACAAACGGCAGCATATTTTAACAAATGTAGCTAAATGAATCAGGGTATCTGGCAAAATATGCATTTGCAAGAACCTATTCCCGTTTATCAGCCGACAACCAACATGATTTGGTCATTTAAAGAAACAGTGAAAGTGCTATTTTGTGCTTTGGTATTTTACGTGGATGGTGCAACTATTGATAAAAATGTTAACTATTGTCTCGTAACGGATTCTGAAAGATTCAAACTATTATAATAAAATACGGATAATTTTGAATTGTTATTTTTTGTTTCGATCTTGTAGGAACACTTAAACCACATGGATCTTGATTTTGAACCCGAGTTAAATTTCTGTATTGTCCCCACTGCAATTATTTATTGCAAAGTAATGGCCATCGCCGCTTCAATAAAGCAATCACGATTGACTACGTATTTTACATTATAGAGAATTCACACTTCACGTCGTGGCCCACCACAATGCCCTGCCGAAACCCTACTTAAACTCACCCCCACATTAGTGTCACGGATCCTGTGTGGGATCTAACGTCCGTTTTATAAAACGATTTATAATGCAAGTCGTGGATAAAAGCGGCGTGGACATGCAACGTGGCTGGCTGGCCTTTCGTGTGTGCGCTTGCAAACTGTATCGACCGACATCAGCTGTTGGTGCGTCGGTGCAACCCGCATGCATGAACGCGCGAAGCAAAGCATGCGGGTACACGGACAACCACGCACCCCGTATAACACGTTGTTGCGTGGGGTGTTGTAAACAGGCGTGGAAGTACAGCGTGGAAGTAAATGATATGAAACGAAAGGTAGAGAGAGAGTAGGTGTGTGTACATGGTTTTTGCTTCGGTTAGATGAACAATAGAACGTTGTTTTTGCAGTAAGTTCGCTCTGTAGGCTGGGTTGATTTTACAAAAGTATTGCCAGCAGTTAATCGGTAGAGAAACAAACTGGTGGCAGCCGTGCGACCATGGCAAAATAGATCAGCCTTCGTCCTGGCGACGCGGTATGCATAAATTCAGGATTATTTTTTGTGTGCACATAAACACGCAACCATTCGAAAGTTTCCTCAAACCATAGACCAACGGACGACGCCCTCTATAACACGCTATTTCGGGTTGCAATTCCCTTGAGAACCAGTCAAAATGAGTAGACCCATAATTTTTACTTAGCACCCACCCACCCATCAAGATTTTGATGCAAGTGGTCATTAGAAATCCAAGCTTTCATTAGTAGTGATTACGCATAGCGAATTCCTTCAAATATTGCGTTTATTTTTGTGTACATTTTTCATCAAAGTTGAAACTTTTTGAAATTTAGTTGGTGATATAAATTTATGACGAGGTTGCGTTGTTTCAGACACTAGAAATGCTCTGAGGATCTTTCGATCATACCATTTTTGACAACCACCTCGAGAAAGATATTCGGAACATGCGACCAATCGTTGATCTATTACACCTGCAATATAATAATTGTAGTGGCTTTATTGAGGTCACGAGGACGACCATTTTCAGCATAAAACAAGAAGGTATAACAAGTACAAGATATGAAAATTGTCTTTTAGTTCCTGCTTCACCTGCTCCGGTGAAACTAAAAATCGGGACCGAATTTCGATATGCCGCCGTTCTTTTGGGTATTTAACGGTATAGCCTACGCATTGGTCCAATAGATTTACACTTGGATAAACTGGAAAAGAGGGGATGGGTCACTTAAAATACGAGCAGCGATTTATGAACAACAATTGAAGTGGCGTTGAACGATGATTTCTTGAATGGAGAGAATAGGCAGACTACTAGAAAACTCCACTCGAATGTCCAATATATCTGTGAAAGTCGTAGTTTTCAGGTGACAGCAATTGAAGAACTTCGAACTGTGCGGGGAATCTACCGCATTTTCGCTTTTAAATGTAGGGGGCTGTTGTACCAATAGTATTAGACACCGTCACCAAAAGAATGTATAATTATTTGAGACCACTTATTAAAATTCAAAACATCGGGCGGATTATTTTTCTAAAAATATTTCCGTTTATTCTTTTGAATATCTTGATGGGTGGCCTGTTGACGACCAGAGTGCACAGAGGTGTAGTGTGAAATCTCATTTTATTGATTTATCAGAGTTGGTTAGCGTGAAAAGGCGGCGATTAAATGGTCCAAATTGTTGCCAAGTGAACGAATCGGAATCTCACTATATGCATAATGTGATGTGAATTTATAAAACTCTGTTAGTGTACAAGGTATTCCTCGGCTAAAATAAATTACAATTTAATTATTAGAATATGCACATTTTACTGGTTCAGGGTTAACTGGAAACGACAGGTATCTGGAATGGCAGGGACAGCTTGTAAATTTGCATTAAGTTGGTAAAGTGAAGTGTTCCAAACTAGTTAATAAATTAGTGACGATAACTATGGCCGATTCTTCTATGATGCTTTGTGTTGATGTCAATTAAGCACCCCTAGACTCCCCTGGGTGAGTTTGAGTAGTTTCCTTGACCACGCATTTGTATCCGACTTGTCGCTATCTGGATGTCATATCATTTGGATCATTACATCGTCCCAAAGAATAGTTGGTAATATTAACCGAAGTCACTCCGAATACTATAACAGTTGAGAGATGCTCTTGCCGCATCAGTCCTCTGAATTTTCGGTTCATCTGATTTCGAATGGGAAATCGACATCTTCAACTGCCATCTGTACGACACACTGCCTGCTCAAAATGAATTTTAATCACAAGACAGGCCACCACGCTGGGTCCTGAAACTTTATCCCATTTGAATTTCTCCGATGTCGATTCAACTCGTGAATAATTCTCTAGCCGAGTTGGCTTTCTTTTCCGAATGAATAATCTTCTCCATAACCCCATATTACGAAACCAACAACTGAAGTTCACATTAAACTAATCACTAAATGAGATGCAAGGTTGAACCTGATCGAGAAGCATTTTTTTCCACTAATTGGAGCCCACACCAAATTCGAATCGAAGTACTCTCGACACCGTTACAACGTTCTCCGATGTCCTCGATTCCTGAGTGGTATGGCTTAAGGCATCACATCGGTTTTCAACAGCATCTCACGCTGCCATCATACATCACCAAAATAATTTCTCCCACCTCCATCACCACGTAACCAAGTTGACCTCAATAAATAAACGAAAGTACAATCTCATTATATTACATCAATTCATGTCTTTTTCTACATTTCATAAATTAATTAAATATAATAATGGTATTCGCTTTATTAAGGTCACGAGGACCAGAACTTTCAGCATTAAATGTTACAACAGACAAAAATGATATAAGAAGTTACGATTGTACATAGCAGGTGTAAAATAATTGAACAAGAATGAACGAAATAAAAACGAGGTAAATTTGCAAGAAAGGCAAATTAAACCCTTGAAGTGTACAAAGTTTGGCAAACGCGTAATGGCGGCCATTGAAAGGCCTTTTCCATAATGAATCCAATAATAAGGATAAGCGGTCTTCTAGTTCCTTCTTCACCCGCTCGGGTCGGAGAGATTTACATTCAGACCGACTTGAATACCTGGAAGGGGAGGGTGATGGAATATGCGAGCAGCGATCAGTGTACAACTAGTGAAATGGCGTTCAATGGTGGTCCCTTGGATTGAGAGTATAGGTAAGCAACTAGAAAACGATATTACTTTGAAAATGAAAGGTAAATGCATACGATAAGGGGAATAATGCAGGCCTTTACGAAGGTCTTGATACGGCTAGAGCTTAAACCGAGTCTCCTGAACCGGCGAACTAAGAAACAGAGGCGACGAAATTTACCGAACACGGTATCCACATGATCGCTCCAAGATAACCGACTGTCGAAAAATAACGACGAGGAATTTTAATTTTGAACTCGAGGCGGAATCATGGATTGAATGGATGGTCTGCTGTCGGGGAAAACGCAATGGAGATGCATTTTGATGGGTTCAGCCGAAGGTCATTTACTACCGCATGGGCGGCCTGCCCCAGCTGTTGGGAATCCCCAATCGTCTTGCAGGTATGGGATAGAGTCGGATGGCCCGCGCATTTAATTGGTGCAAATGAACAATGAGAATTAGTGATCACAAATAACGATTTAATAGAGGCTGTTCCGAAATTTGTGTTAAATTACATTGCCCAGAGTGCGGGCAATACACACGTCACAATCGACTGTTGGTAATTTTGTCGAATTGGCTTTGGACAACAAAAGATTATTTGTAACGATTTCTCAGCTAATTTTAGCGAAATGTGAAGTCTAGATCAAATGTTGCAGCATGATGGGATGGAAACAATTTTTCGCACACTAATAACAAGCTGAACTGTTGGCACATTGGTGAACACACGGTTAAATTATTTCATTTTGGAGTATCGTTGCAACGAGAATCGTGTAACAAGAGGATATATGGGTATAACCAATTGATGGCCACTTTTACGCGTTTTTGTCATATAAATGTTCCAGGAAGTTGTTTGTCTTTCTAAAAATTTTGCCCAGAGACTCTATCATGTTTATTTCAAAAGAGGCCGGTCAACAATGACCCTCCCCCCTCAACCCAATCAATTTCCCTCAGGTATTTAAAACTTCGGACAACCTTTTTGAAAATCATAATAACGAAGAGAATCCAAAGATGACGCAATCTTTTGCTTAAAACCGGTTACCACTTATTCTATGGATAGCACCCACACTCATTATTCGTTTTATAGGTAGCATAGTTTTGTGATCTATGCTTGGTCACCATGGGCTAAATAAAGATATTAAATTATAAACAAAGTAAGATTGCTTCCAGTTTCGTGGTACGGAAGTCCGAAAATAGCGTCGTAGGACAAGGTCCGTATCGCCGTGCTGTACCCACAGGGATAGTGTTCTAAGCGAATCGGATCCCTTTGGGTTCTAAGACTGTTTCGCAACATTCGGTAACTCAATGCGATTAATTACATCGTTCAATTAACACGGTGTGTCAACATGTGCCTTCATATTTAATTAGAAGAAGTGAAAAACAAAAACGGTCTTTTAGTTCCTGTTACATCCGCTCTGGTGAAACCAAAAATCGGGACAAATAAGGAATGATCGAATTATAATATGCCATCGATCTTGTATGCGTTGAACGGTATTGCCTACGCACTTGTCGAAGAGATTTACATAGAGACAAACTAGAATAGAGGAGATGGGAGTGGTTATCTTATATACGATCAGCGTTAAGTGTACAGCTGGTGATGTGGCGTTAAAAGATGGTATCTTTGATGGATCTTTGTGATGAATAACAAACGGTGGACGCTTGTCTCGAAAGCCACGTGCTGGTCATAGTGAAAATAGATGCACTAGAACATTGATTAATGACGACGTGAGACTAAATATCTGCAATATGAATAAATCAGTTTTCGAAACCTCAACATACAGCCACACCCAACTGTGTTTCAGATGAAGCACGGCACTCTTTTCAACGTGTCGTGAGAGCAAAAATCATTTAAGCCGAACGATTAGTGTGAAGTGTTTAGGAATCTTGTTGTTTAAAATTTATAGATACTGATACTCTGTTTCCCGCTCTGCTAACTCGATTGCCTTACATTATATTTCTATTGAATATGCATTGGTTGGCCGAGCGCTAATTTGTTGACAGAGTGATCCCCATACGCACCGATGTGCACCGTTGATAAGGATTGCGAGAAAAGATTATGCCGAAAAGGTTTTGAAAAAATGAAATAATATGGTTGCCAGACCGTGAGATAGAGACCCTTTACCGTTATATGAGGAGAAAACCATTCTGCCGGGTTGAGTAAGCGGTGATCGTGAATCTTTTAGGAAGGATGCAGTCGGCCGTTGATTCCTGTACGCGAGAGTAATTTAAATATAAGACGTACAATCTCCTGAGGCCGCAGGATTGACCCTTTGCTCTCAGAAAATACATCAATGAGCCGTATTGAAAGAACTGTATTTGCTTGAACATGACTTCTAAATTATCACCCATGTGAACAGGCCATAACACACTTTTCAACAGCATGGCTCTGTCAGTCAAATGAACAATCACGCTAACTCTGCATTTAGGGTCAGAGATTTCAATAGCTACCATTCAAGATCGAAATCCATAATCCAAGAAAGTTACTTAAACGGGCTGCGTGTTGCCTTAAAATCATTACACAATAAATCAATAATCCCCTCTTGGCATCGTTCAATGATACTCCATGTGGATTCTTTACGAATCCTGTTCTGCATTATTTATAGATTTGGAGTGGTGCTTTTCCTTCGTGGATGTTTTCTATAAAATACCCTCTTGTTTGTTTATGCTACCTTAGTTTTTGTGTACCCCGTGGCGCGTTGAGAGGCCGCGCTCGCAAAAAAGGCGCCAAATGATTTGCGGAGTGTGTTTGAACGTCGCATTTTTATTTAACAGATCTGCACAATCTTCGACATTTATTATCGTTGCTCGAGTACTCATTCAGAACGTATTTCACTCTCAAAGTGTCGGAGGAAAGGGGCAGAAAAATCGATATTAATACCCGGTATCATCGTTTATCTTGGCTAAAGGAGGGAGGCGTGCGTTTCGGTTTTGGAGTTGTTGAGTTCGGAGCTTTATTTTTGGTTCGTCTCAGTCACGGATCCCTAGAAGGCATCAAAAGGCGCCTGAGTTGATAGAGTGGCCTGCTGACAACGACTTTAATAATAATAATTGAGGTCACGAGGACCAAAACTTTCAGCATAAAACAAGGCAGTATAACAAGCATTACATATGAAAATTGTCTTTTAGTTCCTGCTTCACCTGCGATTAGTGAACAATTTTTTAAGTGGCGTTGAACGATGATTTCTTGAATGGAGAGAATAGGCAGACCACTAGAAAACTAGATTATTTTAAAAAGCCTATGAAGGGTTAAAAAGTCAGAACATTTAAGGCCGGGGAAAATTACTGGGGAACAATATACAATAAGGGGAACTATACAGGCATGGGTAAAGGTTTGTATATGGCTAGAGCTTAAGCCAAGTCTCCTGAACCGGTGAACTAGGAAGCAAAGGCGACGGCATTTACCAAAGACGGCATCCACATGATCACTCCATGTTAAAAATAACGCCGAGGAATTTCGACTTTGAGGTGGAATCATCACAATGCCCCTCTATTACGTTCTCCCAGAGAGCAGATATTAACAATCGATTGCTTTACTTCATAATTACTCCATGAAAACACTATGGCGTTAATGACGTCTTCTTTAAAGGCCGTCATCTCTGCCTGACTCTCTTTTACTGGCCAAAAATGAATACCTTTTTTGCTCATACACAGCCTCTCGCCGGCTCGAATATCCAAAGGACGTGAGATGCTCGTTCTGCACCCATATTTTAAACAATTGCATTTGTCAATTATTACCTCGAGTCACCCAAAGTCGCCAAGAGCCTGTTTTGCAACCAAATCCGCACTGTTGACGATTTTCGGCTATTAATGTACATGGTTTGGCAAAAGCAACTATTATCGTGCAACCTAAGATCTCTGGGGCTAAGAAAGGCTTGGAAACGCCCTTTTGGACGTGCATGCCAAGGTAATTGCCACCTTCGAACCAATAATCATGTTTTCCATCCCGTAATCACAACATAGCGACTAATTGAAAATAACCCAGACCAAAAGAAAGGTGAATAATGTTAGTAAATCCCAGTGAACCGTGGCGGGGGCGTTACCGGTTCCTATCGGAAACGAATACAAAATCCACCCAATCCTCTTGACTGGTGAGGATATTTTAGAAAACAAATCGTGGTTTTATGTGCGAAATTATGCCATGCATCCACTTCCGCGTCATGTCATAAATCATATTTATGCGAATGCTTGGTAGGAGAGTCGTAAAAATGTGTGAAACTCTGCTGGAGGGGTGCGTGCTGCAACTAGGGCCGTTTATTTAATGGGAAAGCATCCACACAACGCTTGTCTAATAAATCCAGCGTTAAGCTGACTCATTGGCTTAAAAGTACTGCTGCGGCAAAGCACTTTATGGGGGAGGGGAGGGCGGACTGGGATAACCAAATCCTGACCGCGTTTGATGGTCAAAACTACATGATCTCCATTTTCGGGGCCACTGGAAATCGCCTACAAAAATGCAGGCAAGTCAGCGACGATGGGTAGTTGCCCCGGGGTTGGTAAAAGTGAATTTCCTCGTAGAAAATTTGACAGAGTCAATTGGCCTTTCGCTCAGTTAAAGACTTTTCATTGGACAAAGGTAATTAATCGTATGCAGGTACCGTTTATGGAATAAGAAAACCCCATAAGGCCGCACCGGAAACCCGCATTAGCAGAAAGAAAATTCTCGTTTTATCAGGAATGTTTGCTTCACGGAGGCTTTAAGACGGTTTCAGGGGGTGAAGAAAAAAGAACAAAGCGAAAAAGAGAGTGAAAAAAACGTATAAACGCTAAGAGGAGAAGACGGATGAAACAATTTCGAAGGTGATTATAAAATTAGGTTTTAGCTGCAAATTACTTCGTAGCCAAGAGAGCACCGCAATCAATTGGCTATCCGACGTCATCTGACGCGGTTTTAACTGGTGGTACGGACTCCGTGAGATTCCATTCCTTACCTCTCGAAGTCTCCATTTTTCTTTCGATATCCAGTTTTTTTTAGGAAATTTCCTTTTCCCCTTTACTTAAAGCTGGACATTACTTGGTTTCTGCCCTTTAGGGCGTTTGTGTCTTTGTTTATCTTTTGGTAATTATAAATTATTATTCCATCGTTTAGAGAGCCGCCAACAATTGCTCTGCGAAACCCTTCTACCCCGACTGCATTATTAGTGCCGCTAATTGAGGAAATCAGCAAATGAAGCGATTGATTGCTGAAAAAAATCGGTCTATCCTTTTCGACATGTAGTCAGATTTAACGCTGAACGTATCGGACCTCACAGCCCAAATCAACTCAATACATCGCACCCTCAGGCCTCCCCCACAAGCGCAGGCATATTGGCTTTCCCAGCAAAGCTGCGCGTTAAAGGTTAATGCTGGCGGTTTTGGTGCCCGCGACCTTAATGAAGCCGTTGCAATAATTACTTGTCATCTTTGTGATCAGAGGCTGGTGTTAGGGCCTCTCAGATCTCATTATTGACTGGCGTGCGAGGGGGGGAGGGTTAATGTGACTAGACAGTCATCGTGCCATAGATAATAATGACCCCGCGAGTCAGGAATTGGTGATAAATCACTCACAATTTGGTCTAAATAAAAACCATTATAATTTAGGTTTAATAATGCGTGCTGAAACATATGATTTTGTTGCCAAGATAACCGAGGCGTGTGAAGGTACGAAATAAAGAGTGTGCCATCAAGCTGGCTGCTCTATCCATTGTATCAATTTCATATATTACATCGCAAATCGATTTGTGACGTAGAGAACATGTTGGGAATTCGAACACGTGGGGATAGAATATCTAAATTGCGTTTTCAGATCATGATAGTTTTGTTGGAGAAGAAACTGCGACCGATTACGCGCTCAGCGGAGGTGGCAATGGAAGAGGGGTGAACCTATGACGCTAGAAGCGGTGGTGCGTAACCAATGTTTCGTGGTAATGCATTCGCTAATCGCTGCTGATGCTTTCTCTGTAGAGTTCACATTGAATGTCCGTTGTTTCGTTTATCTCATCCTAACAACTAAAGCAGACCTGTGAACAATTCTCTGTTTACATTTCTATATTCAGGGTTATTTTATGGCTTACAAATTGTTCGTGATTACTAAACGAGTTCAAACGCGGGGTGGAATATGTTTTTTAGCATAAAATAAACCAATAAACATTAAATCAATGATTATTTGCTCATCGACAAACAATCGATGCACATTTTGAAAGGGAATTGTGTTTCGATTTTCCTCGTAGTCAATGCAGATGGTCGATTGTTTAAATTTATGCAAATAGTATGCAAATAAATCGCGATGACCAATCACGTTGGCAAAGGTTTCCCGATATCATATGTTGTTGCATAATCAATGGCCGTTTGACAAGATTGAATCCAAAATTAAATAACGTGTCGGCAGTTAGCGGCAAATTGCTTGCATACGTTATGACTGTTTGACCCCCCGCGGCATTTTTAAAACAATGTGATTGTCTGATGAATACGCATTGCTATTTAGTTAGTTGTTCTCTTCTCGATTCTCATCTATTCGGTAATCCATCCAATCTCCCCTGGTTTAAGTCGGTCTCAAAGTATTCTGATGCTATACCGTTCAATGTCCACAAAACGGCAGTATGATAGCAATACTGCCTCTGCCAATTTTTATTTTCAGTCGAACGGATAATACAGGGACTCAGTGTAGCATTGTAAATGTTAAATGCTAGTCGTCTTCACTTATATAAAGCGACAACATTATGATTACTATAAAACAATCAAATCGTGTTTTTTATTGATCTGATAGCTAAATAACTACTCATGTGGTCTCTTGGACCACCCTGTTTATATTTTGTTATAAATCTTGTTTTAAATTTTCCCCAAACCTTCTCCCATTTGTTGGGAGTAACCTATTTGTTAAAAATAAACGGCTGCCAATTACAAAGACCACCGCGCGACCAATCGGACAAACATCGTGTTCATGTTCTATTGATGTCTGAGGAAAAACCTCATTTAAACGCCAATGTTTGACACATTGATCAAGATAACCGTTTGGAGTTGATTATTTAAACCCCATGGAAGCTCATTTACTTCGACTTGTGTAATATTGTTTTCGTATCTTCTTTTTTTGAATAAATTGACCTATGCCCTCCGAAATCGGTCACGCATTAACGTGTGACCCAACAATCTCTCTGGGAAAGGACGAATAGATTTACAACGTCTGGAAATTATTATCAATGGTGTTCAGGTGGAAACTGTGTCATAGAAAGAATAAACCGAATCAATAATCTTGCGAAGTGAAGTATTATTTAGAAATGTAACCTAATGGTTTTATTGTGGCCACGAGGACCAAAACAACGAAACGTGCAACCAATCAAACGGGTACCGAAAGTGGCGGCTGCGTAGGAAACCTGAGAGGGCGAATCAAACTTTCCTGCTCGGTTTATTGTTTCTGCTGAATTCTGTACCTTCTCAACTTTTCAATCAGTTTGATGATTGTCAAACCCGATAAAAAGTGCCTATTAGAATTTAAACGGCCATATAATTATAGACCGATCTCTTAGATCCCAAAAAACAGCGGGGAAAAGAACCATCAACATTTTATGCGGTTTATTAAACGACTCATAAGAATCCATAACGACTGAACGCGGCCTGGAAATATAATACCGTTTGATGTGTCCCTTTGGTAATGATTGCATGATTACATTACTAGTGTATATTACAATTGAGATCCCTTCAACGAAGGCAAAATTGGTGCATTTGGTAAAACGTAAGCATCCAAGCATAAAACGGGTTTGGTAAATTGTCTGTTTTTTAGCACAAAGTTGACACTGATAGTCGTATAGGTCGCTCATAAGTCGGGAGTTTATTTGTGAAAAAAACCGAGTTTTATAGGCCGCGTGGATGATTGAAAGATTAGTGGCACTGTGGGTGATTCACTGTGCCACAGTCCGTGTTGGTGGACACAAATAGTCACGCGATGTTCACTAAATAAACACACGGCTTTCCGAACATTCGTATTCGAGGATGGAGTCATTCATTTTGCAGTCCTGACACACCTCTCCCTATATATTAGTGTTAAGAGCTTTATATAACGTAATAGCTACGTGTTATATGGCGATTTACTGTGTTCCACAGACCGTTGGCATTAATATTCGCGACAATAAAACGTGATTAATGGGCCAAGGCTAATAAAGTGGATGCAATGGGACAGAAATGAAGAAGCCTCTCATTTGAGTCTCATATCGATTCTACCCAAATGTGGTTTTGGAGATCAGAGCGATTTTATAAAGAATCAATATTTCTTCCAGCTAATAAATCAATCACCGTTGCTTCCATCTGACACGTAATACGACTGAAAAAAACTTTATTGTTTGTCTTGTGTTCTTGAATTTCAGGGTTGCGTGTCCTATTCATTCTTTCCTATTGCTGCCCTGTCTACCAATGATGGAATTAAATGCGGAATAGCTTGTCGCCACTCTGAATTCTCTTGATGAATAATAATGGAAAGATTACGAGGGCGATTAATGTTATAATGTTTTAAAGGTGGTTTTATTAGAGAATAATACAACAATTTTATCTCGAAGTTCCTCTCTAACCTCTTCGGGTAAAACTAAAAATCGAGACAAGTAAGAAATTACCGGTCTTGTGTGAGGAAAACAGTTTAGCCGCCTCATTGGTCGAAGAGATTTACATTGAGACTAACTGGAAAGAGGGGATAGGAGGAAGGACAGCCAACTATACGGGAAGTGAGGAGACAGCAAGTAGTAAAGCGGTGACGGATGATTGCGTCTTGGATTGATTGCATTAGAACATTAAATTATATTAAGAAGACTACGGAAGTGTCATGAAGTCTGAACATGGGAGTCGGGGGGACTGCAAATTATGAGGGTGGTGATACAGGAATTACCGAAGGCCTTACTACGGTTTGAGCTCGCCCAAGTCGTGAAGTTGACTTAAAGAAAATGGTCCTCGACATATTGGAGATTTCTATATATTGTGTATATTAGTGCGGAATATTTGAACGCTCTTGCCTTGAAAATACCCTGCCCAACATCTTGTTTGTCAAGAGACCAATCAATGTACTTTGGGCTCGAACTAATATAGCGTTGAAGGCCCCATATTTCGCTGAAATATACACAATTGTAGACGTAAGTCTCGAGGCCACAACTTCTATGTTTGAACAAGCCGGCACAATTCAATTCACACAAGAAATGGTTAAATAACAAGTGGATTTGTTTGATTTCGGAAACTATTACAACAGCTTAATTAAGCATCTGGATTGATGATGTGGAGATGCTGATTCGCAAGCGTGGGAAAAATGAGAAATGACTCAGTGCATGCGTGTCTGCGTCATTTCGAACAGCTGACGTCAACATATGGCCTGTCCAGGAACTAGGACTGACCATTCGAACATAGTGGGTTATGGCGACCACTAGTCTTCTTTTTCTTCTTCTACTTCTTCTTCTTCGTCTTCTTCTTCTTCTTCTTCTTCTTCTTCTTCTTCTTCTTCTTCTTCTTCTTCTTCTTCTTCTTCTTCTTCTTCTTCTTCTTCTTCTTCTTCTTCTTCTTCTTCTTCTTCTTCTTCTTCTTCTTCTTCTTCTTCTTCCTCCTCCTCCTCCTCCTCCTCCTCCTCCTCTTCTTCTTCTTCTTCTTCTTTTGGGGCGTCTTGGAAGAGGATTAGCAAGTGGACAGTCTGCAATCCACGGCGTTCCATGACCGTGTTGACTGTACCAATCCACGCGAAGAAAAAACGTTTATTAGCTCTGTCTATGGCCGCTTAGAACGTGCCGAATCACTGTAGACACCGAAGGATTGAATCAATAGTTCTACAAATGAGTTGCCGGATTCTCTGGTCAACAATCACCAGAAACAACGGTAAATATTCGTCGTGTGAATGGTAGTAATTTTATGAAGACCATGGCGACCAATTATTTCAACTCTAATCTATAAAAAATACGGAGAAGTTGGGGGTTAAATTAAAATTTTGAATCCCATTTTTGGACACAACAGACGTGGACGACTGCTTCGAGTTGGTTCCTCTCTAACTCTGAATACAATTATTTGTTTCGTATGTAAAAGATCGTTGTCAACGAAGAGTGCTTAGCCAATGCTGCTGAGAGGCACGTTTGTGCTTGATTTAATAGAATAAATGTTTCGACTGCGACAGTAGCAAGAATCAAACATTCCCGAGAAAGCCCGATTTAGAGGCGTAAATCGTTATCTCCTGGATGAAAATAATTACACATTAATGACATTGACACGCCAAACCACAGAACCGAATATTGGTAAAACAAACATGTTGATGGCAGCCGTAAAAAGATCCTCCACCCACGCGATGAATTACTCCTTTCTCACAGTGCTGCTGTTTCACGGCGTTATTTAATATGATTCCTTTTATAGAGAGCTTTTACCGATTGACTAAACTGTTGAATACTTGGTTTTGCACTGAATTGTGTACCATGGATTTATGTTAAGCATTTTAACCGACGTTTCTTTAAGTTGTGGTTGTAAATGATAGCCAACGTAAATTCATCAATAATTGTGTACAACGACTAAATATTTCGCCAATCATGTTTTCCCATTGTCGCGGGATGCTATTCATGGTATTTAAGGCAAAAAGTACACACGCCAAGTGTTACTACTGCTGACGCACTTGTGCCGTTGAATACCGGACACAGACATAATGGGTAAACCCGCCCCGGTTGATGTCTTGGAGGAAGTTTAATTTATTTTTTGTTCTTTTCTGGCTTTACCACCAAGATTTCTTCAGCGGGTCAAATGCCTGCGAGAGGCTGTGTAAGGGATTTATGTGAGAGCATGGATATGAGTACGTAAGGACAAGACCATGGAAACGAGAACTGCCAGACGACGAGAAATATCGGCATTTGTATATTTCACAGAACCGGCGTGTTGAGTTGAACATCTGACATAGACACAACATTTCAACGGAATGAAGGAAAATAAATCACTCGTCAACGAGAGACCATGTGATGGTTCAATCAGCAAATTAGCATACTTCAAACATCGCAATTGAAAGGAACGAATTAAACTTGAACAGTTAATCAAAATTTAACCTTCGCACATGATTTATAGACTTTACTCATGTCAACATTGAAATCATAGAAGTTGTGTTGATTGATAGCGATTCTTAATTGGCCGCGATATATTCTTGTTAATCAGAATCCGTTGTTCTAATTAAGCTTTGAGTTGCACTCACCTTTACTATTTCACCTTAGTTAACCGCCGGTCACACGCGGAGTAATTTTTTAATTGAAATGTGCACGTAATTCCCGTTAATCATCAGTGTTTTGGCGCGCGTTATGGATAGGGCCGTTCAATGGCCGCCATCACGCGTTTTCCAAACGATATAAACTTTGAGGGTCTACTTTGTTTTCTTCCTAATTTACCTCCTTATTATTTTCCGCATTCGTGTTAACTTATTATGGTTGCAAATTATAATAATTATTATCTAGATACGGTGCAACATCAAGGTTACCAACAGTGCACCGCTAGGAGGTTACTGAGATTCCGAACTAAAACTTTCCAAGGCGAGTCCGCGAAAGGAGCAACCCAGAACCACAATAAAAAGGTGGATATGCAACGCCAAAGACAACTTGAAGAACAAACCCACCACCGTCCCCGCAACCCGTGGGTGTTACAAGGTGTCGGATACGTAAAAGTCTACACACGGAAACTCGGTGGTCACCAATCAGATCTGTGGTCCCATGGTGTAGCTATTAGAATCCGCACCATTTTTTGACTTGTCCAATGCAACGCGCAACATAACGTGATGACGTGCGCTATTTGAACACCGTGGCGCAGTTAAAACCGAGCCAATAGCTACTATTACCATTGCTATCCGTTAATCGATTCTCCAGTCTTGTGTCCTCACTGCCACACGACACTAGCGTTCGGTTACCTTCCAGCTTAACGAGGCGGGGTGTGTGTAGCCAGCATTCGGGGGCATTCGTGAATGTACGGATGAGTAATCAGGTAACTCCCCGAACTTCCCACCATCTTTGTGAGTTGAATTACTAATACCGGGCATGGGAATTGCAATAGCGTGTTTATATTGATGACGTTAACGTGCGCATGGGGGTGGGTGGAGAGGGTTAGTTACACCGAACTGAGCTGTCGATGACCTCTGAATTATTTCTTGTTAATACGAGGTCGATCATTAATTTTAGATGTTCATACTTGATGGGATAAATCCACGCCAGGCGAAATAAAAATTTCGAAAGCTTATTTATTTTGTTTTGAAGATTGGGGTCTCAAGGACACCCATTATATTTATGGTTTAGGCCATTGGCCAATGCTGCCACTCCTGTTTCTGATTGGTTCTTGAATTTAAGGTTTATACGTGGAGTGAGGCCATGAAATAGTAATTTAAATTGTTATTCTCTGTAATAAAATAAATCAACAGCAGGTAGGCATTAATTTGGTTCCCAGAAGGCCATTTTTAATATTCATCACCCACACGATGAACTCTTACAATTTCATCTAACACACAAATATTTGCTGGCTTGATTCGACCCAATAACTATGCCAGTGTTACCAACGATAAAGCAGGCTTCAACACGCCTACGGTCCTAGTTTAAACAAGAACTTAATAGTTTAGGGAGGGCCCACAGGTCCGAAAACACGTCCACTGGTCTTTCGAGTGACTAAGAGTAGTGGGGTTTGATAGGGGTATCCGTACACATTTTTCGTACACACACAATCTGGGTGCGGTTAGAACTCCATGAAATTAAATGTCATGTCCCACGGTATTTCGCAGCGTTGAAATAGCTGATTTAATGTTCCATTGGGTTTAGTCTAATACCTTTAAACCTTTAATTTAATATAAACGGCTACTTGGGTTGGATGTTGGCGAGAGAAAGCCATTATAAGGTCCACCCGTCATTCCATCCCGTTTCCACTTTTTCGACCAGAAATAGATTAAGAAAATGTAGAGGCATGCTGAGTGCATATAATTATATCTCTTTGTTTTAGGTTTAAGTGGATCACACATAGAATAAAAGTGGGAAAAAATGGCAGTTAGGCAAATAAAACCCCCAAAATACCCCCGTGATGGTGTTGTTTCAGGTATTTTTTTACGGAAGGTCTGATATTTTTTGTGGAAGCAGATTAAATGAAATATGGATATTCCGTTCATTTAGTAAAATTACAAAACGCAGTCATTGCTACACGAAAATATTCCAACACAGAGTCAGTTTCATTGTCTTACTTAGTAAGACTTACTATAAGGGGTTGATAAAACCTTCATCAATAACAAAGCGAGCATAATTTGCCTCAAATACCACAACGCGAAGCATGACCTTTAGTAGAGACCTTTTCAATGTAAGTAGCATCTGCATGCGAAAGGGCGGCTTAAATGGCAAGTGATAAGAGAAAATAAACACGAAACCATTTTTTTATAGTAGAAGGGACGCTCCAAATAAAAACGGTTTTCAGAAATAGACATTGGGAATGGGCGTTGACTTGGAAAATTGGAAATCAACAAAGGAGAGAGAGAGAGTAGATACTCGAGGAGAATAAAAATAACATACGTCAGGGTGCCATATGCTGAATTTAACGTTTTTTAACAAATACCAAACGCTCTGTAATTGGCTTTCCCCAATAATAATTGCCAATCAAGTACCGCCACAAAAATAATACGAACTATTTTAAGTATAACGATTAGGAACACGAGTCGGAAGTGTGCAATTAACTTCAGATCATGATTATCTAGTAAATCCTTTCATGTCAATGTGGGAGCAATAAACGACGCCTATTTAGTAAACGGCTCTTTTGCATGCGTCGAACCGAAGACGAATAACGGATGAAGGGTTCTTTGATGACTAGGCCATTTGATTAGGTGGTTGTGCACGTGGAGAAATCGACACAGTCTAAGCAAATCAAGAGGAGAAAGGACCTGAGTTTGAACCACGACGGAAGACGGAGTCGTATGACCGGCGTTGTGTGCGCGTTCATACTGCTACGGTGAGGATAACTAGGTTCAGTTCGTTGAATTCTCAGATGAGACGTTTTACTGCATTTCATATGGAAAAGTATACGGCAACTATTCTTCTATGCATCTACCAAGACGGTGGAAGAAAATGTGTAATATCAGAAAGCCGGGAAGGGGGAAGGTTCGACTTCTTTAATTTTCTGTATCGTTTTTTTTGAGCGCATTTAAAAGAAGACAAATGGCGAACCTCGGGTGACTCGTTTTCTGAAGCACGTGATTGATAGTCTATCAAATCAATAATAACAATTGTATTCGCTTTATTGAGGCCACGAGGACCAAACATGTCCGGCATTAAAATGTATAACAATCAAAAAATGGAGACAGGAAGAGGCTATAATACATTTAACAGAAGACATACAGTTTAAAACGATTCACCCCACGTTTGCTTTTGCAATTTTCCAATTTGCGAAATGTTTTGCAGAAAACACAAGGATTTGGAACCACGACAAAGGTCTTGCCCTGTTAAGGTGGTTAAGAAGATACGACGTGAATTAAATTCATATATGAGCGAAATCAAATCTTTAAACCTATCATCTTCGATTCATTTACCTTGCAACAACCATATTGTATTTAGTGAATTAAACGTGACACCAGTCCAACAATGTTACGAAAAACTAAAGTGGATCACAACGTCGGTTAACCAAAAGCAATAAGACAATTTCATATTCGTGAAATAATCACTTTCGAGTCCAAACGTTAGCTTTACGACATCGCCAGTTGGTAATATTACAGCAATTTGGAAAAAAAACACGCAAACCGGACTAAATATCCGACATTACACAAAACATAAATTAAAATCTTAAATTCATGTATATGAATTGTAACCGAATATATATATATATATATATGATAGAAAGTGTCATTATTGATTGATTACGTTTGTATAAATTGGTACATTGACGCGGCATTCGAAAAAACCAGATGGATGCCAATTTTATAAAGAGATTGAAAACCACGCTCCACCAGTCTAATATACCAATTAGAAACAAACCATCTAAGAAACAAAAGGCCAAAACAAAGAAAAAAACGAAACTAGCGGTTGCCGCCGTCTTACCCCCTAGACCAAGTTCGATATCGAAACATTCTGTCAACGATGAGAAAATAGATTCCCAGATACAGGCGTCGATGTAGGTTGAGTGGTTATTCGAACACGTTAGGTTTCGGTTCTTAAACGAAAAGCTTTACAAGTGCTCTAGTTCTGATGCGTCGGACTATTTCTCTAAAGATAAAACAGCTTTCGAAATCTACCACAAAGGTTTTCAGAAACAACTCGCGAAATGGCCTTCTGATCCTCTTAAATGGCCTGAACAAATAATCAAAAATGGTATCAAGAAACCAGTTGTTGCCGATTTTGGATGTGGTGACGCCAGGCTTGCCTTGCGATTAAAGCAAACAGCTACAGTACATTCTTTTGATCTTGTTGCAGTGAATAAGATGGTAACAGTTTGTGATATGGCGCATGTAAGTCAATTTAATGGATGTAGCAATAAACATACTATGGGATACTTTTTACCTCGAAAGCGGCGTATCTATTTGTAGACACCGTTGTCAAACTCTTCCGTAGATGTCGTTGTCTTCTGTCTGGCGTTGATGGGCACAAACTGCCGTGATTTCATTTTTGAAGCAAATCGAGTCTTGAAATTGAAGTAATTTTTAACCCTCTTATATTGACCTATCTTTAGTGGTACACTCCTTATCGTCGAAGTCGCTAGTCGATTCGAAACATCCTTCAAGGATTTCCTCAAATTCCTCAAACCGTTCGGCTTCAAGATCGAAAGCTGGGAAATCACCAAGGATACGTACTTTGCTCATGGAAAACTATGCAAAACCGTTGATATCTGCCACCGCGCCGTTTCCAGTCTTCCAAATATTACGATTAATCCTTGTTTGTACAAAAAGAGATAAGCGCCACAAATTTGTTTGTATAAAATATAACGAATCCCCTACATCAATGCTTTTCTGTGTTATGTTCTGAAATGCCTGATTTATTTGTCGGCAATGCGAACCTTCTTGCATACTTACGGATTACGAAGCACGTTATGCCATCTAGCACATGAACAGGATGTTTGGGCCCATAAATAACCCTCCTGTTCAATTTGTTTGTAGCTTCTCGCCGTGGTTGCCAATGGAGGCCATAATAGGTCATGTGCGCGAGGGTAATATGGCCGAGACGCGACTCTGGCTGGAGAACAGTGAGAATGACGTGAACCAAGGGGACGAGCACCGGTTCAGTCTGCTGCACTGGTCTGCACGCGAGGGTCGGCGCGCAATAGTTGAGCTGCTGATCTCTCGCGGGGCCCGGGTCAATGCGACCAACTTGGGTGACGACACTGCACTCCACCTTGCCGCGGCCCACGGTCACTACGATGTCGTGTACTTCTTGCTGAACAACTTTCGCATTGCTGTTGATGCTGCAAATGAGCATGGCAATACGGCGCTGCACTATGCCTGCTTCTGGAATCACCATGAAATCGCCGAGGTAATTTGTCTTTGCCTCTGGCCGTCCTTGTTACCTATAAATTGAAATTTCCATTATTTTTCCGTGTACCGAAATTAATCTTTAGTTCGTAGTTGTTTCTTTGAAGATTCGTTGAAAAGTGGCTGCTGCGTCATTCAACACTTAACCCACCCAGGAACCACACGCGGAGCTTAGGCTGGTTATATTCCGAATAATGCAGAGCAACCGGGTTCGCCCGTTTTCCCGTTTGTTCCCGTTTTAAATTAAAGTCGTCTTCCATGCGATCAAGTGGCGAAACGTCTCACCGCAAACGTCCTCATATACCCCACCCTGTAGCTCCTGGTGAAGTTTGGGGCCAGCCTGGTGCAAGAGAACAAGCACGGCGCGACACCACTGGAGATCGCGCGTCCCCGTGCCGCCTCGATGCTCGCACCCATGGCCCAGAGTTACGGCGCCGAGTTGGTGCGAAGACGGCCCTTCCGCGACCAGAGCTGGATCGGCACCAAGACGCGGGCTCGCGACGCCACCATCTACAAGTTGGACGGCGACGCCTGGGACCCCCGCGATGTCGAACTCTCGGGAGCCCTCTCCGACGGCCATGGCGCTGAGGTGCTGCGCGGATTCTTCCGCAACAAGGAGGTGGTTGTTAAAATGCTCAAACTCAAGCACTACACCGACAGGCAGGCAAGTCCACGTTTTTTTATGCCTCTGAACATGAATAGACCATTGAGTGCACTAGCCTGCTTGAAGTATAATTATGAGCTGGGATGGAATGTAAAAAGGCTGTGACACCGTGAAGTGGCTATGAATTGCGTTCGTGGTCTCGGGGTTAGGTCAATTATCGGTTAGTAGTGGTCCATTTAATCCGTTGAAACAGGTAAGCAGGTGGGGTGTGTGTGTGTGTGTTCTACTGAAAGCGGACCGAACGACCTCGCGTTCACAGCCCACACACTGCCGTGCGCATACCTGCAGAAAAGCGACGAGGAGAGCATGTGGTAGTGTGAGCAGATTCCCACAGTTCCTCAAAGCTGCGGCAATTTGGCGGTTTCACGAACTAAGGCCAAATAGAGGCCCACCAAGTGTTCCAGCGGCGCACAGCGTAGACAGACTTAATGCCCAGGTGATCTACATCCGCGTTGTAACCCGGCGCATCGAGGGCGCCAACCTGAGCATGGCAGCAGCGAAAGACTGGTTCGAAAGCTCAGATTCGAGCCGGCGTCGAACGTGACCAAACAGCATTATAGAAGGGTGGACAGCTTCTCGGTATCACGTGCAGCTGGGGCGGCCGCTTCCACCCCCCTTTCGAGTTCCACAGCCGGGGAAGCCACCAATGGAAACGCCCATTAAACCGACTCATCATTAGGTAGGATATATGCAATTCAATTACAGAATTGGCAAGAATCCACTCCCCAGCGTTTCTATTTCGTGTCTCCTTTTTCCAGGCTCGCGACTTTAAGGAGGAGTTTCCGCGCCTCCGCATCTTCAATCACTCTAACGTCCTTCCCGTGTTGGCCATCTTCAACGCCACACCGCGGCTCTGTCTCATTAGCGAATTCATGCCATTTGGGAGCCTCTTCAACATGCTGCACACCCCCAAAACCCCAAATCCACCCTCGCCCGGTCATCAACAGGTCATCGATAGGAATGGCATTTCCCAGGGCGGTGCTTCGCCTCCTCCTCCGCCCCTCCTCCTGAGACAGGCCCTGCGCTTCGCACTTGACATCGCCAAGGCCATGGAGTTCTTGCACACGCCAGAACTGAAGGTCCCCAACTTTAGACTAAACTCGCGACATGTTTTGGTAAGCAGCCTTTGTAACCCTTCCTGGGCTTATTGTGATAATTTTATTTGCCCTATTGGATTGTCCATGAGCTGAATCCCAAGCGCAATTAGTGCCAGTTTACTATTAGTTGATCCCTTCTAGGACCACACATGTTAGGCGACCCCCGCCCCCCAGACACCGTTTATTTTATTGCCACAAGACTGCATGTCGACAGGTGGGGCCCCCTGGGAGTCGAACTCGGGTCCCTCACCAATAGAGCCAGGACACTGGCGGCTACACATCGAGTCGCCTGGCTATACAGATGCCCATTTGTTTTCGTTTGTGCGCCCGTTTCTTCTTAAAGCATGAGCCAAATTCATTGATGTCGCAGTGAATGGCATCGTGTGTCTAGGTCGGGCACCGCTGCCTTTCTGGCCATAGTCTTGCGCGTCTATCTCCCGTTAGAGGTCAACTAGGCTTCATGACTGTTTCCGGTGCAGATTCTCGGGAATATTTTAACAGGTAGCGGCGTCCCCAATGCCACCCTAAGAGGCCTGGCTTGGCAGAGTCGCGCACAGACACCCCACAAACTGATCGAGGGTGCTGATCACTGCACCATCGGGCCATCCGAGCCCGTTTTAGTCCACCCGGTTGTTGTCGTCGCCCCTCATGTGAAAGTTTGGTGGTCAAAGAGCGAGTGGCGCCACTCCCAATGTTGTTTTCCCGAATATTCTTATTCCCAAAGGTCTTGTCTGTTTTTTAAAAGATTGACGAAGATATCGCCAAGATCGGGAACCCCGTTGACGACGGTTGTGGTGATGGGAGCGACGAGCAGGAAATGCTGACGGCACGCCTCGACATGGCCGACTACAAGTTTTCTTTCCATGAAAAGGCCCGCGAATATAACCCTTCATGGATGTCGCCAGAGGGTTGGTTGCCTTTGATTCTGTTGCTCTACTGATGTGAGACCAATCCGGTATTCCTCCAATGTGTCTTTGAATGCCATGAAATCGCTTTATTAAGGCTACGTTAAACAGTCAAATATGCAACAATTAAAATTGATTTTTATTCGCGATGGAGGCTTGCACAGTTTTTTCCGTGCGGCTAAACGAAAAGCTTGTTTCTGTCCCCCCAGTCTGCCGTTCACTGTATTACAGATGCTGAATAATTTATAATCGGACAATGAAACCCCCAAGAGCTTAATTATGCCAACGTGTAACAATGACCTGTAAACGGTTAAACGGGAATGCACCGATAGCGCTGTGTTTGTCATTCTTGTTTCAGCCTTAATGAAGAAGCCACAGGACATAAACCTCCAGGCCTCTGATATGTGGAGCTTCGGGGTGGTACTCTGGGAACTCGTTACCCACATGGAGCCATTCGAGGGCCTCGATCCCATGGTCACTGGAATGCAGGTGAAGCCATTCATATGTTTCATGCAATAAGATATTTAAAGCAATCTTCTAAAGCCAACGGTCTTGGGTAAATTTTCCACAATATACCACAGTTTTGCTGTGCATCATTGCCAAAACCGTGCGAGTGGTAATTTTGTAGTAAAGCTGGCGGCTGGGACCACGAGGTACTGCGGATCGTGAATTCAATTTTCCCGACGAGTGCATGCAAGGAGGCACGCAACAAAACGGTCCCATTATTAATATCCAAAGCATCCGTTTGTCTTGACTCACGTTTTTGAAGTCTAACAACAAACCAGCTTTTATTTCTGATCTGCTTAGAGTTTATAAATCGCGTTCGGAAGAACATGGAATTTTGATTATACCTGTCGTTTTCTGCTAATTTCAGATAGCTACCGAAGGCCTACGTCTGCCAAGACTGTCGAACATGGACGTCCGTTTCGTTCGCCTTTTGGACCTCGTCATGAACGAGGATCCCGGTAAACGCCCACGCTTCGATATGGTGCTCCCATTGTTGGACAGAATGCGCGAACGCGCTGGCCAGTCGGCGATCGGACCGGCATCCCAGCGTCCTTAGTATTTAAACAATCCAAACAGTTATCCTACGTCTATCAATATTCGACTCTTCTTCGATGGAAAAACGGAATGCTTCATACAGATATTTGACTTCACCCTTTCGTACCCATTAATAACCACCGCTACCCCCTTATATTCCTTCTTATTTACCCTGATGAAATGTGCAACATGAAGTTCTCAATTTTATGAAATTAATCGGCTAATTGATTTAGTACCGTGCTATACGATATTACTTTTGGGGTCTCCCGCGGAACCATTAAAGTAGATTAAAGACAATTCGATATAACCGAGCCAGTGCCAAAACAAGGCTTCCGATAAAGAAGGGAAGATGTAGACTAAAATAGGAAGTGAAGACAAAACCTATCGAAATTTATTCAAAGGCATGATATTCGTCTAGAGCTTGTTGAAGGCAGCGACATCGATGGACTGGACGTGATCTTCGAATTTGGTGATCTCCTCTTCCAGAAAATCGGTGCCGACCTAGATGAAAAAATGTGCATTGAAACAAAAAAATATATTGTTCTAACCTTAAGGTCCTCAACGACGCAGGTAATTTGTAGCTTCTTGATGCCATGTACAAGTTCTACAAGCTTAGAAGTACCCCAGAGAAGACCATCGGCTTCAATACTGCGGACGCACTTCTCCAATTCAACCATGTCGGTCTCGTCATCCCAAGGTTTCACGTCAAGAATTATCATTGACTTGGCAATAGGTTTTTCTTTGCCCTTAACTGCCTTCTTAGCATTGTAGGCGGCGATATGAGCGGCGTGACGCTTCTCAACTACATCGTCATCATCCGAGGCGAATAGATCGTCATCATCGTCCTGCTCAACTTTCTCATCACTTGCTAAAACAGAATGACATTTAGCAAATATGTTCAATTAATATGAAGAAACGCATACCAGCATGTCCATATGCATCCAAATCCTTGGCTTTTCCTGGGAATTTTTTGCATTGGTCACCGAAAGACTTAATGTGATTGTACCAACGCAGAGCATTTACGAAATTTTGAGCAGGGGCATGACTGACAGCATCAAAAACAACCGTGTCGGCCTTAGATGGCTGGTAACTACATCAATGAAATATATAATAAACAAAAAAAATATACCCCTCAATATAGCTCCGTGTAAATAGGTATTCGTCAAGGGATTGAAGACCCTTAGACTGTTTAAGATCACCAAAGCCCATCTTCAGTCCAAAACGTGAATTTCCAAAAAGTGCGCCAATGTTTCACAAACAATAAGTGAAGAGGTGGCATTATTCGCACTACAACGTGTTCGTTGATTTCTGCAGCTACAACAGCCTGTTATTCTATGAACATACAATAATCGATTTCCGTTGTTCTTTTATATATTTTTGCTACAGTCTTATAGATATGGAGTAACCTTGAAACACATAGGTTATCGGGTCGCACATTCGCTTCCTGCGACCGATAACATCGAAGTTGCTAAAACGCTCGAACGAATTTAGTAAACTCCTTTGTTCTATCCTGCTTTCCGTTTGCTTTAATGCTTTGGACATTTCGTTCGCAAAGGATGGTAATCGGGGATATAACATTTTATTTTAGTCCCGCTAAAAAAATATTCTTCACTCATAGCTTAAATGCCTGTTATTTTGGTTTTCTATCCGAAACGGTCACTTGAGAAAAAGAGTTATCTAGGATACCTTTGAACTCCCAGGTTATTCACAACGAACTCAATAACATAGAATGGATCTGAGGGGGTGCTCATTCTGAAGTGACCCAATATCAAAATGACACAATTGTCAAACGTGGTTTATTATTCGAAGAGTCCAACACGGGCCATTAACCCACGTCAAGGCGCTTAGATGAGACGCACGCGATGTGTCCTCTCTGACTATCCTTAGAGTATGTGCCTTGGAATTACATTTATGCATGTTGGATGAGTAGATTTCGAATTAGTGGAAATGACCATTATTTAAAGTTATACTTCGTCTGCATAAAAGAAAGACTAAGTTCAGTTCCCGTCTCTCTCTAGGACTGTCGCTTCCGACTTTCCGTCTGGTCGAAGTGCCCTTGCTCCTGATAGTTGGACTACTTTATAATCACCAGAGGCTTTCGATAAACAATTGAAACGGAAATAACGTAACTAAAAACGAGCATATCCCTCAAATATTATTAGGGTGCTGTCGGCTACAGTTATTGCAATTCCATAATTCAAAAACAACATCGTAGTGGTAAAATGTAATCACAGATCAAAGGTGTGTCTTCTAAAATTACGGGATTAGGGAGTGTCCATTGTTAACGGGTTGACAAAGATTGAATATACGACTCAAGAAATTGCCGAGAATGAAGCTTCTTGACGACCGTACACGGCAAGCAATACAAGTCTATAATATAGAGGAAGCTCTCAGATTTCATTGAAAATGTTAGTTTATATCCCCTTACTCATATCGTTGACCAGCGGTTTCAATCACAAAAATGACCATTATTTAACTATTGAGGAAACTATTTATGGCTATCATTTTTACCAACATATATTATGAAATGATTACTTTAATAATAAACTCGAGACTAATATGAATCATTTTTCATCAGCACGTCCATGGACCCTTTAGGAATTTTAAAGTTTAGAATCATAAACTTAAATTTCAGTTAATTGCGGTTCGAAGTGGGCTTTCGTGATAAGGAGATCGTCCATCCATTTCTATTTCCAAGATAGACATGCTTACAAATCTAGCTTTTTTTAAATCTATCTATGGAGTTTGTATTTGGAGACCTTTAAGAACACCAAACGTACGAAGTGATACAAACCTATCATTATTAAATTTACTTCTTGATATATATTTAAATAAGCTTTGAATAATGTAATATTTTAAAATTGTCCACAAATTTTTAAACTCATTGGCCGGAATCAATATGACCTTGAACGTACAATTATATGGTGTTGAAACTGTGGATAACTAAATATACTTCTGGGTTTCTGTAAATCATGTTAAAACCCGATAAAAAATTGCGGCTTATGCACCATCCACATAAAAATGCAAAGGGAATCATTTCTGGTATCCTAAATTTAGAGCAGTTTAAATATATACGTATTCAGATGATGTTCTTCTTAACACCCGCGATAATCATGGTATAAGGCCTGGGGATATTATAGAGATTCATCATGTCGATCAGACTGAACCAGTCCTTTTTCTTGTTAATGCTTTAAGCGAAGACTTTCAGCATAAAGGTTTTATTACATACGTTGCGTTTATTTGGTTTAGATGCAATAAGCATTGAACAAACACTGGCCCAGTCGAGAAAACTGCCCCTTTACAAGACAGTTTCTGTGCGAGTTGTTTGCAAAGAGGTAAGAAGCATTCATATGATATGCATGGGGAATAGGGCGTTTTGTTGGATCTCGTCGAAGTGAATTTTCGAGATCAATATTTTAGTCGTCGAGATCTCATTGATTTCACTAAACATTTGGTACGTCTTATATGTTGAGATGCATTTTCCTAGACGAACACAATTGTGCAGCTGGACAAGAAACTTGATTGTGGTGTTATGCGGTACGTTTAAAGTGTACGTGTCACACTTTTAGGGGGTATATAAGTGAATTGTGGCGCAAGGGTGAACTCTCTTACTGTGGTTATGTGTCTGATCAAACTAAGGTTTTCTATTTTAATTTACGAAACGTTTAGGTTGTTTATCGTTCTTCGTCCGCCGTCTTTCATATTTTCATGCAAATGAGCCAAGAAATGTGGAACTTCGATGAATTTGGGGATCTTTATTTTGAAAAGAGCATAAAATTCCTTCGCGAGCTTATACTGAAAACCTGGAGTGTTAGTAGATTTTCATTATATTTTATAATATCATTAGGACATGACATGTGCCCACACCGTGACTCTCGTGCTTTCAACCCGAATATTTATTGATGGACTTAGTAATTGCCTCTTTAAACCAAAATACTCAATTAAGATTTCGACCCACCGGAAAACAGCATATTTTCAAGAAATCCCCGTGGTCAAGTCTATGCAGATTTTTACAAGTTTGTTCGCTTTTATCGTTATATTTTTTACAAAGGATAATCGTCCAAAATGACAGATTTTCCCAAGATGAATGGAGACGAATTTTGTCGCAACTCATGATGGCATTTAAGAACTACCAGTCCGAATTAAGGGAGTATGTTCTGAACAACCTAAATGGTATCAAGCAACCCAACCAAGTTCGGATACATATATCGACCGCCAGAGAAACAAATCTCCTCGAAGCTCTTAATCTGGCAATAACTGGTACGCGCTTATTAGACGTTGATAAATGCCATTTCTTTAGGCTACGAGGGGTACAATATTGACCGAAACTTTGAAACAACCGGTAAGGTCTGTCTCGTCATCTCACCAGGCTGTGGCGTTTTCGATGCCGATCGCGAGTTGATGTCGATGACGAAACTGCGAGTACTCGATCTAGGTACGTTTGCGTCAACTCTCATGAGTTTTATTTTAAAATGATCGCCTTTGTTTCTGCCCTCTAGGCGTCAGTGTCGACCTGGTTTGCCTGGGCCGTCAGCCACTCCACGCAGTGCCCCTCTTTGTTGTAAGTCCTCCCACCTCACTCTCCATATTTCCATCAACGTCCTCGGGTCAATTTCGTTTCTCTCCTTTTCAGTGCAGGGACGGCATCGTGGACGACTCATTAGTTCTCAACAACGAGCGGTGCATTGTTCCCCACTGGGTTAGCCACAGCTTCTTTCGTTCCTCGCGCGAAATGGACGCTCTAAACCAGGGCGAATTCGTAACTCGTGTTAATGCAAGTATTTATTGTACTATCTACATGTTCGACATGGCATTTTTTCGATACGTTTCATTCCATCGCGTTAGGCCGGGTTAGTTCCTGCATTGGTGACCGGCTGGTAAAACCTGTGACATTTTGGGTTGCGTTTGGGACACCACCTGTAAAATAGAGGTCCCCGGTCGAATCTCCTTGGCTGTTCCGACCCGTAGCCGACCAATCAACCGGAAGACAGGAACAAAGACGCCGGAAGAGTTCTAGGGAGTCGATCTGAACAGCCTCGTTTCTTCATTGGTTGGGGACAGTAAGGCCAGTCGGCCAATGAGCGAATATGTGTCACTGAAGCGCCTAGCGGTGATTAATAACGATTAGTTTCGGAAGGTGGGGGCAAACGATGTGGTGACCCTTTACCCTGGCGTGGTTGCCTGCACGTTACGAGAATGGATGAAGGGAATAAAGTAAACAAGAGAGTTTCGTTGGGTAACCAAATCGGTTCCCCGGCACTAACATTTCCCCCTTTGTATATCGGCTGGACATAACTGTTTGGGCCGGTGAACATTGGGGATTACGGAGAGATTGCGTTCGTCCTTTGCCGAGGTTCCAGGATTTCTTTAAAACGTTTATTAATTTCAATAAGTAAATCAATCAAACGTATTTACTTATTTTAGGTGAGAGCACGTCACCAATTCCTTTACAGGTATGTTGAGACTGTTTTAAACATTATGAAGGGGCTATGGGACCTCTCTGAATTTCTCGATTTCGGGGGATCTGTGTCCTGCGTTTGGACAAGCACGAGGTGGCGTCAAGCGCCGTTCAATCGCACTCTAGGTCAAAATTCATTTCAATTTTGTGCGGCTCTCTCCCATTAGAGGATTAACCGGCTGCTTCATGTGGGTTTTCCATGAATGTGTTTACAGTTGGCATCGTCCCCAGTGCCACCCGAGGTCGCCTCACAACCAGAGCGAGGATGCTGAACTCTACACCATCAGCACACACGTGTCGATCAACCACCTTCATTCTTTTGAGGCCTTTTCGGCTAAAAAACATCACCAATCGGATGCCTGATCCCATCACCTCTATCTTGCAGTAGATCTCCTTCACTTAGTCTGCTTGGATCTACTCACACTTGTTCCGGGAACGGGATACTCATAGAGTGTGAATTGCCTGATACCGGCACATAGTTTATCCCCCCTGTCGAAATGCTTAGCGTGTTGTGGCTGCTGCAGTTACTCGTAGCCCCTGTGGCTTGACGACTGCTCGGTGGAGTAGCAAGCGGTTAGCAGGGCTGACTGGTACTTCCTGGTCCTTCCTGCCCCCTCACATACCTTCTTCTTTGGTGGGGGGAGAAGCTTCGTGGATGCAAATTCACGGCCACTTCCCAGCTACCTGCACCACATTTAGTCAGCGGCTTGTCACCGTGGTGTCACCGTGGAGTCAAAGGGGCGGGAGTTACGCCGATTGGTGACAGACCCCGCGACGACCAGACGACTCCCTACTCCTCCCCCCCACACCCCTAATAATAATAATTGTCGTGGCCTTATTGAGGTCACGAGGAGCAAACCTTTCGGCATAAAACAAGACAGTATGAAAATTGTCTTTAGTTCCTGCTTCACCTGCTCCGGTGAAATTAAAAATCGGGACAAAACTGGAATGACCTCATTGCGATATTCCGCCGTTCTTGCGGGTATTGAACGGTATAGCCTACGTATTGATCGAAGAGATTTACAGTTAGATAAACTTGAATAGAGGTGATGGGAGGGGTCACTTAAAATACGAGCAGCGATTAGTGAAAAACTATTGAAGTGGCGTTGGACGATGATTTTTTTGAATGGAGAGAATAGCAGACAACTAGAAAACGAGATCATTTCAAAAAGCCTACGAAGGGTTAAAAAGTCAGAACATTTAAGGTCGGGGAACAATATACAATAAGGGCAATTATGTAGGCTTGGGCAACGGTTTTTATACGGCTAGAGCTTAAACCAAGTCTCCTGAACCGGCGAACTAAGAAGCAAAGGCGACGAAATTGACCGAAGACGGCATTGTCTGTGAGGCCAATTGTTCGCTTTATTCACCAAGGTGGGTGAGCGAATTAACCAGTGTTCGTGACGGCTGATATTTTCAGCAGTCATGCGTGTCGGACCCTTATGCATCTGTACCATAGGGCCAGGTCAGGTCACTCGTAAATATATTCCCGAGAAAGTTGCTGGCAAACCCCAACGAATCCGGTTTATCCTCTGGTGGGAGACAGCCGCGCAAATTGGAATCGGTTTGTTCTAAACGACTGTACAAGGGTCTTCATGTGAACATAACTGTGTCTACCAATTAAGTGGCAATGGAGATCGTGGGATCGACAACAATTGCTCCATGGATTTGCTGTATCCCCCACCGACATCTCAGCTAATGGCGCCGCCAGCCCCATCCCCATTCATGGAGTCCGTCCACGCCTCTCGTCGCCGGCGAACCATCACAGCTCCCGTGCTGACCGTCAACCATGACCAGTCTCTCCCGAAGCACATGCAGTCGAACCGTGGGACGCGTCAACCCCGAACCATTTCATTCAACGAGGATATCTTCTCGGGAAATAACACCGGCGCTTTGCGTATTCCAAAAGGAAGCTCGGTGGGGACAGGGAGTCTGGTCTCAACACTTGAACATCCGCCGGGCGGCGGCTTGGATAAGACAGCCGGTCATAGTTCCTCTGAGGTTGACAGCAATGGCAGCACCGTCTCGATGTCGGGTATGCTACAGGGTTTGTACAGTAACCTGTCTACTATAGATGTTTAAGTAGTGTTGTTTTTCTAGTGGTAGGTTGGGAGCGCAAGTGCCCCTCAATCGCGGATAGTGACGTCGGACGAGAGGAAGACGGCGAAGGGACGCGACGGGACTCCGAGATGGCAACGGTTACTCATGTAGACCCTGAGCCTCACTGGCTGGCCCTCTATGGCTATCCTAGTTCTACGGTCACTGACGTAACAACGGGAGGCCTCCCACAAGTTGCTCGTAAGTGAAACCTACATTTTTGAGGTGGCATCTCAAGCAATGCCACTGCTGCTGCTGCTGCCACCACTCGACAGTCCCCACTTCATTGGATGATTAGATGCGCACGCCGCGGGGCCCGGCTTATTTTTGGTCGCCTGATTGGGATTGGTGGATTTTCTTGGGCATATGGTGCCAGTGGCAGTGTCCCGGGTCAAGTGGTCGTATTATCATCCAGGGTCACGTGTGGAACTCGGGCTGGTGGCTACGAGCGGCAGCAGCCTCCAAGTAGTATTTGAAGCGCATGTAGCTACGACAGCCCGTCCATTTTAGGTCGCTTCAACTCGGTGGTGAATCCTCTGGATTCTGACCAGCACCGCACTCCGCATCCTCGTCTGGCTTTCCTGGGCGCGAGGTTCCAAGAGAGCGTTACTCCCATTGCCCACTCCTACCAAAGCCCCTCAGTGGTGTCCCGTCAAATACAGCCACGCCAGCATCCACTCCTATCGACGGCAACCCGTCCACCCTTCACCGCCTCGGGCCACAACGCCATATCGACTGAGAGTGCGTCGTCTTGGCAACCCCAGGGCATGTTCCCGGGACCTTCCTCCTCACAGGCTAAAAAGGCTTTGGCGACGAGACAGTCTTTGGCTACCGCGGCCTTCAGGAACTTCCCCTTTGGCATCCACCCGCAGATGTTCGGTCTCAGACGCACGGCCGGACAGAGAAGATGGGCACACGGACACACCGTCGGTAAGAGATCCATCTTTTTCGGTATCTTTTTCCATGGCACAATGGTTGGTGTTGGGTAAAATCGGAAACAGCTGGTCTATTTAAAACACCTGCACGTCAGTCATACTTTATTTACATCAACTTGTTGTTTGCCGACCTCTGCATCGCCATTAATTTTGTGTCGCACACCAAAAACGATTCAAATGATCCGTCTTAACGGGATTGATTTGTGTTACAACCACGTCAGTCACACTGGGGTTGTTGTTGTCATTGTTGTTGTTGCAAAGTCTCTGGGCTTCGTTCGAGAGGCGACTCTAGCCAAAACACACTCAAGTGCACTCCGCAAGGCAGCAGTGATCTGGCCAGTGCGCCGGGTTTTCCATCGCTTGTTCTCTGAGAGATTTACTTTCCAGCACCACGCCTAGTCTGTCTGTCGGTCGTTTATGACTACCGGGTTGGTGTGGCCGTTTCCACTTGCAGCTTCTTTGAACCAGAGGTGTCAGGTTGAAGCCGCTCCTACCGCCGATTTGTGGTAGCTTCTACAATGTCCTTTCGTTTCATCTGGGTCCCCTGCCGTGTCATTGTCCTCGACAACGCTGTCCGTCCAGTGCCTATTTTAATGCGGCCTCCACAAGCCATTTTACTTCTTTTTATGTAATCTTCATTGGCGCCAAGACTTTCTCGGCAATTCCTATACATTTATCACTGCCTACTTGACCTCGTAACAAAGCGATTGCCTTATTATTTACTTCAGGCTTTTATAGTACGTGGTTTGTTTCGACCAACAGCACGACGACACCGTATCCGCTATATGCTACTCACCAGCTACTCGCCGGAAATCAGGGCTTTTCGCCCTCTGGCTTGGTGGTCTCTCTTTTTCTATCTTCCCTCTTCCTTTGCCTTTCAGCCTACAAATCACACCTCAACAAGTTTCATAAAAGCCAATGTATGCGCATTTTGGAGGGCGTCTATCACCGCATAAATCTCTCAAAGGTGAGTTTTTGTGCCCCAGGTTTGAGACAGGTCGCATCTCTCGATGACTCGGGACCAATTGGGGGTTTTGAGGGACAGTGATGGACCCGTGCGCCTGACCAAGAGGTTTAATTTTAGTCTAACCGAGTTGTATTGCGACAGCGGTGCGGTTGTTCGTTAGGCCAATTTTCACACCAGCTGTGGGCTTGTGGCTTCATCGAGGTATCCTGGGGATCCTGGACTTAACCTCCCCGGACACGAGTCTTCCAGAGACTGCAAAAACAACACACCACTCCCCCATCCAATCACCGTGACTACTGATGCGAGGCAATTTTGTTGGGATGTTTCTGGCGACGAAATTCGCTTCTTTGTTTAGGTATGGCATGCCTACTTCAATTTCCACAACCATGTCATCGAGACGATGCTCAACGATGACGCGGCCCACAAGACGCGTCCCCAACCACATACCGACGCGGATTCACAAAAGAGCACCAGTAAAATGCTGTAAGCCATAGGGGTACTCAATAATTGGTGTGTTTTTACAAAAAACCAACGGTCCATTTCGTATTTCCGAACTTCTAAACCTCTCTTTTCCCATAGCATGTTTATTTAGTCAAGCGAGTTGTTAACGGTTTGCCTCATTCAGTCTTAATGCCCCGAAAACGAAGAGCGTTCTACCCGCCGTCTACTTCCGGCAGACGAAGAGGAGTCGTTAGGTGAATCTTGTTTGAGCCTGCAAGAGCCTTTGAGTCCAGTGTCGAAGAGGTAGGAGCTGCACCGGTCACGCACTTGTAACAAAAGTAGTCGATTGTAAACCGGCTTTTCATCCTCTGGCACGAGCTAGCCGCCCATAAGAAAAAAAGAAGTCCCTAGCGCCACCCGCGGTGATTGTGTGACCTGGGAGTCGAACCCGGGTCCCTAACACCCAAAGCGAGGTTGCTGATCGCCAGACCTCGGGGGTCGTTGGTGACGAGTCTTTTCGTCGGGAAGATAAAAATGTCTCTTTTGTCACTCCGTTTTAGTGCTCTTAATTCTTTCCCAACTGACGCCACAGAGAGACACCCAACTTCAGAAGACCCAGGTGAGTACGATTTCCTCTTCAACGAATCCAATTATCTGCCCTAGGGAGGCCATTGGCACCACTGACTGCGGATAGTTACGATTCGAGTGCTTGCTTTGCGAGTCAGAGGGTTGGCGTCGAAAGTACACTATTCGACCGTTCGCATCGATGGTCGTTGAGGAAACCCGTCATCTCACTGTCAGCGCGTTAACCGTTTGGGTCAGTGAGACGAAAAATTCAAGGCAAATTCCGCATCCCTTCAGTTTTAAGCAAGGTCACGAGGACCAAAACCTACAGCATAAAAAAAATGATATAATTAACAATGCTATATACGAAAATGGTATTGTAGTTTCTGCTTCACCTTTTCGCTTGAAACTAAAAAATCGAGACGAATAAGGAATGACCGATTTGTGATATGCCGTTGTTCTTCGTGTGTTGAACGTTATTGGTCGAAGAGATTTACATTTATACAAACTTGAATAGAGGGAATGGTAGGTGTCATCTAATATACAAGCAGCGAATGGTGTACAACTAGTGAAGTTGCTTTGGATGGAGAGCATAGTAAGGTCACTAGAAAACGAGACTATTTTAAAAGGCCTACGAAAGGTTAAACGGTCAGAACATTTGTGACCAAGGCAACCACGTAGTAACGATGTACACCATGCGAATTAAACATGCGGTTTGAGTTCACTCCAAGTCTCCTGAACCGGCGAACTAAGAAACAGAGGCGACGACATTTACCGAAGATGGCTTCCACGTGATCACTCCAAGATAACCGACAGTTAAAAATAACGCCGAGGAATTCCGATTTTGAGGCGAAATTATGGAGTGAAGCGATTGCCGGAGTGTCAACGTCTGCTCTCGGGGGAAACGTAATTGGGATCCATTTTGATGCGTTCAGCAGAAGACCACTCGAGTATCTCAAATCTGTTACGAATCCCCGTTCGTCTTGGAGGCATGACATAAAGCCCGCGTAATTCATGAGCATGGTTGACAGCATTTGGGCACCGAGGCTTAGACGCTTAATAATTTTAAAAGGAAGGGGGAAAAGCACTGCGCCAAGCAGCACACTACAGTTATTCCGAAAGGAGGAGGAGGAGGAGGCTCCTCCTCCGGTGTGGGGCTACCACGACATGGGCGTTCCTCGGCCGAGCCAGTGAATGCGTTTATCACGCAAACCCCCGTCTCTAGGCCATCGTGGACGCGTGCACTAGTCACATGCTCGGTAGCCATAAACCCCGAATCGGAGAGTGGTGCGATGACCAAACGCGGGTGCGTATTGTCCGCACCTGTGTGCGAGACCGGAAGTAGAAGTAGCGAGTCACCGCGCTGCCTGGGGGGGGTGGGGGTGGGTCCGCCACGCGACAGGTCATTGCCTGTCATTACGTGTCTTTCTAAAAATAAAAAAAAGTTGAAAAAAACGAACAATTTATTGTCTATGCGTGGCCTGTGCGAGCCTGGGTGGAGCACCATGCACGACCACCGCTCTCAGACAATGGCTAGTTATGCTGCCCCCTCTCAGCTGTCGGTGCCCATCGGCGTCAGTCGACGACTCGAGTGCCCGCCTCGAATCCCCTGCCCTTCACACAACCGCCCGCGAGGTTCGCCAAGCACTCCTCCTGGGAGACCCTCTGCAGCGACGTCGCCGTCGTCTCTGGGGGAGGCGGTTCGCGCCGCCGCCACCTCGTCGACGACCTCAACCTCGACAATCTGACCTTGGGGGAGATGGAGAGCGTGCAGAGGGCGTTCGCGTCCAACTACCAGGTCGTCTGCTCCATGACCGGCGCCACACCCTCGCAGGCCCTCCACAAGGGTACGTCTGTTGGTGAGGGGATACGCGGTGCTCAACGCATCTGCCCAGTCGAGTGGAGTCTGCCAAACCCTTGTAAACCCCTATTGAATGGTTGTTTTTGATTTTACCCCAATATTATAGAGGACCTTTGTGGTGGTAAGAGACATCCACCCGTGCCCATAATCCGACGGAACAATCAATAAGCTCTTGTGCCACAAGGCCAGGCTATCTTCTTGTGACAATATCCGCTCTGTTCCACGGAAATATCATCTTATTCCCACGCCCTACAAAGTCGCTTTTCTCTCGTGTACCCTCAGCCCTCCTCCCTATTTCCCACTTCACAAATTATTCCTTTTATTCTGTTCTTGTTTCAGCCTTACTGTGCGAGATGTTGAAACCAATAGGCAAGTTCACATTTCCCCATATTTTGCCTGTAAATGCCGAAAGGCAGTTCGCGCGGCTGACAAATTCACCGACCGTCCCCCTCCCAAATGCTTAGTGCATGGCAAATGAAAAACCTTCGTGGGTTTTTCCGTCTGAATCCCATGATGCCCAAACACGAGATAAGGCGGGTTATCTGACTCTGAATAGTCGATCTGCGCTTCTGCTCGTAGAGTCTCCGGCGGTCAATGGCGATGTTTCATTGGGGGCTATCCTAGACGTGTGTCAGCAAAGTTTTTCTTGTCTTGGAAATCAATTTTCGTCAGTAGTCACGTCGCTCGGAGTGCTCCCAGGACATTTTGATCTTGACATGCAATGTCGTTATTGTTTTCATTATTGTCGTGGATATTTCAGCGCGGTAATCCTAATGTTCTGTGCTACTGTGAGGTCTGTTGTCTTGAATTGGGTCGGTTCTGATTCAGATGTAATCCATAGACTCGCGTGTGCTGGTTTGGACCAACTAAACAAGCATACCTTGGCACTCTGAATCGTGATCTCTTTTTTTATATTGCGATGCGGATCGTATTCATAGAGCGTGCGAGAATGAAGTACAGTGTGTTGGCTTGGCGTTTGACGAAGGGCAAAGGGCGATCTAGTCGTCACTCACCACCGGAACAACACAAGCCACTGCTTCCACGAGGACCAAAGATGAGCCGGTGGAATCAATAATTCTGGGCAATCAATAATTCTAGCAATGGGTTATCCCAACTGTGTGGGAAGTGCGTATTCCGTGTGCGTTGGTCCGTCCCTTTGGGGAATCGATTGGGAGTGGCAACCTTGAGGACGCGAGTGACGATTTCCCGCTCACCAGTAATGCAGTACTACTACCATCATTTCTACAATCGAGCTCGTTCGAGATTGACCACTGTACCTTTGGTGCCCTAAGATCCTCAAGGTCACCAACGTTGCTGACCTTGAGGATTGTACGTGGAATAATCGTGTAGCCGCTTTTGTCGTCTCTTCTCTTTGGATCGGAAATTGTCGATTCTTCCGGGGGGTTCGCAGACCAGCGTTGGTTGGTTGGATCCCGAGGGGAACTGTCGTCAAGAAAGGAGATTATTGGTTGTTTGTTGACAATTGTGCACTAACGAGGAATAGCTGATGTCAGAGGAAGGCCAATAAAAGAACCCTTCATTGCTGGTGTTTTAGGTGTGGATTGGAAGTGCCTGTCGACACCGGCGATTCTTCCCATAACTACAGACTTCTTTCCGAAGCCCTCGAGTCTGCACAGCGAGGACTTCATGATTCACGAGTACCGCGTCGTTCTCAGCACCATGTCGAGGGACAAGTGGAACAAGCTCTACGAGTGAGGCATTTTTGGTTCCTTGCTTCTTCTGCTAGGGAATGAAACGAATTGGAGCCACACACGATCGGCGATCTTAAGACCGTTCTGGTTCCAGCGAGGAACGCTCTAGACGGGCTGCGGGCCGCTTTGACAGTACTAATCCAAGGTTTTAGACGTCTACTGGTTCGTCAGCGCCAACCTAGGTTTCACCGCTCTGCCAATTGGTCCCATAAGTCGTGACCAATTACTAGAATTATTGGGGTCAAGAGGACCAAAACGTTCAGCATTATATGAATAAGAAAGAAGCAGTGTTGTAGGGTAAAAGTATCTTCACCTCTTCCGGTGAAATTAAGGAATGGCCGAGTTGCGATCGACAGTTGTTGTTTTGGGAATTAATCGGTGTATGAGGTTACCGACTGTTGGCTCCAGGGGGTAGGGCATAGTACCTCGAAGGGGGGCAGGAGCCAAGGCGTCGGATTCGTCTTTTGAGCGACTCCCCCCAGGTGAGGCAATGGTGGGGGGCCCTGGAGATGGCGCTATCTGTTACTACCCGGTTACTGAGAATCGGCTGTTCATCTGATAGGCGCGCGAATTTGATTTCATTTTTTGTCGGATGCGACTGCTGGTAGATCCTCGGAGCCACACGTGAGGGCATTCAGTGGAGACGAAAGACCAGGAAATTAAGACAAAGTGACATGTCAGACCCCACGACGAACGGAACTACAACTGCTCCCCCCCCCAGCCCCCAAAACCGTAACCCCTGCACCCTGGCGAGGGTCTCTCAGTTACCCTTGGCTGTTCCTCCCTAAAAGGTTGACAGCACCGCAAGGAGGTGGACAATCAAGGCGTTCTTGGTCGCAGACGTTCATGTTGCGCTACGGTGGTTCCCTCTCTAACTCTCTTTTCCCCGCCCCAACCCCTTTCCCGCCCGTCCAGTATTCAGCGCCAACCGGGCCACCTCTACACCCGCCGTCCGCTCTCCGCCCAGCAGGTGCTCGACGAAATGGTCAACCAGCGAGTCGCGCAGGTCAGTCTGTCTGTTCAGCCTCCTTGGTATTTGTCACGAGAGAGAATGTCCTAGAGAATGGAACCTTCAATTTCTAAGGCGAACCCCACCAATCGTAGTAGAGATTCAAGTGAAAAGTTGCCCCTTTATTCAAGTTTGACCAAGAGAACCAATAAGAGAAACTGGTGGGATTTACGGAAAACCGTGTACAACTAAACAAAAGACAGTAATAAAATAGAGAATTAAATGTTTTCGGAGGAAACCGAGGATTCTAATTTACAAAATACCGTTTCTTTTCGGTATTTAACACTGTTTTGCAACGTGATGAATGAAACTATTAAATCTTCTAACACGGCATTTGCAGGGATATCAGTGCCGGTCAATTTCCACGAGAAGGACTACATAATAACCGCAATTCGGCCATTCGTATTTTTATTGCCCAAAGGTGCCACTGTCCGAAGTAATTGCTCAGGTGATACTATGGGCGTTCATCGTATTCTTCATTCTCGAAGAGTATTTGCAATTTGCGTTGTTGTTGTCCTGAGTTTCTTAGTGGAGAGTAATACACTTGCCTAAGCCCGTTTATAACAATGATCAATTATTGAATGATCGGCAGAACAGCCTTTAGGTGAATTCACGATATTGTCCTCATCTGGAAACGGACATTATTTTTGAGGTGTCATGGTGCCTCTTAACTCCTGCTGCTGCTGCTGTTCGTCGTCGTCTCTGATGGATTAATTTCTTTGACCGACCAGGGCTTCCAACTCTGCCTCGAGAACTCCTCCAGCACTCCTCCAGCGACCCTCTCCAACGCCGCGCCCGCCTCCCTCCAGACCCCCCCTCCAGACGACCACTCAGGCGGCAGCAGGCAGCGCGGCGTCGAGACTCCGTCGCAGCCCTCTGCCACGCCCTCCGTCGACATCGTCCGCACCCGTCCGTGCCGCGCTCCCCGCACCACCGTCGCGCGCAACGTCGCCTTCCGTCAGCGCCACCAGGCTGCCGTCGCCGCTTCCGCAGTCGCCGTCGCAACCCCTCCGGGAAGGCCGACGGTGGTTCCTCAGCCGGCCATTGGCGTCTCGAGGGTCATTCCGGCTGGCGAGGGGAAGCCGGTGCGTCAGACGCCCATCCCGGCATCAGAGGCAAGTCGGTTGACGGGCTGGCTGGCGGGCGGACGGGTGTCTGCATCGATTTCATTGGCGCAGTACCGCAGGGTAGCTGCTGCAGTGAAAGTGACAAAAACCATGCATTTTTATTGGACGGGGTCAGGTTTCCGACTAGTTTACAACCTTGACAACTGGGATCATTCATTGTGGTTGTTTTTTTTACTTGAGGTCCAAAACTTTCCGAATTTGACTGCACAACCGATAAAACAGATCATGGCATTTGGCAATAGGCCTGCAATAATAGAGACAGGCAACTTCTCTTGTTTATTCATCCTTCTGTTTTTTTGTCCTTTTAAGTGTTTTTTTCAATGTTTTTTGTTGCTGTGGTTTTTGCTTTTTCCTCTGATGTACCAGAAATAAAACGGCGCATAGAATAAACCAGACAAAGGTTGGTTTGAGCAAAAAGTGTGGCTCTTCATTCGTAGATTTTCCCGTCTTATTCATGGTTTTTTTTGTCAATATTTTAAAAACTCCAGGGGAACGTGCGACACGAGCGTCTGATTGGATGATGATTACATCGAGGAACCCTTCGCTCTTCGTTGATTCTTTTGAAGGTTCGGGCCCATCAATAGGAGGCGGGCGATGTTTTCGCTGTTCTATCGATCCACGACCTCTGTAATTCGAATGCGTACATTCATTTTCGCCAGCAATATTGTCTGCCCAGCATCTGGCCACGCCCGCGCGAGTTGCCATCTGGGTTTTTTTAAAGTCGACTGGCGTAAAATGCTCACTGTTAAACCTCCTAACCCGTAATTGGAAAAAGGCGCGCGTTCAGTATTGCTCTTATTTCAGTTGCTCGAATCGGAACGATAAGGAACGGTTCCTTGGAATGACAATATAAAAGGGGATAACCTACGAAATAATTTGTCCTTGGTTTGGTAGGGGCGAATCAAGACAGTCTGACAAGAAGGGGGATTTGTCATTGGGTGGGTGGGTTGGTGAGGGGGGTGGTCCCACATACGTGATCGGTCGGTTGCGCCCCGACAGGAGTTAAAGGGTCAGCTTAAGGCTAGCGATCATGTTTGGTTAAAGTCAAACTAAAGAGGTAAAAAAATATGATTGATTCAAATGGAATCAACACTTACCGTTATAACCGTTGACGCGTTCATCCAACCACCTGATAAATTAGATGTGTTGCCGACACACGGAATATGCCAGATGGATTTGTCCACCTCACCTCGTTTTCAGTCCCCACATTGCTGCATCGTGATTCATATTTCACCTTCGTACGAGGTCTCTTGGATCGAGGTGCCTAATGAGTAGTATCGTTAGACAAATTGACTGGACGAGCCCATCGCCCCAAAAATAAAAAAAATTCGCGGCTATCTCTTTCTAGAGCCTAATCCGGCTTCATGGGGGTTGCCATGAAGTTTCCCGAGGTGCCCTGACCCAGGAGTCGAGCCCAGGTCTCTCATGAGCAGAACGAGTCTGCTGACCGCTGCCCTATCGGTTCACTACTCCTCGAATCCGTTTTTTGTGAATTTAGATGATTTAGTGGTCATTGGACGTCGGTCGTGACCTCCCTCTCTCCCTCCCCCTCGTCGTTTTTTCTTGACCCCCCACCAGGAAAGGAGAGTTCATGACCTAGGAGATCGTGCCGATTCCGACAGTGTCTGACATCTATCAAAAACTAGGTTGCAATTGTGCATCTTCCAGCTGCCACCTAAACATATTTGACTTCAAAAATGCGTAGAAACGAGCAGTTTTCATATCTGTATTATTATTATTATAAGAAGTAGTAGTGCTAGCGGTTGTTGCAGAAGTCGGAAGATTTCTGCAGCACGGGTTCGTTTGGTTGTGGCCAGACTGTTTAAAGGGACGTTTTCCCACCCGAAATTAATCACGGCAGTTATTTGTGAAACTGTGAAGAGAGACTGATAGAACATATCCGCTCTCTTGGGTGTTTAGGACAGATATGATTCTGCAGAATCACGACGATGAAGATGGAGTCAGCGAATGTATGCGCGCCGCGTCAGCGCATATGTGCAAATCAGTGTATGAGGTGGCAGCGACGTTGATTAATAGTAACAATCGTGGTATTCGCTGCATTTTGGTCACGCGTTCAGCATAACAAGTTAAAAAAACCAAAAATTATACAGGAAGTGGAGATTATTCATAGAAGATGAATTAATAACGAGATAAATTTACAAGAAAGGCAAATTAAACACTCGTAGCCCATATCTAGCTTGGCAAACGCCTAATTGTGGCCATTGAAAGGCCTTATCCACGACGTGCAGCACAAAACAGCCAATCGATTTGGGTAGCGGTTCTTATTGGCTCCCGCGTGAAAAGAGTTGAATTAACGCTCATCCGTGAGCCCTAGTGTCTGAGTGAGTGCATCCAGTCAATCGTCCTGTAATCATTGGTCCGTGCAGATAAACAATGGCGACTGTGCCAACGTCTAAATTTGTGGTGCGAAAGAAGTTTCTTTTGGATTCGAAATATTCACACTTTGGGTAGTCAAAGGCAATTGCTGACCTATAATAAACAACATTTACTATCGAATTTAACTGTTTTGTGGTTGTTTTTGACTCCAAGCAGCAGCAGCAGCAGCAGTAATATCCGTTGGAATAGATGAGTGTGGTGGCTTAAATTACTTTCCTAAGCTTTTTCGATGCCGCAAGGGTGATTTACGGAAGTTCAAAAACGAGCAGGCACACCAGCCGTTTTTTCATTGGTTCACTTCCATGAATTGCGTGTCGGATTCCAGTTTAATGGAGCATTGCAGCCGTGGTTTCGATTGTGCACAACCCGTGAATGCTGCATAATTTAGAATTTTTAATTTGGAATAATGGCGACTACTTTCGTGGTATCTGCTGGCGCAGGTAAAATGAAACAGGGTTCAATTTCGATGACCCCAACCGTGACTTTATTAATTAAAAAAGACCTTGATTGGAGTTTAAGAAACCTTAATTTCGAGTGATCTGCGAACGGTCGAAGTGGCACGTTCACACCCAAACCACGTAAAATTCGCATGAGTGCCTTGAAGGGCGAACGCGATTGGTTGGGCGCTCATCCATTCACATGCCAGCTCCGTTTTCATTGGCCTGCTCTTAAGTGCGCGCATACAACCCACAAACACTCTTGTCAACACTAGGCCGCTGTTCCCAGTGTGCATTTATTCGTTCGAGAGTGCGTGCGTGCGTGCTTGGAGTACCAACAACAGCTGAGTGATGCAAAACAGCTCGAAACCCACCAGTGAAACAAGACAAGCCGAACTCCGTCTGCTACAAGCATGACCCTGGATTATCACACTCTCCTGCTGCTTATCGTCAGCACCTTCGTATTTTCCACCACAACGGAGGCGATTTGTCCTACGGGATGCCACTGTGCCTCCATCGACGAGGCCAACTGCTGCCTCTTTCCAGCCGACTCCTCCTCCCCCCCCTCCTCCCCTCGCCTGCAATGCGACATTCCAGGCGTTCGTGACCCCATCGTAGTGCCCGACGCCGCCGTTCGCTGGCCGTTCGACATGGAAACTTGCTCGGCCAAGTGGACGTCCTTGACCATCCACGTAGTCACCGGTGGATGGCCACCGCCCAAGCCCAACCGCCTCTGCGACACCTACCTCCATCACCTCACCATTTCCGGCGGCATGTTCGGTGCCCTTGTGTTTTCGCACCTCGAGGGAGTCTTTGGTCCACACTTATCCCATCTGAAGTCCATGGTGATAGAACAGTCGGACCTGACGCGCCTAGAGAACGGTTTGTTCGACAGGCTCGCCGCCAACCGCCTCGAGACCATTCGAATCGTCCACAACGCCAAATTGAACGGCAAGGGACTCGGTGTTTCCGTATTCGCCAATCTGGGAGGACTCGTCACCCTCGATCTCCATAACAACAGCCTCGACGATTTACAGTTTGTTCGATGGGGCTTTCCTTCGAAAAACCTTAAGCCCAGTCGGCTGATTAGACTCAACCTCGCCAACAACAAACTCACCTTTGTTGCCGCCAACCCGTTTGACATGTTTCCCATGCTCGAGGACCTCTCGCTTGCCAACAATCGAATCTCCAGTCTGTCGTCGGATGTTTTTGAGGGTCTGCCAAGTCTGAAGCGTCTCGATTTGTCTGGAAATCTGCTTAGTCTCCCGAATCTGGTCAACGGCCCCCGTAAATTTAGCATTTCTCTCGCAATCCTGGAAGAACTGGATCTCTCCAAAAATCCTCTGATGCGCAATGTCGACGAGGTCTCCAAGGTGCCTTGGTGGCTTTCTGGGGGTTGCCCGGCCTCCTTGGCACGCCTCTACATGAACAACATCGACGTAGACCCCACCGACCCACATCTCCCCCCAATTGGCTGGGCTCGTTGTCAGCAACTTGAAGTATTGGAGGTCCACCAGGTGCCGAGGCTACCCTGTTTGCCGCCCAATTGGCTCCAATCCGACGTCATTCCCGAGAAACCAGCTATTGCCTCCTCCGCAACGCGGATATGCAAACCGCCTGCCCCTCGACCGACAAAATCCGCCGACCCCGTTGCTGAAAGTGAAGTCCCTTCTCCGTCTGTACAGCAGCGATCAGAGCAAGAGGACGAGAGCATTTTCGATGTTTTTACCAAGCCGGGATCCATAACTCTCCGTGAACTGGTTGTCAGTTGCATTGCCGGAGGTGTGCTGTTGATCCTCCTGGTGATCCTGCTCGTGAGTATCCTTCTGTGTCGGCGCAGCCGCTGGGTCTACGGCGCCATGACCAAACAGACCAATCGTGGAATGCAACCTCCCAATGGAATGGCCTTCGGCGGTGGTTGTGGCAGCAAGGGCATGGCCTCCTCGGCGACATACATCGCCGCCGGAGACTCTCGCCTTCCAATTAGCGACGACGACGACGAGGACGTTCGCTCTGAAGCCGATTCGAGGATCCTCTACGACGTTAACGGAACACCCTTTTGCAGCGTAGTAGGGCCCGTAGCCGCCTCTTCTGCCGTCATGATGCCCAACGGCAGGCTGGCCTACGTCATGCCCTCGTCGGGTCGCGTCACGCCGGCGGTCTGCGGTCAACCAAGTGGTCTCATGGAGCCTGGATACCGCGGATCACACCTCTTCATCCAGCAGCCACTCATGCTGCCCCTGAGACACAACCCGCTGGCGGCCTCCCAGTGCGACTTCAATTCGGGAAGCCGACGCCACCGGCCCCGCACCCACAAACGAAACCCACACAACCGCGGAGCCTCGAGTATCTCCTGTAAATCAACCTCCTTCTCGTCCCTCGGCGGTTCGATGCATTCGGAAATGCCGCCGCCCCACACCGCCACTTATCAGCCCTCCACGCAGACTGTCGTACCCGGAACGCAGAAAGGCGGCCCGCCCATTGCAACTATGGAGCCGTCGGCCAAGCATTTCCGACGCCATCCGGACTCCACGTTGGGCTCTTCGTCCTGTGGGGACGAGGGGATGGACGAACACTCCTCCATGGGAGCCGCGTCGACTCCAGAGTCCACTCCCAACGCCTCCTCAAACCGCCAGTTGACGGCTGTTGATGCCCGCAGTTGAATTAGTCTCGCCCCAACCCACTCATTTATGTTTTTTACACGAAATTACGGTGAAAGATTGTTTCCAAGGTCCATCACACACATATATATATATATAACTACTACTGCTGACATTTGCCTTGGGAAGTGACCTTAAGTCCTACCGGCTTCAGGCGGTCTGGGGTGTTGTTATCCATCTATCCCTTGCGTGTTTTACCCTTCGACGACTCGTTGGAGCCGCGGGCAACTAAAACCGTGGGTAGGGACGATCAAGGCCGACAGGGGACGTCTGGGCGGCTTGCAGTCGTCGGTCTACGGAGTGCACCGCTGGAGCCAGAACTGCGTCGATCGCCACGCATCGTCGGCCACGGTTCGCGACCTTCATGAAGTAGTAGCCGACAAAGAAGCCAGGAAGACGGCAAAGATGTGCGCATTGAATCGAGGTCGTGGTGTCGTTGGGGGACCAGGTGTGCCGGATAATTATTGGGGAGCCGAGGGGTTAGTTGCCTCTTTGAAGTTTTATGTCGATCGGGATGTCCTCTTCGTGAATTAAATCAATTGGCTACTTTTGTTGTAAACACGATGGTGCTGGTAGCAGAGAATAACTCGCCGACTTCTCTGTCATGTTCCCGGCGTCTTACCCCCCCACCTGAACCAGTCATATTCCTAATCCACCCTCCTGATTGCGTGCGCTAGGACTGTTTACGCTGTCACAGCTTCCTCGTGGCTCAAATGCGCGCTCCATGTAACCGCCAACGTGGCCCGGACGCTTTAGGTCAGACGGCTTACCCTTCCATTAAACAGCCTCCCCCTCTCCTGTCCCTTTTATGCGCCAGCCCCTATTTTCCGTCCGAGGTAACATCGTAGTGTGTGTGTGTGTGTGTGTGTGTGTGTGTGTGTGTGTGTGTGTGTGTGTGTGTTGTGACTCATCGACGAGATAACTGAGGCACGACGTGGGGGGCTTGGTTTGCAGTCGTCCAGAGCCACTCTTATCGGATAATTATGGCACAGCGAGTGATTAGTGTAATTAGTCGTAGTGGGCTGGATATAGCATGTCGTGGCAAAAATAATGGCCGATTTCTAGGGAGACCAACAGCATTAAACAATTAATGAAAAGAACAACGAGAGGCGGGATAATACATTTATCCAATGAAAATTTGCGCGGAATGAACCGGCTGAATTGGCGTTTACCATTAAAATAAACGGGAATATTTTTCAAGTAGCTCCGTCACCTGTGCTGACCCGGGAGTCGAACCCAGGTCTCTCACTCACGGAGCGTGGATGCTGTCCGCTACACCATCGGGCGCTTTCGCTCCCAGATAATCTTCTGTTGAGTCCATTCGTCCGGGAAAGAGGAAGTAACTGCAGACGAATTATGTTTGTTTGTTTTCCTATGGCATTCTCCACTCAGGGAATAATCAGGCTTCTGGGGTGCTTCCATTAAGGTTCTTGGGAATCGTTTACAGGTTTCTGCGTCCCCAACAATGCCACGCGAAGACGGGTGGAAATGGCCTTTGCTGTTGAACTAAGCACTGTTTAATTCCGGATGTTGTTTCACGCCGCCACCCACAGCGTCCTGGTGGGAGTCGAACCCAGGGTCTCTCGTCCACAGAGCGAGGATGCGATACAGCGGCTGTGTTGGCTTTTGCAAGTCTGAAAAGTAAACGGCAATATCCATGTTGCCATTTCGCATTGGCTCGCTTCGATAAAGGTTTTAGAACTTGGGTCTGCGAAAGTTTGGCGAACTGGGACTATTGTTTGGGCGTAATTCAAAACAAATAATTCGGTTATTGTAACCGACTATTTTTGGATAATGGCCTATTTGACCATCGAGGTTATTATTAGGCAGTTAAAAGGCTTAATAAAAGCATTATAACAATTATGATTACGTTTATCACACACCCAACCCATCTTCATCGTGTAAAACCCTATAGTTGTCTCGAAGGTATTGCGACAGAGTTTAAACTGAAGGAGCACAATATTTATCGATTCTCGTCTTCACACGCGGTGGATCACACCACTTTTATAATTAGATTAACTCCTCCATAGAGTGGGTCTTTTTATCGAGGAATTTGTTGAACCAATAATGATAATAATATTCGCTTTATTGAGGTTACGAGGACCAAAACTTTCAGCATTCAAATTTACAATAAACCAAAATGTTACAGGAAGTGACGATTATACACCAAGGAAATGCAGAATATGTTAAGAAGAAGAATAAAAGAAGTAGCATGAAGGTAAATTAGCAAGAAAGGCCAATTTAACCCACGAAGTATATAAAGTTTGGCAAACACGAAATGGACACGGGAAATACACATCAGGGTTTTTTTCAAAAATAGAATCGGACATTGTTGTTTTGCAAAGACAGTTTGTATGAAATAAAATATCGCGGGAGCTAAGGCGCTGACCTGTTATGGATCAAGGCGCCGGGGATCAGATCCGACTAGCATCGCTCCCCCCCGGCATGACAGGCCCCATTTGTAGACACACACACCCACACCTTCAGCTACAGTGCAGTGACACTTGATTCCGATATATATACTGACGCGCTTGCTTACTCAGTTACGCACTCGCTGTTGCATTACTGCGTGTCGTCTGACACCTCATTGTAACTTTCCAGGATTCTGAGGGCAGCGTCTCTCTCTCCCCCAATGTTTCCATCTTTTTCTCACCGATGATGCAAGAACTTCAGATGAATTGTAACGTTGTTTGCCGGTCTCTGGGCTGGAGGAGATGTTAAAATAAATTTTGAATAATTTGACGTTAAAATGTTGTCAGAATGGCAAATAACTCAACCCGAACACATCTGGTTTAGCAAACACAGAGAAGAGGCTGCCATATCTACATAAAGTTACCCCCCCCCAAATTGCAACTGGTTCCATTGACAGCAGTGGCAGATTGTACTCACGAAATCAGCATGGCCGCCATTGTGGAAGTTTATTTTACCTTATTATTCCTCAATTAGTTTAACCTATCGTGCCCCATAGAGATTATCCTGAATGCCAACCGTTATGCACAAAATAAGGAAGTTCGCTCGTCTCTTTTGACCAGACGGGAATTCTCCCAACCGTGTTCGGCTCAATAAAACCTCAAATCTAAATATTCTTTTCTTACATCCTGCCGCCCCTCCCCCTCCCCCACGAAGTCAATTAAATTAGCGGCAGGTCAGTTGCATTTGACCCCAAGAAGAGCTTATCCATCACCCACGCGACCTTCCTCCCCGGTAATAAATGCGCCTGAATTCAGTTCCGCCCCTCGACACGGGATTGATTGAATCTTCTCCCGGCCGATTGGTTATTTCCGCATTAATTAACTGGTCGGCAGTCTGGTCTCTTACTTTCGCCCTTTGCGTCTGTCAACTTCGTTTTGTTGTGGCCATTTTTCCTCGCTGCCGTCTCGCCTAACTGCCGGTGGGCAAAGCTAGCCGTTTGGTGTCCACTCAACAGAGTCACCTGCTTTGTTTTACGTGAAAACATAAAACTGGAGTCGCGTTATCCCCGGGGGGATCTTTTTCACAAACCAGCGTGCGTATCTGGCTTGCTTACTCACTGGGGCCTTATCAGACGATAAATCGGTCAGTCTCGTGTTGTCCCTGCCAATAGGCGACCCTGTGGCGATCGACCCCTTATCAACTCCCCAGTTCCCGTCTCGCCAACATAGATACCCTGGGGGGGGGGTGGTGGTCGTACTCTAGTCGATAAGACCGCCGTCTGTCTAGTTTGGAGAGGTTAAAGGACGTTTCTGCCCGAAATCGTGGTTGGTGTCCGTCAATGTATTTGTCTGCTCAATCCCATCGCGGCATTGGACAACACGGTTGATGGTCGCAAAGAAGAGATGCCGAAGAAATCTCTCCATTCCGCACTCAACCCCGCACCCACCTGGACGTGGTGGGACGTGTGGGAGAGTTGGCGCCTCACTCACACTAGGTTCACTCAATAACAATTATAATGATGGTTAGTCGGGAGGATCGCAGATGTCAGCATTAAAATGTCTTTTACTTCCTGTTCCACCTGTTAGGGGGTAGCTAAAAATCGGGACGAATAAGGAATGATCGAATTGCGATACACCGTTGTGTTTGTACGCATTGGTCGAAGAGATTTACACATTTACATTTTAGCATACTTGAATTTTGGGGCCATAGAATAAACGAGCAGCAATCAGTTTACAACCAGTTAAATTTAGTAGAATGGTGGTCTCTTGGATGGAGAGAGCATTGGTAGGCCACTGGAGGGGCTAAAACGTTCTAGGGCACACGCGGCCCTGTAGTCAACACGCGTTAGTAGATGACTCATAGTCGATCCAAATGGCTGTCCCCGTCGTCAGCAGCACTTCGCAATCTGTCCAGCTCTGAATTCACCCATGCCATCCCACCGCCACAGAACACCAAACACCACTCTGGGTGCGCTTAGCTTCCTCGCGTGACACGACTAGTATCCCGACCCCAGTTTCTGTCGCCAAGCAGACGATGTTAAGGGGCTCTGTGAGTGGGTAGATTTGTGAGCATAAATACGAAATCGGAAGTGGGGTGGATAACGGGTTGAAACCGCGAGATTGCTTTGGAAGTTTATGAATTGATGCCTCCAATTTCCTGTTTTGGGGTGGGAGTTACCGTGTGGCGTAAAAACCCGGATCACGAGCGGCAAATAAGAAAGCTGATTCAAAACAGGGGTCACTTTCTGGACGAGATGACCTCCTAGTAAAACGAGGAGGCCGGCGAACTGCGCGAACTGCACGGATTGTGTACTTGTGGCTGCCAAGGGCTGTCATAAAAGTGACCACAAGATACGTTGGCGCGTTAAAATGTCAAGTGCACGTCGGGACAAACTTGTGACCCAATTTGGAGTTTGACAAGTGATTTCCCGGGTTACCAGAAAGCCTTTCACACACACAAACTCGCAGTGCGTTGTTCGACTAGACCCCGTGCTCTTGAGCACAAACATTGGCGCGTTTATTAGTTCGTACGCAGATTAATTGGGACCATTGGCTGTCCTCAAATGTCCTTTTTTTGGATTCAATCGACGCTGAGAAGCCGACTTAACTGCGTTCGATTTAGGTTCTATTGAGTTGCAAGGAGTTTAGTTTCATTTCAGAGTGATTATGAGGATTACGTCGAGAAGAAAGTGATGATATTTAAGATGATGGGATACTAGAATTATAGATTTATGATTCGACGTCTGATTTGCTATAACTTTCCCCTGGTCCACACATTTCCCAGTATTCACACCTCAAAAGGCTCGCAGCTAACATTTTGTAAAATAGGATTTGCGTGTCACCGACAATATTTGAAGGTAGTTTTTAAGGCACACCAACTCCTTGCCAATACGTGAAGCATAAACAGCTAAAAACGCCCTTCTTGTCTGGACATAAATTTCGATTTGTGCACCAATTGTCACACGGTCCCAAATCAGAATGGCCCACTGTAACCGAGGCGACGGGGTATAAAAAAAGTAATACGATCTACTATCTAAACCCGAAGTATGGTATTCGCTTTATTAAGGTCACGAGGACCAAAACTTTCGGCACGATGTCCCTCAGTCAGTTCTCCATGCCGTCTAGACCCTTTCCTGTCCTCAATGGAGCGTTCGGGTTAAGAAATCGATATTTTTCATCCCCGAAAGGGGACGTCGCCTAGACTGGTCTTTGCAGTCTCTGTGTGGCTCTCGTGTCTCTGTTTTCGCGTATACACGGCCATGGATCCCCAGTAGCTCGACAAGGAGGTGGCAGACCCACCGGCGATGGTGGTGGTGGTGGAAGTCTAGCAAATTGAAGAAATCCGTTTTTACCCTCATATCCGTGGTTCTCAAACTGTGTGTCTATATATAGAGTCTATATGCTCTGTTTTCGTCACACGGGGTCATTTTCAAGCCTCAGTTTCTTTTAATTACATGTCTAGTGATGCTATTTTAGTCGTCTGATAGGGTAAACGGCATGCACCACCAAGCGTGACCTGATTTGCGTGGGTTTATTTGCGCGAGTGTGCTTGGGTGTGGGTGTGTGTGTGTGTGTGTGTGGAGAAATGGTATGCCCGTTACAGCATCCCCGCTTAGGTGGTATCACGTGAACACCGAAGGACCCAACCAACTCCCAATTGATTTTCACAGTTACTGCATTCCAGAAGGCAGATAAGACAGCTAAGGTAAGTATAATTTTGTGGAGCTGGTGGATCTCCCAAAAATAATTATCTGTTTAGAAAAGGCTTTTCGCAATCTATATGAAAATGTGTTGCTCAACAATCGTCTTGGCAATTCGACATCTGTAAGGGTGCCCGCGGAGGGCATTTCAAATATATAATTTATAATTCGTAAATTGTAGACCCTCATCAATAAAGAGGTGATGATTTTCAAATCAAAATGGGCTTTTAGTTTGAATTTGAGAAAAAACCGAGCTTGAAAGGCACTCGATATTCGCTTAGCAAACGCTCCTTTCAGGTCACATGATGAGTCTTTATGTAAAGGGGCCATTTTTATATCGAGGCTTTTGCAACGTCGTAGATGGGTTTCTCATCAAAATAATAGTATGTCTTCGTTGCTTTGTACACGAATAAATTAAATTCGCTGCTTGCAGGCCACCACACGAAACCTCGGCATATACCCAGGGGTTTCCTTGTGTCAAGTGAACGTTATTATGTCATGCAAATTGTGAAAACTTCCGTAGACGTGTGAATGCACACATGATGGCTAGGCACTAGGGCTTAGTGGATATTTTTGAAGGGATCTAACGGCTCTTCTGGACACACTCGTTACTATAATCGAAATGTTCGAACTTGTGCGCACCGCAGTATTTAGTATGGTTCGCAGTGGTCACCTTCTATGCCGGCAAGACTCGGTCCTTCCAAAACGCAGCCTCTCGCCGTCAACCTTCCAAGGTTCGGCGGGCAACTTAAAACGTCGACAGGTACGATCAAGGCCGACATGGAGCGCCTTGGCTTGCAGTCCGTCTACGCTGAGCAAAAAATATGCTCCCACCTTGCCGATTCTGACGACGACGAAGACTACACCGTCGGCTTCCTGGTCGTAGTAATAATGATGATAAAGCTGTCCCATTGTAAGCGCGTTTGTGCCGTGCATCTTTGACATTTGAATTGTGCGCAAAGAATTGCTCTTTGCATTCACCGAGGATGGTGGATTTTGTATTCATTAAGTCACCCAGACAAAACCCATTTCTCTTCTCTATGCCACCAAAAAGGCATTCAAATGAGCAACTGAATCGTAATTTATTACGATGTCTTGCTGCCCTCGTTTAGATATATACTTGACCAAAATGGACATCATCATTCTCATCTTCTGGGTCTCGTTTTTCAGCAGCCATTTGTACCCAATTCTGGAAAAACCCATCATTTTAAATCGCTATTTTTAGTCTTAACACGGTTTTATTTATCTCCCCCCACCCATCTTTATCTTCTGCCATTCTGTCCCATTAAAAGCAGCTTTCCTCCCAACCGAATCACCCTCCCGCCCTCACTTCTACGTTGGCCGATTTTGGTTTCAGCCCATCCAAACAGAAGAGCGTCTTCTTCTACTTCGCACAAAAATTGCCAACGGTTACCGGCTTGTTCTTGAGCGCTGCGTGAGAGGTCGGTCTGTTGTTTCTGGCATTTCAGGACGCCGCCACCCGTTCACGGAAGCTGGCTCACCCCCTCGATGTAAATGTACCCGTTCAATTACGGCCTTTCGTAGTTATCCCGGACCTACCAAAACATAATCTCGATCTCAGCCAACGAGTGTCGTACTGTCTCACATTCTATGTTGTATTTTAATGGCCTAGTGTGGGCGCGATGGAATGCATTGTGCTATCTGGGACGCGCTTGTAGGGGCCGTGGTTGAATCACCAGACTCCACCATACCACCCCCTCGACGTTTCATCGGTTGGAGATTAATTGGACATCGTGTGAGTAATCCCGTTGTCCAGAGCCTTAACGGATGACGCTCCCTTCTGTCGCAACGAAAAGGTGGACTTATTTAGCCATAGACAGGCTACTCCAAATCGTTCGTCTGGGAGCACACACACACACGGTGTAAATTCGATTTGTCGTAAAATAAACAAGGAGAGTCCTCAGTGGCTAGATTCAAAGTCTGGAAACCGAAATTCTGGAGGATTTTGTGACTCCCAAACATCTGCCGACGTGTTGTGAGTGGCAGTGAACGGCTTACACGACTATCGGCGAGATCTGGGAACCAATGAGGCGAGGGAAGCTGTGACTCGTCTGTCACAGAGGGTCGGGGGGTGGGGTTAGGGGGAAGAAATACAAGTGGTCCCCGGTTTTATTCATTTTTGATTCGCCGACGACAACGTTTCGGCTACATTTAATTATCCCAATTTGCCAACATGCCCAAATCATTAGCATCTTGGCATCTCGGCTTCCTTCTTGTCCCGATACGAATTTCGATTCTTAAGACACGCGCGTAAACAGCCACCAACTCAAACAGTTGATGGATGCGTTGGTGAAGGCATGTGGCATGTTACTGTGGTGTTCAACTGGCATTTGATTCGGCGACGTCAAAATTCCAGGTCAGGCTACCACGGCTGGCACTGTTAAAATATTTCCAAGAATCCTCATGGCCGACCCTCATGAAGCCAGTTTTTTCCTTTAGTGTTTTTTTTGGAAGAGATGTCAAAGTTTAGGTTCCACTAAGTGGAGATGCCATGTGGCCTGCGTCCGCGTCTTCTGGTTCGTCAATTCCGGTGCCTTGGGCGGCCGCAATTGTGCTTTCGGGGCCTTTATTCCCTTCTCTGCCAATTTCACCTCGTCGTTTATATTTACCAGAATTTATTCCTCTGGATTTGTTTTCAATTCCCCGAACTCATTGAAAAGGAAGATTCGAGAAAGGGCATCAAGCGATTATGCCTCCACCCCTCCCCGCGAAAGCGTCCCTTTTATTTGTTTTCCACATTTTAACGCGGAACAGTTTGGTCCTCGCGGCATAGATAATGCATTTTATCACGATTCCCCTCACAATACACAGTTCCCCGTAGTTTTCAAAGCCCCCCCCCGATGTTCTGAACCACCGTAGGTTTTTTGAGAGCATTATTTTCTAGTTTGCCATCTATCCGCTCAATCCAAGTTCATCCAGTGTCCATCGCCATCGCCATTTCACGGTCTCAATGCAAATCTCTCCGTCAGACCAATACCAAGACTGCACCGACTGCGTAGTAGCCATTCTCGTGCATCCTCCCTCTCTCCCTATTTTTCAGATGTTTAGACATAATGCCGATACCCAGCAACCTCCTCCCCCCCCCCTATAGGTATCTTCGCAATCAAAGCAAACGGCGCAATTTAGTCAGGCTGGGGTGGGATATTGCCTTCTTCTTTTGGAGCAAATGTTGGGTTTTTGTGATGAAGAAGAAGAAGAATGAAAGTGTTTACGCTCTCCACTTCTCTTCTGACTTTTACGGTTTTCTAGAACAGTTGCGAAATTAATATTTTGATGAATCCATGCCTGCACGTTTCGTCTCTATAAAAGTGCGCCCAGCCAAAACAGGATAACCCGGCTGCTTCATGGGGGTTTGCCATGAAGTTTCTTGGGAATGTGTTGCCAGGTGACGGCTTCCCCTGGCACCTGGGAATCGAACCTGGGTACCTCACCAACAGAGCGAGGATATTAACCACTAAACTAAGCCAAAATCCCCCCGGGCGACTTATAAGACCCCCAATTGGAGGCTAAGATGCTTCTATTAATGCTGCATCAAACTCCATTGTTACAAATAGCACCAAAATCATAAAAAATTAGGGGAATGTACTAAACGGAATAATACTCTGAGTATTCAAACTTGGATTACGCCGCTCTGTCCGATCATTCATACAACCATTAGTAATGTCTAAAAGGGAATTTATTGTATTCTCTAAACAAACGTGGATAGCGACGTCTCTCTCTCTATTGGATACTCCTTTGCCTGCTTCTCTCCGCAAACTAGTAATTCAGCATCGTTCCTCAGTCCGTATCGTTTCTCTTTTTTGACTGTACAATTTTCACAGAATCCCTGGATGATGAATCACGGCCTCGTCCCGAGAAGTTCGAATCAGCGATCCCCTATACACGGGGTTCCGTCCAATCGCTGTTCGCCATTGTCGCGCATGTTTTCTTCGTTGTCTCCCGGCATTTTTCTCTCAAAAACTGAACCCGTTGATGGAACGACTTTATCTGCTCCCAATTCCGGACGCAACGAGTGATTCCATGGGAATGTTCCTTTGCCCCATCATTTCCGGTTTCTCCGATAATTTAACACCCCACTTAGTCATCCATTGGGAGAAGTGAGCGGCTGTGGGGTGGTGAGGAGTGGCTCGGTCGGGCAATATATCGAACCAGGAGTCACCAAAGACTTGCAACGGAAGCAAGCGGTACTGAACTCGGATTTGTGACCAGAGAGGGTTTGTCTGCGTCATCCGCCTGATAGAAACCAGCCTGATTTCGGCGTGTGGACGGCGTGTCGGGTGTTGCAGCAGCGTGCCCTTCCTCTCATACAAGAGGATGAGCCGGCTTCTCGGGAATTTGGTACAAGTAGCGTCCCCTCTACCCCCTCGACAGTCGAGTGCATCCCACAAGGCATCTGTGCGATGGACTCGGGACCGCCTTCCTGGCCGTTGGATATTCGTATGGATCTCATCCTTAGGCTTTCGCGTCGTCCTCGGTTCGACCCCAGGGTCAACACAGACAGAGCGAGGATGCCAACGGCTAGACAAGTGTCTCGAATATTTGGGCGCATTGGGTTATCAATGCTGCCGAGTCACCTTGTGACACCGTTCGTGTTGCGCCCGGGCGGTTCTGCTCCCAAGATACCCAGCACCTCTAAGAGGAAGAGGAGGCCTTCTGTTGCGAGATAATGAGCCGACTTCATGGATGTCGAGATTAGAGAGGAGCTCGTGTTGTTTCTGGGGAATGAGCTACAGTTGGCGTCCCCAGAACCACCCGTCTTTATTCCGGGGGTGGTCCTAGCCTTGTATGTTTAGAGAGCCGCTGGTTGGTGAGGTCATAATTGGCTGAATTGATTGGCTGACTAATCCATGCGTTGGGCCAACAGTTGTCCAATCCCCTTTAAGGTCAGCATTGTCCTGTCATATGTGGGTTTAGAGTGAATACCTTAATGACGCGTGTGCCTGTAAACCGGACGCCACGTCATCCAGAATTTAACCAGCTCGAGTTCCACATGGCCGGCCGGCCCCTTTTGCTCTATGGTCGATGATGTGTTGGATGATGCAGCGGTCACTTCCACCTCGTCGAATGGCACTGGGGACGCCGCAACCTGTAAAATATTTCACGTGCAGCTTCTTGGGGCCAGAGGTGCGAGTTGAGTGTCAAGTGGAGACCACGGACCGGGCGCTACCCCGAGGCGTGATAGACCATTTTAACAAAGGTGCTTCTCCTCGCTAATACCCCAAACACAGGGTCTTCTTCTTCTGCCTCTTTCGGGTCGCCCGCATTCCTAAGAATCTTCCTGGAAATGCTGCAATCTACCTAACATGAGATGGCCGCCGCAGTCGCCTAAATGTCCGGCTAGCGGAAAGAAGCCAATAGGGGCTGCGTGGCATTGGTTATTCTTGCAGGCGAGAAGGTCAACTGTTTTGGTCGTGCGTGGGTTAACCGTCAATGTCGCGACTGCCATACATTGAAAAAGAACGCACGTTAATGGAAAAAATACACCTTTGCGACTAACTCTCAAGAATAGTATAACGTTTTCTAGCCCCCCCCCTTCACCAACCCAAAGCTCTCCCCCATGCCGTACTTGGGCCCGGATAACCATCCAATTCTAAATGCATTTAAAGAACATCTCTCTTTCTTCCATCTCGGTTTATTTTAAAGCTGACCTGGTTTCGGTTATGAACCAGCTTGGTCGTAGCCCCACCAATCGGAAGACGGGAGAATAGAAGGCGCTGGAGGTGTGATTTGGTGCAGAACAATAAGGTCAATCGGACAATGAGGGAGTTATGCGGAATGAGTCACACAATCGACTAGATTGTGACAAGACAGAATGTTGACAGCGGAGGGGGTACAAGCGAAGTGGTTACCTTATTTTGACGTCAACCGTGACTCGGTAGACTCACGAAAAAGTCGTTAGGGTTTTGGGAATCTGGAAGGTTTTTGGATGTAATGCCACCATCACGCTACATCCAGTTTTGCAATTTACACATTCATTTTCCAATGTCAATGCGTAGATAGTGAATTTGGGAAACGCCAGCCTCCAAGTCGTTGGATGTCAGGCGGCTACGCGCAGAACGATGTTTCCTTGTTTGTTTGTTCATCCAGGGAGTGTTTGAGTACCCGTGGTCTTGTTGTTGCAGGTTATTTTATTTGTCCAATTTGTGGACTTTTAATACGCGATTAGGTAAACGCAGTACCGATTAATGATGTGTCAATGAGGCAGGGTTTAAGGAAACGGCCTGGCACTGTGCAGTTTATCTCCAAACAGTTAATTTATGCATTACCCAAATGATCGACACATCGCTTGGCGTGGAGGGCAGTCCGTTGGATAGTTTCGGAGGCATTGCTAAAAATCAACGTTCACCCACCGCCCACCACCATCCTACTAACAATCTGCAATTTGTACTTCATCCTTTTTTGACCACATCTCGCGCACCCTCGAGACATCGACCCTTCCACATATGACTCACCAGCCAGCTGTGTCAACCTTTCTGCAGTGTTTTACGCCGACCAGACAGGCCAGACCAGACCACCGTTGTCGGAGCGATAGACAACTAATAGTTTTAGTGTTTGGGCCTGCAGTCAGTCTACGGAGTGTGACGCCGGAACCAGACCCAGGCCTGACCTTCGACCTCACAAGGCTGCAAACAAGCAGCACACCTGCCTTTAATAAAATGCGTGTAATTGCTTTTCTAAGGTTATGGCGACCACGATTCGGAAACAAAGCATTTATTCCTGACAATAAAAAACCCGGAAACACGTGATCTCCACGAGGGGGGCTGGGGAGGGGTCCTCTGTCGCGTCCGCGTGATGATTGTGATGATTGATCGCCAGGTTGGGCTTTCTGATTGACTCACTTGAGTGGCCAATAGTTGACGAGGTGTCACGACAAATAGTCTACCCCGTCTCGGTAGGTCTATTTTCCCGGACTTTGACCACTGCTGACCACTGCATGTGCAAATGGCAGAGGTGTTTCTGCGCGTTTTGTTGCGACGATTGGTGCTGTTGCAAAGTCACCCACAGACTCGGAGAGGGCTGCTTCGCGCACTCAGCATCAACATCATCACTGGAGTGGTGATGTCGGTGGAGTGCAACCCCAGCGGCCACTCAAACTCCCAAGAAGTCTCCCGTTTGTTAGCACTGGTCGTGTGCTACTGGGTTTTTGAGTAGCACCTCCGGTCTGCAATGCCAATTTCGTTCCAATTTCCAGGTTTTTGGTTCTCCACCTGACACCCCACACTTCAGCGGCCACCCCCACCCATACAACGCTAGGCAGGCGGGTTAATCCAGGTCCAGGGAGTCTCCCGTTCGCCCAGCATGAGTAAGCAGATCCCGGTAGCCGACTGGGTGTAGGAGGAGGCGACCAATTTCCTGCTGCCGTCACGCAAATGTCCTTAACGGCGACATCCCTGAAGCCGGACCATCCGGTTCGTCTACCAAGAGACGGAGTGTTAATGACGGCGTCACTAGGCCAAGCGGCGGGGAGATTATTTTGTAAATAACGCAACAAATGTAGCATGACCACCAACATAAAATCACCATTTTGGGATTTTCGGATGCATTTTTGTGCATCCCTACCGCGTTTCTATAGCCGTTTCCTATCATTTGTAAATAAACTGACATCCTTTGATCTTAATTCTTCGTTTCACCAGCACAGGCAGTAAACCATTTTCGTATGTACCATTGCAACGAATACGGAATGTTTTGGCCCGCGTAACCACAATTAAGAGTAAAAATAATAAACCATCGTTTTTACTTATTGGGTCGGATAGCCCAGCATTGAGGTGTAACACTGTTATGTCCATTGATGGGTGTCATTTCGTATTTTTATGGGGTTTAGGGTGGGTTGGATACAGTAGACCAATAGGCGAATGTGTGGGTGGTGATGTTTACCCAGCCATGTTTACCGCTAGCTACATACTTTTAGATAAACGCGTGGGGTGAATTGATACAAATATAACAGAGTTTCGTGGAGAATAAAGCGGTTCCCCAACAAATGCGAACCCCCATTAGGTTCTCCTACTGTCACATCTGTCCGCCTGTTGTCGGTGGGCCCCCCCACCACCGTTACGACGTCGACTGCAGACAATTTATTGTTTAATTGGAACCGGTGGAATGTCCACCATCGCCACTTATCGCCTACAAACATAATCGCGCATATAAAACGCGAAATAACTAAATTCAATGTATCGAATTTGGTGTGTGACGTGCGTTGCTGGAACCGATCGCTGCCTTGGAATAGACACGGCAGTAGGCGCAATGCCCCAGTTGGTACAGTTACTGTGCGACGCTCGTTGGATACTTTCTTGGACCCGTTCCAACAGAATTTAGCCCCCTAATCCCCAGTATCTCGTAAAGGAGGGAAAAAAAGTTTAAGAAGAAGAAGAAGAAGCAGGATTATCGTGCACATTTTCTTGTTACTACACCTGGAATCAGTCTTCGGGGAGTCGGGAGCTTCTCAGAATCCCCCGGTGACTCTTCAGCAGCATGGATAGTTGCCAAGCGTCTCAGTTGTAGACATTGCGGTAATGTGCCGGCAGGAATAATCCCTGTTAAGGGCTCTTGGCAACACCACAAGTAAAACTTACGCCTGTGTTGAATTACAACAAAGAGCGATGGTAAACAGCTTTATTGTGCATCTCGTTTGAGCATCTCGTGCTGACCTCACAGTGCCCCGCACCTCTGCTCGTGATTGAACACGTGAAGGTCGCCTTCCTCCGCCTATAATTTTGAGCGTAGCGCAAGCGGCCAGAGGTCACCCTCTTTTGAGGTCACATGATTCCGCAAAGTTGATGAAAATCGCCAAACAGCTGCAGTGGTGTCGACGTCATAACTCAGCAATTGTTGCAGTCTAAATCTTTCTTTTGGTATCCCCTTTTGGTGGATCGGGATCAGTCCACTTGCAGGAGATATGTCTGAGGAATGGGCGATTTTCGTTGCGTGTTTCAGTCATAATAATGCCCCAACTAGTAAAATTAGCACAGCAGAACAACAAGGCATTTGGGGAAAGGGGACATCTGTGAGCGAATGCCTCCTCCTCCTCCTCCTCCTCCTCCTCCTCCTCCTCCTCCTCCCCCTCCTCCTCCTCCCTCCTCCTCCTCCTCCTCCCTCCTCCTCCTCCTCCTCCTCCTCCTCCTCCTCCTCCTCCTCCTCTCCTCCTCCTCCTCCTCCTCCTCCTCCTCCCAGCGGTTTCGACCACCAAGGAGGCTCCTCTCATTTATTGTTTTTTCTGTTCCAGTTCCACACGAATTACCGTCTCAGCATGGGCTCCGTCTTCCATTCCCTGGCCCTTCAACCCGACGAAACAGTCACAGTGACCAAGTATCAGGCTAAGTGAGTCGTCGGCTTATTTAATATCACGATTACTTCCATGTACCCACACACCCACCCCTCCTTGTTAAGTTAAAAGGCACCCACCCAGATGTCACCCACTTTCATACGATAAAAAGGTTTCCAGCCAAGAGGCACTAATTGTATCGGCAGAAGTCTCCCGAGGGCGAGCGATTTAAAGTCACAAACCCCGCCCTCCGTTTAACTGTCCACATTCAATTATCAGTGTGGTTGGACATAGCTTACCCCTGGCCAGTGGGCGGAATTCCACCCCCAACGGTTCCCAATGACGACCAAGCCAGAAGATGGGCGTCCTCGTAATCCGATACATGTCAACAAATTTCAACGTTTGAAGAAATTTCACGCCATCGCCGCAGCGTCCACCTCCCCCCCCTACCCTGCAGGTCTTAGATTGGACGAGAATAATTGTCGGAAGCCAATCACCTTACAATATAACCGCATTAAAGCAATCTTGGTATACTGAGAAGTGAATGGTACTATAAATTTTCAGACGACGACAAACGCCCACGATTACTTATCCGTTTTCGTGTGGCTTTATTGAAGTTTCCATGAAAAGGTTCGGGACCAGACGGAAGCCTCCAAGCTTATTTTCCGGAGTCGAACCCAGGTCCTCTCTCGAACACAAGGGTATACTGACCGCTACACCGCTGGGCCACTATTCCTCCGCCTTTGTATAACGCCCTTTTACAAATCAATCATCGATAGCTGTAATTCCCTCTCCCTTTGCTGTCCCCTTTGAGGTGTGGACGGTTTTGGTCCTCTCGTTCGTTACAGCCACCAATCACCGTGCAGCACTGCCTGCTACGCAACACTGGGTGGCCTCGAAGCAGCTGTCCGGTTTTTCCCAATGAATTGATTAATTACTTATCCTGTTAACCTGTTCTGCCCTACCAACGCGTATTGTTCTACAAATTAGTTTTACGGGATGCCTATATGGTGTTTGGAGTGCATCCGCGTTTGTGCTCGCGAATGGCTTTGGTCTTTTTGATGACCGCACCATCAAAAGTGTTGGGCGAAATGCGCACTGTTTTGGGGTTTTGTGCCTTGTGTGGCTGTCAGGCTGAATACCTCTGAAGGTGTTTCTCAATTTCCAAAAGATTCAAAGCAGAATAGAACATCGCAGGAGCCTTGGGCGTTTTTGTGACTTTGAGCTCCCGCTGCCCCCACCTCTATCCGCAAATGAGGATCCGTTTTATTTATCGAACACTGTTCGAATCCTGAACATGTTGTGGTCCTCGTGGTCAGATAGCGCGAGGCGTGGACACGGCGCGTCGAAGATGCCAGAAAGTGGACGAAAGTATTCGACGAATTTCTGCTTCGCACTGATGCAGCCAACGCTGCAACGACGCTATAAGACGTCGCTGTTAACACATCGAGAACACGTGGATTTGTACCGTCAAAGCGGATGTTCCTGCTGTCTGTCTAGGTAGTGCGCCGCTGGAGCCAGAACTAAACTTCCATCTGCTCCGAGAAGACTTCCGATCGCAGTGCGTGGACGGCATCAATCTGCGATATGCACGAAACCGGATCACAAAACAAGCAAGTTGAATGTGAATTACCTCGGAGAATGATCTGGCCTCGGTCACATCCATCACGTTCGCCTTCTGCCCTCTTCTGTCGTCGGCCGAACTTCCTCTCCAATCAGCCGTTGCCGATTCTACCTCGTGTTATCTGCGCGTCTGACAGATGAGGCGGTTTCTGCTTGTGACACGCAGAGGCGTCTGGGAGAGTCCCAGCTGCGTCCACTCGCGACCTGTAAGACAGACGTCAATTCCCAGCAGTGAGATTCCCAGCCGAGCTGTGGTAAAAGAAGAGAAATCGTTGGGTGGAGGTCTTTCGAGTCAAAAAAATGTTAAATAAGTTCGAAGCACTGACAAAGGGGACAGTTAAAACACCAATAACCTAGGATTGGCCGACTCTTTATAACCACCACAGCAGGAGGTAGCGGAACCTGGAAACAGACCACAACAGACCAAAATTAACCCCCCTCCACTCGCAGCATCGGCTTTTCCACCCCGTGGCCCCCAACTCCCACATACAACAGATACTGCACGGGTGAGTGTTGGGTGTCGAAGTAGCTGACGGAATGGTGGTATTTGGGTTGTTTCCCACGGGTCGGGACAGTTATCGAAGCAGACTGCCAAAGGTGTCACAACCTTCCTTTTTTCCTCCGCCCCCCCCACCCCAACGCAGACGGTCGCAGAAGAACGAGAACTTCGTGACCAATTACCGCTACGCCCTGCAGGTACCCGACAACCGCGGTCTCTACTTTCCGCTGGAGGTCACCTTCAAGAACCGCCTCGTGACCGCCTTCAACTGGAGCTACCTGGACAACCTGGTGGCCACCCACGGGGTCAACGAGTCGTACGACCTTGTGGCGGTGGGTCAAATCGATAATTATTGTGTGGGAGTGATGGGCTGATGGAGAGGGGTTTGCTTTTTTCGAGGTTTTCGAGCAAGGCGCCCTCAATACGATCTCAGATTTATAAACTTATAAATGTATATGCAGGTCGTGGAAAATATGTGATCTCTCGCTCTTACTGGTAAAATTAATAGTTGATCAGAAATGACCACGCTCTCGACTTGTGTGGGGGCAGAATATTCGAGAACCATTTCGTGTCCACCTTGTAAAACGTTTTAGGTACAGATAGTCAGGTTATGTGGGTAGGTTCTCCTAGACCCAACACCACCAACACTGTTGAATTCGATACTCTATAATCAATAACCTCGTTTTCGGTTCAAGGGTGTGTCGAATGTTCCAGAACGAGTTCCATAATGTTCCAGAACATTGCGTGTCTCCATTTCAATGGGTGTTGGGGGGAAATGGTATATTTTGCCTAATTTATTGAAATAGGAAGGGCGCCACCCAGAAAATTCTAAATAATAATCACGTGACCGTTTGATTGGAGGACGGTCTCGTCACTCTGTAGTCGTGAACTTTGTAGTCGCCAACAAGACACACCGTCAATGATCCAATTAAAATCTTGAAATGAAAAATAAATCACTTGATTGCCTTCATTGTGTTAATTAATTCACAGAATCCCTAAATTCTTCTCTTTTTTTGGAGTCTCCGAATATTGCTTCTTGTTTACAGTCTAGCTGCCTCATTTGTGGTCTGATTAATTATAGATAGGCAGTCTGCGGTCTGTCCAATCTCCCCCCTCTACCGTTCTGCATAACGACCAGTCTTAGAGATCGGCTCAGCCCGGCCCGGCCCGGCATATCTAATAAGCTCAGTCGTCCAGGCTAATAATTATGCAATCACAGGTCTCTAACAGCGCTCTCCCCCGCTTCTTCTGTCCTCTATTGTTGTCCGCGCATACCAGGAAGCAGCCGTCGACTTTCTCGTAGACACGGCCATTACTGGCAGGAGCTTCCTAGTTGTCCTAGTCGTCGATTTCCTCATTTTTCTCGATGTTAATATAGAATGGATTAAGAAACACCAAAACGCACCATACGTTGCACGTCGATTTAGGAAGTCCGTGATTCAGCACGGCTCGAGCTCGTTAAAACAAAAACCCATTCGACTAGCGCATCGTTGAGGTAGATTGGCTGGGAGTTTTGTTTGGAGCACGTCGAGGCTACTTCGCTCTTCCGTGTGTGTTCATCTCCAGCCCGACGGCCTTTGCGCAGTGATTTATATAAGTTACAAGTTATACAAGTCGCATAAATGCCTCCAGATGGGCAGTGCCAATCACGCGTCCATACCGTGAATGTAACATCGTGAAGCAACATCCCCTATGACATAAAAGCCACCCCACCACCCACATCATTTCGTTCTTGCTAATGACACCTCGTTTATTGGCTCCCATTTATCAGAACGGGTTTTTTTCTCAAGAGATCACTACAGGTTTGTAAGACTTAAAACCTTTTATTTCCTGAGCATAGTGCTGTATATATTTAAAAAAAACGGTTTAAAACAATGCGTGCGTCAATCAGACAACCCGGTGGTGACTGCCTTACTCCAAAGTTGGGCGAGCCGAGGAGTAATCGTGTCTGTCTTTGAATTCACACACGCACACGAATAGGTCAGTGAAATTTACCAGCGTATTCAGAGGAGATGTCTGAGGGATATCTCCTCAAAGATGACTCAACGATCAGAAAGGAGGCGGTTCTGTTCGATCACCTGCATCTACCGCACTGCAAGATTTGCTCTCCCTCCAGACCTGGAAGCTGCTGATTTTATAGGGGTCTCCTTATGGTTGTTTTTTGGGCGAGGTGAAATTGGATTTTCATTTTTATTGTTAAAATGGTCACCTATTAATTAAACAATTAATTCGCCTATTGATTAAACTATTAATTCACACATTACGTCGACAATTTGCGGAATCTCTCGTACGGAAGCGATGAAGACACGCGTGGTTACAAAACGGTTATTTATACATCAAGCCAGACGCTTCCTAAGAGTTAATGTAACAAGGGGAGATGGCTCGTAATACGCCGAATTAATTACCAAGCTATTGTCGTTACACAATAAGCCTAACACACTGAGTTATAGTCGCCGAGTTTACTTCGAAAGCATTTAATCACGTGCTGATCGGCCAATCCGTTCGAGTTAGTGCCATAATATTAGAGGGGGAAATGGTTCATTCAAACAAAGGATGACAGTAAGAATATATGGGAAGCTGAACGGAAACGAACAAGATTTATAAATTACAAAATGATTTGGAAAGAATTAATACAATTAATCAGCAGCTTCAATAACACCGCGGATTTGCACCTCTATAGAAGACGATTTTGTGGTTGATGTCGCAGAATCGGTGGTAGATTCTGTGGCTTTTGTTCGGAGAAGGGTGGTATGGTTTTTGTGGCCTTATTCTCGTTAATCCTATAAAATTACCGTGGGTGTAAGATGGAGAGTCTTTAAGAATGAGTCTTCCTCACAGAGGACTGGGAACGTTTCTGCGTATTTAGGTGTCCTTTCGAGGCACCTAACAGCCTAACTCCAGTTTCTCGGGTTTAAAAACCGATTCCCAGGGATGCACAGGAGGACAAATGTTTTGTTTACTACGCCAGTAACCCACGATCGTGATCGCCGCAAACCTCCAACAACCCGCCCCCCCCTCCCGGGTTAGGCGTTCTGCGAATGGTTTCCTCGACATGCGTTTCCGTGGGAGCATACAAAAGCCGTTTCCTCCAACATACGAATGCTGCTGCTGCTGTAGCAGATTGCAAATTTTGTCTTGGATTCCGTTTTACAGAAACCAATTTTGTTGCCATTGTTTTCATACCATTTTCTGCGCTCTAGTTCCTCTCTGTGTTGTTAGTGGGCGTGATTCTGTTGCACGACTGGAGACGACTGTTTCCACTCATCCCGTTACTATTTCTCCGGCGCAGTGTTGCTGGGGGTGGGGGGCTCTGATTGTTCCTTGCGCTGGCACGTCCCCCGAAGGTCGAATCTAGGATCCCCGTTGCCTCATTTACCACAAGTCTGCTTGCTTGCTGTGTCCACCTATCAACCTCTGCTGGAGGATAACTGACTTCGTGGATGTCGCTGGAGGACAAGCAGCCTCGCTGATTTCAATCGTCCACGCACTCCAGTTGGAGTTCAGGTTGGAGCAGAGGGTTGTCCAGTTCTGTTGCCAGCGAAGCACCCGGTAGACATCCCTCAGAACCCATCAGCGCCCCACGTCTGCTTTGACGGTGCCAATCCAAATTTGCACTAGACCGCCGCTCCGGTGACTGGTGGATACGAAAGACAGGTTTGTAAGCCCCGTCGTTGTCTGCCCGTCGTAAAACGTGACCGCTCGATAGGTGGCGGTGAGGGTTAGGGAACGTCGAAGCAATTGATGACTGCGAGGGTTTATTTTAACATCCTGTTTAGGTCAGATTACAGTACCTCTACTAAGGGCTGCTAATTGGATCTTACGACCATTCTCGAATTGTTTTCTTCAACAAGTTGCCCTAATCCCCATTAGTAATGACGCCATATAATTCTGTCACTTAACTAGTGAGTCTCCGATTTCATCAACAACGATACTTTGATCCACAAAAGTTGACATCGGCTGACTGCAGCCTTGAAATCTGCCAACGGGTGTGTATTTCTGTCCACTTGAACACTCGAAATGGGCCACAAGACTTGGTATTCTACACTCAGCCCCACTCAGCGGACCGCCTGCTCTTTCTGAATCCACGGTGGTTGTGTGGCCAAGCACAAGGCCCGGGGGTTTGGGCCGAGAAGCGATGGAAACTGTGTGCCCTTCGTCGATTGGATCAGAAACCGGGAAGCCGGGGAATTGATAGGCTCCAGTTTTCGACCATCCTCCCTCCCGCCCACCCAAACACGAAAACACAAACCACATGGTCTTCTCTGTTGGGCGCGCGTGGCCGCGTTTTCCGACAACAGAGCCCACAAACGTAGTCCAAGGGGCTGCTGGCTTCTGTGCGCATCCCTCATCGAACCCCACCCTCGGTATCCACCAACTTTAGCCAGCATCCCGTGGAGTTTCTCGGTGTGGTTGTAGCCGCCGCATCCAGCCATCAAGCCATCCCCTTATTTTCTTCCCTCCCCGCAGAGTACGAGAGAGAGAGAGAGGGGAAGCTATGGGAGACAACTAGACGTGGTTTCCTAGCGAGGCGTGGTTCACCCCTTTTTTTAATTGTAAAACGGACTGCTCGATTGTGCCGCTGTCATTGAGCGCAGGCATTGGCGCGTTGTTTGTATGAATTAGAACCGCGCGGTTTTTCATATTCTTGCTGCCGATTTCGGTAGTGTCCGATTTATGGGGCCCTGTGATTGAAATCGGCGCTGATCGGCGCTTCGATTACCAGCATTGACCAGCATCGGTCGATCATGTTGGCAATGTCCATGAGTGCGGTTTTGTCGCCCGAGTACTTCGAGACGACCCGGTTTAAACTCGTGGAACCAAATAATAATAATAATGCTAGGAATCGCTTTATTCAAGTTCAAGAGGTCAACACCTTTCAGCATTAAAACTTTTGAATACTGCACGAGAAATGACTGGAAAAATAGGAAATTACCGAATCGAGGTGATATGCCACCGTTCTCTTGAGAATTAAGCGGAATGAAGTCTTGGAGAGTGAGGGCCCTTCGGAAATTCGTGTCGCGAGAATGGCGAGCAATGACGGTGTCTTGGATGGAGTAGGAAAAATAACAACGGTGGAACAGTGTTGTGTGCGGGTGTGGAGGTGCTCCAGGCATCCTTGGAGACCTTGTTACGATTTGACCTTCACCAAGTCGTCTGAAGCAGAGACGGTGGCATTTACCGAAGAGGCCATCCAGTGGCTGTGGTGCGTGTACTCCTTGAGGTGGTGGGCTTGAGGTGGTGGTGGTGGTGGTCTGGTCAAGCCAGTCTCACAGACGTGGCATGGGGTCGTCGTGTCGGGTAAGGATTTTCGCCATTCATTTGATGGACCAATGAGAAAAGTGTTACATAACAGAGCCGGTGGTCATTTCACATTCAAGCCACGCGCCTAATTATTTTTCCGGTCTTTATAGGGACTCAAATTCTGGCGCAGCCGATTTTTACTCATCCCGGCCTTCGGGGAGACCACCAAGCTGCTGTCTAGTGCTTTCAGAGAGTAGGTCATTGTCTTCATAATTGGAGGGCATGTTTAGGTCGTTGTGTGGCATCCGTGTTTTGCATTTTAAAGACATTTCTCCTTACCATTCGTGTGTGATTGCAATGCTTAGGCATCAATGTGAAATGAAAACGCCCCAGATCTCGCAAAGTCTCCTCGGGACCTCCGATAGCAGTCGATAAATGAAAGCCGATTCAACCGGATGACCCGTCAGGACACTCATCAAGCTGGGGGATTCTGACCACGTCCCAATCGCCCATAATAAGTAGGAGACGCAGTGATATATGGATAGGCATAATGACGACAACTTATGAATGGAGATATGAGATCAATTTGGGGCGAAAATGTGATGGGATGGTCCTTAAAACGGGTGAACTACCCGAGGGGAGAAAGTAGGGTGATGCTTGAGTCTCGATGAAGGCAGCTGTGACCGTGTGGTGTCCAGTGTGAGAGGGAAATCCTCCCCTCTTGGGGTGGCAGAGAGCGCGTTCCTCCACTCCTGGTGATCCACCTAGTAAGGGAATCTGACCAACCCGTGAAAAGAGTTTGGCCACACAAGGTGTTTTCCTATTGGCGCCTGCTGGGCATTGTGCGGGCTTGAATCCCCGTGGGATGTCCTGGTAAAACGCCGGCGTCTTCCACGGCTAACACCACCCAACGGCACAATCACCACCCCTTATCGTTTTCGCCTTTTAGTGGTGATGAGGCGTTGTTTGAGGCGGCCGTTTTGGTGTTGTTGCGATATTTGTTCGTTCGTTGGAGGATAAACGGGCTTCAGGGATGGTATTCCCTTGCTTACTTTTTGTTATCTTGACCTAGCACTCGAACCCAAGGTCAGCGATGAACTGAGCGAGCATGCTGTCCGCTGCACCACGCAACGGGATCAGCAGTAGATGCCAGACTGCATTTTGCGAATCATACATCGGTGTTGCTAATCCGCGAGATAACTGCTACTGTTTTTACTTCTACTACGGCCAGCTGCCAACTACTACTCGAACAAATAAGTAAAGGGGCTTCGGTCTTCACACGCCTGGCACACACATTTCCCACAAAGAAATTGGAAGTAGTCATCATCGACTGCGGTTGTGAATCCAGCCACCTGCTCTCACGCCTTGTCTGATGATGATGATGATGACGGTGGGGGGTGGCTGTTTGTTTCCCACATCAGGCATCTGCGAAAAAGAACAATTTCGCATCGACATTGCGTGGGACCTTTTGCCGCCGCCTCGGTAGGCGTTTTCCCCCATCCAGTCCCACTGTCTTCTCCAGAAGGTCCTTGACCAATGGGTCAACGAGATTCAGTCGACTAGCCGACGACCGTTACCCAAGCATTTTATAAGAATTCTGGAGGGAATTGTGTATAAAAGGCTTTTTGCTGTGACCACTACGTCGACCGTTTGATTGATTAGTTTATCCCCGTGCAAGTAAATGGCGACCTTATGTGGTAAAGTCCGTCTAGAGTCTAGACGGATGCGCGAGTCTTGGTTATGATTTTTTGTCTTGTTTTTTTGTCTTGTCCAGACGAAAAGGAAGTGGGACCAAGAAGGTGCGCTGCGACATCTATGAGGTGGGCCTGACAACCGCACACAGCTACGAGAGGCTCTGCGACAAGTTCATGACCTTCATAGAATCCCTGAACCGTATCCGGCGCGCGAGTACTGCTCACAAGGCAAAACAGGTCGGTTTCGGTTTAAAAAATACCGCGCTCGTTTTCGCGTACGTCAGAGAATCGATCGAGCTCGCTATTATTAGAGCTTGGCCAGCGTTCCTTTTGTCCATATCGGGGCGTTGTTGTTGGACGGTCTCTGTGAATGGCTCCGGGTGCTCCTGTCCAGACCCCCAGAGGTGAGGTTGTATTTATATTTGTCACAAGTGCGTTGAATTCGAATCACATGAATCGGACGTGATCGGAGGGACCCCCTACGCGTGTCTGCCCCTCGCCTACCTACCCCGATTCCTTGGGTAATTCTCAGAAGCGCTCTCTCTTTTAGCCCTACCCAACCTTCCCCCTTCTAGCAGAACTCCACCGAAAGTACGTTAACGCATGAGCACACACCAGGCGGGTAAATGGTCTTCTGCGGCTTGCGTATTTATTTCACGACTACCCTTACGCCTATTCCGATAGGAGCGAGAACATAACCGATAAACGGGACAGGGTGGGGGCCTGAGTTGCAGATGTGGCTCTTCTCCGCATTCTTGGTAAAGTGCGGCTGCTGCAGCTGCGGCGGCGGCCACTTCCTCCTCCTCCTCCTCCTCCTCCTCCTCCTCCTCCTCCTCCTCCTCCTCCTCCTCTTCCTCTTCCTCCTCGGGTGGCACTGCTTCAGACTCCACCACCTGTAGAATATTCCGTGGAATCTTCGTCAAATTGTCATCCATACGCATTTGGGGGTCCTGGTTGGGCCTGTCTGCTGTGGGGCGCTATTATATTGATTTAGGGGTAGTGGGGGTTAGGTCACACCATTAATTAGCAGCAGCTGTTTCATACGGAGGGTTTGACGGGAATTTTGAGCGTGTTTGATTGTTCAATTGATTGACTCTGTCGGATTCGACAGCTCACTGGGTCCGAGAAAAAGAGCAGCAGCAATTGGCCTGTGTCGTCTAGACTCGCCTTGATAAAGAGCCCCCTTAAATCACAAGGCACCTGCCAAAACTCTGGGTTCAGCTGTATAGCCAGTTCCATGCAGATGGGGTTAAGGAAGATGCAGGGTCCAACAAGGCGGATCTGTTCTACAATTCGATCGAGGTCAGATCGAAGACCTCCATGTCCCCAGTTTCCTTTTAACGAATTCCTAATCTAGTGAAGTTGGCTTGTGTAGGCGAGAGGAACCGCAAATGCCAACATTTCGTTCGGGTTCATGCGGAATGGGAATTATTCCCCGGAATTTTTCGCCTCAGGACGAAACGGAATGGCATTCCGGAGACAACGAGGGCGAATGGCCTTCTACTCGAATAACTGCGCATTTTCGGCATCGTGACGGAGCAGAGATTTACACTTTAACATCCAATCACCCGAACCAATCTGCCGAAAACGTCTTCCCCTGAGAGAGAAAGCGAGAGAGAGCGTCCCCGCCGTTGCTTGGATAACTTGCTTGGGCTTTCCTTCGTTTTGAGTAAAACTAATAATTTAAATGGCTAAACCAGTCCGAAGGCGTGTCCGTTTCCGCCACCTTCCACCTAAAAATAAACCTTTTATCTATCTTCATTTTGGCGTCTTGACCACTGTCTACAAATAACGAACTGTTGGGACCATTTTTCGCAGATGTTCTATTCTCTCGGTCGCATGGGTGACTGGTCGGGGTCATTTTTTAATCAGGCTTTCGCGTTTCCGACGGTATCTGTGGGTGTGCGTTCTGCTATTAATAGATGTTACGAGGCTCGTCATCGCAGTCAGCACAAAGACGGCCTACCAGTGCAATCTGGATCGGCCCCAATTGCATTCGAGACAATGCGGCCAAAAACACGCGTCAGTGCAAACACGAGACCAAGGATTTGGCCATAGAACTGCGAGTCATTCCACGTCCGATGTTTCCTACGCTAGCTTTTTTAAACGCTTCCCCTTTAATGAAGAAAGAGAAGAATTCTTCAGCGTTTTGGGCCAATGGGGAGATAACATACGGGCTCCCAGACTGTGATAAGTATGTGAGATATATCAGCCGCATCTGACCGGTCACGTTTGGCAAAGCCTCCCAAGTCGGGGGTGTGTCCTCGAGTCTAATGATGTGGCTGGATCCGGCGTGGCTGTCCACTCTTGTGCAACAGCCTCGACTGCAGTGGTGTGGCCCCGTTGTCCGTCAGTCAGACACGGCGATTTCGAACCCGGTTGCCCAGGTTAGCGCTGTCGGAGCGGCGAGCAGCCCAACACCTCGAATGTCACCGTCAAATCGGACGTGGGCGATTGAGCCCGATCTGACCTCCGATTGTAAAGCAGGCAGGCTTATCGTACCGGGCACTAGGGATCCTGGGCTCAACCTACGTGTTACGAGTCTGGAAAAAGAGGCACTAGGGATCCTGGAGTCAACCTGTCCGAGAATTTTCCGTGATGATGATGGCAATTTAGAGGGCCATTAATTTGCAAGCAGTGTGTATATTTGTTTATGCAAGACGGAGCCTTCCATCCCATATTGTCTACCTGTTTTACAAATGGCTACACCGTTTCCCCCAAAGCCTGTATAAAATGTTGTGTGACACTTGCAATTCAAGCTTTAGTAAGCCCCTGTTATTGCACGCGCGATTCGTCCCTGCTATTCTGCAAAACCCCATTTCACCCGTCTTTTAAATAATATAATAACTACTCGTATATTCGAGTAACCCCGTTTTCCCCGATATTGCAGTTGCCTTTTCGACGTCAGATGTCTGTCGACGAAGTACGTTGCGCCCATAACGCCTTGTGCCAATGCATTATTTGTGTTTGATCCGGATAGAAAATTGAGATGTTTTACTGTAGGCTCCGCGATTGCTAACTTGTACGGTTCCAGTTCCTGCAGTTCGATTTTTTCTGGATCGCTCACCGCGTGGCGATAACACACCTGTAAGATAATCCAACACTCCACTAATTTGCGTTTCTAACACCCAGCTTTCATTGACATGTCATCTTCTTTATTAAAAAATATGCTTCACATTTGTCACTCCCCATACGCTAACTGCACACAGCACCGTTTTAATTTAGGACTTCAGCCGCGAATTGGCGCAAGATACTCGTTTTTATTATGAAAATGCGGTTCTAGAAGTAATGCTTGGAAAGCTACTAGCAAACCTAAGCGTTTCAATCTTCTGGGCCTATTGAGGGTTTAAAATCCGATTTATTATCGGTTTGTCGGTGCGACATTAACCTCAGTCAATCACAAACACTACATTTGTTGTGAGTCTCTATACTGAGTTATTCATTCGATATTTTGAGTTTTGTGCCATAATAATTGAGGGAAAAACGTTTAATTTAAACAAAGAATTACAGAAAGTTCAAAGTTGTAAAATGTACCACGAAGACCAAAACTATTTGCCTTTTAAAATTTGCAAAATTAAATTGGTTCCTTACAATCCCCCTGATGTGATGTGATCGAATTAGTTCGGGAAAATGGTACTAAAAACACGTAAAGAATTGTTTAAAATGTGGATTAACAAGGTAAAATCTCTACAAAGGCGAATATACCCACCGAAAAGTATCAATTCGCGATTTTACATTCCCATTTCGTCTCGATATTCAATGGCCCAATTCGCTTTTATCGCAATTGCCAAACGCAATGTGATTGGTGGAGGCAATGGATTGTCTGACACGCCCATCTGATTGGTTTATTGGACGACAAGCGACCCGGCGTCACCGCTTTCATTTATAAACGCTTCTCACCTCCGCTTACACAAAGTCTCCGCTTCTTATTGCAACAATAAAGAAGGATTTACATTCGCGCCGTTTTATTTGCGTGCCACAACCACAAGTTAACGCCCAGCTAAAAACAACCATTATTTTACTTCCATTCGGTGCAATCTCGATAAATATGGCTGCTGCCACCACAATGGTCCCTTCAATCTCCTATCCAAAGTAGTCAGGTATCTTCTACGGCGATACTTGTCGCCTCACTGGGAAACATTGCCATAAGTGGCTAAACCCGGTGGTGCTTTTGTAGTACATGATGGAGCAGCCGTGCGAATTGCCTCGACAACGCCAGGACTCCGGTGGTGGAGGAGGAACTCCAAGCGCCAGCGATGCCCACTCCCCGCGACCCGCGACCCCAGTCTCCAAACCTACAACGACCGCACACCGACGCCCCGCCACCCACCTGGCCCCCCCCTCCTTCATTTGGGAGGCCTCGGAGAGCAGCGCCGCACTCTCCGCCAACCCCACCGCCATCTCCTCCCTCCTCACCCCGCCGCCGTCGCCCGTCGCCATCGCATCTTCTGCCCAGTTGCCGACGGCCGCCGGAAATCTGCCAACAAATCCGACAACTCTGCCAACCGCCCAGTTGTCCACGCAATCAGAGCACATGAAGGTCATGGCCGCGATGCTGGATTCCGAGTAAGTGGGTGTTGGGGGGGGGCGGTTGAATGATTGCCCTCAGATTGTCTCAGGTATATTGGCGCGCTGGATGGACGTGGCGCTTTGCCTCGAGCATGTTTTGAAAGACGTCCTCACTGACGACTCTGTGTTGATTCGGCCGATGTTGGCAAACCTTGCGTGCACCTTTCACTTGCTGCCTTTCAGATCGGGAGTTCCGTTTGTAACGGGCAGCCCGGCCTTTCCCAAACACACCTTCTGTTCGTACGATCTGACGCAGTGGCTGCGGAAATCCCTGGTGGACATTTTTTCCGTCGAATCTGCGGTCAACTACGCGCAGGTCAGTCGATTTGCCAGGTTCAGTTGAACGCAGCCAAGTTGGGGAGCGTAGTCTGCGGAACCCTGTCTGGTGTGACCAATCACCCAGTGGGAATCGCAAATTACAACCGTTCTTAAACGCCACTTTCTTCGTACAAGTCCTAACTATTTCGATTGGGACAAGGTTAACAAGTGTATATCACGTTTTGCCTGGTTTCGAAATTGACGGAACAGGTAAGTGCATGCAACAAGGTGGTACTTCACCAGGGGAGCCTTTCTGGAAAGCGACTGGATGACCCGATGGTGTAGCGATCAGCATCCTCACTCTATCGCTGAGGCACCCGGGTATCCAGGCACCCACCTAGAGGGGGGGGGCACATGGCCGATTCTCATCATCTAGGAGGAGATGCGACAGCGATTGGAAGCTGTCCCATCGACCGCGAGACCTAAGAGACCATAGTGGACTGTCTGGCGTGCCACTCTCGGCGTGGTAATTTCGCGTTTGATTTTGGCACTCACCTCTAGCTCGTGCCCCCCAGAAGCTGTAGCCGGTTGTACCAAAAACTATCTGTAAATCTCCCACTATCGCTGGGTACAGCGGGGTCCCCGCGGGCTCGCCCGGCGTCGTGTCGTCTCGCGTGGGGTGACTGCGTGGCCTAATTCGTTGTCTGTCTTTCTTCTTATCCTGGCCGCCCAAATAGAGCCTCGTTAACGCCGGCGTGATTTGCCACTGCTCGGGCAGACGGTCGCACGCCTTCGTCCACGGCTTCTTCTTCTACACCATTCTCGTGGAGTTCATTCCCGTCTCGGAGTCCGTTGAACAGCTCCACAGTAATCGGCATCATCAACAACCAAGTAAGCGGGTGTTCACGGTTTGTTTGCGCTACCCCTGCTGATCAGGCATCTATGGGACCTAGGCCACGCCAAGCACCAGTGTCCAACTAATTTCTTCGGCATGCAATTACCAATCGCACTATTTTCTCAATGCCTGCTTTCATGCTGGAGGTGGTTTGGGGTGCATGCCACGGTGCTTGACTCGGTGCTTGCGATTTCACGATGGTGTCGCTTTCAGCAACCTGTTGGCTCTGTTGGTAAGAGCCCTGGTTTCGACTGCCACGTCAGGCCACATCGAGTGGCAGTGAGAGCGCCGTCACGTGTATAATATTCTCGAGCAAGCAATCAATCCACCTCACATTACAGTAGAATCAATGTTTCGGCCGTTGTTTTGCAGCTGGTCGTAGGTCCGTGATCGAGATATTCTCGGGAGGTTCGACGGCGACAGCGCCGTCAGCTGCAGCGGCGTCTTCCTCCAACCTCTCGCCATCTTCGTCGGCAACAACAACGCCATCAGCATCATCATCATCAGGAGGACCACAGCCTCCGACAATGCGCAAGATCTCCTTTCCGGAGAGGTTCCAGCCACCCAGCTGTTCCACGCTCTCAATATTCGCCACCGACTTCCAGAAGGAGTGGATCGAGGTGTCGGTGGTTAAGGAGACACCGGAGTCGCGGAATCGCATGTCCGCGCCGTCGCCGCTCCCCAACCCTGAGGTCGGCGGTGCTCTGGAGGGCATCTTCAGCACGCCGGCGTTTACAAGTGTCTTCGGAGGTGCCGACACAAGCCCGGCCCTTCACGGTAGGTTTTGATTGGTTAGTTTTGCCAACCCCTTGTTGTGGCCAGACGTGGTTGTGGCTTCTAATCGACGGGGGGGTTGCGGTGGAGGAAATACCGGGTCGTCTCTGGACGGCTCCTTTAGTTGACGGGGTAGTAGCCGGACTGGGCTGTAGCGTTTGTGGTGCTTTTGTTGACCCCGAGGAAACTGTCAGCACATAATGAATGCAAATGTGTGTATGAAGAGTAGAAATGTTCATTGTGCTGCAGCGTCAAACCTCTCGTCACTGGTGTACAAGTTAATGAATTAGAGCAACGCGGTGATTTTTAAACGAAAAAGAGTTTTGGAATTAAGGAGTGCGGCTCGGGAGTGATGTACCTATGTGCCTTTGCCCCATCCCCCGTTCTATTGATCCTCGAGTCTCAATCTCATGCAAGGTGGCGTAAGCAGGGATCCGTTGAAGACAGAACAGGTTCGCCTCCATGCAGGGGTGTTCTTGGGCGGAGTTCGGCGCCAGGTTTAGTCGGTCTTCTGTCACTTGCAGACTGTCTATACGCGTGTCCACTCACTCACTCCGCGTGCGTCGTCAAGTTTTAGGGGGGAGCGAAATTCGGGTAATTTATTTTAATGAACTCGGCAATTCACTAATGATTTAATCATCAAACAGATCGTGGGTATAGTATTCCATAAACAGCACACACAAACGTCATTCGTCATTTTAGGCGGCTGATGCAGAGGGGGAGGATGGGGAAAAGGAAGGTTAAATGAGATCAAATCCCCCCCCCCACACCAAACCTGACACTTCGTTTTCCCACGCTTTTTGTGTTTTAGTTGGTTCAGAGGGCATTTTGAGGAAGCGTGTGACGCAGAATTTGCGTGACAATAGCTCAGCGCAGGCTTCGACGGCGACGGATGCCAAAGAATGGTACCCCGAGTGGTACTGTCTGCTCTACGACCTCAACTACCACCCGGTTTGCGCCTACTCGCTCGAGATCCAGTGGCTTGTTGCCTCTGGGAGCGGAATTAACGAGAAGGTACGAGAAGCAGCCACACACTTATAAGGTGGTGGATGTACGTCTGCCAGTAACCTTTAATTTTCGATGCGTCAAACGATTTTCGAAGTCGCCTTTCTGTTTGTTTGCTCACGTCATAATAGACAGTAAAGCTTAATTCGCACGACATGTTTGGGGGGGGGGAGAGTTACATTTTTCGTCAGCAAAATCTTCAATTAAAAATTGACATCCATCTGTGAATTACACTTCACGTAGGCCAAGTGAATATTGCCTAATTTAAAGTGATATTTTCCCCCTGGTCTATACGATCCATTCTTCGAACCAAACCCAGGCATGGCATGGTCGATGAGTGACAGGTAACGAAGTTCAGATTTTATTGGTCATACGATTCTCTTTATTCAGAATGACAACGCTATTCATATATTATAAGGGGAGAAAGTGACGAAGCTCGATTGGTTGAGTCGACACGTCGAAGATCGTGCAGATCTGTGAAATATAAAACCAACCACTGAAACGCGCTAAACCATCTCGCTCCGAAGGCTGTGAATCAATTAGCCTCAGTGGTAACATGAATAAACAAATGGGGGGCATTTCATAGAGAATTGGAAAGACTGAGAAGAGATTATCAAGATCCATCAACATGGTAAAGAAGATTCGCAGAGAATCAACAGCAGCCAAACAAATTCCGGGGTCGTTGGTGTTAGAGGTTGGCGATTGATGCCAATCACCTTTCCTTTGGTGGGTTGTCTCGTTGGTATTTCCAGCATCCTCTCCCACTCCCTCCCCCCCCTTTTCCAGCTGCTTCTTTTCATATCTCACCGGGCAACCAATCAGGGCTTCCATTTTGTGCCCGCACCCTGCTACCCTTTCGGCGTTTTCGGCAGTCGCTTCATGTCTGACCCCTTGCGACTGCCCATCTTCATTCCCTGCCGAAAAATCCTCTCGTTGATTCCGTCCACTGAGACGCAGACGGAGCGTTGTCTTTCGCCTTTCGATGTGGCAGCCGAACTGTTTCCTGGTGAGTCGTCCATACTACTACTAATACTACTCTAATAGTTGCAGTCGTTAGTGTGGCATCTTGTGTGTTCTCTAAGATCTGTGGTGTCGATAAACTGGCCAAATGTTCATTGTGTAGCGACTAACGTGTCCACTTAACGTTTTAGAAATGTCGGAATCAGATCAAATGGACTCATTGTTTTACTTCCAAGAGACTATATTGAACAGGTGAGTACTTAATTTGATTAAGTAGTGACGCGTGGTGTTCTTATTGCCATAGTGGAGTCTAATGGCGACGACCGTGGCTCGTCCGCCGTAGATTGAGTTCGCATCTCAAGTAGTACGTTGAGTAGTGGGTAGGTGAGGGTGAGTTAGAAGTGTTTTTAGTCTGCTGCAGAGGGGAGAGCCGCGAAATCTACCCGAGTGATGGTGTAGTGGTTGTGTAGTCAACTTGCTGAAGGATTAAGATGGTTCTTTGTGTATACCGCGTGGTAAGACAACACGCAGGGGGTTAAATTTGCCGAGATTTGGAGCGGAGGCGAAAAGCGGTGCAAGCAGCATCCCGCTGCCGTGGTTGCCCCGGGATACCAGCTTAATTGGCAATTCTCTCCCCCTAGATTCGGCTTCATACCGCTGTCCCTCTTACCCCGAACGCCACACTCGAATCCCTCCGATCACGACACTCCAGGGGGCCCCTCGAACCAGCGGGAGGCAGCTGGAGGCAGCGGCACAACTGGAAATGCAACCAAGAATGTGGGGAGTAGTAGCGGTGGAGGTGTAGGTGGTGGAGGAGGAGTGGGAATGCCGCAAGGCGTGCGATTCACTCAACGCATGTTTGTCCACTGCTCTGGCGCAATGTTTGCCATGATACCGATGTACTCGCGATGCACCCCCCAACACCACTACAAACTCCACGACAACGCCTACAACATTCCGGTTACCCCTTCGAGAAAGGTTTCGACGGCTTTTGCATCTTCTCTGAGCTCCTATGCGGTTGGTTACTTCCTTTTAGTGTATCTATTTATCGGGCCGTTGTTTAATCGCAATGTAGCTCGCAGATAGGTTGGTCTTATTGACGTATTTAATTGCATCGCATTTGCCACCCCCCCCCTCCGCCAGACGACCCTGGGTCCTGAGACCCCCACGGATGATGGCAACGCCCGCAACCACCAGGCGGCCCCACAACACCCGACCCCGCCCCAGGCCTCCCCAGGGCTGTCCACCACGTCCTCCTTCCATCCCCGCCAGTCGAGTGTCGGCACTGCGGTCGGGGCGGAGAATTCGGCGTCTGTGCGTCGGCTTCTGGAACCGCAGACCTGCAGCTTCCAGGGCCAGAGCGAGGTCGGCTTCTTCTGGACGTGGAATCAGATGTTGCCGCGGAAATGGCGTGGACAGTTGACGGGAGACGAGGTGTTCCACGACGGAATGCTGAAGGATTTGAGGGACTTCTGTGATGGCGGTGGGGCCGAGGTTGATGATCGGATGGCGGAGGTGTTTTGCAAATTCAAGCAGGAACTCTTGGAGGAAATGGGGATAGCAGAAGAGACGACATGAGGGAGACATTGGTTTTTGACGGCGTCATACAGGCTGTGCTCTTTTGATATAGAATGTGTGTTAGAATTCGATTGGTCATGTTTTAAAAAAAAACATGATAGCTCTCCAATAAATCCCAGCTATACTCAGAATTGGATTCTGCTTTTCTTTTTGCGATACTTGAGAGGATGCGTTAAATATTTGTGTCGAGGGGAACTCGAAGAGGGGAGGTCGGGTTCTACTGGGTTTCACCAACCTTTTCCTTCAACCCACTGTAAGAACACTGCAGGAGAGAGTGAGGTATAGCAGGCGTGATGGAGGGACGGAGAGTTGCGGGGTAGGGAGAGCACGGCTGAGGGGGAAGTACGGGGATATCAGGTAACGGTTCTTGTTCAAGAGCAGGAGCTGCGATTCCTCCCCGTTAGAAATCGGGTTCTTGAGGTCGGCGACCAAAGCCGCCACGGTATTCGTCAATTCACGGATGTGAACCGCCATTGACATTCCCTCGGCTTCTCTGGCGTCGATACCCGGAGAAGTCTGTCGGCGTTGCCTATGTGACTGCTTTTTCGCCTTGGGCGTCCCTGGCTTCGTCATTGCTCAGTATAAAAAGAAGAATGTATTACAAAGCTCACGGTAGATAACACGACGATATCAAAAGTCCCGGTTTCAAACCGGGCCAGCCCCGTTAAAACAAAGTATTATTGAGACTAAAACAAAAAATATAAAAGCTATTATGAATTTATTTGGAAGCTTAATAAAAACGTTATTAATAAGAGAATAACATTGTTTTCTTCCACCCCCCACCGGTTATGGTTTGGCATTTATCTACCATGAAACGACTGTAGTTCAGGAGTTTTTTTTATCCTCGGGGACTGTTAGTTCGAATTCCGGTGATCCCGCATCGGCGGTTTAAAAAAACGATTACACCACTCGATGGAATGTGTACAAGCCAAACGATTCTTGAACGATTTCCTATCCGCTCAAATCCATAACTAGGACGGGTGAGTTGTCTTTTCAATTGCAAGAAATAATCTTCCCCCCAAAGGACGAGCTCTCAATCAACCTTCCACAATTAGTTGCGGTCGTTGCATTCATACAAATCTGTCGTCATTTATGGATTAGGGGGGCGGGGAGTGCCTGCACCTGACCACTTTTTATAATTCAACATTTGAAAGCTAACGGGACCTTTGCAAAGCCCACCTCGCATTTAATAAAAACCCGTTTCCACCAACGAAAACTTGGCAAATCGACATTATAATTACAAAAATCGAGGGAGAACGTTTGCGACTAGCAGACGGCCCCCTCCCGATGAAAACCCCTTCCTGTCTATGGATTTCGGACGCCGAACAACGCTGGTGGCAAGTGTATGCAGCATGGCAGTTGTGAAGAGAGGTGTGTGGCGAGCCTGCCAGGCGCGCGTTCTGGATGGGGCTGCCTTTTAATGGCCGCCATTTACCGTTTGCCAAATTTTCTATACTTCGTGAGTTAAATTGGCCTTTCTTGCAAATTTACCTTGATGCTACTTCTTTTATTCTTCTTAACGTATTCTGCATTTTCTACGTATAATCTTCACTTCATGTGCCATTTTTGTTTATTGCCAGTTTTAATGCTTAAAATTCTGGTCCTCGTGACCTTAATAAAGCCAATATCGCCCAGATGGTCTTAGCGATTAAGCCAGGTGCATCGGTAGACGAAAACAACGGCAGATATTAGACGTTAATCAAAAAAATCCCCATAACCGAAGGATTCACATTCGACAAAGCATAACACCCCCTCCCAGCAACAAGGCCAAAATCGCACAATAGTTCCATTGCGACTATTTAATTATCAAAAATAGATGTCATATTTCAGACGGACGATGATGCATACAGGCTCTCGGGCTTGGTTGCCGTGTTGTTGACTAGAAGTCCTCCGCGAATGAATAGGTGCTTAATGGCCCCCTCTGCGGTGATTCTGCGACTGGGCGAGGGCTCAAGAAGACGGGCACAGAGATCGTAGGCGGCCATAGGGAAACGGTGGGTATTGGGCAATGCTACGACAGCTGAGAAGGCGTCCAGAGCGTTTGCGCGAGGCGGAACGTACAGTTTACGTTCAGCTGTACGCATTGCAATGAGACTAGACAAACGCCACACCGAGAGGTGTCAATGAGATGTCATTTAACCGTCTGTTTATCCACCTTGCGCCATAACCTACCGATGTCTCATAAATTGCAGCGTAGATTCTTTGTCAGCCAATGGGGGAGGCCGGGGATCTATGAGGATCTTTTTGCCGATGCTGCGAGCACCCCGTTGCATTTTCTCATAGCTCAGAAGATGACAAAATGCGTGTACCACCTCCAGATCATCATCGACCTTTATGAAGGGGTATCGTCCGGTCAGGAAGGAGAGGAGAATCACTCCAACAGCCCACATGTCTACGGCCGTCGTCTGGATAGCAGATCGCATCATCACTTCAGGTGGGCGAAATCCAAGTGTCCCACCACGACGAACTGGGGGAGCCTTTGGTAGAGATTTGCAGACTCGGCAAGTAACCAACCTATTACCACATCCGCACTCCCCTGTATTTACCTGATTTGGTGAGGAGAAGGCCATGAGGTTATGGGCTCCCGTATTGCTCGACAAACAGGAATTGCTTAAGCGAGAAAAGATACCGGGCTTGTGTGGCCGTGCCCTCCCGGGATGGTTGGTCTTGTTAAAAACGAAGGGACTCTCACGGCCAATTAGACGGACGGTTTTTGGAGGCGGACAAAGTGATTTCTTGGCCAAATGATGAGATGGTGATTAAAATTACCTCATCTTGAGCTCCTATTCGTCGCCGTTTTAAATTCAAGTCAATTAAGTCCCTAGCAGGGTTCCAGCTTTGATCCAAATCTCCCCATAGCTGGGAGTGAGCGAGACCGAAATCCACCAACGTATACCTAACCGAATGTGTAACAGAACACGACGAATACCTTTGTGTTCGTCGGTCAAGAAGAAAATTTGTTGGTTTAATATCTCTGTGGATGATTCCGTATCGATGAACATGTTGAAGGGCTCGTAATAAATGCAAAATGTATAGACGAATCTTCTTTTCATCGAAAGACATGTAATAGTTCTAGAACAATGCGCAATCATAAAAGGGTGTTACGGTAAAGGCGATATAATCGATGAACGGTGTCAAAATAAATATATGGTCGCGAACGCGCATGGCCGAAATCATTTTGATAACTCCGTGCTTTCCACTAAAACACAGTGACAATGTATTCACTGCATTTACTTGAGTTGACGAAGAGCACGAAGCTCGTTTTCGACCCTCCGGAGTTCTACCGTTGGTAAAATCATCTTCATGGCATGAATTTCAGAATTTATATTAGTTTTATCCCTAACAGTGAACACAGACGCGAATGTGCCTAATTAATCGGAGTTATAATAAATATAATAAACCTTGGCCTTTTCGATCAAGGACTTCAAATACATTCGTTATTTCCTTCATTTCTCGAACGTACTCAAGCGTTCTTAACTTAGACATATTGTTAATCACAACTAAGTCATGCAAGTGTGGTGGAACGGATGTATAATAGTTAATTGTGAGTTGCAATTCACCAGACCAATCACAGTCTCTATTTGAGCGTTAATTGTAGTCATATTACTATTTTAAAATATAGAATTTCGCCGCGGAATTATGAAGGTCAAAATATGATCAGAATGATAATAATGGTAAGAGATCTAACGAGAGGCACCGCGGAATGGTCAGCGGATTTGAAGATAAATCCATCATGCAGAGCATCAAGGTCTCGGCAACACTTGGTAGATATGAGCGACGGGTTCCCGTCAATCTATTTATATTTTTCCAGATTTCGCCGGGTTTCGATGTTCGGAACAGCCCATCTATAAAAAAATTGATTAAGGCGATTTACCTCAGCTGTGATTATGATCGAAGTTGGTTTAATATCTCGATACCTGCCGTGGCGGCAGAGCCGTTCCTTCTTTCGCCTCGATTGGAGATGATACGACACGGGGGTGAGGGATAGATCCGTAAGTGGGCACTACGTATCGTACAGAAATCAGAGGTAGCTATTTATATGGTCTATTTCCTTATCGATGTCGGAATCCGCGAAAACTTTAAAGTAAGTTGTGGAAACGGCATCTCTTAAATTGCCCTTGTTCTGGAGGCAGTGGGACATCGTGAATGGTTTTTGTTATCCTTGCCATATATTTTCGATAGACCAACAACGACGCAGTGGCCAGACTGGGCTGAAAGTGCACGCTTACGACATGCATACAGAGAAGACAAAAATATAGCCAAGAAGATTCCCTTCGCGTGTGGGAAATTTACCATGGTGTTAAGACCAAGTGCAAGAAGTGGGCTAATAGGCGCAGAATTAAAATAACCTCACAGTAAAACAAAGGAATGCTCCATAATTGAAGAAATAAAAGTTATCATGGAATCATAAAACTTAGCTATAACTGCTCTGGTACAAGATGGGGGCATATACAATCTAAAGACTGTCACAGACTTACAGTTTTGAAGAGGCCTTGGATGGCACATAACCCCAGCACATTGACTTGCACTTGCAGCATAGCAAAAAAACAACTTGCGACACCACCCCTATGGATTAAAAGCCGCGCATTCTGTCCCGATGAAAGCAAACGACTTTCTCTGGCATAAATATGTGATCCAGATTGATGTCCCGAAGAAAGGTTTCTTGTAGACGGACCACGCAGACAGGTTTAAACATAGCAGTTGTTAGCAGAGAGTGAAAATCATCAAATTTGTTGAGAATCGAGCGTACATTAAAGGACACAAGAGCTGGAAGCGACTACGAACAGCATTGAGCCAACCAGCTCGGGCATGGGCTTAGTGTGAATGATTGGTGGTGGGGGGAGTGCAGTAATCGTTTGGTCGATTGAAGCTGGATTATCAATGCGAGAACCATATTGATTAATCGATGCCTTTTTACAAATTAACTTTAGAAAAGTCACAGATGGAGTTGCCTCAAGGATAAAGTGTTTGCGGTATTCGGTAAGCTGTTGTCGTTAGTATTATCGTTTTTTCAAGAATACATGCATGAAACTGGTGACTTAAAAGAAGAGTTAAATTTCTGTGACAAGTGGAGATTTTCCAAAAATGTCAAAAATGGATTTTTAATAACGGTGGCCGTCAAAAGGCCCCCCATAAAGTTTAATTATCATCTTCTACGCGATCCAGAGTAACGAAAAATTAGGACAAATAAGGAATTGCAAATTTACGATTCGTTCTTGCCGCATGGGTAATTTTAATGAACTGGCTTGCTGTGATGACAGACAAATTTTAAGCCTGAGGAATCGTGTCTACATAATCGTCCTACACCAAACCCCTCTATTATCCTCAGCTGATTTTCAATTTGTCCTACATTACAACGAAGCAAAGTTAACTCAAGGAGCTATACTGTGAGCATTAAATGACTGGCCTCTGCGTCAAAACGACTTGTTCGACCTGTCTATCTCTTTCATTTTAGCCAAATACGTAGAGTTTTTACTGTGGAATAGTTCAAAGAATCACGTCGTTAGACTCGAAATCAAAGTGATAAGACTCCCTTTATCGTTTTATTGCCTGATCTCTGCCCTGTCTTCCGATACCCATATTGTTTTAGAATTAAGCATGACACCACACTGGGTATGCAATTTCTTCCAAGTAGCGGTGTGCCGTACTAGATAGCTATTTTGTTGCGGATATCATTTGTGAAAATCAATGAAATCTGTTGAAACAACCACATCTCCAGATCTGTATTTTCGTTGGTTAGGCTTAGGATCAGGTAAACATATTTTGCTATCAGTGATGCACCATACTCGTCGAAAGCGTGCATTATACGTTTTTTTAGAAATTAATTAATTACAAATTGAAATCGGAATATAAGAATTTCAATTGACACTTTGTTTGTTTACGTAGTTTGAAACGCTGGCGGATTGGTTGTTTTCCTATTGGTTACAAATCGGTTGGTGTTTCGTTTTTTTATATGCCCATGTTATTTTCTTGGAAGATTTCGCTTTGTTAAATCTTTATATACTTATTCATGGTACAGGTAATAAAACCATTTCTTGAAACTACAGCTTCCTAATAATATGTCCCAAATAAAACATTCCGGAGTTTTACAATAGTCTACCAGCTAAGATTTCAATTACGGCCAAAAAGATTCCATACTTGGTATTTCGGATTTCAGGGGTTAAACTCAAGTTACGTGTTTGGGCACCGGCTACATTTTACAATTTATCAGCCACAAAATAAATTATTATTAGTTCTTATATTGAGACGAAGCTATTTAAGCAAATTCTACGATATTCCTTTCGCTCTGCAGTGATAAATGCCTCTTCTCGGAAATCGGCTACATGTTCTCAATACAATAACCAAGAAAACAAAAAAAAATGCAGAAATAGAAGTATCGACACCTGAATTCATTGTACCCGAAACAAAGGAAATTTGTTCCTCCGAAGTCGAGCTAGATCGGAAGAAAACTATCTATGAATCAAAGATTTGGTCTTGTCGGGTTACTGGGCGTTCAGCCTTGACACACAGAGAAGCTATCAAATCCGAGCAATCCGCTATCGCAACCCTAAAAAACTCCGTTGAGGACCATTGTCGCTCTACAATTTTAGAGATTGTACATAAAAGTAAGCGCAGTTTTAGTGTAATCATTGTCCTATCTAGATGCATCGCCATTAGAGCCATTGGTGCAAGCCTGTTGGACGAAAATTCACGAACAATTTCTTGTTGGCGAACCCGTTCTTCTCAAAGTTGATAGCAACAATCCGTAATTTATCGTTATCGCTAATTTGGATTTTAGCATTCGTGCAACGATCACAGATATCGATACAATCGTTGTTGAGCCAGAGGTTATTGATCTATCGAAAGAAGAAAACAGTTCTCCCAATAATAGTGACAAGGAAAATGCTTCTACTGCCAAAAAATCTGCGGTCACGAAGGTAGTGTGTTTTTACTATTACTTATGTTTCTTAGAAAAATTACAGTTATAGCGTGAAGCTTGAGTCTGATGACCCTGTTGTCGTTAACCACGTTCCCTTTACTTGTATTCAGTAAGCTTGTTGTTTACGTTTAATATAATCCTTCTGCTAGACGCATTCATCGTGCTCCGACTAAAGATCATATCAGAATGTACATAAGGGCTAACGCGATGCGGTATGGAGCTTGTTCTAGTGGACCGTGGATTGTCGACATCGCCGTTCTAAGAAAATACTGTCCTCAATTAAAATCTGCCGCAAACAATCTTGTCGATAAAGTTAAACTTCGCCAAGTCTCTGAAAATTATGAAATTAAATACTACGAGAAGATACTTTCAGAGCGAAGCAAGGGTAATCTTCTCAATAGCGACAGTGCAATCAAACTATCACCAAAGAGCTTGAAGGATATAAAAAATTTATCAGTGCTCCGAGGCGATTCTCCCCAAAAAGTGCTGAACAACGCAGCAACTCATTCGAAATCCACACCAGCTTCAGATGGGAAGTCGGCAAAAAAACTGAAACAGGTACGCGTATTTGGAGGCTTTGGTTGATACGATTATCCAAATAACGAGTCCGACCTGCTCTCTTACAGGCAATTCTTCAATTTGGTACATCTGATCAAGTACCCTCGTCAGGCCGAAAGAACAAATCTGGGACGCCTAACAAACAAGTTGTCCTTCCACCGATCGCCAAACGTCTGATTCGTAGCCTCAAAACACACCTGGAGGGTTCCCAGCTAAAATTTATGGTATCGCGGTGCGCCTCGCTCCTTTGTGATGCTCAAATTCGGGCCCTACCTGATGATGCCCGAACTTTGGTGGCGGAAAAAAAATCGATTTTTGATCATAAAAAAAAACTGTGAGTGCTTACTTATTTCGTTAAGATATGATAGCGGTCAGCTTCCTCGCTCGGTAAGCGAGGGTTTTGGTTCGATTCTTAGGTCACGCCACACCTGTAAAAATATTCCCAGGAATTTTCATGGCAAACCGCAATGAGGCCGGTTTACCCTTGAGTAGGAGATTTGGATTTTCGGTATTATTTTGTTGAATATTTTTGTTTTCAGTCAGACGTTGAGTTCCGAGGAACGAGAGGCATACTTGCGTGATGTTCGCATACAAAAGCGCACCCTAATTGATGAAAACGCTACTATGCCAGCTTCGGGGATCTGTGCATCTCCCCTGCCGGAACCTCGCGTGTTTCCCCTACCAAATGGAATTTCTTCGCTACAATTTGGTCGTATAATTGGTTTCACTGAATTCGTGGCTTGTTATCAGTCCCTGTTGACGGAGAACGTTCTCTCCCTTGGAGAATCCTTCGGATCCAACAAGATAAGGCAAATCGTGGCTGATTTGTGCTCTGGTGGTGACGGAAAAGAGGAAGGGAGTGAGGATGAATTCAACTCCGATGAGGAGGAAGAGGCCGCACTGACCTCGATCGACGCCGGACTTCCCAAGGCCTCTATTCGGGGCCTACGGCGGCTTAGTTTGGATCGTGTATTGCGGGCTGTTAGCGACAAAGGGATGTCGGCGTCTGCCTATCGTTGTCTGACACGACCCATGAGTGCCCTTCTTCGTCTGGTCTTCCTGAATGAACAGTTCTCGGTTAGTCCGATGTGCCATTAACGCCTTGGTGTATATTCAGTATACGTATGCGGTTTATTATTTAAAAACCCGTATAATACCTTTAGAAGCAAACGGAACTTGGTATACAGCTCTCCAAGATCCCCATAACCCCGTATACGGTTCCCGAGTTGATGCGCCTCATCCTGTCACGGGAAATATCCCGAGACGCCTGTTCCACCAACGATCGTGCTCTTGCCAGGATAAACGAGATCATGAACGCCTCGACGGGCGCGTTCGTGTCGCCAGCCGAGGATGCTGCCAGCCGAGGTGCAGCTAGTCTTCTGCAACAGCTGACCTCGTCGGATCTTTTCGCGCTGGATTCAGAGCACCGTATTCTGGCCATCGAGCTGCTCGTTGAATGGATGTTGGACTTCGATACCATGGACGATTTCATGCACACATCTGAAAAAAGGGAGTCCGAGGCGCGGAATGCCCGTTTCGCTGTAGTCAAACAGAAGAGAACCACCCTTCCCTCGTATGGCTGTGAGGACACCGACGAAAAGGACATTGTCGGAGGTATTGTTACTCGGCCATTCCATCTATTGTGTTGCTTTTGTGCTAATTTTTTGTTTGTCGTTGTATGAATTACGTCCACCGTTTTATGCACCATGGGTGACTCCAGCCTTTTCATGGCTGTGTTGCTCGCGGTTGTGGTGCGGTGCGGTTACACATACCGGAGTATGGGCGCTGAGGACGTCTCCCTATTCCCAAGTGGACGCTTCAACATCTAGGGGTGGCATGTTTCCAAGAATCTTCATAGAAACAACTACGAAACCGTTTTGTAATCTAGGAGTAGAATGTCGCACGAAAATGGCCATCTCTCTGTTACAGAAACAGAATCCAACGATTTGGCCTCAATCGTTAAAAACCGTCGCGTTCTTGCCGCGAAGGCCGCCGAGGAACGTGAATTGCGAGACGTGCGGAAGCGCGAACGAGTCGAAATTGTTGCCAAGATGGATGCGGAGGAGCGCGGCATCGCCAAGGCCGAGCAGGCCTACTCGGCCGCCACCACTGACGCCAAGGCCGCCTACCGAGCCAACCTGCTGGGCACCGATCGTCGCGGGCGTCGCTACTGGCGCTTCTACTGCGCGCCCACCCGCCTCTTCGTCGAAACCAACTGGGCTCCCACGGAATACCAGGTGATTGGAGACGAGGATTGCAACGAGGAGACCACGGCCGCCTCCCTGCTGCCCCCGTCGCACATAATACCACCGAAGCTGGCCTGCTGCTCGGCTGCATCGCGTCTCGGCTACGGGGCATACTCTAAATGGTTTATTCTTGACAAGAGCGACGAATTGGACGTTCTGGCTGGCGCACTGGTTGACAGGGGTCTGCGGGAGAGCCACTTGAAGAAGAATCTTGTCATATCGGGTCTCTTAGATAACCTCAAGGAGATGCTGAATGTGTACGCGGAGCAGAAGAAAGAGCATTTTGACGAAAAAAGACCAGTGGCAAATGGGGACGGTGGCTTGCATAAAACACCGGAGCAGTAAGTTTTGTATTTTACTTTTTCTGTGTGTTTTTCCAATATAAACCCTATTTTTTACGCTTACAGGCTCGCCATTGAAAAAATCACATCCAATGTTCGTGGGGATGCACGTGCTATTCTGGCAAATGTTTTCCTCAAGGTACGTTTTGGTAAATTTTAACAATTGAGCATTTTTGTGAGCAGAAATAGACGGGCGAATTGATGATTTGTTGCATTGTTTTGAGTCTTTGTGTTGCTCGTCCTTTTTGTCGTGCTCGTCCCACGATCTTTGTCTCCAAGAGCACAATACAAGGGGTGGTCTTCAATTTATTCGACCAGTCTGCCTCGTTTATTCGACCAATTTTCCCCTATTGTTATTTGTAGAACCTCTTCGAGACGGAAATCCACTTGCGCGACGGTGGTCTTGGCGGTGTTCCCGACTTCCCCGCGTGGCAGGCCAAAATACTCCACTTACAGTCCCAGTTCGGTCTCTGCTTTTTCCTCACCAGCAACAGCGTTCCCTCAACTCCTGCCAAACCGCTCATCAACACAAATGGCGACGGTGGCGACCATGAGTCCTCACCGACGCCTCCACTGCCCAGCTCTCCCCTGGCCGGTCTTGCTGACGCCCTGGTTGCAGTGGGTCGGCACATTCATCGTCGCTATCTTAATGTGCCCAAGATCGGCGCGAAGGGTCAAAAGAGCGGCGAAGCTCCTCGAGAAACCGTTCTCGAGCGTAGCAACTCCACCAGTAGCCAGGAGGCCGGCAGAGACGAGCCTGATGGATACCCCTTGGAGATTGACAGGATTCGAGTGCGGGAGATTGATGTTGAGGCCTGGCTTGCCGCCTGGACTGATGCGGTTCGATCTGCGGCAACACTCTCGCGGCTGAATGTGCTCCACGTAGGTGTCTGTGCCCAATTGGAGTCATTTTCTGTATGTAGGATGGTAAATCAATGTAAGACCAACTGGTTCCAGAAATTTTCATATACCTATCCCTCTAGATGTGTCCACTGAGTGCACAGCCGGGTCAATCGGTACTTTCACTTTAGGCCTGTATGGACGCCTGCATCCTCTGGGAGAAGTCGGTGGCCAACGTGCGCTGTCGCATCTGCCGACGAAACCGGGATGACGACAGCCTGCTGCTCTGCGACGGCTGCAATTCGGGCTTCCACCTCTACTGCCTTCGGCCGCCCCTCAAAGCCATTCCAAATGGCGACTGGTTCTGTGCTAGCTGCAAGCCCCCCACCCAGAAGACGAGTCGTAGCAGACGTCGCGAGGCCGTTGAGATCGTCTCAGACAGTGAAAATGAAGAAGACGAAGAGGGGGAGGGGGGTGAGGATGACGAAGAAGAAGAAGAAGAAGAAAAAGGTAGCGAGACTGAGGAACAAGGAGAATCACCGAGATGGCGGTCGTCATCCAACAACTGTAGGAAAACACGGCATCAACTGCGACGACAACAGATGGGTTCACGCTCCAGTTCTCGATCATCCGGGACCACTAAACTATTATCTAAGACTGGTGAGTTTTTGTTTGATATATTTGCGCGTCTTTCTGTTTATGGAATTGATTAGCGCGTTTAGGCGAAACGGCAATTCGATTGGTTCGTTTCTGCCCCTCAGAGTCACTGCCTACGCCAAAGTGGCGACTAATCACGATGCTTGTGTTTTATATTAAATGCACACCCACAACCCCTTCCATTGCAGCCTCAGTCTCCAGCCTAAGCAGTATACAACAGCAGCAGCAGCAGCACAATGACGCAGTCTGTCTGGTTTGCGACGACGTGGGGACGGAGGAGAACGAGTTGATTGGCTGCGCCGCCTGTGCCAGCGCCTTCCACGCCAACTGCCACAACCCCACTCTCCGCTCCTCCGTCGTCCACCGCCGTGGCACCAACGCGTGGATCTGCAGCGTCTGTCGAGTGGGCAAGGCGAACTCGGGTGGCGGAATCTCCTTCATGGGCCACTCTCTCAGGTGTCGCACATCCACTCGCTCCAGTCGCAAGAACAGGTTGGTTGGTTGGTTGTTTTAGTGACCATATCCCATGGTTGTGCGTAGCGGCCTGCGCCTCTAATCGCCCTGTGAACTGGGGGCTTCCACGTGTGCCCCCTGGGCTGGTCAAGTGTTGGATGATGGCGGAGGTGCAATGGGTACGCCACCTGTGCAATATCCCGAAAATCATCATGACAACACGCGTGGTATTAGAGAGCCGCACAAATTGGATCTGTTTGATATGGGGGAGGAGAACAGCAAGTATTTCCTACCGGAGTTTCGCCCGATAGTCTTCTAGACGGTTTAAACTACTACTAGAAGAAATGCCTGCATAAGGTATCCAACCAGATGGGTACATTATGAAAGAAGTAATTGAATGTGCTTTATTGTGATGAGGCGGTCTAGAATTGGGAACGTTTCGTAAAATGGCGATGAGGCACCGGTCGAGCAATTAGTAAAAAGTCCTATTTCTGTGCACGGTGGTAGTTAGAGAGCGCATGGCCTTAGATTTATTGATCAAACGAGAAGTCTGAAATTATTATAATGATAATAGAAAAACGTCCTCACGAGTATTTTATGGTCCTCGTCCACATAAGCTACATGCGACTGCATCAAATCTCCACGGTTCCTAAGAAGCGACCACGCTGCTTGAACGAAAGTGAAAGTGAGGAAGATGAAGAGACCTCCGAGGACGAAGGCGACGAAGAAGCTGAAGCCTCAAATGACACTGGGGCCACAGAGAAGCAACAGGTTGACGACGACGACGACGACGAGGATGATGCCAAAGTCTCCTCTCCGCCGGCCAAGCGAGCTCGAATCGTAGCGGAATTCACCTGCGGTGATATCATTTCAGCGGTTCGGCGGCATCGACATTCATGGCCATTCCAGGACCCTGTCGACGCCAAAGAGGTAAGGTTTACTCACCGTCCCTCCCACCTAAGTGCCCCGCTAGGATATTTTAAACCTCGATTCTCTTTCGTTCTTTCAGGTACCAGACTACTACGAAATAGTGGTGGAACCCGTTAACCTTTCGATGGTTCATGAATGGCATTCGAACGGTCGCTACCGTGGAGAACATGGACCCAACCAATTGGCCAAGGACTTGGGCCAAATGTTCTACAATGCTGAGCTCTACAATAGTGTTGATTCGGATATCTGTAGGATTGGTGCTCAACTGGAAGCCTTTGCGCAATCCCAGTTTAAGAGATTATCCCCACGTGAGTTTTGATCGAGGTTTATCACGAATTCAACGACGGCATTTTTCTAATACATGTGTGTGTTTGTCTTTTAGCTGTAACTTACAAGCGAGAGAAACTGAACTGATCACCAGCCATCGTCTCAGTATTCTGCGTCTAATATGTCTCTTCGCAGTCATTAAATAACAGCAGGGGAACGAGGAGGATGAGGCGTGTTTTGAAGCTGTTTCCGTGTATAAAGCAATCATAAGTGTTCGTGCGTGTCCTGACAAAAGGGAGAAAAGCCTAATTTCTAACAAGATTCACTGTATCGTCCTCTCCCACTCCTTCCTCGTCATCCCATTTTTTTTATATATTTACGAAACGTATCTGTCCCCACCCCATCACACTATCCCCATCTTATATTTGGATATGTGCACACATTGTTGGCCGACAATTGCATTTATCTCAACGCATTTTGTGTTTCGTCTTTTCATATGTGCGTGTTGGTGGGGTTTCCAATTGCACTATAGTGATTAGGACGACGAGCTGTCGAAATCTCAAAGCCGTAGGTTGATAGCCGTCATATACATACAAGATCACGCGTGTCTATAGTAGATGAACATGTCATATGCTCATTGTATTGCTCGGAAAGAAATCAAAAGTAAATATGAGCTTTAAAATAATGTATTCTATACAAGGTTATCATGGATGACGCGGCACTATGCCAGTAATATCTCGAGCCCATATCTCCGCAGACATTTCAGCAGATTTTATTCTCACGGAACAACCCGACCAAATATGTGTTTGACCCTTCAAATTGTATAAATTACGGGGCTTCGCTTTGAAAATGGTGGTAGCAGCTTGTATCCGGGTCGGGTACTCCTTGGTTTAGATTACGAGGAAACCACATTTCGAACTTCCCGATTTGCCTCAAATGGCGAGCGACTGTTGACCGATCTACGTTAAGCTCCTCTGCAATTTCTTTTGTAGTTTTGGTTGAGTCAGTCTCGATGATTGACCTGAGTTGGTTGTGATCAATGCCAGATCAACGCCGCGTGGTGCGTTCTGAAGAAGTTTCCATCCCCCATGCTTTGATGACATTTCGAGTTGCTTCTGCGGCATTACGGTTGAGTTTAAACTCATGAAGTAAAATGAGACGCAATTCCCGTTTCGGCAACATTCGAGTAACCCGGTTTATTTATAACACAAACATAATAGGGTGGTTAAAGTGGTTTTGAAGTGCGGTCACTATATAGAGTTATTGATGTCTAAGTATATCATCTCGGTTAAGTGTGCGTCACGGCAGATATCATATTTAAGATGTAGGTAAATGTCTGCATTAAACGGGGTTTATTTGAATTGAAACGAAAACGTTGCTTGTCAAAAAGTAAGAAGCTCTGAAAACAACGTATATTCGTGTACTCATTTTTTCCTATAAAACTCAAAAACTGGTAAGAACGGCTGAAACGTGTGTTCTGAATTGATATCTTAGATAGTTAGTATTAAATATTCACCCAGATCCCATCATTTGGCGAGCATTGTTCTTTTGCATCATCTAATCTTATTGGTAAAAAACGGACTTTAGAGAACAAATCGATGTTGTTTCGGTCAAAATTCTCTCAGTCTGTCCGGCCAATATAAAGGCCTTGTTTACCGTCACATAGACTAGATTCTCTTGTCTTCACATCATCAGGTAAGCCGTTTCTCTCACGTCACCATAACTACTATCGAAAATCCGTATACCACCCTCAACACAGTAAACCATATGCTTAACAACATTAATTGTAAGTTTCATCGAAATGGGCCTGAATGATCGCTTCATCCTGGCTTGTTTTATGAAAAAAGCTATTGACGCTATCAATGCCGTGGTCACGCTGGCCGAAGATTGCCCTCTAACACCGCTTGCACAAATGGCGGACCGATTAGTCGAGGCTGAAAACCAACAACAGTTTGTAGACGTTTTTCAAGAAAATCGTGCTAAGAGAGGTCGGTCCTCAAAGCCCCAGGTTGGCACGAAGTAATACGGTGCCAAGTCCTTTAAAGTGAAACCATGCTATGCACTGAATTCTTAGGTCGCAGCTGTCAACACAGCCCCCGCCCAACTTCCGAACATTCGCCGCATTTTTAAAAGATGCTGACAACGGTTGATGTTGGTATTACACCAATTACGGGGGCCTAACGCCCAGAAGTGCCGATCTCCGTGTCGGCACTCGGGATTTGCCGCCTCCAGAGAGTAATAGCAATGTACTTTTCATTCGGATTCAGGCGCCCAAATCAGCGCTATGTTCCCTGAACGCCAGACCATATCACCAACTCAGTTATTTTGGCGCGCGATTTGGATAGGGCCTTTCAGTGGCCGTCCTTTCTGGTTTGCCAAACTTTATATACTTCCCGTGTTTACCTTGTTGTTATTTTTTTATTCTTGTTAGGGAACCGTTTTGGTTACCCAAGAAAAATGCTCTCTGGATTAATTCCGTTTTATTAATTCTGTAGGACTCGCCTGCAGCGGGCGCTAAGCATCGCGCCTTGTCGGCGTTTTCGGCCCATGTCGGGCCCTCACTATTGTTTGAATAATAAACAATATTATTCATTCCCGACCTTCGTCTTTGGCCATCGTGCCATTCTGATTTTTGGGCCACGAAGTCTTCGAATTACAACAATTCTTCATTATTTAATACCAATTCTGGACATGACACCCGGATTTTGAACCAGACATCCTGACTCTGTCTATTAACCGTGCCTGACCTTAATCTCTAGCCATGATAACTCAAGATCTGGCCCATTTATGCCTCTATTTTTATTGGTCCATTAAGCCAAAGAACAACACCACACTCCTCAAAAGGGGAGGCTGTTCAGTGTAAATTCTTTAGAACTCCCCGGCGTCTTATCTTCCTGTCTTCCAGGATCAGGCTGGCGGGTGATAACAATTCTTCATATTTTATACTAAATTTCTACGTATACTCGTCAAGTCCTGCAACATTTTTGTTCATTTTAAATTCTAATGCTGAAAGAAGTGGCGTTTATAAAGTGAAAATTATTATTCAAAAACGTATTACAAGCAATTAAACGTTCGCGAATCCCCAAATATAGAAATCGCCGCTTTTTCTCTCTTAATTTAGGTTTCAAGCACCCGTTTTCTTAGATATTAATAGTGGAGGCTATTACATCCCCAGTTATCGGCGCTTACTTTCTCCACGATATTCAGGGTCGAAGCCTCTTGTACGTTGGCATGAACGCATGCATAACTCGTAGCATAATTCCCCACACATTGACTCACCTGAAGAACGCAACAGAGAATCCGAGTTGCTCCCATCGCTGACTTCCTGTTCGATAATCCGATTTTGTAAGATCGCAAAAAAAGCGACGCTCCCGTGGGACATGATATTGAACATTTCATACGAACCCGGGGTCCCCCACAATCGCGCCGTTACCACCGGCTAGTACCCTAGAGAATACGAATCGCCGAAATCGACTCCGATAAGATATTTGCACCATACATCCACGGTCATCTTCTCTGCCCATGGGGATGAAAAGCACTGAATGAGATCGGAAATCCTGTGGCAATTTTGGGGCCTTAAACGCTATAGCTCAAAACGACAGTTATCCAATTCAAAATATTCACGATTACGTTTCCTCCCTTCAGGGAAGGACGATTTTCACAACCCTCGACCTGACGCGCGCCTATTACCAAATGCGCGTTGCACCCGAAGACATTTTCAAAACAGCATACAAGACACCGTTTGGACCATTCGAATTCTTACGAATGCCTTTTGGTTTGTGGCACTCCACCCATTCATTACACCGCTTTTTCGACCCAATTTTCCGTGGATTATATTATTGATTCGTGTATATCGACGAAATTTTGATCGCAAGCACGACCAAGGAAGAACACCTAATCCATTTAGAAGAGGGTTTTCGGCATCTTCACGATAACGGCCTTGTAATCAATGAAAGCAAATATCGTTTTGCCTCGGACACCTCATTTAATCCTAAGTTTGCTTGCCCCTTCCCGAAAAGGTGAAGGCCGTCACTACTTCCGCCATCCCACGACTCGCCGCCAGATGCGATGTTTCCGGGGAATGATAAAATTATACCGCCGTTTCATTCCTTATTGTGTCTCGATCTGTTTGTCTCTGTATGCATTCATAGGTGGAGCCAAGGGACAACTAAAGTTCACGGAAGATCAGCTTTCGGTCGTGTGTACATTGAAACAAGAATTGGCGAAATGAACTCGTCTAATTCATCCAGACCTTAAAGCTAATTTATCGCTTATGGTAGACGCGTCGACCGTGGCTGCTGTCGCCGTTTTACACCAAGAGGTCGGAGATCGTCAAAAACGACAAGCATTTTTTCTCGAAAGCAATCACGGCGTCAGAGAAACGGTAAAATAATTTCGGACGCAAATAGCTAGCGGCCTATTCGGCCATACGGAAACTCAGACATTGGGCTTTGAGTCTAACTGTTTTCGCGGATTATTTCACTTTCTTTTCTGCTTTCCGTTCGTAATCTGCCAATTACGCTGAAAGAGAAATCGGACAATTAGATATCTGTCGAAATGTAAAACCGACTTCAGACACGCTAAGGGATCCGACAATGCAGTCGCTAATGCTGCTTCGCGCATCACAAGCAATTGTTTGGCGACGACGCATTGTATCGACATGAGGCATTGGCATAAGCACAACGGGAGTCGCAGATTGACATCCACTTGTATAGCTTTTCCGTCGTCCATCCCCGTCCAGTTGTTTCACTCTCGTTTTGATGCATTCCACTCATGCATCAAGTAGCAACGCATAAAGGTGACTCGGCATAACAAGTCTGCATTGAGTTTGGTCGACCTACCGGATTCCTGTTTCATCCACGTACACCTAGATCTTGTAGGAACCTTACCTCATTCGAACGGGTGCCGTATCCTGTTGACGTGCTCAGACCGTTTCACAAGATGGCCCTTAGTGGTGCAATTACTGGACGCCATATTTTAACCGTTCCTTTGGATGGCACAAGAATAAGGAGCCAGAGTCCGAGAAAATATATACCGAAGGCATCGAGAAGGGCTTGGTTATTCGACGGCTGTCTAAATAAATCTTAAACGCAACTTTCAAAATTTTTACTGACCACAACGCCTTTGAATATGTTAAAAATCCGCATAATTATCTCGCCAAGGGGTGAGTTACTATGTTGAACTCTTCAGGCGATGGGTCACAGTTCGTAAAGCTGAAGAGCCAGGACTTTCTGCGGCGGGCGCTAAGCATCGCGCCTTGTCGGCGTCTTCGGCCCAGGTCGGGCCCTCACTATTGTTTGAATACTAAACAATATTATTCATTCCCGACCTTCGTCTTTGGCCATCGTGCCATTCTGATTTTTGGGCCACGAAGTCTCTCGAATTACTATATTGGCGAGCATATCATGCCCGGAGCAAATCTTCTGAGCTACGATGATCGACGTAATTTTTGAACATATTCATCCGATTTTACATTTTCGAACCGTTTTGCCCATGTCCTTTTGTGAAAACCGACTTAAAGATGACGTTCTTACTAAAATCTATTTTCATCACCCATCTGCGACTGAAACAGGATAATATTTTTTTGTGAAATTGAAAGTGCCCTACTTACTTTCTTCGACGGCTTTGTTTCAACTCGACCGCCAGTCATGCTACGACGCATACGACTCGCACAGATCGACGCAAAATTCAGGCGATATTAATCCCTTCATCTTCCGTGAGGAATCTGTCAGCGCTAATCATCTCATAGCAAAACGGATTGTACTACGCAAGCAACAAGCCAATGAATGTTCCTGTTCACCAAAGATAACCGGCCAATAGAAGAATGTGTGCGTGTCTACTTGAATATATTTCTTCAAAGTTAAAAATATCATAACCTTTAAAACAACTTTCCCAATTTCTATTAACCAGAGAATATTTAACGATTCATGCACTTCCAAAACCTTCATTTGCGAAGGAGTGCTCTTCGCAATCGTTACAAATACTGGTGAGATTTGCTGGGCTTATTGGCTCACGATATCTTGTACGTTCAACCTGCACAACCTAGGCGCGATGTAAGAGATGCTGTCAACTGAATTCGTTATTGACTTCGTTTGTTACCACGAATCCATTACTTATGATAACTTCCCTTTTACTCTCCCAAATGTACTCGAACTCGGAGCGGGAACATCAGCACCGATACATAACACAAATTGAACCAAAGATAACAGGCAAACGTTGGATCGTCCGATCGTGCACGAAACGCGTGGGAGGCGTTAATCTACGCCCTTACTTGATCTGCGTCCCTTTGAAAATGCCTATACGTTGTCTTTCGCTCTGACAGCGTCAACCTGGGCATGGCGACGGCTAATGACAAATCTTTGAAAATTCCGTATAAGGGCGGCATAGAACGTGCTGCAAGGACTACAACGTCAACAACTGTCTATTCGACCCACCTCCAATAATGTGTTGCTCCTGGTGTCAGGAACAAAAACACGACAGTTGGTCTCCGAAACAAAAATTAATATCACCCCGGTCTTGATAATATAAAAAACGAGCAATTATTCGAAAAGGTTAAGTTTTATCTGTTACATAAGCTAAAAGGATTTTCAATTTGATCGTAATATAAATAAGGTGAATAAGTTACCGTTAAGGGTAGCACGGTCACTACAGCGTGACTGCTTGGGTCCGAGGAATCGTGAAAAATAACGTGGAGTTATATAATTTTGGAAAATTAAAGGACCTGATATAATTACTACGTCTTTTGGGGTTGTGTCAATACTGATAATCCGCTTTATTAAGGCAACGAATACAAAACTTCGCGTTTTCAATATTTGCATTGAAACAGTGATATTGATACAGTTGCCATCGTTGTGGGTCATTTCAATAAACTGATTTAGTATTTCAATTTAAAACTGATAATTATCGGAGTGTTTAAAAGAAATGTTCGATAATAACAATAATAATTATAATTCTAGTGGCTTTATTGGGGTCACGAGGACCAAAACGTCCAGGAGTTAAAAGAGGCAGCATAACAAGTGTTAGATGTGCACATTTTCTTTTAGTTCCTGTTTCACCTGCGCTGGTGAAACTAAAAATCGGGACAAATAAGGAATGACCGAATTCTGATATGCCGCCGTTCTTGTTGGTATTGAACGGTATAGTCGGCGCATTGGTGGAAGAGATTTACATTCAGATAAACTGGAGTAGAGGGGATGGGAGGGGTCACTTAAAATACGAGCAGCGATTAGTGAACAATTATTGAAGTGGCGTTGAACGATGATTTCTTGAATGGAGAGAATAGGCAGTCCACTAGTAAACGAGACTATTTTAAAAAGCCTATGAAGTGTTAAAAAGTCATAACATTTAAGGCCGTGGAAAATTACTGGAGAACAATATACAATAAGGGGAATTATACAGGCATGGACAAAGGTTTCTATATGGCTAGAGCTTAAACCAAGTCTTCTGAACCGGCGAACAAGGAAGCAAAGGCGACGGACTTTACCAAAGACGGCATCCACATGATCACTCCATGATAACCGACTGTTAAAAATAACGCCGAGGAATTTCGATTTTGAGCTCGAATATAAATTATGAGTGAACGATGCAATGATTATTCTTACATTCATCAAAGATAAATACTTATTTTTGGACTTATTCGAATATTTATAGATTAAGATTTTCGCTAATCCAAAAAATAATTATCATTTTTTTTATATTTGATTGAAAACTCGACATGGTAACAATGTTTGTTTGAATCTGTCATAAATTGAACAACCAAGTTGATTTAACCGGCTGCACATTTCTTTTATTACAAATGAACAACGCTGGAGTTTTTCACATTGATATGCCTGACGCCCCCGAAGGCGATGGTTCCGAAAGTGAGAGCGAAGATACCCAAAGCCAAATAAGTGGAGCAGATGTAAGATTATCGTCTTTATTTTATAATTTGGTCTCTAGGATTTTCTTTCCCATGGACCTTTATCGGTAGAAGAGTAAGTACGATTAAATGAATATTTGGAATGATTTCCTCTCTAATTGTTTGAATTTTTTCAACGGTTGCATTGCCCCTTGAATTACTGTATTCTCTGATATATATATTTCGACCATTTTCCTGGGCCAATGCATTGTACTTGTGTCTATGTGATTGCTAAGGTAGTAAATTGTGTATTTGCTTCAGTAAAAACGAGTCTGACGAAAAAGATAACAGGTAGGCTACGTAATTATTTTTATATTTTCTGATCGGCGGGTCCTGTTTGAGTGCTATGCGATTTTTGTGGTTGTCTGTAGTTTGACGTAGTTCCTGAAACCTTCCATTTCTACTCCAGGGAGTCTGAAAGTGATCCAGAAATCAACAGGCATGTTTCGTAGTCATTTGCTGATGCTATTGCTGAATCTTAGTAATTGATGATGGCGGTCCTCCTTTCCGTCTCTGTATTTGGGGCGCATTTTATTGCGGGTAGTAATATTTTCCGTCCGACAGTCTACAATAATTGAAGTGAAAGTTTGTAGAGCTCGGTGAACTTGTATTTATTAGTATATACGTTTTGTAGTTTTCCTTTCTGTCTTCTAGCCTTCATGCGTTCATGTCTTTTAGAATGAACACTGATGTTAACCGTGTGGAAATTTGTGAAGCCACTGTAAATCCAGGAAGTCCTGGTATTAGTAAAACCGACTTCCAGCTCGTTACGGTGCTGGGAAAGGGTGGTTACGGAAAGGTATAACACTATTTGTTACCGTCTATCTCTTGATTTAGGTTTTCTTGGCTCACAAGCTCAGTGGACTCGACAAGGGTTCTTTTTTTGCCATGAAGGTCTTAAAAAAAGCCACAATTATAACCAGCGCCAAAGATACGGCCCACACAAAAACAGAAAGGTCGATCCTTGAGATCATCAAGGTATTATTTATTTTTACTGTTCACGCCCCTTAAGCATCCTTTTCTCGTGCAATTGCACTACGCCTTTCAAACTCCTGGTAGACTCTATCTTGTCCTCGAGTTTTTGGCTGGCGGAGAACTCTTTATGCAACTAGAAGCTGAGGGTGTATTTATGGAAGACCAGGCTAGGTAGAGCCGCCTTAAGCCATTTTGACGTCCTTTTAGTTTTTATTTGGCTGAAATAATTCTTGCCATCGGTCACCTTCACAACATGGGCATTGTCTACAGAGACCTTAAACCCGAAAACATCTTGCTAGATTCCGAGGGCCATGTGAAGCTTACAGATTTCGGATTATCGAAAGAACGTGTTGACATTGGATTAACACACACATTTTGTGGAACCGTCGAGTACATGTAAGTCTTTTTTTTAAAAAATCAAACCCCGAAGACATCGCATCTGTGCGTCTACACAACACTATACATCTTTCGTTCAAGGGCTCCGGAAATCCTTCTTCGACAGGGTCACGGCAAATCAGTAGATTGGTGGAGTCTCGGTACCCTTATGTTTGACATGCTTTCCGGTGGGGTATGTGTTATTTTTCTGTGCGTCATTCCAGTGTTCATGGATAGTAGTACTCGTTTGTCGACGCAATACCCACCCTTAATAACATGTGTATGTATGAGTGCACTTGAAGGCAGGTGATATTTTGCGTGCTCTTGTAAGCATAAATACCGCCCAAAACATTCTGGAGTCTGTAGTTTATAGGTTGAACAGAGCGTACTATATCCTTAATTGATTTGTTAAATTCTCGTGGTTGTTCATTTTTATCTGCGTTTTTGAGAGGTCCCTTGTTATTATTATGTTTCTCTTGAACTCTAGCCCCCATTTGCCGGAAATGACCGCAAAACTACCATGGATCTTGTACGTTGTTCTTTTGTCGTTTTCAGCGAATTCGAAACCTCTTGGTTTATTGTCTTGTATTGTTTTATATTTAAGGTTCTCCGTGGACGGTTCTCTGTTCCGGTGTTTGTTAGCCGAGATGCTAAATCTCTTATTCGAGGCGTAAGTCGTCCAATGCACGCGATCACATATAGTTATAACACAACTGTCCACGTTATCCAAGTCTATACTTCCATTTACTTGTGGCACTTGGTAGTTCACATGGGTTGTTGGGTTTGTCATTTTTAGCTTTTAAAAAGGCGTGTTGAGGAACGCCTGGGCTCTGGGCCCGCTGACGCCGAGGACATCAAACAACACCCCTTCTTCGCACCCATCAACTGGGACCAGGCCCTGGCACGCGGCCTGGTGCCCCCCTTCGTGCCGCAACTCAAATCGGACGACGACGTCTCTCGGTTCGATCCAATTTTTACAAACGAGAATCCCATCGAATCCCCCGACGACTGTGTTCCAACCTCTTCGATGTCGAATGTCTTTGAGGGCTTCACATATGTTGACCCCTCGATACATATCTCACTGATCCGGGACTCCTGGGCTTGCGATTCCTCGAATAGTCGGCGACGGCGTCGTTCGGGTTTCTCCAATTTAAAGTGAGTATTATTCTCCGTGCTTATTGGTACTGCCCATGAGGCTTTTCAATCTAATCGATTTCCCTTTTTTAATCAAGTTCTCCAGCCCTCTCGAATACCCCTCTTCCCGCGGCTCAGAACTTCGGGTGTGCCACTGGTGGCCAGCCCTTCGTTCTAACTGAAGATTTTGAAGACATGGACCTTGGCTCGGATGGTGGTGGTGGTGGTGCGGCATTCCATCATTCCACAGCCAACTTTCCACCCACCACGGCACCCACTGCAATTCCCCACAGCCAAGCGGGCTTATCTCTCCGGCAAGGGCAAAGTCAACGTGACTTCTATAACACCCGACCTCGTAATCCACAACAGGAGAACACCGCACAGCCACAACATGGCGTCAACAATAATCCTCATCAAGGGAACAACACCAACGCCAACCAGGCGCCACGTGGCCCAGACACGTCGCACCCGACATCATCATCCATCCGATTGCCCCAGCCTCCAGCAAATCGGCGACAATAGGGGCGATGGTGTGAACGAGAGAGACGTCTGTGATGATGTGTTGATGAGGATTGTTTCCTCTCCTGCTGTTTCTCTTTCACCGACGAGGTCGCCTACCTCGACTGACTACTACTACTACCTGTGTGTGCCAACCGCGTTTCCAACGCCACTGTCCTCTTGTATATGTACTTGTTCCCCTACCTCTCTCTTTAGATATGATATTCCCCGCCCATTTTTACAGCATCGCCCCCACCAATGTAAAGCCTTTACCAGGTTGCATTATCCTCTGATGTCCGAGGGCAATTGTGATGGTGTTCTGATTCCTGGGGAGTTGCTGATTTAGCATTTGCGTGTGTGTGTGTGACCCCGCTCGTCTTCCCAAACCGATGCTGCCATAATATTTGTCCTGCGTTCAACGGGTGTCTCCGTGTGTGCCAGTCTGACATCACCGCCTTCGTCGTCACTGACGGTGGAACACCATCCCCCTCCCAAATTCTGCCAATTTTATATACCTCTGTCGACAACTACGATTTTTTGTGTTGCTTGGTTTATCTAACGCCCCTTACTGCCCCCTTTCAACACCTTGATGTGTGATGTCTTTACTAATAACGAATCAACTGCCTCTACTGCTACTGACGATATTGTCATTAAACGACTTTTTTGTATGTGTGTTGGCTTGGATGCTTGAAGTTTGCTTGTGCTCCTTTTTTATGGTTAACGACATCCACGCATGCGGAAAATGTTTGTCAATCGGGTTTGATTTTTTGGCACCAGTAGTAGAATTGTTCTATGTTTATGGGGGTGGTCAAGTAATATTAATCTTACCACTTTTGAAGATCTCAGCTTGACCACATCAAGGAAACATGTCGAAGAGGTCTCATGTCGAGGCCTCCTCTTCCATGTCTACGGGAGAGTCTTCTGGTGGCGTCTCCGTATCCAAGCGCTCCTTCCTCTCGGGCTCACAACCCGTCCTCTTTAGCCGAGTTCGCTCCCTCGAGGAATTGGATAAGCGGACGCTACAGTTGCAGAATAAAAAGCTCTACGAGTCTCTGGCTGAAAAACGATCTGCAATGAGTGATCTCCGTCAGCGCATCGAACAACTGGAGAATCGACAGGCCAAAGATGATGCTCTCCTCTGTGTCGTTAATCGATACTGGAATCAGGTATTTTGTAGAGCAGCACGTTGATTCATTTACAAAGAAGCTTTTCTTAATCCCTAAACTATTCACCAACCGGACATACTCATAAATCATGTCTCTGCCCACCCTGAAATGGTCATTTTATCCCAAGAATGCCACCTAGGAACTACACTTCATAGAAACGTGCAGCAATTATTACTATTACCGCCTTATGATGCCAAGGAACCCCTGCGGCTTTGGGCATATTTTTGGACCGTTTAACCTCAACCGAATGTTATATTTGTAGCTTGACGAGGACTGCCTGCTACTTCTTCAGCGTTGTGAGATTGATGTCGACGATCGAGGTAGGCTTGTGTGCTCAATGCCAAGATTATATAGATCTATGCAGTCGAGCATGCAGAAAACACTAAGATGAGGTTCAAACCGGCTGCTTCATGGGGTTTGCCATCAAGTTTCTCGGGAATAGTTTTTTCCCGTGTCGTTCCCAGTCCCATCCGTGGTGGTGGCCTGACACCTGGGAATTAAACCCGGCTTCTCTCTCACCAACAGAGCGAGGGGGCTAATTTCTACAACATCCAACCACAGTAGACCGCCGAGTTACCATTCGTCCATATCCCCCCTAAAATTCTTCATGGAAATTTCACCCACGAACCGGTACTAAGCAAACAAGCTCATTAAAACGACCCCGCGAATCTAAGTTGACCCAATTCTAGTGGCTGGAGGGTGTGCACTTCTAATTGACGCTTTTGTCTTCCTTCAGTGTCCGACTCCGCCGATTCCTTCCTCAAACAGTTGGCCTCGTGGGAGAAAGAGGAGGTGCCCGAAAAGTTGCAGCAGCGTGTCCACTTCTCGAAGCGAATCATCGCACGTCTACTGACCGGTCTCGAGAGGTAAGCCGAGGTTGCCCCCTGTGCTGTTGGTCGATGCTGCAGCCCCACCTCGAGCCCTGCGTACCCCCACAATTGATTGAAATGACGAGAGGGCCGTGGGGGGTGGGGGGTTTGGAAGAAGTAAATTTCGTGATTTACGGTATTGTGCCCCGTCGTGCAGGCGCACCGTGTCCTGTGGATGCGCATACCTCGCTCATATTTAGTGCTTAGGGACTTGGTCTTCTTTGTAGTTTGTTTTAAATCGGGCGAATTTGCCGCATGGTTAAAAAAAATATGTTCAGTAGTGGAAGTTGGCAAGAAATAGGCGGCGGCTATGTTTGGAAACAAATTCCTAAATTTCAGCGTTCGAGGAGTAGCAGTAGTCTATCCTAGGATCCATGGGTTTGTGTGTGTGTGTATGCATCTTCTAGAATGCTATTCCGTCTCAGAAAGATCCCCTTTATAAACGGGTGCAGATTAATATTAGAGAATGACATATCCACGTGAAGAAGAGGGACTTTAGTGTTTGTGAAACATTGCTTCCATTTGGTGGTAACTTAAGGTGGTAACGCCCGAGGTAGAGTTTACTTTCAGGGAATAAAAAAACATTTAATTGCTTTATAATAGCATGTTTTTTCACCGACATCCCGTAGTGCTGGCTGCTGCTGTTGCGGAGTCCTGGGATCCCGAGAAACTTCTTAAGAAGCTGGGAGCAATACCGGGGAGGGGTGTTAATGGGCTTCTCCAAATAAGGTGCAATTAAAACCCATTTATTTGGCCTCCTTATCCAATAAAACCCGTTATCTGTAAGATAAGCATTTAGGAATTATATGGACTTTTCCGGCTATACTGTGGGTTTGGGGACCAATTATTTGTCGTCGCGCGATGAAAATAATAATTAATAATTGTAGTGGCTTTATTGAGGTCACGAGGACCAGAACTTTCAGCCCCTTATCTGACCTTGCTTGTCTTTTTCTGCATCCGACATTAGGGTCATTAGTGTGCGGCGACGTATAGACTTAGTTTTTGTCGCTTGTCTAAACGGTATCAACCAAACCGAGTGTATTAGTAGACTTTTTTCCAAGAAAGGGCACGACTAATTATCTCCCCTGTTTTCTCCACCCAATCAGACTCGTCTCTCGCCAGAGTCACCTTCGTGCCCTCATAATCGATGAGCTGAACCCGGAGAAAATTGCCGCAGTTGTAAAGCGTTGTGCCGATACCACTTCCGCAACTACTACGAACTCGGAAGTGGGAGCAGATTATCCTGCTGACGAAGGAGCTGGTGGAATGTCTGCACTGAACGGAAAGTTGGTGGCTACTTTGCGCGAGGAGGTCGCTTCGCTGACGTCAGAGAATGATCGCCTTCAGAGCCTCTGCACCACCATGCACGCCAAACACCGACAGAATAGTCTCCACGTTAGTTTGACATGTTATATTTAAAGATGCAACAATGCTTCAGCAGTCTCGTCTAGCTTCCTGTGGAGTAGCTTTGCCGTTGGTGCAGTGTCTACGGGGACTCCTTTCATTGGCTCACCCAGGGAAGGTTGGCTGTAAGACCCCAGTGCGTCATAGAGGCACTCCTGCACGCCTTGGTTGCCCGATGGTGTAGTGGTTAGCATTCAAACTCTGTTGGTGGGCGACTCCCGTGTCCGGCTACCTCCGGTTGCTCCGTGGAGCGTACCTGCGCGTATCTACACGCGTTTTCGTTTAACTTTGAGGTTGTTTCAACGCATGAGGCCAAATTGTGATATATTTTGACTCTCACCACTCCTTTCATTTTTCTGAAATAGAAGGACTAATGATTGTGACTAGGCTTTTTAAATCAGACTTCAAGAATAAAAATGCTCAACTTTATTAATACGCTTGATATTGTCTGAGTTTCGTGACCTTTTTGGCCCTGACTCTAAGCTTGACCCCCATGTGAGGACATAATTTCTCAGATCATTAGTGTCGACGAAGGACTTGGTTGTGAGGTGAGGGGGGTCGTGTGATTAGTCACTTATTCTCACAGGTCTGACCTTTCGTAATCCCTAGAAAGCCTTAAAATGCACGGCAGCTATAACTAATAGTTAATAGAATAAGCGATCAAATCTTCTTTCAAGTAGACAGCGTGGAATCAGAACTCGGGCACGTTGCTGTACATGTTTCGGCAATCTTAATTTCAGCTTTTGCCAGCGGTTTTGGTTTTCTCGCTACCTCCTCCTCCCCCCACCACGTTTTCAAATTATTATGATTATCTTTCTATTAATATCTTACTTATAACAGTCACCGGAGTAATTCTACGGGTATGTAATTGCCCGATACGTTAAAACAAAGGTGACGGTAACTAACAAGCAGTTTAATCGGACCCGTTATCAATAGACCGTATCGGTACAACGCACCGTGTATGTATATATATATTGTCTCTGCGGTTTATTGTCAAGTTCGCTTTGATCTTCTTCGTCGTCTAATCGCTCGTTTTATTTTTTCCAACTCCATGTTCCAAATCACGGTGCTGTGACTTTTCGATTACGGAATCGATCAGACCCTAACCGTATTGGTGTGTGTGTGTGTGAATCAGTACCCGAGATTGGCGTAAAACAGTTGGTTTGAATCATTATTTATTATACCCCCTAGGTAACCGGGTCCTACGATTTTCATCGCGCGACACCTTAAGTGTTAAAAATAACTCTCTAAAAAATAACACACACTTTTGTCCCCCATATTGGGTTTCGAAACTCCGCGTCTACCGCAAGCGACTCCCATTCCCTCTATTCAACTTTACCTAAGTTTAAATCTCTTCGACCAATGCGTAGGCTGTACCGTTCAGAAGAACAGCGGCATATCCCAATTCGGTCATGCCTTATTTGTCCCGATTTTTGGGTTCACCGGTGCAGGTGAGGCAGGAACTATTCTATCTTGTTTTATGCTTAAATTTTTGGTCCTCGTGACCTCAAAAAACCCGCTACCATTATTATTATCATTATTACAATCCGCATTTATGATGGTGATTTGTATCTGATAACGGCGCCGGTGATGCCAGTGTTGAGGAGACGGACCAGTTCCCGACGCGGCTGTCAGGTTGCTGGCTTTGATTGGCCATAGGTGTTTAGAAACGCCAATCGATCAAAAGATGATGGTAATATTTATTCGCCGGCGAAGTCATCTGATATCAGCTTCACGTAAGGGACTCCAACATACTAGATTTGTAAGGGTCGCTGTTGCTGCTGTTTTCAATTGTTCACATCGAAATGATGGGTGTCCATTAAGCAATTAAACGTGAAATTGGCTTGTGTTGGCAACTGTCGATTCCACTGGACCACACAATGACCGAATTTGCCCGAAGACTACTTGCACTGCGTGTAGTAAACAGCATAGCCTGGTGGTTGCCTGGGTGTGTGGCTTCTTCTGGCGGGAGAGAGGAAGGTTCTCCAGCCGACAGCCAAAGTCTGACCAATGCACAAGTGTCTCTGTCACGCCCCCACACTGTGTGCACTTGTTTCCACAGGTTCGCGAACTGCAGGACCAATGCCAGGCCAACTCTGACTCCGCTGACGAAAGGAAGGCCAAATTTGACGACCTTGAGTACAAGTGTCAGCAATCCACTGGGCAGTTGGCCCTGTTAGATCACCGCCTCTATGAGACTCAGCAGGCAAAAAAACTCCTAGAGGAGGAATTGGCGGCTTTCCGGGGAACCTCCGGATCACCAGGAGGTAGGTCTCGCCCTTAATTAACCGCTCCATTCAATTTGGCCTTGTTTGGATACCAACTTGAACCAAAAGATGAGCATTAATGACGACGTATCTTGAGTTAAGGCATTTTTGTTCTTGCTCATTTCGTGCACTCCTCTTCCGAGGTTTGAGCCCTGGACGATTCCCAGTAACTCTCTTGACGTGTGTGGATTAAACTTGCGCCAATGATATTCAGAAACGACCGAATTTGAGGAAAGTGTAGAACAGGATGCTATCGAGACAATGCATCTGCCAGAACTGTAACCATTGCTCCACTTCCTGCTCCCCTCCCCCCTCCTCCTCATAGAAACCGGCGAGGAGTCGATGAGTACGCCGATGGGAGTGACCAAGAGCAAGTACAACGACATCCTGTGTGAATTGGACGAGCAGCGCGAGTTGGCGGCGAATCGTCTCTCCGAACTGGAACGTCTTCAACGGCAACACGAAGAGAAGGTGGCCGAGTGTGCCAAATTGGCTATGCAGGTTAGTTTTCTCTTTTCCTCTTTGATTTGTTTATGCCATGCAATACACACCCCCCCCCACATTCTGATCAAAAGAGGGGCTCCCGTATGGATGCTGATGAGGCAAAGAGTGCCGCTACATTTTCATCAGATGCACACAACGCGTTGATGACGTGGGAGACCCGATGACCTTACAAAACAACATGATTGGCCGAGGCTATAACACAACGCGTGGTGGATGGCGCGGTTGTTGTTGGCTCTGCCAGGAGTCACTCCGGGTATGCTGTGGTGGTCGTGGGTTCTGAATAATTACGTCACGAATTAATGGTATTCGCTTTATTAAGGTCAGTTCTTTGGGAATAAGTTAAAACGAAAATAGGGAATCACAAAATTGCCGTTCTTGTGATAATTAAACGGTTTAGTCTCTGCCTTGTTAAAAGTGGCCTGCAGGTTAGAACAGGGGGTGGTGATAATGCACTAGAGAAGGAGATTATATTCCAAAGCCCAAAGAGGGTCAATTTGTCAGTGTGTTTGAGGTCATGAGGGGAGGGGGACAATGCAGGCATCGACGAGGACCTTGGTGCGGTTTGAGCTAGCCCCCAAGGCTCCGGAAACCAATGGGGGCATGTCGGATAAGACCCCGTATTGGACCCACACCGAGGCAAACATTTCTGTAACCAAGTCAGCCGAATTAATAGGGAGACGGCAAGTCACTCTCTTTGGGGCTTGTTAGTCCGCACTGACTCATCTGCTGCTGCTGCGGAATTCTCGACTGACACGTTTTTGTCAGTTAACATTCGTCAAAGAAAGCCCCCCTCCCTCCCCCAGGTGGGAGACAGACGTTGACGTCATCGACTAAGAAATGCCCGCGATACTATTCTCATAACCCATCGACCAAATCATGTCGCAACCAATTACGCTGCCCACCTTGCTTTCAACGGATCGATCAGGTCGCTCTCTGCGAAGAGAAGCGTACACAGTCCATGGAGAACACGGTTTCACACCATGGTGCTCCTCCATCAAATTAGATGTTTTGCGATATTTTCGCAATATTTACTGCCGTCGCGGCTGTCACGGAGTTATTGAATTTTTTTAATTTGCGCATTATCCAATAGGTCAGCGACCCACCAGAGTCGTTGATTCAGCAGTCGCCATCGTACAAATCCCTCGAGGTGCAGTTCAACATCCTCTACAACGAGGTAAAGATCCTGCGCACGCAACTCGACGACTCCCGTGGCCTCGTCCAGTCCATTCGTGGTGCCCACCTCAAGCAGATCGAAGAGATGGAGGTGAGGGTTGTGCGACTCACACGAGGATTATGGCCTTTCGATATCTTCTCAACGAGGAAGCCGCGTTGTGCATCATTTTTTTTCTAAACGCCGATTCTGCATTTTCATCTTCCTCTTCCAGACTTCGCATCGGCGTTTATGCACGCCCCGCTACTTTGCCACAATTTCCTCTTCAAGGTACTCACACGAGGAGCCACGACAGCCAGCGATTCCAAATACCACCAACACGAGGCATGAGGCAGATGGGCCACGTTTTTACAACTACCCCAGACAACTTCCTGCCGTTTAATAGGACGTCTGATCGATGTTGTTGTTGTTGTTCTGCCAGAGTCTCGTTGTTTGACTCGTTTCGTGTGCTTGTGCCCCGAAGAGGAGCCAGGTGTGTGGGGGGGGGGGTCGGAGGTGTGTAAACACCGCGGCTAGATTCAAGGATGTATATATATATATCTATGCATATTGGCACGCGCAGACAACAAAACCCTTACGGTGTTCGGCTCGACTGCGGCATGTCGAAATGCGTGCGCGCAACCTTGGTTAGCCAATGGGCGCACCACCTTTTACTCTCACGTCAGCCAATAGCTGCAGGCCATGCGTGCACGCCTTAAGTTAGTCAACCCACGCGAAAGCATGGCGCCTGCACGTGTTCGGCACGCCGTTTTGGTTACATGTCCTGGACTGTTGGCATCATGCCTGCCTGCCTGCATGAACCCGAGGCCTCGCCAAAACCAGCTCTGTGGGAATCTCCTTACGAGGCGGATCGCGCGGTATCCGGTTCAAATAGGGGTTTGAAAGTGCAGCTGAATTGTGCTGTTACGATGCGAGGACTTTGTGGGCCAAAAGTCAGATTGACCAATGGGGTGCCAATAGAATGGATGTGCGGGCGTTGTGTCTTGATGCTGACCTCGTGTGGACCCTCGGAGGACACAACATTTTCTTGGCATTGATAAACAGATGAATGGTAAATCGCAAGTACGGAGCACACAAATTTAGAATGTGTGATATGAATAAACAAATCGTTCTAGATCACTACAGCCTTTCAAATTGGCATAACCGTGCAACAATTTTAGATTGATGGTACGTTCCACGCATTACAACAATTAGTTGTCGCGATCGTGCTACGCTTCCGGTGCCATCCTCCACTGAACCGTCTTGTGTCAGATCCACGAAAGGAGTAGCTCAGAGTGAACTAGAGATCTTACCAAAGAAGACGTCGAAGTGATGCAATGGAGTGAAATAGCTCTTTGGGGCCTCGCGCAGATTAAGGCTTTTCCGCATTAAAATGTACAAAATATTAGCGGATATCTGCATTTGGGCGTGAGTTGGAAACGATAAAAAGGTTTGATTAGTGTTGCACTTTTTCGATGGGTCCAGGAAGACGAAACAGATGTGGAATAGCATCGTGACAGCATTACCTGTGCAGTAAATAAAAGCCCGGAACAAAAACATGGTTTGGCAGACGCACAATGGCGGCCATCTAAAGGTCATGCACACAAAGTCTAACAACTCGCCCGTCTGTAGGAATTACCTTTCTTATTTGTGTATGGTCCTTGTGTCGAGCTGGCCTCGTAACTCGACGGTCTCTCTCTCTCTCTCTCGCCATTTAAAGTCCAATGAGACGGCGATTCTCAACCAGATGCGCTCGGAAATGCTCGCCCAGGAGGAGCTCTACTCGAAGCTGCGCCGCGAGTTCGAGATCATCGAGGCGGACTTCAAACAGACGGTGGCCCACAATGACCAGGCCGGACCCATCAACAGCGAGATGCGCAGTCTAATAACTACGCTGCAGTTGCAGAATAAACAGCTAAAAAACGAAGTTATCCGCTATCGCCGAAAGTCCAAAGAAGCCGCCCACGACTGTCAGCTCGTAAGTCGTCAGTTATTTGGGGAGAGACCGAACCTTCGACCTGCTTGAGAGAGAGCACCCGGGTTAAGGCCAGAGAAAGCTTGTGAAATTGATTCGTGGTGCATTCTTGAACCGGTCCTTCCTTAAGCCGAGACCCCTCCCCGGAGAGTCCTGGATTGCGAGAGTCTATCCAAGTTAGTGATTTTTTCTCGGGTCATAGGTTACCGATGAACTGCACGCAACCGAACAAGAGCTGACACGCAGTCGTGCTGCCCTCTCTGAAGCCACCGCCGCGGCAATTCAACTCACCGATGACCTGTCCGCTGCGAGAGGAGCCGTCAAAGCCCGAGGAACCGAGGATCCGGTTGCTGAAAGAAGCCCACCGAAAGAAGCTGCAGTCGAAAAGGAGGACAGTGTAGCGCCGGTGGACGAGCAGCCGTGTGTGAGGGGCATCGATGTTTCCACTGTGACAAATAAATGGGTTGAAACACCCACTGCGCCTGCTGGTGCTGCTGCTGTGCTTGCTATCGAATCCCCCAAGAAGCAGTTGTGCACCATAAGCGAGACGACGACCAGCCCTAGCATATCTTCCCCCTCGACGACTAAATCGGTGAGTTCAAACACTTTGGAGCCAAGCGCGCGATCTTCCAGCTAGAGGAAAGTTTGACATCTCCTGGGGGTTTCGTCCGACGCACTTTTCTAACCACAGACAGCCATAATAAGGCATGAGTTCGGATACAAGAGAAGCTTTGGGACGGGTCCTTATTAACGGGCGACTACCGAAAGAGGGGAGAATTTTGCTGGAGTCTTGTCGACTGGTGGGCGGGGTAGACAGCTGGGACGATCTGTAATGTAGGTTAGGCGCTCTGGAACACCCGCTGTTTAGGTAGAGAGTAAGTTTCCTCCATCTTGATGGATCAGATAGAAATTAATAATAACCATGCCGTGGTGGCGGTGGTAGTGGGTAGATACTCATACACCGCCGACGAAGAAGACATTCTCCCAGATGGAGGTGCTGGGACATAAATGCTTCATGTTCCTTCGTGTCGTGTGCCTTCTGTGCGGGGCATTGGGCACCATAATTTGTGTAGTTTCGTTTGTCTTGTCTTTCAAGGAATCGGATGGGCGGGCACGCAAAAATTCAGCAACCTCCCAGTCTCCCGAGGACATCATCCGCGACCTTCGCGCTCAGCTTAAGTGCGTTTGGTACAAAATTCCACTTTTAATTCGCTTCTGTCGGTAATCAGTCATGCTAGAGGTCGTTGCACTATCCTGGGCATTACAGACGTCAATGCTACAGTCAATGCTACCGTATGCAGGTGCAGGCAGTCATGACTTCAGTTGAGTGAGTCCCCGAAAAGCCCCATGTGGCTCAATGGTTTGGCGTAATCCCATTGGGTTCGACTCCCAGCCCAGGCCATCGCGATTCACTCGTCATGCCAGACCCCTATACAGCTGCCCGTTTATCCTAATCTAACAGAAAGAGATTGAATTGACGTCCCTGGTTGAGGGTTTCTCGGTGTTACATCCTACTTGGCATACCCTCTGGTGCAGTTTGGAATCTTAACGACTGTCGCGGTTCCTCTGGCACAAATGATGGGTGTAATCGAATTGTGTATCATCCATTTTGTGTTTTCTTGGCACACAGATCCTCCCAAGAATCCGAGAAGGAGATGTCCGTTCTCCTGAGCATGTATAAAGTGGTTCCGAAAGATCAGCGCGACAAGGCTGTCCTCCTCCAGACTGAAGCCAAACTCCGTACCGAGCTCTCCAACACCAACGCCGAACTCACCGACCTCCAGGCCGCCAATGCCGAGCTCACACGTCGGCTAAATCAACTACTAAATAAAGCTGCTGCCGCCGCCGTGGTGGTGGTGAAGAAGGAGATCGGTGGTGTGGAGGCAACGACGGAGCAACCCATGGAGGTGGCTGACAGGACGGATAGCGGGAGGAAACACGCCCTGAATCACCACTCAACCGCCGGTGCCGCCAGGGGTGCGTATATTTTGTCTAAATTCTCTTTACGCAGTCCAATGTTCTCCTTCTTCCCCCCCTCCCTATTTTCTTCAATTTCTTCTCTCAATCCCAGTATTTGGCTACACGAATTAGAGACGAAAAATACTATTTTTGTCATCCTCATAGACTCAACTACTACCGCTGGACAAAAGTCCCCCTCTACAGGTACAAGTGCCACCACCAAGTCCCCAGCGGAGGCTGTTGGCAAGTCGACCTCTTCTCCCCAATCACTGTCCCTTCCTCTTCCTCCTCCTCCCCCGCCTCCTCCACTTCCGCCACAGAAGCTCCCGATCGCGATGTGCCGATCGATTGGGAGTGGTAATCCGGAGGAGGAGAAAGGGGTCTGGCGGTTGGCGGAACTCCAACAGGATCTCGAACACTTCCGGCGACGCTGTCAGTCCCTCGAACTGCGTGTGGGGACACTACAACAACAGCTTGTGACTACACGACAGGCCGAGGATGCCCTCCTGAAGGATATGGAGGTGGGTGTGTTGCTGTCGTTGTTTGGGGAGTCGATTGCGGCCAAGGGTTGCCCTATGACCCTCGGTCTTCCTAACCCATTGTGTTGTGGGTGTGCGTGTTTAGGTGACGGGTCAGGCGTTCGACGATCTGACCGACCAGAACGATCGGATGGTCTCTGCCATGCACGACAAGGACGAGACGAACCTCAAGCAGATGACTGAGTGGATGAAGACCTGCCAGCTGGCACGTCTTCTCAAGGAGGACAAGAAACTCCTGGAGGAACAGGTTCGCCTCCTCCACACCAAGATGGAGGCTCTCACCCGCGCAATCCAGAAACAGGAGGAGAAGGTGTGTGTTCTTCCCCCGAGTTGTCTGTCGATATCCCTTGAGATCCATTGCTTTAATACACGCAGGATTATCCGTTAACCAACCCGAGCCGACTCCTTGAAAGAAGCAGCAGCGCGTCTTACGACTCTGCCACAACAACAACAACAACAACATCATCAAAATCACTCCCAAGTTGTCGGGCCATAGCGCGTGGCACTACACCCACGAAGCCGCGGAGTTTTGGATTGATATTTTGGGGCAACAACTCTCCGGCGTCAACGTTCGCTGGAACAGTTAAAGTAAAGAGGCACTCGGAGGCCCACAGACGCTGCACTGCAAAATACGCCGCGAGCATCAGCAGCATTGACGTTGTTGTTCTGTTTACAGGAACGTCTTCTGTTGACGAACCTCGAGTCCCTTGAAAAGGAGGCCGTCTCCCGCCAGCAATCTCAAGAGGCTTACAAGCGCAAATCCGTGGAATGCCAACAACGCGAGGAGGATCTCCGTGTTACGGTGCAGAAGTACCTGGCTCAGCTGAATGAAGCGCAAACCACGGTGCAGGAGAAGGCCTCCGCCTACGAACAGGTCTCCTTCCGACACCAGCGACTTCAGGTTTGTTATACGCTCATTGTTTTTTATATTTTTCGTTTCTGTTCTATTCGTGGATCCAGAGCTCGTGATGTAGAGGTGAAGTCTTCTTCTTCTTCTTCTTCTTCTTTGTGGCGACTAACTTCTGCGATAGGATTAACCGGCTGCTTCATTAATGTCCCGATAAGAGGCTGTCAGGTCAGTGCAGATGGTTGTCCAGTTCGGACCCTATCAGGGGAATCTGGTGCGGGTTGTGTCCTACCGAGGAGTTTAACAGTTTATCGAAGTGTTCCACCCATCGTTCCACCTTTCCGCCCATCTTCTCCGGTATCAGCTGCCCAGCTGAGTCACGCATTAGATGTTCTGGGGCTTGACGCATGTCGGATGCTGGCCGAATGAAGTGGACGAGTCTCGCGTGGTCTCCATGGATTCCGCGACCAGTGCTTGCTGCGCTCTAGCTTTGCCGAGCGGATGGGCTGTCGTCGGGCGCCCTGGCCAGCTCCGGTGAGATGTTTCGCCTGCTGTATCGGCATCTTAATTGTCATCCACTTCTGGCCGACGGATTGTTCCTCCCCGAGGTGCAGCGCGAAGGATTCAGTGAGGACTGGTCGAGCGCAACTACACTGACGCGTTTAGGGGGTGCGGCCACTCTGTCGAGTTGCCAGGCGTATCGTGAAGCGCGCCCGGACAAGAGTACAATCAGAACCCTTCTTTTTCCCTGTCTATGCACCCCGGTATGAGCTACAATCGTCGATTTAGGGTGCCCTACGCAATCGCACCAGGATATAGTCGATTCGATGTGCAGTGCTGCCACCGTTACAATACCACGTCAGCAGATGTTTTTAAAGTGTTGGTGAGGACGAGCCTGGTATGGTCCGCGAGTCTCCTGAGCCGTCCACCGTTTTCGCATCGTTGCCGGAGACCGAATTTTCTGATGATATTTTCCCACGTGCTCTGGTCCGAGGGGCTGGCGTGCCATTACGGGAGTCCAGTCACCCGTTAAGAATAGGATGTCGCTTTTGGGGGTTTGTTTATTGTATCCGGTGGCTCAATTTCACCTCCGGGCAGTTCAAATGCGAATGCCTCAGGTATCTCTGTAGATCCGTGCGTGGACTTTGATGACGATGGTTCGACGGAAACAAGCCCGGTCTCATAGATGGGAAGCGTTCATCTTTTATAGGAAAATGAACATAGTGACCATTATAGTAGTAGTAGTAGTTTTCCCATTGACTTTGCAGGAGGAATTCACCACAATGCGTCGAAAATACGAGCGTCTTCGAAAGATCGAGCAGTCCCACAATGCCGACGAGGTTCTGCTAGCCGAGATTCAGGACTACAAGGTTTGTAGTTGTCGCCATTGGCAACTTATTCACTTGGACTTTTCCACCCTCAGACGGCAGAGAGGCAAGAAGGTCGATATCTTTTTAAATTGATAGGTGTCCACAGGAGCTCGTTGGCGCGACACCCGCGGTTCAGTCGGACTACATGGTCGCGGCTCTCTCCTACTAGTGGATAAACCGGCTTCATGGGTGTTTGCTATGAAGAAATCGGAGATATGTTTACAGGTGCCGCCTGTCGTGATCTGACTGCCCGTGAATCGAACAAACAGATGGAGGATAGTGGCCGCTGCCACCAGTTGGGCGAAAGATCGTTTCTACGAGCGCTGTCCGTCAATTTGGCAATCAAATTCCGGCGTTACGTCCACGACTTCTAGTAAATGGAGATTTCGTCTAATCCTATCATCTTCGCGTTTTCAACCAAGCGGGGATAGTGTTTGGTGCGGGTAGTAGTAGTAGTGGTAGTAGTAGTCGAGATCTACAACTATCGGTGAGTCACTCGTTCCTCCGCATGTGTGGGCAGATCCTGTGAGCACAATGGGCAAGGGAGACGGAGACGGGGGATATCAAGTCGAAGATTCTCTTCTAACACCAGGGGAGCCACAAACAGGGGATCGCGGGTTGGTGTAGTGACTCTGGGTGGCTCACTATTTTCAGCTTGTGATGTTACCGTGTGAAGATTGTTCAAATGAAACATTGGGAACGCTAGGCAACAGGAAAAACCACATGAACGACGGATTCAATCTAATAATACACGAAATGCCTCGACGCGGTTGCTATGGCCATAAACCACGATTAGCTAATACAATCTCTGGCTCACCCTCTAGGAGCAGCTCACCTGCCCGACGTGCAAGACGAACAAGAAGGACGCAATTCTGACCAAGTGCTTCCACGTCTTCTGCCTCAATTGCCTGAAGACGCGCTACGAGACGCGGAATCGCAAGTGTCCCAAGTGCAACGCAACCTTCGGCGCCAACGACTACCACCGCATTTATCTAACCTGAGACACTCCCACCACCTCTCCCCCTCCCTCCCTCCCCCATCCTGTTGACCTTCGCATTGTTGTACAAATTAACTACCAACCCGCCCCCCCATTTGTGTGTGCTTGTGTCGTACGTGTTTGTTATACATTTTTAAATTTCAAAATCATGATGGGTATTTTTCCATAGGAGCGTGCAGGTTAGAAGGGTTTTCGGGACAAACACGTTGATTGGGACAGTCCATGTAGGGCATTATTTCATGTTTCACATATCGGTGATGCTGTGGATGCTATTTCTGCGTGTCTGGGTTGCCTCCTGTTGCGGACTCGTCCCGTGAAGGGTTGATCCGCTGGTTCTCTTTGAGTTTGGGCAGGGTCAGCGGCGTGGTCTGCCTGACCACAGATTTGTGCATTCCTCAAGCAAGTCCCTCCCTAAGCCAATGTTGTAACCATCTTCATTGTTAAAGATCTGGCTAGCAACATCGAATAATGGTCGAATAAATGGTCAGCAAGGCAAATAAAAACGAGATTGACTATTGTTGTCCAATTTCGAGGCGGGTATCGCAGACAGCGCTGTGATCGGCTCCGTTATCTCAGCGATTGATTTGACCAAAAAACTATACCCCGCTATCAGCGAATTGCGTACATAATGCTCCATCTGTGGGGAATACACTACGGCCTCTTTATCAGCAGAAGATTACGAATCAGAGGTTTTCATGCCAAGCGGTTCGATGTTTATATGGTGCATGATGAGCTATCGTTCCCCTGAGATGGTTGTCGAGTGACGCGTAACGGAAACCAGAATTTAGTCGACTTATTCAACGTAAAAAAGTACTGGCAATATTATAGAATAAGAAGCAAGCCTCTGATGTTTGGTTTCCGGAGGATAATTATGTAACAAAGGTAATACGATAAGATCATCTCTAAAGCAATGACAAACTCGGATTCCCTTTCGAAACAGACACGACGATCGTGCAGATCTGTCAAACAATCCGTGTCAATCACGAATCCCAATCAAACACGAGCGTAAAAGGGGAAAATTGAGAAAATAGCAAAGCCATGGAGCGAATTATGACAGTCTATAAATAGTCAAAAACAAGATTCACACAGACTCCACACAAAGTTGTTTAAAATTGAGATTGGATCGCATTTTTTGGCCAAAACATCCCCACAGGAGAATAAATGGCCCAAGCAGGGCAGTGTTGTCATGCAAATGTCGTACATTGGTGATTTAAAGACAACGGGCATTGTTTGGAGTCATCGGGTAGAATATTACAGTTGGAAGCCATTGTTGTTTCAGGTAAACATTTCCATTCACAATTATGGCGAACATTTGGCTAAACCACTCAGGCCGGACCTCCTTGAGGTAGGAAGAGAGTGTCGTTTGCAAATGTTGCCCTCCGAAGTGGCGCATCAAGCATCGTGTGCCAGTGTATTTGGATATTGCTCGGTTTCGGATAGTGTCCTGCTCTGAACTTGCGGCTTGATTCGCACAATATTGTAATTAATTGACTCCTTATTCGCGAATCGAATTACGTCTACTGATATGAATTAAGCAAACAGATAATTGAGGTTTAAATTCAAAAATAGTAGGGTTAAGCAAGGAGCGTAATTCTTCTTTTTCCTGAACAGACTCCCTCATAACTGGTGTAATGATGAACACCATTGATTAACTACAATTGTATTATAATACGCAACAGCTTGAAGGGATGCTTGGGCAGTTAACTAGGTATTACCGTCCGTTTTAAAACACCACCGACACCTAACCCCGTAACAATCATACATTGATCAATTTATCTAGGCTTATATTTAAGACCTCAAACATATCGAAACATTTTCCTTCTGGACTCCTGTCGGCGTAGTCTGTCTTCAAGAAACCTTTTTTTGAAAATCAATCGCCAACTCATTTGTCTGGTGGAAAGTGATTGAGAAGCACCTCCTCTCTAAATTGGAGGACACGCGAAAAACAGCCGACGACCCTTTCTAGTTTACTTATAAACCAAATAGAAGCACTCTGGAAACCGTGACAACGTTCTCGCTCACCCTCCGTTAAGGGAGTTTTTGTGGACTTCACCTGGGCTTTCAAAACTATTTAGCGCTCTCGCATGGAATCTCAACTGTGTGAAGATGGCGTGGAAGGATAATTGATAAACTGGCTTCACAATTATTTCTCCAACCGACACCAACACGGAAGATTCGGAAACGAAGCATCCTCCTCATCCTTGCCCAATAACTGCGGTGTCCTGCTTGGCGCAGGGCTTTTCCAATTCATTTTTAGCTAGTTAACGTCTAAGCCTCGGTGCCCATATGCTGTCACGCTCATCAAATACGCGGGCTTTATGCCATGCCCGCAAGACGAACGGGCAGGCAATAACTGAGGCATAATGAGGGTCTTCGGGGAATGGCCTTTTGCTAAACGCATTAAAATGCATCTTCATTACATTTTCACTGGTAGGAAAATCACTTCACTCCATAATTTCGTTTCGAGCTCAAAATCAATATTCCTAGGCGTTGTTTTCAACAGTCGGTTACCTTGGAGTGATCATGTGGACGCCGTCTTCGGTAAATGTCGTCGCCTCTGTTTCTTAGTTCACCGGTTCAGGAGACTTGGAGTGAAAGTTTTGGTTCTTCAATAAAGCGCTTACAATCATATTTAGTATTAAAAGTATTTGGTCCGCGCCTATCCCAGTTTTTTGCAATTATAAGGTTTTTTGAAAGGTTAAACCCCCTCTCCCGACATATTTTACTTATCGATATTCGATTAGTCTGTTTACATTTGCGCGCTCGCACCTGGGAAGTGGCAGCAGTGGCGTTTGTCAGGAAAATCGCCCTGGGCGCTATCTAATCTAATCTAAGAATAGGAATTTATTTTCCACTTTCTACGCTGCCAACGACTATTCTCCCCTTTTCTGTCGAGGTTATGATTGGAACCGTTGTCATTTATGCGCCCGGTAGAGTAATTACATTAAAAAATGATGGCGGATCACATTAATAACAGAGAGAAGTCCCATAAACACACGAGGATTGCTCGGGTTCGGCGCAATAGGGTTACCTAAAGAGGGAATGTGAAGAAACACGCTGCCAAAGAGTAGACTTGCCTAACGGCCTAGAGACAATCTTCTTTGAAACGAGGGTGATTATTTCCAGAAAAAACAGTGTATGACTGGCGTGGAACGTTGCCAAACTACTACAGCCAACGCCGTTGTGGCAGGACTGACAGCTTGCCCGCGTCTGCACAAATTTGTATTCTCGTCATTGGAGATCTGGTCGCGCTAGTCCGCTGGGAGTACCTGAGAACTGCTATCAATTTAGTTGTGGGGTCTATCAAGCCACTCTCGTTGTAAATGCAGAGTGTTCTTGGCTCAACCTGGTGCTACACCCTCGAATGCTGCTACAAGTGGCTGTCAGCAGGAGGTAGTGGCCACATACAAGGAAACCCGGCGCTGGTAGCCTGAAGCCAAAGACCCGTCCAGTCTCCTGTTGCCCCTAAAATCTTGGTAGACTGATCCGACAGACAGGGCGGAGGAGGATATTTTGTCACAGTGGCAACACCACCAGGATCCCCGCTACCGTCTATCAGGGCCCGCTCTTGATTGGCCCCAGGAAGAAGAAGAATCGACATCTGTAAACGTCCAGGCGGAATCAATTAGCAATAAACCATTTATCGTTCATGTATTGTAGACCATTTACCACATATATATATATCGATAACCAGATAATGATTTTATATTAAAGATGGATGTTTAATTTTAATTTGAAACAAAATACGGACTTGAAATACCCAGAATATACGGATTCGCATCACTCCACACATTGAGCCGCTGCATAATCGAATTAAAAACAACACGAACCTTGCTGCATTATATCAATTACACAAGTTGTCGTCAGTCTGCAGGATGACTTATTTCGCAGCGTCGCTATCCCTGTCCCCAATTAGGAGGCATTATTCAACCCTAACTAAAGCCTAACCAGTTTGCACCGCTTATAACGAGCACCCCTGGGTGATAGTTGAAATAACTCAAATAATTCAGCTTCCGGGAACGGTGTCACCCACCCACCCACCCATCCACCCACCCACCCACCTATACAGACACGCGCCCACCAGCAACACCAGAGTCATTTGGTATTGATTAAACGAGCTGTTTTAGAGGTGCCAGGAAGACTCATCTGACGCCACTGCTTAGTCACCTCAGGGAGTTGCCTGCTTTGGCGGCTATCCACCCCAGCGAGGGGACGGACCGGCTGATTCATGCAGGTCCCGGATTGCCGCTACGACCCACGCACGTCGATCTGGGTTCAATCTCTGACTCCATTGACGCACCACGTAGACAGACTGGAGGGTCATCTGCTCTACAGTCTCTTTGACGGGACCAATCCACGCATTCAGCTGCGCGCCACTCCTGCAGCGACAAGCCGGGACGGTGATAGGTCCGACATTTCTGAGGCTGGTCGGCGTAAAATGCTACTAAACGACAGCTACCGACGGCGTTGTAGAAAGTTGGACAGCTTTTAATTTCGCCGCGGGAGCGCTGGTCACGTCATTGCGCTTTTAAGATTCAACGTCGCCAATAGAGAAACGCGAAAATTGGTTCCGAGGCTTATCTCGGTGCTGGTAGAAGGCCTTCGTGGCGCAGACAAAAAAGGGATATGGATTCAGCCAGCGGTTAATTTCGGAAATGTAAGGTTACATGAAATGCTCTTCTTCTTCTTCTTCTTCTTCTTCTTCTTCTTCTTCTTTAGTACGGCTAGCTCTTGCCACAGGATGAGCCGGATTCATGGATGCCGCAAATCGTAGACGCCAATGAGCCCTTCGATCGGAGGCCAGGCCGAAACAGATTGTGATCCTGTTCTGTTTCCAACGAGGCACCCCGTAGACCTTCTGTAGTTCTAATCGCCCCACGTCCTCCTTTACTGTGCTGATCCACGTTTTTAGTTGTCCACCGGCCCGGCAGAGTCAACCTGTGCGACATGGTGACGGCGCAAGACGGTGGTTTATGTCGCTGGGCGGCGCAGAACGTGGCCAAACCACTGTAGCCGATGGTGTTGAATAGGGGTTGACAACGTCTGAACAGCGGCGACTGATTTCGTTGTTGGGGAGCTTATTGCGCCAGCCCGCTTTCACGATTCGTCGCAGACACCAGTAATCGAAAACGCCACATCTCCAGGTGTCTTCGAGGCGCGGTGATCAGGTTTCAAAGTCACGAGTTAGGACAGGCGGATATATAAAACACACCCCTGGGTGTCTTGTTGAAAGCGCCACCGGTGCGGTTTGTTTATTTGGCCTTCCGAAGGCGGCGTTTTGGCTACACACAATGACTGCTTTTTGTCAATATAAATTCCACGTTGTCACCTCAATTTTCCGAAGAGCTCGCCCTTTGACGGAGGTCAGCGAAGTTAGGTGCACGGTTCTCTGATTTCAATGCTTCTTTTGGATTGGCGAGACTCATTTACTTCATGCACGAAAAGAGATTGAAATAAGATAAGCCGAGAGCATTAGCGACAAAAAGATCACAGATTTTGCTCGACGTGTCGTTTGGAAAATAGCAACAGCAAACAACCATGATTTACTATAAACATTACCAAGCTGACCGCAATGCCCCAGAAATCACCCAATCATTTTCAAGTCGTCTGAACAACAGACTCCACGTGTGTACAGTAAATATGCAACAATTTGTATTGGATACTGGCAATGTTGTTGAATGCGTTTAGAAAGGTAGAAAGTTAGATTTTTCCACCCAAAATAGTGTATTTTGAACAAATGGTTCTACATATAATCGCAGGAAAGCATATAATACGTAAAGTTTGTTGGATACGGTCGAAAGGGAACAAAATTGAATTGTGGTCGGTGTGCCGATTACAATCTGTTTGTCAGTCAGTCAAAACATGTCAGGGTGTTTGTGACCCGATATCAATGAGATGTGTAATCAATCAATCGATAAAATGAGCACAATGAATCATGACTAAAATGCTAAGCAGCTGAGTGCAACCAAATGCGTCAGTATTTCAGGGGAAAATTACTAATTTAAACATCGAGCAAAAACTACGAGAATAAATTTGGGAAATGTGAAGGAAATTCGAAATAATAACAAAAAACCATAAAGATTCAAAATGAATCTACAGGTCAAATGACACAAAATTGCCAACAGTCATCGGAGAAGAGATGGTTTACTTTTATTTGACGACAAACGAGGCCAAAAGAAACAACCATGATGATTTTTAATGACAGCCAACTAGTTTTGTGGTCTATTGTCCTAGAGACAAATGAATTCGCTCGCAAAAGCGTTTCTATTTACGCGCGAAAGGTGTCGGTGGCAACCATTGCCTCAGAGCCCCAGAGCTGACACGTCAAAACCTTTTTTTCTGTGAATATGTAACAGAAAGGCGCGGAAACAGCGAACTAAAACGGCAGCAATAATCATGTTCACCTTTTTGTTTGAGTGTGCTGAAAAGGGCTATGGAGGTTCATTCGTCCATTGAACGGGGTGCTGGAGTGCTTGAGATCGTGGAACAGCCAATGCGCTCTGTGATTAATGTGGTGGAGAAAAATCCAAGAGTTTCATCAGCGACTAAAATATATATGACGTTAAGTAACAACATGATATGTAATTTGAAGTTCGGGCTTCTTTTTAAAATTCAAATGAAACATTTTGAATGTTAAATTATAATTATATAATTATGTTATATTATTGATATGCTTACTAGAAGGTCTACAATTGATGCATAATGAATGAAACAAATGTACTCCGCGTGGGTTTTCTAATTCCCAAATACGGCGATTTCGTTTGTTAACGTAATGGCAATTTTGGATTATTTTGCTCAGCAAGACAATCTGGCAGCATATCCTCTACGATGTATATCACCAATAGAAGAGGGGGGGGGGAAATTGCAATATCATTCATAAATTGTAGACTTTCTACTGTCTAAATTAATAAACAAATGATGATTTATTGTTGTTTACTTTATATTTGGAAATTAAACTCGAACTTGAAAGATCGATACGTTTTCGTTTGCTGATGAAATTTAAATTTTTGCCTTCACCATGAAAATTTTCGTCCGATAACGGCCACCCAGCGTCAAAATAAGCATATATTTCAAGGAAAATTATATGCCAACACTATTTATTCAATTTCCGGAGCTCATCAATAGACTGCAAATTAAAAAGAAGACAATAGACTGAATGAATGGGTGAGACGCCCGAGACACGCCCCAAAGGCGGCCAGTCCCAAAATACTCTTTACAGGCGGTTGAGAAACATCTAACCGCAACAGTCTTCTGACGATTGACTGCATTCATTTAGAAAACTGAAAATCCGCGAAGATACCCAAGATCCACAGCCAATAAAAAACAAATATTAAATAATGCGAGAAAATTCCAGCAAGCAATGACCCACGTTAGGGTTTCTGCTTATCGATTCAGGATGTACGAAAAGCCATAATCGCAGCCTTCAAATCGTCAATTTGGAATGGATAAAGTGCGCTTGCGTTGTGGGGAAAAATCACTCCTTCCCAATTAAGGCTACCCTACACCGGTATGCAAAGGTCCAAAATAACGCGTCTACCGTATTCGCGTCTGCCTAGCGTTGACATATAAAAAAAGGACTTTGGATACTTTTTTACGACCACCTAGAAGGGATTGTTGTTCAGACCACGATGTCTGTTTGCTGGAAGTCGTAGCGCTGCGGTAGGTGATTGACGCCATCGGAAGAGGTCTAGACGGCACGCGAATTATGTTTCGTGGGCATCGCGCTCAATCGAAAAACTAAAATGCTTAAGAGGCTAAACAGTACACCTCTGGAACTCGCCAAACCCCAACACATAGAGCGCGGAAAGCGTTGAACTGCTCTAGGCGTTCTTGTAATCACCACCACCACAAACAGAACCTTTGATGGGCATTGGGACGCAATTGCACGAGCCCCGACTCGATTACCTCTTTAGCTGGCTCTCATGATTTCCAAATCAGTGAACAAATGCAGGGAAGACAGGAGTCTTTGATAATTTAATCAGTTGAATGAGTTGACACACAGATATAATTAATGCATCAGCAACCGGTTATCCGGTATTTAGGACTAATTTAAATGATTTGACATGCAAATCTCCTGTCATAAGAAACACCGGGTTTATATTTAAGGAAAATAAGTATACAGTTCATCCAACTAGGCAAAATGCCAAGGGAACGAGCTCAAGGCGATGTTAGGTTGTGAACAAGCGGGATTCTCCGTTGGCGAGGAGATTGCCAAGGCAGACGTGATTGGGCCCTGCTGGACGGAGATTTTGTAGCACTTGACTCACCGGTTGCTTTGTTCCAGACCGCGATGGTGAAATCCGATGGTGGGTGCAAAGCAGCTGTCAATTTCCGGGAGCCCGTTCAAGTAATCAACTTCTCCCATAGATTATCAAGAAACACAAAAAGTAGTGCATGGGCAAAATTGGAATGCCGAGGAGGCTGTTCAAAGCAAAGGCGGAAAGGGTTTCGCAAGTCTTTGATCAAAGTAAACGGAGATGAAATATGTTTGTGAGAATCTGGGTGGAGGGGGTGTACCTTTTCAGGACACGAGTTCACGTAAAAGTTGGCAAAATGTTCATCGGGGCATAATTAGTTGTAAAAAAACAATCTTGATATTTTCGATACTCTACAGCGACGGGGCTATGGAAATATGCTACCGGACAATGTTTGCTTGCGCTTGCTAATCGACAGCTTACCTGGAAGAGGGGTATTGTCCTACAAAATTCATCCCAATACCACCACCAACCGGTACCAATCTGATCTCATTGTAAATCTAGGACTCAATATTCCCGGACGCGCCCTCGAAAGATGTTACCCAGAATCTGCAGAGACCAAAACACCACCACCGCCTCCGTTGCTACCAACTTCTCATACAATTCCCGCACCCATCCTCCACCTATTATATTTTGCGGATCGCTGAACCCTACCTTTCTTCTTCTTCTTCTTCTTCTTCTTCTTCTCTCTCTACTACTACTACCACTACAACTACTACTTATTCTTCCAATCCTTCTTCGTCGTCATCTCCTGTCTACCTCGGGATCCCCGCCTCCTGACTTCTCATTAGTGGTTCCAAGAAGTCTACCGATGAAAAATGTCAGCATCAAACTACCTGAAGCAATCAACAGTCTGAACAAAAACTCCCCTGGACGTCTTGTATTCAGGGACATTCTTAGAAATTCCCCATAAACATACAAACTCGCGCCTCGTCTGTTTTGCAACGTTTTGCAACATTAAGACGAATACCCCACCCCTTTCCCATTGGCCACTTAAGCCTATCGGCGACCTCGGCTTACATTGTGTTCATATGTCACTTTCGAATGCAAATAAGCGATTAGTGAAGCCCCATTTAGTCCAATGATTGCCAGGCAACAAAATGCCAAAACAAACCCGGGTCGCAAATTATCAAGGGTCGATTGTGAAAACACTTGTGCTTCGACAAGGACAACGCCTGAAATAACTCTCTATTTTTTACATTTCCTGTCGACAGAACAGCACAATATCTTGTTACAGGAAAACCGATTAAGAGCGGATCAGTTGAAAGGGACTACACATTTTTGTAACGCTTGATGGGAGTTACAGTAGAATGGTAAAAACCGTTCGGATCCTTAGAACACCTAACATTTGAAGGAAGAGGAATTTAAATTACTGGGAGCAGATGGGCGAAAAGAGGAGTGTACCTCACTTGCGTCATTCAATTTTGTCGTCGACGATGTGCAGATAAGATAAAGAATCACCGAGATTCAGTGGACAGACGTTGCCGCTATCTCATAAATTTCAGAAACCATGTTTGAGTTCTGGATTGAGCGTCTTCAAACCGCCGCGGGAATTTAGTCAAGGGAAGCAGGTCGAGTTGCTGCGATTCGATATTCATAAGAAGCGGTTCCTTATTTTGAAACCCTGGGAAAAGTCGAAGCCAACGTTTTCTATCAAAACACGCAAAATTGACCCTACTATGGATATCCAATAGCCTCGTCGCTCATGAAATATCCTAGTTTGAACTGATTAAATATTCAACCTGAATTGTAATTTAAATAGCTAATTTAGTCATTGGTTGAAAAGTTTGAACAAAGATAACACACCGGAAATCAGCAGTTTTTAAAGGACTCTTAAATCGTGGTTTTTTCCACATTCGAATACCCCCTTCCTTGGGATCCAGGAGTCAACACTCGCGGGACCACGAGTCCTCGAAAGGAGCCAACGACCAAATGACACGTGGACGCCGCTGAAATATCGAAAACCACACCACCAACGCCACGGAGACGAGGAGCCCTAAAATATACTTAATGAGTCATTAGCCCACGGAGCCACGAGTAATTTCGTGTCCAACGCTTTTTCCGTTTCTTGTTTCCATGAATAGAAATGAAGTTTGCAAAACAGCTTCGGCTTGGTGTACGTTTTGTGTTCGACGGTGAACATCGGCGCATGTTGTGAGGCCTCATTCCATTTTTTTGGGCAGTGAATGGATATGCCCTTTTTGGAAAACAACTAGGTCCATGGTGGATGAAATTTGTTTCAAACTGCCCCCCCTCCCCAAAAATAAACTCCCCAAGAATGAATCATGCATTATACCAAGAAGGGGTAGACATTCATTCCTGGGCTTCGGGGTTAAATACCGTGTATAAACACGGGGCGATAGCAGGGTTTACATTTGCACAAGGAATCCAATTGATGGATGGGATGCTTGACCAGAAATTGAACCGGACCAAACGAGAAACACCCCTCAACGACTTCAACATTAGAGGACAGTTACACGTGCCGATTGCCGGAAAAGCGTTTTGTTGATAAAAACTCATAGCGAGTATTATCGTCGACAATGGTATGCCAAGGATCCTAAACGCATTGAACTCTAATTCCAGAGTCAGGGGATTAAGAGAGATGCGGCTAATTGCCTCTTTAGTGATTGCCAATAGCGTCAATGTCAACGCCTAGCTTTCAAATTAATGTAAACCACTAGGCTTGGTAGGGTTTTCCAGAAGTCGTGGCACAGCGACAGCTTACATAAACAAATAAGGGTAATTAATGATATCGTGCACAAGAATGTATACCGTGGTGTTTATGCATGAAATGGGACATGCAGCACGCATGTAGGTGTGCCCATAAACCCTGAAACGGATTCGTTTCCGGAAACCAGCTGCTAGGTGAATAAAAGAGAAAGTTGTAATTCGGTTAACGGCGACCATGAACAACAAACAAACACACTGGCACATGGGGTCATTCCCAAAATGGCACCAGGTGTCTGGCAATCTCTTTGGAATCATCGGAATCATACTTCGACATCGGCGAAGACAGCTCACTCGGTGCGTGCATCAATGAAGAGCTTCTCTGGGCTCTCCAATGGGTTGGAAATTATCACAGATTTCACCGAATATGTAGGTTAGCTGGAATGCCTCACTTCCTTCACCTCCAGTGAATACGCTAACCTTATGGGAATGAAGAAACCTGTTCCATAAATTTCAGACTGAAACTTAGAGCAAGCAAACTTGATACAGGGATCGGCGATTATGCTCAGAAGATGCAGAATAAGATAACAAGAATCAACGAAATAAAAACGAGGTAAATTTACAATAAACTCTCGAAGTATGTAAAGTTTGGTAACTCCTCATAAAGGCGGACATCGAAATGTCGTATCCATAGAAATAAAATGGACACAAAACAATCCCCGAATAACGGTGCCCGATTTATTTCGTCTTTTTCAAACCCGAATGCAACAACTCAAATCCCACTAATACTACTACTACTACTGCTACTGCAGATTTGGCGGTGTTTAGGCCTGGTATGAACCAAGCCAATGTGTGTTACTCTTGGGACGGTATGTGCGTTTTCTGTTCATAATACCGAAAAATTACACATTCGTAAACATGCGTTTTTCGGGCAACAGAGTACCCAACTTGAAATCCCCACCTACTACTTCATGTTGCCCGTAAGGCGTAGATCCACATTTATATCAATTAATCAGCAACCCGAGACCATTCCCAGCCTACTGGCGGTAAAAAGTTGAAAACAAATTTTAAATCATTGAATGGGAGCAACGATGCGCTCATTTATCACCCAGTGAGGAGGAAGTGAGTCAACAGCCCCAAACCCGGCGCTTTGAGTGGCGTTTTCAAGTGACAATAACCACCACTAGCAGCAACAGCATATCCTCGAAGTGGGGCCGGGTGGTCACACTGCAGCAGAAAGATGGCCCCGTAGCCTGACAAACAGTTAAACTGTCGCGCCATTTTTATGACGGCGGCATTCCCCTTCTCCGACGACTAGACGCGTGGGGTGGCCACAAGGCCAGACGAAGGCAACTGAAACCCCTGCCAAAGCTGGCCCTCCATCTGGCGATTCTGTTTCCTCTTGTCCCGAGAGGCCAAGGTGCGGAAATATTGATAACAGATCGAATAATACACCCCTTCATGCGTGAGCGTGAAGCGCAATCCCTCATGACAATCAGTTTATTTGAAAATGCGCAGCGTACCAACCTTGAAGAATGTTCAGAGCCGCATTGGGTGAAGGTTTGAACTCGACTGACGGGAGGTAGCTAAAAATATCGCAAGAAAAAAACAGCGAAAAACACGTCGCTATTTAAAAAAACAGAGATTTCCATGCTACTAGACGCGCTTTGGAAAAAAAGGAGTGGATGTTTTTTTGACAATTCAAAAAGGAGAGCACCCAAATCACCTCAGACCCCCACGCACGTCTCCTGTATTTCTGCTTTCGAATTTAAACACGCTTGTGTCATTATGCATGGAAGGACTACCTTTACATGAGTCTGAGCAATTGTTTGGCTGTTTTTGATGTTCCCCGCGGTTTATTCGATTATAAAGGCTACATTTTGATTATCTCAGCTGGTGCATCAATGCTAGTGTAATCAGCGTCCTCCAGGACCCAATTTACTCTCAAACACTATTCGATCGGAGTACATAATCGCCTTTTGCGTGAATGTTCGGTACCCCGACTCGGAATTTCTCAATGGAAACATTTTCAAATATATTTTTTCAAAATATTTTCAATTTTCATATCGAATCAACTCAGACACAAAGGGTCGAGGGTTCTTTCATGCAAATAATTAATTCACAGCTGCCCCCACCTCAACCCAGGCCGCGCAACACCAATTAGATTTTCGCTAGCAGTCACAAACAAACGTGCGAATACCGCCCTCACTCGGTGATTCAGTTTTTTGTCTTTAACGTTCTGGTTTCCTTTTCCAATTTAAATTAAACGCCATTTGAATATATAATCATCATCTGTTTATTGATAGACAAATTCGAGGGTCTACAATTTTTGAATGCGAATGTTCCCAGCCAGCCTCTTAGGGATGTTGATCCTTTTGGTGGAATTTATTTTCAGTATAATTGGGGCACTATCTCGACAATTTGGTTCCGGATGTTGTCTTTCAAGGCTTCAGTTGGATCTGGTTAATTATCCTAAACTCTATTGTTGAGAAGGCGTTAAATCTGACGATCGTGGCGGCTAATCGCTTCAGAATTTTGTGACATTATTCATACCTGGAATTTCGTAGGCCGTGTGACATGCAACGAGAGAAGTTCGCAATATAAAATTTATCATTCAAAAATTGTACACCCTCTAATATGTATATTTATCAATAAACAGATGATGATTTCACATTCAAATGGGTGTTTAATTTGAAGTTCAAAAAGGAAACTCGAACTTCAAGTCTCTGTGTATCACCGCTTCACACATTTTGTGAGGGACCATTTAAGGGGTCGGTGTTCCAAATGAACGCGGTGGCAGAATTCATTCGGGCTTTTACCAAATGATAGAGATATACAACCATCCTTTTCTCGTTTTGTGTAGCTACGAAATGCTTAAGGCACAGTTCCCCTAGTCGTCTTGGGGTCTGTCATGCAACTTTTGGCGTGGTAATTTATCGGTCTTTGATCTCTGCCTCGATAAACCGCTTGACAAGCGGACGGAATTCGGTGTAGATGGCTGGGAATTCGAACTCTGGCCCAGTCATCCAACTTCATCCAACATGAAACAAAAAACGGAGAAGCAAATGTGGTGTAGGAATATTTATTGCGAAAAATTAAGCACACAGCTTAACTGTGCCTCCAAAATACTTTCTTATCTGTCTACCGTTTCCGAAGTTTAAAACATGTCCGAAAGTCCTCAGGCTTTTTAAGATTTATAGTCTCTGCGTTCCCAAGAGTTGCACACGGCAAACAATTTTGCACTTTAGGAGCAATAGTTAATTTTGGGGAAGGCGCCTTAACCTACTACCTTTGTCAAGCTCATCCATAAACACATAGCACCACGTCTTGTGTGATGTCAAATTGCAAGGACAAGCATAATCCACTGACACAGCGCCTATCCCTTTAGAGTAAAACCGGTAGACACAACGTTGGCCGAAGTTTGGATGCGTATTTAATGCAAATTGTGGCCGGGCTGAATCAGGTTTGAGCAGGTCGATGATTTAAGGAAACGTTTGAATATAAGTAAGCTTCCCGAAGTTTCCAAATGCGTTAAAATGAGCGAAGAAACAGTCCACAAAAGACATCATGTGCCGTATGATTTACAAAAATGAAATAACCAGGCGGACGGAAAAAAATGCCTGAGGTTTTTAGAAATTCCCCAGCAACACATGTGGACAGACCAGAGATGGTTTACGAAATTATGTTCAGGTGATTTTCCTTAAAAAAATCACCATTGGAACTGAAGGGCAGATCCCACAGTCAACCTTTTCATATGTGGTCTTGAAGATAAGGATTGATCAGACTTTATTGAGTATCTAAACGCCCTGTTTGTTACATGAAACGCCAAAAGGTTTCACTTATAGTTACTGAAGGATTTATGGTGGTCTTATTGGCGTCGAAACTGGAAAACTGCGGTTCAAGGCAATCGTCAAGCCCCGTAACCAGAGACAATAATCTCTTCAATTGCCCGTTGCTAGCAACAGTTCCGCGGGCGTTCCACAAAAAAGAGAGGCCAAAACGGGCCTGGGTTGCCTTACCCATTTGGATTAGGAACGCACTAGTGAACACCTTTCTTGTAGATCTTCCTAGTGAGGTAATTGATCAATGTACTTACAAAAAAGTATTTTTCATCCAGGTGAGTGGTCCGGTGTAGCCAACGCCTGGTTAATTGCACACGGTAGCGGTAAAGTGCCATTTCAAGTAAATCAATCAATAAAAAAGATTGTTTATGCGTCGTGGACGGCACGCAACCACGACGGCACTGCGCCACACTCGTGTCTGCCGACGTTTTCTAAACCGTCACATTTGCAGGTCGAGTTTAAAAGACATTCCTAATAAGTCAAGAACCAACTTTTCTCTGGAACCTGATACAGGAGCCGTTTGCTTTCTATCATCTTTGGCCGCCCTTTTTTAGTTAATGCCGCACTGGCATAATAAAATTACAAAAACCTACTCCGACTCTGTAATTGGTCGTCCGCGCACACGCAAATCGACCGCGTTGGTGTCACCCACGCAACTGGACTTGTTGAGTCATTCGGACATTAGTAAATATAAGTTGAGGCATTAGTTTTCAGCTAATCTCTTGGTTCTGGCTACCCTTTTCTACACAATAAACACCTTTCTACCCATCGGTTCAATTATCAGCATCATAGTTTGAGTTTTAGAGTAAATTAATTAATGTTTGGCAACATAATATATCTCACGGGTAAATCGAATAAACAACAAACTTTGATTCTGTAAGACGTAGCATTGTCGTGCTTCAATTAATTTAGGCCGCTATTGATCAGTGCATCTTTTCTGCGGTTCGGCTTGTTGCTTCTATTCAATTACCACCACGGTTATATGCCCATGCAGATTCTAACGGATAAACAGCACGTGTGGCGTCCCGAAGAGTGGATTGAATTGGCCGCTGCTGCATAATCCACCACTTTACTGGCACAGGGTCTGCCGCACATGGAAGTGATGCCGGTTTCCGCCACCAGACAGCCTCCATATGGCCGGATTACTGGCTCACGCAGCGGCGCCCGCCAAATATTTGGAGCCCACAATCACCCGAGTACCATAACGGCGTCCAGCTTTATTCCCTGTTGCCGACTCCGGGGTCAGACAACGACCAGAGCCCGCCTGCTAAGGTCAAACTAAACTTTTACTGCCTCGAATTTACACACACACACACGCGCGGGTATTCATGTGCCCTTCAACACCGCGACCTTCTGACTCGCAGGATAAGCCCTAATTAGCGGAGAACGGGTGGAAGGGATGGCTGGAAGTCACCGGAAATAACCGCAACGTTTCTGAGGTCAAATTGCATGACCCTGGCAACCGCCTCTCTGCTGTCAGGGTGATCGTTCTGGCGGAGTAGCGACGCAACTGACCAGACGCCAATTGATAAAACACATTCATAATTACCTTGCGTGTTATCTAATGAGTAGGGGCATTTCCGTAGCGGACATTTTCTGCACACGATGGATGTAAAATCAATGGCGGTTTTGTTGGAAATCCTTCCATGCTGTACATTATCCGGATTTCTTTAAAAAAGCGCCAGCGTTTTAACCCAGAAATTTCCAGATTGACGCAATAGTTGATGGGTTATAGACATTTTCCCGAATGTAATTCAGTTTCCTTAAACTGTTCGAAATGTTCATTTGAGAGAAAAAAGCTCACCAAAGACATCGCAAACCTTATGATTTCCACAAATGGAATAAAGAATTCCGAAAGGCCCCAGTAACAGCTGGGGCATGTCAGGGACTGTTTAAGAAATCTTTTTCGACGCCCGTTTCTTTAAAAAATGAAACCATAATTTTAATCACTTTAAACGGCTTGGTTTTGTGTCAAACGGGAATGGAGGACCTTTTAAACGCGAGAAGCCAGGACATGTTATCAAGATAACCCTCTTTGATCATTGGTTATCAGTTTGCCTAAATGGCCAATGTTATTCTGAAATACCACATACCCATTCGCTTATTGATTCAAGCTGTTATTCATGCATACTGCCACAGTCGCTACTCATTTGCCCTCGTATTTCTATTTAGTCGCGTATTGGCCTGGATAAACGGCACAGTTTCTCTACTTACCGGACAGACTGGTCCATCAAAGAAGCAGCTCTTAAGTCATGGTGTACCGGTTAGAATCCTCACGGTTTTTGCGCGTGACCCTGGGTTCGAATCCGGGTATCGCAGCGACTTGGAGGCTGCCGAGTGTCACGAAAACCGGCTGCTGTTGCTGTTACTGCTGCTTCATCCGGTAAGTAACCTGTCCGAGTTCCACGTATGGCACTTTTATGGCAATTTTATGGTTGGATAATGCAGTGGCCACGCCCACATGTTCGGATACACAGGGGGCGAAACCTGTAAAATATTCCCAGGAAAATTAATGGAAGCACTCATGAAGGCGGTTCATCCTCTAGTAGTAGTCTTTTAGTTCCTGCTTCACCTGCTCTGGTGAAACAAAAAATCGGGACAAATAAGGAATGACTGAATTGCGATATGCCGTCGTTCTTGTGGGGATTTAACCGTATAGCCTACGCATTGGTCGAAGAGATTTACACTTAGATAAACTTGAATAGGGGGGATGGGAGGGGTCACTTAAAATATGACCAGCGATTAGTGAACACCATTGAAATGGCTGTCAGGGAAAATGGAATAGAGATGCATTTTGATGCATTCAGCAGAAGACCAGAAGAGTACCTCAGTGACTGCCTGCACGACCTGTTGAGAATCGCCATTCGTTTTGCATGCATGGCATACAGTCAGGTCATCCGCGTATTTTATTAGTGTCACGTCGTTAGGGGACTGAAGGCTAGACTGTAATAGTTAAAAAGGAAAGGAGATAGCACTGTGCCTTGTAGTACACCGCGATTATTTGGCAAGGTGGTGGAGGCTTCATTTCCGACGTCGATTAGAAAAATATTTTTGACGCCAATTAATCAACCATCCTTCACCGCCATCTTCAAATAGTTGAGAAAGGATGCCGGAGCGTGAGATAGTGTTGAAAGCACAGGAGAAGTCCAAACAAGCTCCCTTGACGGCTTTCGCTCCGGCATCAAGTGAAGAGTGGAAGGTGTGTGAAAACGTGGCCACGACACCCAGAGTGTTTCAATTTGGTTTATAAGCAAACTGAAACGGGTCATCGGCAGTTTTAAGCGTGTCATCCAATTTAGAGAGGAGGTGCTTCTCAATCACTTTCAACCAGACAGATGAGTTGGCGATAGGTCTATACTTCACAGGTCCGGCGGAAACATTGTCCGGTTTCGGAATGGGTGTTACAGCGACATCTCTCCATTCCGAAGGAAAGGAGCATTCTCCTAACGAATGATTGACGAACTGGGTTACAAATTGAGAAATCTCGCGGTGACAGATTTTAAGGATCGCGGGAGGGATTCTGTCAGGACCAGCCGCTGGAGAGCTCTTGAGGCCAGCCAAAATTTGGGAGATAGAGGATTCGTGAGCGGGTAGAAAAGCGCCGTGATTAAAAGATCTAACGATAGGCACCGCAGAATTGTTTGCGGATTTGAAGATAAAGTCATCTTTCAGAGCATCAATGTCTAAGGCACCACTTGGTAGATATGGGCGGCGGGTTCCTGTCAATCTATTACGATTTTTCCGCCGGGTTTCGATGTTCTGAACAGCTCATCTACAAAAATCATATTAAGGCGATTAACCTCAGCTGTGATCCTGATCGAATTGGTTTAATTTCTCGACCCCAAAGGGAATTTGGACGAGGAGGCAAAGGAAAATGTTTTTATGACAGTTGTGGGAAATAAGGCATTTAGTTTTCTTAAGGACATCGTCTTTCAAAAGTCTCCGAGGGACGCAACTCAGTCTGAAAACCATGGCTGTCTATTGCGTCACGTTTCTCCCGTCAAATTAGGAATACTAGAACCCTGGTATCACCAAGAATTACCTCGAACTCAAATTACTATCTGCTGAACATTTTCAAATCTACAAAGTATTTGCCTGATTAATTAATTCCACAAAAAAACAAGCTGTTTTGCTACACAATTCTCGAATTTAAACGCAGCCGAATAACTACAGCGAAATAGGCAAAAAACAGACATTTCACCGAAAATTCCGATCAAAATAGAAAATGCCTTTCTAACACAGTTATTCTGTGGAGACTTTTACAAAGACAGTCGTTCAAATACAGAAAATTGCGTGCATTTTAGACAACAAAATTAGCCACATGTCATCCGTCTGTAAATCAAAGACGCATCTTACATTTTCCGCTGGTGGAAATATTCCCAGAGACGATATTCCAATCATTGACACTTTTCACTAATTCTGAAAGGTTTAGCCGATATTCTGACATGTCGAAAATAGCATATTATTCTAGCTAATTCAATTCTCATTTTCGTAAGTATACTGCGCACGAAATTATTCCGAAGTAATTATTCAAGACCGAATATTAAAGTGAGTTTTGCACAATTTCTGCATTCTCTCCCTCAAACTTGCTAGATTCGAATTTCGAATATGACACCAGTGTCATTGAATCTACACTTAATAATCCACATTAGGCAAACAGCACAGCGGCCTTTTACGTTTAAAACAGTTCTGTTGATGTTCAACACGCCTCTTTTAAATGCTCTTATTCAACCAGTTCAGGTGAACAAAGTAACTCACTTTCATCCTACACATCAGTGATCCTTTTTACATACCAATAGTTATTTAAATAATCTTTTTCTGAAACATGTTTGGTGGAAATGTTTGTTTTTTTATAATAGAATTTGATGTTATACTACATTCCCGATTTATTTAAAATAAACACATCGTCCTAGACTGTATTTAGTTGATTGCTGCATGAATCGACGGATGACCAGCACGGCTAAAAAACGACGAACGAATAGCGTGTATTTAGCATAAAATACGAAAATCAGCCCGTCTTTGCGGATGTGGCATCTAGAGCCGTCATAATCACTTTGCAGCTTCATCAATCAGTCGGCCCAGAGAGGTGGATGCAGCAGACATATCGTCTTGTTAGTTGATCACAAATGGTATTACAAAATATGCTGCTCATACTCGAAGTAACGGCGTATCCCTTAAAATCCCCTCACACGATATACTTTTTTGCTGCATTCGCAAACGGCTGGATGTTTGCATGGTTCTCTCAAGTTATTAATCTTCTCACTGTCTGAAAGCACACTGGCTCTATTTTACGGTAAAGTATCCGTTAACGACTGAAATATTCCTATTTTTAGTCAACAGATAAAAAAGTAATCTTTTTAAGACTGTTGATTGTTGTTACAATTAAGGCGGCTGGTTGGATTTTTGTTAAAGAACATCGAAATGTTTACTTCTAAACGGCGCTGTGTTTTGATTAAAACTTTCCAAATAGGGCAAGCAGTGACGCCGATTCGGACACGTAAACCGTCGTGAATGATTTTAGCAACCAATGATTTACCATGTCTGTGATTGGGGGGTCCTAGAGGATCAAATGTCGAATAAATTAGGTCAACTTAAACGTTTGCGGGGTAGAAGATTGCGTACCTAAGCTTGGTTTTGCTTCGTGATTTACATGGGCCGGGGTAGACAGTGATGTAAATATTTCCGTTATCATCCGGCAAGCTATACTTTGGTAGCTGTATATTTCGAGCCCCCAAGCAATTGCTTTACATTTCCAACGGATGAATAAACTTCTGCGCGGACCACCGATGCCCCCACCAATGCCCTAGACCCACATTGGTGGTGATGATCGCATTCTCTGATTTAAATGGAGCTGCGTCGCCAGGCAACGGATTCAACACACCCAAAATAAAACTCACACACTTTGAAGAGCATACGGGATTCTGAGATGACGTTGTTAAACCATCCCCTATTCATACCGCACGCCAGAGCTTATGGTCAATCACTGTTACTTTGAGATATTCTAGACAGTTGACCTGGACAGTCTCGTGTATAAACGGGCGTGATTTTGTATGTATGTAGGGGTGAGGGACAGTAAGGCCGGTTGGCCAACGAGAGAAGGCGTAGGCGTGAATGTTGACAGACGAGGGACAGGCGACGTGGTGACCTTTTACCCCGCGTGGGAATTAATGAAGAGAATCAGTCCGATATGGGGTTTTTTGGGAACACAAGCGGTTCCACCACCATTTCGGACCTCTATCTCTACCCTCTCGGACAGAGAGCAAACGAAATGAGAAATCCAGCGACTGTAACGACAACAACAAGTACAACTGCCTCTCGAGAACCTCCTAACTGCCTCCGATACTTCTTTTAAGTACCGAGGGGGGGGGGCTGGCTTGAACTTGCGGAGACGAGTTAACGTAAACACTGGACGACTCTGAAACGTCAACGATACCAAGATATCGTCCGCTTGGCACTTAGAGAAGCTTGGGCTCAGGATAATTTTCGGGATGAGCACATGAATGGGGCAGCTCGGAGTCACCCAGAGAAATTGCGAAATTGGAAACAGATTCGAAGTCTCAGAGATTTAAAAGCGACCACAAACGGTTTTAACAATGCGTGACTGCAGGCGCATTAAATGACCACGGCGAATTAAACATAGCTGCGTAAACTTCAAGCACTTTGAAGATGGTGCGGGAGTGTGAGATGTGGAAAATTCAGACCCGACGTCAAAGAAGACTGCCTTTAGGATGTTCGATCCCATAGACAGAACGCTCCCAGCATTGTGCAGTTAATTGGAGAATTTTGTGGTACTACGAGACGTACCAAAGCCATTAAATTGGAAAAGAATTCGCACACAATAATAATAATAAATAATGGTATTCGCTTTATTAAGGTCACGAGGACCAGAACTTTCAGCATTAAATGTTACAACAGACAAACATTATATAAGAAGTTGCGATGTAAAATAATTAAACAAGAATGAACGAAATAAAAACGAGGTAAATATGCAAGAAAGGCAAATTAAACCCTTGAAGTGTACAAATTTTGGCAAACGCGTAATGGCGGCCATTGAAAGGCCTTTTCCAAAACACGTTGCTGATTCCTCCTCTCTGCATTATCCAATGGTAGCGGTGAATCAGTCGGGATCGAATCAAGATGCACGATTTGCCGCGAAAAATGATTCGACTGAAATACGACCGTGAGTGGAAGAAAAACTCTTATAGGAATCCAAGTATTCCAGCCTCAGCACTCCATCAACACTTTTCGCTCTTCCCACCATAAATGAGCGAGAAAAGAAATTCTGCATTCAAAGTCAAATACTCAGAAACAAACACACCTAAACCGAAGTCTTTCTCAAGTGTGAATAATGCGCGTTTGTATTGCAAAGGTAGCAATGCATGGTAACTTACTTTAACTGGCCTGTGTCTAGAAGTGATATAAACGTTATAGTTTATCGATCGAAGAATGTTAACTACAAGCTAATAACTTCGATTATTTAGCCCGAGAATCTCCTTATAGTAATAATTGTCTTTGCTTTTTGAAGCCCTCGTGGATCAAATGTTTAATAAATTCGGTCAACCGAAACGTTGACGGAGTAGAAGATTGCGTACCTAAGCTTGGTTTGACCTCGCGATTTACCTAGGCCGTGGTGACTCATATGTGTTGCGGATAGCTTCTTCTTCTTCTTCTTCTTCTTCTTCTTCTTCTTCTTCTTTGGGGCTGCCAGAGGATGAGCCGACAGCGTCATGGGTAACGCGGATCGTAGTCGCTCACGTGTGGCGGTCTGGGGCCAGTTTAAAACAGACGGTGATCCAGTTCTGTATCCAGCGTCGCATACCGTGAACCTTCCTAGCTCTAATGGCTCCACGTCCTGCTTGACGGTGCTGATCCACGTTTTTAGTTGTCCACAGACCCGGCAGAGCCAACCTGTTACGGCGCAAGACAGACGATTGTCAGCTCTGTCGCTGGATGGTTTGAAGATGTCCTTAAACACATCCCGCAGACCTTCTGTAGTTCTAAGCGCTCCACGTCCTCCTGGACGGTGCTGATCCACGTTTTTAGTTGTCCACCGGCCCGGCAGCGTCAACCTGGTCATGGCCGACAGAGCCCAGATATTTTAAGGCTAGGACATAGTCGGCCGGCGAATCGGTGAGGTAGATTGGCTGGAAGTCGTGTTCGGAGCCAGTCGAGAAGACTTTGGTTTTCAAAGTGTTATCTCAAGCTCGATTGCCTTTGCTAGGTAGTTTATTCGACTCAGTACCGGTAGCAGGACAGTAGGGGTGTCTCCCAGGTCAACGAAATCGTCATCGAACTCCATGCCGCCGATGGAAAAGTTTCACGTCACTTGGACGCTGGTTGAATTACCACTACGTAGTTTAACAGTACTAGCGATAGAGGGCAGTCTTGTCGGAAGCCAGCGTTCAGGGGGAACTCTTCCGACTCTTCGCTCTGGTGGAGGAGCATTATGACTTGCAGTTTAGCCTGGCCGAGCGCGTGACTTGTCGTCTGAGGTGTTGGACGTTGTGACAACCTTGCATGCGGGAGACTTTGGGATTCGTAGAAAGCTGAAGAGTGTTGTCGGAGATCCTGTCTTTCCTGTGGTGTATTTCGTTCAGTAGTTCGGCTTCTTTTGCTTGTTGCACAGACATTTTGATTGAGTGCCGAAAGATTGTTCCTCACAGGGGTACGCAAGTATACGCGATGAAATTGCATCTGAGAGAGCTTTGCGTCTAGTGGAATGGTCAGGAGAAGCGAAGTTGGCACGTCTAGGGGCGCAGGTTCTTCTACGGGTTGCTAGGCGTATCTTGAAGCGCGCGCTCGCACGCAAAAGTGTTCTTGTTGTTGGTCTCCGTGCCCCGGTACGATCTGCTGTCTTCAGTCGAGAATGCCCAAAGTTATCTCACTAGAATATAGTCGATTTTATGTGCTGTGCTGGCCGTCGTTGGATTGCAACTTTAGCAGATGTTTTTTGGGTGCTGGAAGCGTGTATTATAAACAACGAGCCTTTTGGAGTCCGCGAAGCTTACGTACGTCATATTCCGAATGTTCTAAGAATGTGTCGTGTTGACTGGTCGCAGTGGCCGGTGAAGGGCGTTCCAGTACGCCGCAACGATTAGGATGTGGCGGTTGTGGGACTCGGTTGACAGCCTCCTGTAGCTCAGCGTCAGAAGTCGTCCTTTGCGTCGACCTCGGCTGCCATTGTGGGGGTGATACGCGGTAATGGTGGAAAGGTTGAAGGGACAAACGTGAAAGCGGATTAGATTCCGTCTAGGAGATATTGGTTCCTACGCGAGAACTGCGTTGCTGACCTTGCTACTACCTGCGACTGGCAGAGTTTTCGGTCGGCCCGCTATGACATAGGCAGTAGCTAGAGGTTTCGCCGGAAACCTCATTATGCCGTATCCCGGAGTATGGTAGGCGCAATTTGGAGAGGCAGATGGTAGCTGTCGCTTTCCAGGTGAGTTGATCTTTGGATAATAGACATTTCATGAGATTTCTTGATAGTTTGGAACAGATGGCGTCCCCAGCCCAACCCGGCTTTGTTCGAGAGGCGAATCTAGCCTTTACACTATCAAATGCACCCCGCAAAGCAGCACGGATCTGTGCGGTAGAACGTGAACAACCTTCCTGACCGTGAAATCCTTAGATGAATCTCCTCCGCCCAGTACGCCGGGTTTTCCATCGTTTGTTCACTTAGAAATTTATGTTCCAGCTCCCCGCACCACGCCTAGTCCGCCTGTCAGCCGTTTACAACAACCTGGTTGGTGTGGCCGCTGCCGCATGCAGCTAATTGGGGTCGGAGGTGAGGTAATGACAGACCCCGCGACGACCAGAGGTGCTACTCCTGCCCGAAGCACCATAAACCCTTGTGGCGGCTAGCGTTCCAACTCAAATTCGCGGGTAGCATCAGGTTTGACTCTCAGGCCAGGCCATCCAAATAAGACGGACGCAGTGTCGGCGATCTGTAATCCAGCAACTTGGAGGCTGCAGGATGTCTGCTGCATCATCCGGATCTCACGCAGCATTCGTTCTTCGCTTTGCGCCTGTTTTGTAAGTCAAGTGTCAGATGAGGAGGATTAAATTGCTGAAAGGCAGGAAAACTCACAGCTTCGAAACAGACCAGAAAAACACCCAAATGAAGCACTAAATGACGCGTGGCCCGGTACAGGAAATATCAGAGTCAGGAGGATGACGGACACTGAGATATAGGTCTTACCCTTTCACGGCCTTGACCTTCGTAGACCCACGACCAATTCGACCTCCAACTCAAACGGAGGCCGCGCTACCACCTCTACGTGGTGAGTCAAGACGACTGACTGCCCAACAAAATACCCAATATGTGTAAATTTATCAATGTGGACAAATGAAATGAGAAGCAATTAGTAGCGCTGAAAACTCTACCAAAAGAGTTATGCAAATACATGTTTTCCTTCCTGTCTAGATAAGGCCTTCACTACCATGCGTGCTATTAGAGAGAAGTTGACAGCGCATAGTGCAAAATACTTCCGGAGCTGCGGGAAAATAAATCTGTTTAAAAATGTAATTGAAAAATTGCCGTTTCACGGGTTGATAACCCTTTTTGTTGAACGTTAATTCAACATTCAACTTGCAATTCGGTAATCGGGTCCATTCGGCGAGGAAATTACAAAAGACCGAAAGTGTATTTGTAGGTTTATCTAATTAATACAATACTGGCGATGTCCTCTTTATAATACTTGAAATGCCCAGTTTAAATCATTTTCTCTTGTCCCTTCGAGATACTCTTTACATTGACATCCATCTTCTCTAAAGGAGATATACAGAGTCTCAAATCGCAACCATCAGGGCAAAGTTATTTTTAGATGAAGCCCTAATTTGATCAAAGAAATCACCGGGAACCTACTGAACAATTAGAAACACGGAAACGTCCCACCCCATCCAATTTCTGTCACAAATAACGATACCACTGTTGGCCAAAGAATACTCTGGGTAACGCCCACTTTAATTTACTCTGAGTCACCGACAGTCATTGTGTGTATTACGGGGCGATTATAAAGGACGCGGTTATTATTAGGTTGCTAATAACATCGGCAGCTCTTTGTGGGTCTTTATTGGAGGCTTGGCCACTGTCGTTTGCGCGGTTTAGTTCGCTGGTCAATCAAACGCCATGTTTATTGTTTATGTCACAAAGTTTCGATTGGTGGCGTCGGGTGAATAGCATCAAATTATCGTACACTCCGTTATTTGTAAGTAGATGACCGCAAAAGGTATAAGTTGCTTAGATGAAAAACTATTTAACGTGAATTTTCAAGGCCTTTATTTTAGATCGCTGCCTCATCGGCGAATCACAAGGGTTTGCAAGTGGGTTTGCCTCAATGGCTTCATGTGAGATTTTCTTGTTTATAAATTGGTTTACACGACGAACAGATCAGTCTGACGTTTGCAATTAAACTTTCCTTCGTCTTGAAACCAGAAGGATAATAAATACAAAAAACCAGAATTTTAGTCCCTCGATTGAGGAATTTCAAGTGGATGAATCCCAACACAGCTTTTCCGTCGATTTGTATCGATTGTTGACCTCCGTTGATTATTTTCCATATCAGATGAACGAATTCGGGTTTTTTAACTGTTATTTCCCATAGAACCGAAACAATAAAACCGTAACTAGCGAGCTGTTTTTTCTGAATATTTTTGTACCATCAGATGTGGAAACATGTTGGGGCCACCGTGTAATAAAGAAAGCACTTTAGAGACCGATTTGTGCCCGGCATTCATTTTTACCCACTGCTCTCTGAACCACAAAAAGGCGGCCGCTTGAGTGTTTTTTATACCACCTTTAAAATATATGGATAGAACGAATCGCTGGAATTTTGAAAACTTACTCCGGCCTTCAGGGAAGCTTTGGATACACTACACAATTAAAACACCACCCTACCGGACTGTCCGTGGCCTTGTTTAATTTAGACGTAGAGAGAGGATTAAAATATAATTCTGAGGCAGCATAAATCACACCGAAAGGGGCATTAGGGATATTTTTTATATCGAGGCGTGTGTGCCGCCAATTCTATAGGAGGGACTACGAAATTATTCCGTTCACATCTTAATTCCAGTTTCGTGCCAAGTTAAAATGCTTCTGAAAAAAATGTTTGAAGCAATTAGTGAAGGTGTGAGAGGCTAGGAAATTTGAAAAACGCATACTAACTATTCGTAAATATCAAAGAAGGAGACCGTGGGAAGGTAAGTAAAGAAATTATTATTATTATTTTTGATGACACCTACCCGTCTGTCCCGGCAACCAATATCAAGTTGTGGTGTAGTGGTTAGCATCATCGCTCTTTTGCTGAGGTACCCGGGTTCGATTTCCAAGTAAGGCCACCACGGGTGGCACTGGAGACGCCACCTGTAAATCTATTCCCGAGAAACTTCATGGCAAACCCCATGAAGCCGGTATAATCTATTTCACGCTGTAGTTAAGGAATGGGGAAGTACAGCGACTACTCTGTGGCTCGAAACGCCCGTCGTGACAATCCCCTCCCGATTCTGAGACATAGGACGACTGTTAAAAACCGAAAACTACTCTTATATTCTTAAACTTGGCTTATACCAGTCATTTATTTAAAATTTATTCATATTTAATAATGTACAAAGCGTAAGGTGAAGTAACAATGAATGCAATTGCTAATGTCATATGAATGAATAATATAAGTTTATTCCCAAAAAATACACTTAATTACTCCGTCACGCTTCAGGGACTTGTTGGTTCCCAGTTGGAAGCAGACGCTATCGGGTTGAATTGGTAGAATTAGTGGTCGCGTCGTGCATTTAGGCATCCGAAATGGACCTTGGAACTTCTGTCCATGATGTGTCAATCATAGTACGGGGCGTTGCAAAGTTTACACAACAGCATTGAACATTTTGAAAACTGCTGATGAAAAAGAACTCTAGTCTCTGTTTCAAACCGACAGGAATATATAAACAACCACACAAAACGTGGCTGTCACACATTAAAACAAAACATTTTTCAAGCGTGCACGCTTTTTAATTAATTCGTACTATTTTTGGGGTGGTTGTTGTTTAATAAGAAATTCTGTAATTTTCGGGAAAAGATTTTACTTGAATATGACATTTTCTGCTCTTCCAATGCAAAGAATGCTACATTTTTTACAACAATAACCCTTCAAATAAAGTAGACTAAATGGTTCATCAAAGTTTCAAGTTCTCGATGATGGGTTACCCGAATCGGTGTAGTCTCTCGAATTTTCGATACCTTCTGAATCTGTTAAATTTTACAATTGTTCTTAATTTCCCTCATTTATTCCCATTTTTTATTCTGTTCAACTCGTGTCCCAAAATGAGTAGTTTTCCCATGTTTAATAATAGCAAAATGGATTTGCATGATTTTGATGGTTTATTTAATTATCCATTGACTAATATTCATATCTAATTCCCATAGATTCGCACGCCTTAAGATGTTGTAAATGACTAGCACTCAGACTATACCTCGGGTTGTCATGATTTATTACAAAAAACTCTATTGTTAATCGGCCAGTAAGATTTACCTCCCCCGGAAAGTATGCTGCCCATTTTTCACAACCTGTCATTTCTAGGAACCGCGTGGTTTTCTGTATAAATGACGAATGTCTCCATGCGCGTATCTTGCACCAGCTTCCGACTGGGCAAGGTTTTACAAGTATAGCATTCTTTGTGTTTTCATGTTGCGAGAACTAAGGCGGGCGCTTCGGTCGGTCGGCTTCGGAACGGGTCTGGCCGCCGCGAATTTGCGATCAGACTGTAAGTGCTACAAGGCGCCAGTTCAGATTAATTGTCAACACAGCAGACGCGAAAATCATAATAAAAATGAAGCGTGCGTCCCAGCAAACTTGCGATATCGAAACGCGACCCTTCCACAAAAAATATGCAACATGGACTTGGTCCACCGGTGTCTTTCGCGTGAAAAACATAGGTATTGTAGCAAAGTAGCTAATTGCTGCGAACCCCATCGCCGTTTTTCTGTTCTCCAAACGGTGTTGCATGTTAATCATTTTCCGTAGCTCCTTTTTCGATACCTCGACAATTCGCAGTTTTTGGACGACTGAATGCCAAAACACACACACCTCTTGTGTAGAGGCTCGCCGGTACAATACCGAGGCATTGGAATTGTGGATGTGTCTCTTTTGGAGGAGTACACAGTTTCATGGACGTGTGGATTAACGCCCCCTGCCATCTCCCGTCCATTGTCGTTGCCGGCTTGTGGAAAAGAGAATGTGGATGCGGCTGAACTAAGAAAAACCTAAGCCATCTTAGGATCCAAACAATCATGAATAATTTAAAGCATTTTTATGACCGAACGACCTCGCATTGCGATCGATCATTTCGCATAACTGAAAATCCATGCGACAAGAATTCGCATTGTCTAATTCTCAGTACAACGTGAAAATCTGCAATGCAAAAGCCTATTAAGCTTCGTCACAGAATACTAATTAAACGACAGCAACCCCCCAAATGCACCCCGGGGTATGAGTTACGCCACGATTGGAACAGTGATATGTGTTTTTTGGTTAGCATTAACGTGTAGATCAATCATTATCCACATCGTTTTCTAGAAAAACAACGAAATTAGACGGATCACCTTTCTTTCCGATAAAGATACTCCGTTCCTTAAACACCTATAATTCACACTCCCGCAACGATATATCTTCGAGTTGGATGACAAGAAAATTAGCTCTGGACAAATCACATGCATCGTTCTCTTACTCAACAAAAACCTGAATGAATGCATTGTTATCTCACGATAAACGGACCCCATGATTAATTAAAATCTGTGTCAAAGGTTTTGCTGTTGCCGACTTATCAGGTTACCATCAGCTTCTCCTTTTGTGTGCTGAGCCCAAAATACCTTGAATGGTCTGAAGCAATTCAGAGGGACGCGGCGTTTCATTTTGTCTTCTGGTAACATAATCAAAGCGTCCTTCTCCCCCAAGGTATTACAGAACTCAGACGACTGAAGAATCGCCAAACCATGTACCTTTGGCCACAACGCTTACAGGAGTCTCTAATTATGTCGGATCTCGCTACTTTTGCGCATTTGTCTATCCACCGCAACTATCACCATGCCCAGGGTTTTCCAAACACGCTAACGTTGATTTTGAAATTTTATCCAACTGTTTCCACGAACTAGTTTATGGTTTGCTTCAACCTACATAAATACAGATTACCGGTTGTCGGTCGAAATATCTTCGGATTGAATTGCATTATTAGTTTTATTATGAATTTGACAGGCATTATGAAAAGTGATTGAAGAAATTACATGCCATCACACCAGGAATGATCTATGTCTCAGCATGCGTCTTCGAAATGCTTCCTCTAAACCCACCAAAATAATCGCGTTTTGCCCAGTCGCCGATAATTCCAGGCTAAGTGTTTCCACTTATATATATCACTTGCGCCGAAGTGATCCATAGTTTCCAATTTCTCGTCGGTATCATAAAGAATCATATTTTGCGGTTTCCACGGTTCTTGGGTTTCAGACAAACCTACACTCACATGATTTTTATTTATAAAATCAATCGCCTATTTAATGCTGCTCGGCCAGAACACACACACACTTTGGAAACTGCCAAGACTAGATTTGCAAACCTTGTGCCAAAATGGTGTCCCCAGAACACGCTCAAAATGACCTTGAAAACACGTTCCGTGTGTATTTATGTACGACATTATCCCAATATGTCCTCGCGAAAATTTACATGAAATAAATTACATCAGGCATGGCGGTGTTTGTGTGCAACGGATTAAGCTTCCGTTCCCCTGAATGTTTCAACGTGAACAGTGGAATTTAATGAATGCTTATACATTGACGGTACACATTCGGCATGTAGCGCGGCATGTGAGTTGTGTAGGTCAGTTTTGTTATCTAAGGCGAGTTGCTTCACTTAACGTAATAAGGGGAAGGGAAATGCGCACAGAGGACAGGGGAAACAATGTGAATGATTCGGGGCCTGCTGACCTTCAAATACAGATTAGAAAAACGACGGTTCAGACATCACGGCGTTACGGCTGTTGCGGACGACTATATTTGTTTTGGTCGCAGCGAGGCAAGAGGAGATGTTGATGTTGAAGACCAAGAGATGTTGTTGGTGGCGGGGTGGGGGGTGGCTGAGGGCAGCGTCAACGGGAAGGCGTCTAATGAGCCAAGGCGTCTGTCCAGTTTCGGAGGGGTGTATCGCTGTTTCCATCATAGCTGTAGCTCTGTTCAACATCTTCCGTCAACGGGTGGGCGAGGATACGCGAGTTCAGGCCAGAGGTAGCAATGCCCCCCCTTCTCATCGGATTATCGTCCATTTGGCCCCCACCGTTGAGGAAACCATTTCGGCGTTTGAAGTCGGCAGTCGAGTTGCCAGTGACCGAGGCCTTGGCACCAAGAAGCATGTCTGTCGGCAGAACCTTCACGCCTCCGCTGAGGCTGACCGGATTGGCTGAAGAGCCGAATGTGGACTGTGAGTGGCTGCCAAACGTCCACGATTGATCGAGCTTCGAAGTAGCCGTGGGTTGACCGTTGGTGTCATAGAAACCTGCCGGCGGAGTGATGCTGGTGATTTCGCTTTGCTGGGCAAAGGTGTCCCCCATGTCGCCGATGCTCTGGTCGTATAGCGCGCCGTTAATACCTTGGAGGGAGAGGCAAAGGTAGGGAAACACTTTATGTGTCTGCAGACGAAAAACAATTAGCCCGATTTGATGTTGCTATTGATAGCATCGTGGAATTTCTCGATAACAACACCAATATTAAAATTTTCCATTTGATTTCGGATGTTGTCGGTATGATTTGCAGGCATTGTCAGCGAACCAAGTACACACCGCTGTGAACATTTCCATTAAATTATCCGTTTTAATTGTGGTGGAATTGCCACGCCGTTCACAATACGAAACGCCAAATATCCGTGTCATATTAAACCACGGTTATTGCAACAGTTGTGATTATATTTTTTTTAACGATTTTGCTTTTCTCAATCTATTGCCAAGTTAGGCGACCGTAAAAACGTCCCGCTGAAGCGTGATTTTACGACCGCTTGCCAATACCGGAATCAGTTATTTTTTAAACAACCTCATTTTCCCGGCATGGCTCCTATCACTTCGAGGTTGCGAGGATCCTGGGCGCACATTCGGAGCATGCCTGAGACCCATAGGCAACAACAACAACAACAACATCCACCAATACTTACCCCTCAACTCCACCGGCTGCGTCGTGATTCCATTGTGTTCGTATCCATTCTGTCCGCCATGTGCCTCGTCGAAGCGCGCGGGACTTCCGGGATGCCCATCCAGCGGACCACTCTCGCATTGTCCGTTTCCGCCGCCGTAGCTCTGCATACAGGTGCTCGCGGTGGCACTGGAGGGGTTTGCGGGGAAGGGGTAGGTCATGCCTGGATTGACCGACGACTGGGAAGGCTGGTGGCGGGGCCCACTGCCCACACCCGAGGGAACCGTGTGTTCGGAGAGCGAGGATCCGTCGCTGTGGCTGCGCCACATGGCCTCCTTGTTCATGGCACTCTTTTGCAACGACATTTGATAGGCCGGCCAGTTGCTTACCGGGATACCGGGGCCCAACGGGAACATCGGTTGCGATGGCGGAGTTCCGGAGCCCTGTGAGGCTAGAATTTTGTCGCTGGCGCCCATTGTAACATAAATTGGGTTGTAGGGGCTCTTGTTGCCACCAGCCACACCCCAGGAACGGCCCCCTCCCGGATAAGTAAACTGGGAACCAGTGCCAATCGGTCCTACGGGACCACGAACCGCGGCGTCGGCCGCAGCCTGTCTTATGGCGTCAGAGGAACATTTGCATCCGAAGCGACAGGTGCCCTGGCACCGTTTCCGTCGATAAGACCGCTTAGCCTGGCACATCCACGCGCAAGTGCACATGAGGGTAATGAGAAGGATAATGGAGACACAGGAGAGGACGAGGGTTGCGATTACCCAGATTTTAGGAGAACTGTTGGCCATTACAGCGTCCCAGAAGTTGGGGGGGTGTTTGGGTACAACCTCTCCGGTCAGTGGAGCACTGTTGGATGGCTGCAGCAGAGGATTAACGTGTGAATAGGGTGGGGGATAGAAGGCGACGGCCGGTTTTGGAGCTGGCGTGGTCGTGGTGGTTGATGTGGTAGTGCTGGTGGTTGTCGAGGTAGTTGTTGGTTCGGGACACGGGTGAGTCTGGACACAGAGCGCCATTTTGACCGAGTCGCCTTGCTCGATCAGCAGAAAGGGTGGTCCACCCGACGGACCGGGCATGAGGCTGGCCATGAGAGCGAAATCCGGGAAGTTGTCGCTCAGGAGGAAGGAGACGCTGTCTTTGCCTTTTTGACTTTGGTAGTACTGCAATTTCAATCGAATAGACCAAACTCTATAGTGCTCAACGCAAGGGGTCATAAAATAAATCATTCGCGCACACAACCCGGCTTCCGGTTATTTTATGGTTATCGCATCCACCCCTGCCTCCCCTTGGCTACGGGAGGGGTGGAAAAGTTCGATCTCGTTTAATTACCACTTAATGGCGCGTCGGCCGGACCTCCAGACCCATTTTACGACCCCAATTGTTTAGCTCCACCAAGTGATTGCACTCACATCGTCAGTGAAAGGCGGTCCTAGACCTCACAGACTCCGTGCATTTATGTGGGATTTGGGATCAAACGAAGAGGGCGATGGATTAATGAAAACACCGAACCCCGTTGCAGAAACAGACTAATTGTAATTCCTTCCTCGAACTTAGACACTTCCGTCCCATCTGAGCCAACTCACGTGCAAACAAAAACCAACTAATTTCTCCGTGGTCATTGAGAACCCGACACCTGTAAGCCTGAGTGAACTGACAAGTTGTTTTGTTCAGTGGAATATTTGAATAGAACACACCACATTCTATCCTCTTGTACTCACCAGGCTTGAACGTTCTCTGTGAATTGAGCATTTAATCATTCGCCGGTTATTCGCGGTGTTTTAATGGTTTAAATTGTTCGCGGATGCTGAGCAATATATCACGAATTGCTCCTCGGCATTGTTCCTGTTTGTTCGCGTTCCGGACCAATTCCAGAGGCTCAGATGCACTGAGAGGTGTAGACGGAACACCAAAGCAATTTCGGAAGCCGGACAACAAGTTGCAACTGGTTAGTATTTTTGGTGTCAGTGTCGATGATGGCTTTCGGGTTGAAACCCACGACACTGGTGAACAACATGGGCGTGGTTTGTTCATTAAGTTGGACGTTTCAAATATATTTTTTTATTGCAACCTTGGCAAAGATAGGAATGTCAGTCGGGGTTAAGTGGAAGATGGTCAATAACACATGTTTGCAAAAAATTACCATTAGGATCAGTCCCAACATGAGGATGCAATCGAATCTTAAATCGGGAGTTCAGGCTCGCTTTTAATGATGAAAATACACTTGGCATCGAACAGTAAAAATATAAACCAATGAAGCAAAACATATGATTTGTGCATCAATTATTGGCTATATTTAAATGTTAACGGAAGGTGGCAATGGTTGAACGCAGATTCCCCAATGCCCGATAACCCCGTCGTAATTGTAACAGTGGCGCCATCTGCCTTTTAGTGTTTCTGTTCATTTGCCAGCCTCGCATGTCGCTTTAGAGCGAAGCGATTGCCCATGCAAAATGGTTTACATCATTATAAAATGCGAGGTACGCAAGAGCGGTCCGGCCGGCAACGAAAACGCTCTTTATTGCCCGGTGATAAGTCAGGGTCAAAAAGTCTCGTCTAAATTCAACCTTCTGACCCCAAACCCCGCGTCCCCACCCCCAAGTCGATAATTACACGAAAACTCTGATTTGGCATGGCGGATTCCAGTCAATTACCTGTAGCTGGGAATTACCCCACCTGTCAGCCTAAATCGATCACTGCGGCCTATTATTTTTCGTGATTACAGATATTAACTGTTCGCGTAATTAAATTGAGTGAATATCCCACAGCGTAGTATTGGTTGCCTCGGACACGCGGTTGTTTGCAATGTCCGTCGTGTCAATTGGACGGAAATTACCAGCCGGATGATGCGACAAAAATTACGCAGGTTCATTGAGACAACGTGTCGCGGAGTCAAATATATTTACCCACGTTTAACAAAAATCGATCTCGCCGCTTCACGAAACCCAAATGATTATTGGTGACTAGTGATATATCTGATGACTGATATTATTCAGTTATGCTGACAAAAAATGCTGTGGTTGGACATTTTTAATTGTGCTTTATCTGACTCTAAACAACGGGCACAAAATCGTCAAGGATGTTCATTTCGATTTTTAACAAAAAAAATTGTTGAGGGGGGTTAGTGGAGGGGGGAGGATATACATGCTGATCACGCAACATAAATCTGATTTAAACGACCCTCTCGTGTTTTGATGATTACGCTCATAAATAAACAAGGAATCGAACCGCGGACATGAAAAGATTAGTCATGTTTGTGGAAGCTGAAAGGTGCCAGCATTTATTTGGTGGTTCAGTAATTAATTCTGGCCGAAAAAAGTCCACAAAAATGGAATCCGATTAATTGAACATAAAGTCATCATCATAACCGTACAGTTTGACTCGTAGCACGCAAATGAATGTCGCGCCGATTTAATCGCCCAAGTAGCACAGTTGGGTCTGTGATTAAATGCACATCGCGTACAAACGGAGCCAGACGTCAGTCTTTAAATGTCTCCCCAACACCACCCGCCTATCCCAGCTGGGCGGTCCACATTCCCTTCGTGATTTGCGGGTACCGTGGCCGTTGGAGTGAGGCCTGTAGATTATGATACCCAGGCTCGCGAGTATGACTCATCCCGATTGTCCAGACCAACACGCCGTCATTAGCGCCTGGTATCCCTAAATTGTTTTGCCGATATACACACTCACAAGGCGGTCTTCATTAGGCAAGAAGATTGATGATGTCTGAGGGCAACACGTTGACGTGGCTAAAAAATGCGTACCGTATGGTAGAAATCAGTTAGGTCGCCCAAAGCCGCCTGTCGACTGTTGAGATATCTCCGACACTCCTCGATTGGTTTATACTGCAGTCGATTGATTAGCCGGTAAGTCCGAGCACAAACTCCACATGGCCCGGCCACACCGCTGAGGAGATTCGGGGTATGCGTGAGTTGGAGAAGTAATGGTGCTAGCGGTAGTCCTTCCGAGTTAAATCCTCCCGAGGAATGGAAGGACTCGGGTCCGAAGTTGAACTGCTGCCTCTTGGTGCGGCTGAGAAGGAGAGAAGTGGTGGCGTTTAAACTGAACGCCGTGTCGACGATCAAGAGAACACAGAGGAGAAATGCCTGCATGTTTGTAGGTCGGAAGAGATGGATATACGGGGGGCGGGGTGAGCGGACAGTCGAGGGTCTCAACTTGAAGCCACGCAGCCCATGACAGGGTGAAATTTATCTCCGTGTGCGTGCGTGTGTGTCTTTGGTCGTCGTGATGTGACCAAGGGCTTTCAATGCTCGGAACAACGTGTTCGGGTTTATACGGGGCTTACACTGGTCTAGGCATCCACGCGTGTATGTGCACGATCGCTTGCGCGCGCCAGTGCGGCCGCGCCCAGTGCTGATTGGCTTCGTCGAGATGGCACATATCTTCACTCGGTGGAGCGAATGGGCATTTTGTTAATATTTGGTGTCACACTTTTTGATGTCTAGATGTGTAAGTTAATTCTCCGAAATCATGTTCGCGAAAAACGGTGTTTAAAAGACCAGCTATTTCGACCTTTCTCGTGCCGTTTCACGACTGCCAAATAACTAGATTTAACTGGAGTTGCCGGCTTCAATTGATTAAAACAAAATGCTCAAAATTTAGATACAATAGTGCCGCAATCGTAGACAGAGAAGATTCATTACATTATGAGATGGGAAATGCAATGTGAATAGCACTTTATCGTAAGAGTACAACTGTCCAAGGCAGATTGCTTGAGAATAGTGATCGTAGTGCTCGAATATCCTCTAACCTTTACTGGAACTATTTTTGTCTGAAAATTCCTCTCCACCGTCGAAATAAGAAACTTATTATTTACTTTACGATTACTTAATCAAACACTTACAATAAATTTGTAGATGCATAAAATAAATCACAGATTCAAATACAAAAAGCGTAGTCATCAGGGAATCGCGAGTAGACAATGGGGCCGAAAGTACTGCAACCTCAACATCAAGTTTGTTCTGAAAATGTCTTGTTTTTGTGTGTGAATAAAATAGGTTTTCGCGCGATATAGATCTGCATATTTGATAGCCGCCATTATAGTCTGCATTACAGTATGTTTTAAAATATTTTAATGGTGATATTTCCACATTGGTAAACTTTTTAGTTAGAAATGTCTGACAGCGAATTTTCTCCGCTTTGCCATAGGAATATCGATCATTTCACACGAGCAGTGTTCAGTTTAAGACATTCGTCTTATTTCTTATTCTTAGGAGTGTCATTTGTTGTATCTGGCGTCGCGAGTAATTATTGCACGCCCCAATTCCTATAATACTACCTGGAGTAACACATTTGGTACATATTCACTGGGATCGGGCCACGTTGAAAGCAGTGTACGATCCCAGCCATTTCCTCACGCAATTTCCTAAGGCCACGTCAGGAAATTTTGCACGAATAACAATTTCATTGAGAACCACAATACCGATGTATATTCGTTCGATGCAAATATTGTCAACACAATATGCAACGTCTTCAATTATCAAACTAGAAGTTGTACTGAAATTGGGAATATTTATAATCGTGTTCCGCAGAAGCTCGAAGGAGCACTCAATTTCACTGTAAACATTTTTCAAATTAAATTAGGTTTTATATCTACGAATGAATTAAATTACAAACGTTTGTCCGTGACCCAACACGGAACTGGAATCACCCATGCCCCTTGAGTGTTCCATACGCAAGGGTCAAACAGTTTGTGGCGAGATTGATAAAACGGTGGGGGTCAAAGTAAGCAAGGTTAACACCGCCAATAAAAGTACAGAGTGCATGTTTTCAGATGGGCAATCCACGAACTCTATCTTCAACCCACATATTGGAATGCCTCGACAGTTAAAAAGTTTTACTTATGAACGGTAATGAATTAGTTCGAATGCGAATTACGTTCGGTAAAGTGAATATTCTTCACCCACATCTTAAGAGAACCGTAAGTAATTGTAGCGAATTTATAACTCCAGAGAATTTAAGCTGACACATATTGTTCCCACAGGTAGCGGTAATTTTTTAGTTGAAAGGCCTCACAGACTTGGGAGCCAAACATTGAGGTTGAATGTCTCCCCTTTGAAACTCGACTATCGATAATAATTCAGTTGGCATTAGGTGATCATGTGGATGTTGTCTTCGGTAATTGCAGTCGTCTCCGCATCTGAGGTGACTCAGACAAAGCTTAGTTGATGCCTGTAAACTGATCCCCCGTGGTCTGACATTTTAACCTACTTAGACTTTTTAAAATAATCTAGTTTTCAAGAGGCCAGCATATGTTCTCCATCCATGAGATTATCGTTCGACGTCACTGCATTAAATTAGCACTCTTCGCTGCTCGTATTTAAGTGAGCCCTTCCATCCCCTCGAGTCAGGTTTGTTTCAATGTAAATCCCTTCGACCAATGCGAAGACAATATCGCGATTCGGACATTCTTGATTTGCCCCGATTTTTAGTTTAACCGGAACAGACGGCAACTTCTTTTGTCGATAGCATTGTTAATTATATTTGGTATGCTGAAAGTTTTTGTCATCGTGACCATAATGAAGCGATTACAATTAGTTATGATATTATTCTGACGACAATCATTCTTCAAATCAAATTACGAGTAAATTTGTCCCTGAGCGAGCGTCAAATAAAATGAGAAAATAGGAAGAAACTTGATTCCACGCGTAAAGCGAACCTTTACGAGAAAACCTTATTTGTAATTTTACACCGAGACAAACCCCGGACAAAGATTCGGCTTTTTCGTGCAGCATTGCGTCAAATCTTAACTCGCGGTCGCGAAACCCGAAAGCGGACTCGCGTGACTAGTTTCCGAAGGTCGAAATTAGACATCGCTGTGCAGACACGGAGAAGATGGCAAACCTTCTACAAAGCCGTCGGCCGCCACGTTCTACATCGTCCACACGCGGACCTCTTAAACCGATGCTTCTCGTAGTTACCTTGCTTAGGTTGGCGTTGCCGGAGTGTCCGAAAACTAAAAGCATGAACAGGTACTGTCAAGCGCTTGGGTCTGCAGTGTGCTCTGGAGGGCGTGGAAACAGATTTGCAGAATTTGCAAAATATAACTCCATAAGTTCTGCGATAAATAAATCCGAAGACAATTCAAACAGCTCAGAGTGGTTAAAACGCAACAGCAACATGGTCTCATAATTTTAATAATGGTACTCGATTTGATTAGATTATTAGAAAGCTGTTATATTACTTACGAAACCCGTCTCTGAGTTGCTGCTTCGACCAAAATTGACAGAATTACGATAGGCAACCATTTTTATGTTAATTAAACGGTCTAGCCTTCGCATTGGTCGAATATATTGACTTTGAGGCTGACGAGAATGGAGGGGAGGGGTCATCTAATATACTAGAGGCAAGGAAGGAAAACAAGTGAAATGACGACGAATACCAGTGTCTTGGCTTTAGTGTACTGACAATCCACTAGAAACCAAAATTATGCAAAAAAATAACTTGATTAACTTTGTTTGGTTGAAACTGTCCAGTTTGAGGCCATACGTTTGCTGTAATTGGTCTCTAAAGCGTGAATCACTAATGCTAAGCCACGGCATGAAAGGAACAAAGTGATCCACAGCCCCCACGTGCAGGCAGGTCATTTATCATCTGCCAACCGTGTTGTAGACTTGTAGGCTTGACTGTGCGTCCAACCATCTGTGCGATTAATAAAATTGGTTCTGTCTACCCTTGAAATGTTGAGAAATCGCCCTAGTTGCTCCCAAGTTTTAATTAGCTTCATGAGTCATCACGAGACATGATATCGCCCACTTCAGCCTAAATCTGCGTCCGACAATGTCGATTTCGATGTCCAATACAGCACCACCTAGATGTATAGACATTTGGTAGCGTTCGTATTTTAGTGAATCCTTGCAGTTCTGTTACAAACGCGTTTGATTGACGGACTGGCAAATATGCAAATGTGCCCGACTCGAAGCGCACTTTAACGGCCAGCAACACCCGAAAGGCTGGCTTACTATGCACAAATAAAATTTAATTTCTCTCTAATTTATCACAAATAGCTTTATGCCAGTCCTTTTACGGATTTTCAAGGTTTTTCTTTGTTCTCATTTGAAAATTATTTCATTTCTCTGTTTTAGTAAGTCAAAAATAATCGCATTAATATCGATTTTCGCACGAACGTTCGATTTTACCGACTGTCGAATCGCAACCATCTTCTCTCGCGGTTTATTCGCAAGCACCCGATTGGACGCCACACCGAGACTTCACTCGGTACTGAAATCGATGCTTCCTATCACAATTTGGCAACACTCTATTCATGCTGGAAGAGAATCCTTTCTTTAAAATGTGAATTTTGAAAGGTAACATCAATAAGGCAATTTAAATTTGTTCTTACTAAAACACATAATTAATACATTTGCTGATCTGATAGCCTAGGATGATGATGCTGATCACGATAAAGCCATCTAAACGCTGCGATTTCGGTAATTTTGTTTTACCGTTTCTGTTTTCGGTGAGAGTAACCAAATTTCCCAGGATAGCGCGATGGGAAACGGATGCCATGGCATACTATAATCTTGGCCTGACTGAACACACACTTATACCAGTATATGTGTATGGTTTCTTACGTCATGGCTTCCGACCTGCCAAGGGAAACGGATTAAGTTTGTTTGGTGATTATACACCATTGAGTTACTTTAAGGGCTCAATATATGCTCGGGGTTTAGTTATGCTTTCGAATAATAGTTTGCAAAACATGGTTAGTACACGGCAGTAGCCACAACACGGTTAACAACGCGATAGGGGTTCCAACCAGGTGCTAGCGGCCGTGAGTTCAAATTCGAGGTTAGCATCTGGAGGCTAATGTCGACAGACTGATCGGAGGAGATCTACACAAAGATACGCATTTTATGTACCAAATAGAGCCCGGATGACTCATAGGACCCCCTTGATTGCTCAGAGGCTAGCGATGTCCCCTCCCGACAACAGCGATGCCACCTTTATAATATCAGCAAGAATATGAATGAAAGTGCAATAAAAACTTCAGAGCATGCAGAGTTTCAGGACTACAATTGGCTCACATCAGCATGTTCAAGTAACAGACCACGAGACGTGATTGACACCAGCGCATCCTAGGTGCGTTCGAGTTGTTGAACCACAACGAATAAATTCGGACCTATGGTCACTGCTTATATTTCAATGGTTAGAATCTATTTATTTCGAATGAAAACGGCACTACAATCATTATAAAACCTCGAATTTGGGTACTCGATGATTGAACAATAACGAAGAATCGTCGAAGTGTCAGTTTCGTGGGTTTAGATTTTGATCGGCTTATATTTACTCCGCTATTAACTTATATTTACACCAACTTCAATATCAGTCATTCGATTGATCGTATTTGGTTAATTTGCGAGTGCAAAGACGTCACCGTGAAAATTAATTAGCGAGACCAATGTGCGTTCTTCTTTGCATTTGTAGTAAACATACAGAAAATAACATTTACAAATTTAATTTTATTTATATCTTAGGAATGTCGCAGTAACATAGCTGTTCTCTCCAAACAAATTCTTGTTGTCCATTGTTGCTAATCTTACCCTCCGACGTTTTCAGACAGAGGAACAATCAGTTTTGGAAATGCTTTTTCGTATAGCAGAACGTTTACCCATATGTCCCGTATTTGTCTACAATTTTATGCACAAAAGGATCTGTTGTTTTTGATGTCTGAGAAATGTCGGAAAGATATTTCGCAGGAAGATTCACGTGCTCCGATATTTTCAACGATGCCTCGAATTGCAAGTGTTTAGTTGACGGTATTTTCGTGAATCAGTTTAACGATCATGGATATTCCAAGGAGACAAATTGCAGTTTATTTTATCAACGAACACTATTTTTTAGCCAGACAGTCTGGTTTTTCACACAAATAAGCAACACCGTTCTTTTGTGACGGAAATGTAACTCCTTAACAAGCCAATACGCGCCTGATTGTGCAAATAGACCAATCGACAACGACGTTTTGACAGAATACAAACAGTCGCTTATTCTCCAATGAAGTGTCATAACATCATTGTAGGCTCTTAAAAGCACACGTGGAGTCAAAATGAAGCCAATTTACCGATTTGAAAACCCACGCTTCAAAAATAATACTACACTTTTATTCAAACAAGTTCCTCTCAAAACAACTTTCGGGTAGTTTAGGCTATATGCGCTATGGTTAATTTGGCTTAAAATTATCGCCTTACACGATTTGGAATAAAAGCGATTGCGTTTCAGGATAATACTAGTTGTGGAGGTCTCCTGGTGATTCGTGGGCCACCAAAACAAGGTTTCTTTAATGCCGGTGTCTTTAAAGTTGTGTCGTTGTTGTAGGCCGCAGGGTGCTTCCTCGTTTTTGTTCTCGCCCCTGAAGGGAGATCGCATGTCTCAATGTCAAATTTCAAAACACGGCCTCTCCACCTGATAGTTTACATTCGTAGATAAACAACGACATCGAGGATACGAGTTAAGATGTGCAGTTAGATTATGGTAATGGGATTCACCTTGTGTATTCACATTATCCATCAGCCCTAAGCAAACAGTGCCACATACACACCAACGAAAAACGAATGTTCCGTTGCATGGATACTTTCACCCTGGGAATGGGCATCATCATCGAATCGTTACCTCTTTGAGCCTCAACATAACGCGACGAAAGACGTCATTCTGTCCAAGTTCTTAAGAAATCGATGTTAATGTTTCCTTTACGACACGAAAAGAATCCATTAAATATTTAATGGTAAAAGGGCTTTTTAACTTATAAAATTGCAGTGATCACGTGTCAACGTTATCCGCCTCTTAAAACATTTATATGAGCATTTTTTATAGGTATATTGTGTATCATAAGAATAAAATAATAATAATTGTACTGGCTTTATTGAGGTCACGAGGACCAAAACTTTCAGCAGGAAAAAGAATGAATTAACCCTACAAAGTCGTACGCATTGCTTGCTGTTTAAAGCACAAAAACATCCGACGTTTCCAGAAATCACTAAGAGCTGTTCCACCGTGAATCTGCTCGGCCGTCTATTCCAGAAACGTCCCAGAGGATTAGTAACCTCGCTTCTGCGGTCGAAGCTCGATCTCCTCTAAGCGGGCGGCACATCTAAAATAGTTATTAAGCCTGTATCCTTTCCAGGTATGGTTCAGTTTGGGGTAGTTTCCCGTTCGGGATCTCACCGGCGTCGTTCGTTCTAGCTGATTCACCTACCGAGCCACTTGTAACTTTATGGACACCCTGTAGCCCAGACAGCTTCCTTGCGGCTCCAACATGTCAACAGCCCTCTTCTACATTGTCGGTATCAGGGCTGTTAGGGCCTATCCCAACAGATAACATTTGAAATCACCCTGCTCACGGAAAACGTAGGTAGACTTCTCTGTTTTTAGGGCATTTCTAGATGTGGGTTACCTTGAGATTTCATAATTGCGCTAAGTAAGTGAGTCCGACGTGGTTGGTATCTCTTAAAAACGTCATCGGCGTCGTTTAGATGATCCTGGTTACCTCTGTATTGCTGACGATTTTATGGGTTGCCTATCAACTGGGAAAGTGTTGACGATGAAACGTTTTGGCATGCTTATTGATTCCTTATACTGCTGGGTTTACTAGGCGTTTTTTCGATTGCCATTTGTTTATTCTCAACGCACTTGCTGATAATCGTCTTCTACCAAATATTTTTATGCGAGATGGGGTTTCTAAAACTCCGGTCGGGGTCCACCAATGCCTCGGGTTAACTTCCTGTCGTTGGTCACCACTTTACACCCTTGATTCCTCGCTGGTGCGGGCAGAAGCTGGGAAGTACATCGAAAGTTCAACATGCGAAGGAAAACCCCGGTTGACTTGGCGTTGGAGATCCATTCCAGGATCCTACGGTCAGGAAAGCGGTTCTTATTCCATCGCACAGACCCCCGTTGCCTTGTGGGGTGCAGTCCACTATGTTGAGGCTAGAATCACACCTCGAACAAACCCGGGTGGCCAACTCTACGCAATTCCCAACAACCTTCATGAAATATTCATGAAGCCGACTCATTCTCTGGCATGTGATAGATTAATCTTTTCGAAGTCCATTGGTGCTGTGACCTTTTGGCTGCACGGTTTGCCGTGGAGGCCAACGTGGACAGCCTGTGAAAGTCTAATAAGCTGGTCTTATGCGACCCTGACTTCAAATATTGCACACTCTTGCTAACATGGAGACTCATGCTACTGCCATGCACCCAATACAGCACGTCCAGATTCGCTTGACCGTTTTCTATCACGTCGACCTATTCATTGGGGGGCTTTGTCTGCCAATGTTTTTTGCTGGAATTGGTTACTTCTTGGAGTGTTTCGAAATGATCGCTCTAGCAAAACATGCTTGTATGTAGGTAGGCATTTGTGTGTTCTTTTCTGTATTTGAATAATGTTACTCTAAACAGTCTGATAGCCCTTTAATCCTCCCCACATGTCTGAAAATGCCACTGTAGATGCGCCAGATTGGCGGCTATACCATACATGCAGTTATAGTATCGTTTGATCCGTTCTTCTTCTTCTTCTTCTTCTTCTTCTTCTTCTTCTTTGGCACGGTTAGCTCCTGCGAGAGTATGAGAAGACATCATGGATGTCACGCAACGATAGACTCTCACGCGCGGCGATCTGAGACCAGGGCGGAAGAGGTTGTGCCGCAGGTCTGATGTTACGGCGTATTTAATGTAAATTCGTGAAGATTCTTGGGAATTCGGTACAGGTTGCGTCCCAAGCTTCGCTGGCATTCGTCGAGGGACAACTCTAGCCTTTAGACATTGGAGTGCGTCACACAAGACATTGGTTGGTTATAGCCTCTTGATTAGGTATGGGTTTGCTGGTTAGTTTAGGGTCTGTCTTCAATACACAAGCCTCTTGTGAATGATCCAAGATGTTCCCATTTGTAGACATCCGAGGTGTTCCCATTTTCGAAGATCAAAATGCAATGGAGTCCTTAGCAGACCTAAACAGTCGTAGGTCTCATTGAATAGCACTCTCATTGATGTCTCCCGATGACGTAGAGGTCAGAATCCTCAATCTAATCGTGAGAGACTCTCAGTTCGACTCCGGGGTTAGGCCACGAAAAATAAGGCTGGCGCACGTAATCCAGCGACTTTGAGGCGCAGGCGGAAACCGGTGGTATCACCCGAAGTTTTATCAGCCCGGACTGCACGCGTGGCTCCCTGTGTGTTGGTAAACTGTTGGATGATACTGCAGCCGCTTTCGCGTCTTCTGGTGGCACTGGGGACGCCGGCACCCATAAATAATTCCCAAGAATCCTGGAGCGAACATCAATGAAGACGGCTTATCATCTACCATGAGACAGCCGCACAAAAAACTCTCACTGATGGGCCTCATCGATTGGGTTCTGCTGTTTCCCCATCCTCATAAGAAGGGGTCCGCAATCGGGGTCACCAGCGCAAAGAACGACTGGTTAGGCGACGGCCAGGGGAGTCCTCGGACCCATCACCTGGTCCGGGGTCGACCACGTGTCCCCACAGGTTCCTTGGGTGGATTGTGGCTATGAAGATGCTGCGGCTTGAGGGATAATAAACCAGGGAGGACCACGAATAATCCATTTTCGCGTTATCTATAAATATGTCGAAACGAAATCGCCCCAGTCACGACAATGCGTACCCTTGGTTGGGTCATTCTCCACGCCTGGCGGACACGCGTAGTCGATCTTGTAATTATATTTATTGTTTAAGGTCATGAGGACAAACCCGTTGAGCAGTGGTCGTCATGACAACCGTCATTACAACGCTTATTCTTTCTTTAGAAAGCGGTGTTGGGGGGGGGAGATGAGTTGGGAGTGAGTACGGCATTTAGTGCCCGGTATTATTTTATCCCCGGCGGGTATAATATCAGAGCCTTGGCCAGACAGGGGTGGGTTCGCAGACAAAATAGATGGTTTTTAAAATGTTTCCAAGTTATTTCGAAAGTGTCGGCAAGTCGCGAACCTTCTCGAACACTCGCGTGAAGGCCGACATTCTCGCCGTGAAGTGCTGGAGCGAACGTGGCACACTCAAATCCATTAGCATGGATGCATTAAAACAAATTATGTAAAATAAGAGCAAATCATAAATGGTAAAAACTATTGTGACGGATAATCAGTTGAAATGCCTTCTGTCTAGAGAATACCGTTTTAATCACCACTAAAGTGTGCGTAATGAAAGCAAAACGAATTTGGGCTTTTAAGTGTGACTGCGAAATTAACAGCCAATTAACGAGCGGCATAGTTAAGGCCTTTTGAAGCATTCTATTTAGAGGGTTTTATTTGCCATGCTTATCGGCGTTTTCGTTTTGATTCATTCGTGATCTCCGTAGTCGCCTGTCAATGGTATGCACACACACACACACCATTTCTCCGGATTCGTATTTTTTATCAATTGCCAATTTCTCAAACTCATTGAAAACGTAGAATAAGAAACGTAGCAAAAAGATAACAGCAGATTAAAACAATTTATTGATGGTTTTATCTATTGAAAACACTCCTCCTCCTCCTCCTCCTCCTCCTCCTCCTCCTCCTCCTCCTCCTCCTCCTCCTCCTCCTCCTCCTCCTCCTCCTCCTCCTCCTCCCTCCTCCTCCTCCTCCTCCTCCCTCCTCCTCCTCCTCCTCCCTCCTCCTCCTCCTCCCTCCTCCTCCTCCTCCTCCTCCTCCCTCCTCCTCCTCCTCCTCCTCCTCCTCCCTCCTCCTCCTCCTCCCTCCCTCCTCCTCCTCCCCCTCCTCCTCCTCCTCCTCCTCCTCCTCCTCTTCTTCTTCTTCTTCTTCTTCTTCTTCCTAACTTCACGTATACGGTTTATTTGTTGTACATTATAATGCCGAACATGTTGTTCTTGATTGCATCAATAATGTCGTCAAATAATTGAACATAACAATTGGCTTTTTGGACAATATCACACGAGAGGTCCGGGGAGAAGTGCTTCCAAAGCGAACTGTTGTTTTCAAACTGGAAATAAAAAGATGTTTCGCTGTTAATCTTGTTATTACCAGACTTAATCCGTCTTAATCCAACATTATCACCAATAAATTCGATCCGTACATAGATATGGCATTGATTTGTGTTTATAAGATGCCAAACTTCATTTATGTAGACGAATACGTTTATGCATACGGGAACATCATCCTGCGCTCGTAGGCGGGGCGTAATTCAAATAACAAAGCGAGACAATGGTGGCTAGGATGTCTGACTTAATTTGTGCGTCTATGTAGAATCTTGGGATAATTGTAGAGAATTCCATCAAGGGGGAATCCCTAGCAAAATCAGAACAGCAGCAAGAATCTAGAAGGCATGAGAGAACTGACTTTCTGATCGATGAATCTCAACGTAGATCTCTTCCACTAGGTGACCAGGGCTTTGCATACACGTACTCCTCCTAGGATTTTAAATTACCGAATATCTGACCTGGTTTAGCCTGCATGGCCAGCGGCTCACCGGAGTTTTACCGCTGCTGTATTCAGGCTGCAGTCACTCGAACCACGGGCGACAGTTGAACGCCAGTTGGATGCAAAAGACCGCGAAACTGGCTTCATATACCCTATGCACCCAGACGACTGGATAGCCAACCCGAAGACCTCATCTTTTACGGAGCGAGAAGCATATACCGATGCTGGAAACTGCAGAAACACACACAGCTGGTGGCCCTTAGAAACCGGGATGATGAAGACCTTCCTCCGTTGCTACCCACGCGCGCGCAAACACACGCACCTCCGTCACCATCATCATCATCGTCGTCGTCATCTTCTCTTTCAGCACTATACGGCCTGCATGTGAAAGGGAAACCCCAGCCGCGGCCTCCACGGGGGCCTGAGTCAGTCCACTGCTGGAATGAAAAATAATCGCGCACATCCCCACTACCCATAACAGCCCCCATCGCGCCCAACCGCCCCCCTTCCATCTCCGGCATCTGGGCCCCTATCGCTTGCGTGGTTTTGTTCCATGACTCATGATGCGCGCAAACAGACGGTTTGAGAGACCGATGGGTAACAAGATTGATAGATGTTTCTCTCAATTCCCGTTGCGGTTTATGTGGTCGGGGGGGGCTTGGAGCAGTAGAGCGGTGGCTATGTCGGAGGGGCTTTGCTAGTTGTCGTTGTTGCCAAGTGGAGAGATTTGTTTAAGCGCGAACGCAGTTTAAATGACCTTCATGCGGATATCTGGAGCGCGTTTTGAAAAAAAGGGTGGACATGGTCAATTGAAGATGTTCGGTGGATATTTCAACGGCTTATGCGTTTTTTTCGGGGATTAGGCATATAACCTTCGATGGAACTGTGCGAGGGATAAATCTCTTCATCCAAACTTATTTCCTTTTGCGTTAACAAAATTATACATTTATCAGTGGGGGTTTGTGTTGGTGTCAAAATGTCTAAAATCAATTATAAGATAGACATTTACTTATTGGTTGAAGTGGAACCCATCTAAAGTAAAGAAGTGCCGACACACCGCCACCAGCAGACACTACGGGAAGTCCGGTTCCTCTAAAACATTTTGAGAAACAGTTTTGGAAAGTTTTGTTCAAAATTACGAACTTGAGCATCGACCTCAGCTGGTCTCGCGCCAACGGAAAACGGCTTTTCTACAAAACCGAAGTAACTCGACATTCTATATTGTCTAGCGATTAGCATTGCCGCCCTTTCGTGAGGGGCCTGGCTTAGACTCCCAGGTCAGGCCACAACGGGTTTCAGTCAGTAGATTGTTTAAAACGGTTATTTCGGCGATGGAACTACTGCTAAAAGGTATCCTCTTTTGAACTCCCGACCGCTCCTTCTACTCGCCTGTGATTTTAGGAAAATTTGTGGAATTTCGAGACTCTAAAAACGAGTACTTTTTAAAATTGTTAATTGACTTCATAAGATAATGTTAACCTCAACGGTCTACGAATCTAACGAAAATATAAAAGGGCAGCGTTATGCAATCGAAACAAACAGGAGGTTAAACTGGCTTCGTGGGTGTTGCTATGAGGATTCTTTGAAATATATATTCTGTACAGATAGCGGTGTCCCCAGTGCCACCCGTGGTATTTGAAGCTCACGGTTCAAATTAGACCCCATATTTTGAATGGAATATCATCATCTGCAATTTAAGAATGATGAATGATCTATTGTAAAGGTTCCCTAACGGGCCCATAAAAGATGGAGATTATTTTTGTGAGAAAATCTCGATGTTTTTTCCAGAAAATGTAATTCTTATAGACGAGGTTCATTTCCATTTGAATGGGATCATAAACAATCAAAATTTTCGTATTTTGCGAAACCCACGGAAATATGCTGATAAGCACTTTTGGTCTGGAGGTGTCAATGGGTTTTTGAGCCACCATTTCCCACGAAATTTCATCGAAAGTTACACCAAAAGAATCGATACAAATGCTGATATTTCGATTTAAGACTCTTAGTATTTGGGTTCCAAATATGACGTGACAGAATCAGCAAAGAAACTAGGAATAACCAACAAAAAAACACATCCGTCTTTCTTAAAAAGGCATGGGGCATAATTACACATTCTTTGATTATGATAAAGATCTTGGTATACGATGGGGTTAAAACACAGTTGCAACACGGAACATGAAGCAGAAAGCTGACGTGCTAAGTTTTAACTAATCTATGCCAAGTTGTGTGCTGTTTGATAAACAATCACCCCACTCGTCCGACCGGAAGGCATCAGACTTATTAGCACCACAAGTCACTGCCGGGCACTGAACCAAATGCCGTTTCACGAATGTCACAGCCGGGTCCCAAAGTATAAACAATTTCACATTCCCGCTCTGCAGTTTGATCGCAAGCAGAAATGTTGGGTTTAGGGGGAGTGAGGGGTAGGTTATTTATTGGCACCCGAAGGTGCACCTGTTCAGTATTTTCGATCAAGTAGATGTTCCCTTCTCGGTGTCCAGTTGTATGTAGATGATGGTAATCGTGGCGACCTGCATTTCCTTTTATTCGGTTTTAACGGAAAGTTCTCTGTTGTGTTTTAGCAGAAGTGTTTCTATGCATTGTCGTGCCTTAGTAAGAATTCTGACAGGACTAAAGCAGTAAATAGGCTACCATACGGTGGATGATATATGGGCATTTTTCGGACGGTTTTCCCGAAATCCGTTTTTCGTTGACAGAGCTGAAACGGAAATAACGCCGAAGAGGCAGCAGAAAGCGCGTTTACGTGATTTGGAGAGACCGCACAACTAGGATGTTTGAAAGGTCAACTCAGATCTGTGCGCCGAGCGATATGCCTAATTGGCCTCTCTGGGTTTCAATTGCTGTTCGACACGACAAATAATTTCCTTTCATTAAAATTTGTGTGGATGGGAGCGAGGAGGGGGGGTTAACATTTACATTTTGGCATTGATGTTGGATGATTACAGACAAGGGCGAACCACACGGTTCAAACGCATTGGGCATCACTTTACCGGACTTCAATTTCGCTCAAAGGTGTGTTCACCCTACACAACTGCTCAGCCGGCAACCCACACTGACCTTGAGGCGACCCGAAGGTCAAGGTTATCCCATACACGGTCATTAGTAAAATAATCGAGTATGTTACGTAACCCTTCCAGCTAGAGCTCTCCATCCAACACCCTAGACCTCACGGAAATTGGTTCGTCAAAAATTAACTTTGCTTTGAACGAGGATTCTGGGAAGCTACGTCACGACAGACACAGGCGTCGTATTTGCCTGCAGTATCGGCATTTTAAGCCCGGGTAAACAATTATTATTAATTCCCGACCATTCGTCATTGGCTATTGTGTCATTATTACTTTGGACCACGAGAGTGTGGCTCAGGATGATAGATTTTAGTATTTTAAGTGACGAAAGTTGATAATGACCTTGGATGTCTTCAATGCTTGCTTGCTTTGTTCTGCTATCGTCTGCTAGAGGATGAACCAGCTTCATGTATGTCTCACGGATTGCAGCTGCCCTCGGAGGATGATTGAGGTTTAGAGGTTTGATCGGCTTATTACGTGGTCCAAACATGACGGCTTTGTGAAAAGGTGGACAGGTTGCAACTGTTGGTAAACGTGCTGATCGCGATGTTTGTAATCCCGCAAATGTCGGATCAGTTCCCGGTCAATCGTTGCACTCCGTAGGTGAACTGCTCGCCAAGCGTTCCACGACCGCTTTCAGTTGTTGCCCTCTCCGACAGTGTCAAGCTGGACACGTTCATGGCGGAAGAAAGTTGCATATTCGAATATTTTACAGTCAACATGAATCCAGCGTTCATGGGAAAACAACACGAGATTACAAGATTTTGTAGACTATCTCATTCGCTCCATAAACATAAACGCAAATGCTAAAATCGCCAGAATTTGCCAATTCGGCAAAATAAGGTGGAGAAGAGGCGGCATTTTCGGATAGAAAAATTCGATTGTCGGTTGTTCAAGGGCATGTGTCGGGGGGGGGTAAACGCAATGTTTTTGTCACTTTAAGTTTCTCTTCATCGTGCCTTTGTGTGCTTTCTCTCACGAACGCGAGAGAAAGCACTTTCATAAGCTCTTGACACTCGAATTTGCATTTTGCCGGTGGAATCTCTAATTGCTGGCGAAAACGTGAAAGCTTACACGAAAAGATGCACAAGTTAAAGGATTTGCTAACCGGCCTATTGTGAACAAATGACTGTCGTGCTCGTGCGCACTTTAAGCACACTTCAAAAGTAAGTGTTTGCTAAAATTTACAAACCCCAACCATAAACACAAATCAAATCACCAACCTCGCAGACATGGCTCCCATCTATTCGATTGACTGTTAAGCCCGGAATACAACCTTCCGGGACTTCAAATCTTAAAGACGACTGTCAAGGACATTATTTGACGATGTGTGACGATGATATTTGGCCAATAAACACTACATCGCGCAGTGGAACCAATGCAAGCACCCGATTCCGTAGTGTTTTCATGAAGTGCACGTGTTCAGCCGCTTTTTGAAACTGTCATAACGCTCAATCCATGAGGTAACTTCCCATTGACGTTACACCCAGTGGCCACTCACTCTTCGATAAGGCCTTCGGACCAGTATTGGAAGGTTTGGAGGTAAGGGGTAGCTGGATTGTGCTTTCTCTGTCGTGCCATTCCAGTTGTGGGCGTAATGGGGTCCAAAGGGATGGCATTTAAGCCCACCCCTGCCCAGTCCCTAACGGAATGTCAAGAAAACGAAATTACGAGGCGTCGCCAGTTCAACCTGGAGTGTGAGTGTGTGTGTGCGTGTTGGAGACGAAGTAGATCAGCAGTCAGAAAGCCATGTGGGGGCCAAAACGGTTTTAAATGTCATGAGAATTCACAAAAGATGGTTTATTTACGTTATGCGGGTGTGCTGTTGAGGAAATACAAAAGGTTTTACGGGAAATAGAGTCTGGAGAAGTGGAGACCAAATCTAGACTCAGGTGTGGTGGCACAAACGATAGCTAACATAATGTTTTGGTCCAAAATAGATGTTAACGGGGCTTTTATTGGTCTTTCTTACAATTTCGGAGTCAGAGACTGAAACGCTAACGGAATTCATCGATTGATCGTACTATTTTACAAAATGAAAGAGCGGAAAGTAGATCAACGATTGAGGCATTTAATCCGTGAAAAATTATTTTCGTTCAGTCTTTTGATTTGTTTTATTTATAGATAAAAACCGAAAAGCCACTAATAGCAGTGAATCGCAAAAGCATCGCTTGAGCCATTTTTATTTGAAGAAACATTGTGTAATGATATCCGAAATATACCTAAACCTGTCGTAAATTATGCCTTTCAGCGCCACCGACTAAATTCCCTTGTGTCCAAGTGATATTAAATGACGAAAAACAAAAGATCTATAAAACCGTTATATAGTAATACAATTGGCGTTCTGAGTAAAATCGTTGACGGAGCTCAGCAAACACGAACTTTGCAACCTGGGCTGTCTTGAAACAAAGGGATCAAGGTCACTTCATTGTCTAGATTTTTGACTTGGTAATTGGATCGTCAATTTATGTCACAAAGTCGCGGTTTATGCACAATCTGCCAAGATTATGACGCGGAGATAGACATAAGGTTCCAGAATGCAGCTTATTTAAGAAAGGATTGGGAGTAACTACACCCATGCACACATTGACATGTCTAAATATGATTATAGAGGTAAGTGGAGTAAAATTAAAGTCTAACTCCGCCTTCGTGACACATTTCACAACCACCTTCCCAGGACCCATTGTTTGGCAATCAGATCTGAAGAGAGGTTGGCGTTAAATCAGTCAAATAAAGATCCGGCGTGGAAGGATCAATGAGTATTCGGATTGAAATGTGGAACCGAAATGTCAGAGACGTAACAGAAGTGTCGGATTTTGGTTACTATACAAGTTTCTTCGGCGGTGGAAAGATTTCTGTCAAACACGAGAACTTTTTTGGCGTTTTTGATAAATGAATCCTGTTTTACTGATAACTGGAGGCTACACCAACAACTCAACAAGGCGGCCTTGAAACCACCCTAGCATAAAACACTTAGTGTAGCGAAAATAAAGTCTTATAAAGCACTCACGGATGCCAGCTGCCAACTGGTCAGGCAATGTAACGTCCTAGCAATATTTCACGAAAAATGTCTCTCCTCCCACAATAGGCGTCAAAAAACACCCAAGATGTCCATTTGCTCCTCGAAAACACAAATCTAATCTTAAGTCGGTTACACTCATACGTGCAGAGGGAATGAAACGTGGTTGTAGAGACAGATTGACGACGAATGGTAACATGGACGGTTTTCACTACATAAATCTGTATTCAATCTTCTCACAAATCGGAATAATTTAGGAAAGTAATTTTGTGCATATTTACTTGCCTGGAAAGCAGAAAATGAAAAAAGATATGATACGCAACTCTCCAAAACACCACATCCCGTGGACAATATCGATTTCCCAATGCTTCTTGGAGCATCTGGAATAACTGGTTTCCTGCAATTGATCGACCCCTTCTTCGACCCAAACAAAATGAGTACTCCAAGGCATCTAGAGACTGCATCAACGTGATCACGACAATTGATCATAAAATTCCTCAGGGTGTCACGCAGGTCAAACAAGTCCATTTATTTGTCGGAAAATGACCACGACTTCCTACGATTTCAGCGAATTGACGAGCAGTATTTTATGTTATACACATTACACCAATGAAATGCGCGCGCACTGTTGAAAACGTTCGATCATTTACCGTGTAATGACAGCGGCAATTTCTCGAAAAGCGGAATCTTTTAATTGTTCAATAGATTGAGGGCGAACATTTGGATTATAACAATAAAAACATTTTTATTATTTAAATGAATGTGTCAGCTTATTTTGCCCCACTCTGTATAGGGTCTTTTGATGGCCGCGTTTCCGACACATTCACAATTCTGTTATTCGTCTTTAATTATTTAGAATCCGTTCGACAATTGAATGGCTACTCAATTCCCAAGAAGCAAATTTAAGCTATTTCCCATTCATGAATATCATGGGAAAATTGGAAAATGGAATCAAAAATAACAGAATTAATGCATGGAGAAGTCGGTTTATAGCTTGCATATCCACTGTATGTGTGGTGTAAAGACATTTAAATGTATCTAAACAAACTGAAATATAATCTCCAATCTCCTAGTGGAACCACGTTCTTACAATTCGTCTATTCGTAGTCGCTGCATTCATTTTTCAATCAGAAGACATCCCAAAATATGATTGCGTAAATTTTCGTTTTTTATATTACCATAAGCAGGTGGGATTCTAAACGTCATAAAAACTGAATGAAACCCCCTGGACCTGGTACAAAAATGGAACGAAATAAGCCGTCGCTGTACAGACCCGCAGACGCTGTCAAACCTCCGACAACGCCGTCGTCTACAATGTGTTGGCCACGTATTACGCCAACATGGGGTTTAAAATCTTATTCCTTTCGTTTTCACAGCCCACCGGAGCTGTGGTGGACTAAAGACATGGAGTAGAACCTTCAACGCGGACATTACGCGCTCAGTACTGAAGCTGGCAACATGACTGGGCAACCATCGCAGTGGCTGGTAGGCTGAAATCGAACACGGTTCATACAAGAAATCCAATAGGGCTAATCAAAGGCTGAGTGGGAAAGGTGTGAGACAGGGAATAACAACAGGGGATAACAACACAATGCAAGCCAATCACGCTACCCGAAGGCTGAGGGGGGCTGGATAGGGTTTGTTCAGTCGCAAGAAAGACCATCGGCAGTCGAACGGTTGGCCAGACGTTGCAGGCCGAAACGCTTTTACAAACGTTAAGCCCCCCAACACGTGTGACCACCCCAGTTTGTAAGTTTTTAAATTTGAAAGACCACCAAACACAATACGGTGATTCACGGAAGCCCAACTGTGTAGTCGACGTTGAAACAACAATAAGCAAGCAAATGAGACGATGACCCTGAATACCTCACCCTCCAAATGAATTGTATCGAGGTTTTCCAATGGTGCTACCCCAAGGAGCAAACAAGCATCCTAATCTATATTCCAAGATAGCGTGTCCTGCGGTTACATCTAAACAGACATTGAATTAAAATGTAATAGCGTTGTTGAGGTCACGTGGAAAAATAGTATCGGAATTTATGGATGTTACAATGGGTTCATTATTTGCGCGATCAGTAGAACAATGGATATAAAAAAGACGAGTGTAATATCGGAACCCTAGAAAACCTGTGCCGATATTCCGTCCGAATAGCATTGGAGTAAACTCTTCTTCGAGAACAACGGAACTAAATATGATGTAAATATATCTGTCAACGCAGCCAGGAAATTTAAGAAACGCAAATGATTGATGGCGCAGTCGGCCGCCTTCAAAAAGCCCTCTAATAGTTACTAGAAAAGAACTCTCCTCCTATTCGTCGGATGAACAATTATAACCATCGCCCGGCAATCTATACCGTCATCATCGCTAACAATTCCCCCGTAAACGTGCCATTATTCATCCAGAAAAAACGGTTGCAACGAAATTCGTCATCTCAAGTAACCCCATTAACTGAATGCACAAGGAATGGAGACTTCTTTGCCGCCATAGACAAAAAAAGGTAGTCTCCATGGATTCATGCCACCCTCTTCAACCAATACCTCGCATCTTAACGAGACAGCACCGCGTGGATTGCTTAAACAATGAACAAACCAGCGCCACCACAACGCCCACTCCTTTTGGTTTAAAGAAGGAGGTTGCAGCCGACATCCCCCACAACACCCACCACTAATATATCACTCTTGTTGCTTCGGGGTCCATACGGGAGCCGAAAACAGCTGCTGGAAGAAGCGCTTGTCAGCCCACAGTGGCTTCGTAGTGGGCGTGTCGGTGATACACCGATTAACGGGATGACTAAACGAAGCTATTGTTTGGACACTTTAATGAGGTGGAATTATGAAGGGTTTATTTTTGCCTTTCTGGTTATAATTGATCGTTCACCTTTGCGTAGGGAAAACCCAAAAACCGAAATAAATTAAAAAAGGAAGGTAAATGATGTAAAAAAACGGGAGAGGTTGACACAGGGGAAATGGTAGCAAAATAAGTGTAAATGCACTATGGGGTCTTTTAAGTAGAACTTCGTGAAATTATTCTTCCCTGGAATTTCGTTCGCAATAAATTCGTTGTTTCCTTGACTGTGTGGCAAGTCACACGGGACATGAAAACTATATAATTAATTGATCCCAAAATTACGCCATCGGAAGTATAAATCAATAAACTGATGATAAGGTTCCATTCAACATCAGTGTTTGATTCGAATTTGAATAAAACCTCGAACTTGAAAGCGCCTGTATTTTAGATCCACATATCGGTCATTTCTAACAACTTCACTCGAATTATGTGATTTGGGCTCGCTGATTTGGATTCTGGAGAGACATTGGTGCATGGTGGATGATTAAGTTGAAGCCCCCAAGCTGTTCCACTGGCAATCGCTTTCATAGTAGTCAACCAAAGACAAGTCACACGCTAGGGCTAAACAAAATGCCAACGAATTCTCATGCACGACTCGTTGATAACGCAAACAAGCCCTGAATTGTAGAAATGCAGATCTGATTGACGGTGTCCTTTATCGATGGTGTAGCGGTTAGAATCTTCACCCTGCTTGCGAGCGACCCTGATAAGTATTAAAATTAAAGAACGAAAAAACACGTCTGGGCGCGGGAATGCGAAATTGTTTACTTGAATTTCCAAAGAAGCCAACCTATTGGCGAGGTCTAGGCAGGCATGTCCTACTAATTGGAAAGTCCGTCGTATACGGCGGTCGCTATTGACGACGTTGTATAGACACACCGGCTTTATAAAATGCGTGAATGGTTCATTTGGGAGTGCTTGAATGCACCTACCCTTTGCTGTTGGCACTAAGTAATTCCCACATTTGTTGAGCCTAGCTTATCTCAAACATCCTTCCAACTTGCACGGCCTGATCATATGCATACGTTTCTGCCGGCCACAGATTTAGTTTTATAGAGAATACATTTGCGCGATTACAAGCGGTTTCGAAACAGAATTTAGTACTCGCAGTCTGTCCGCACACTGTGACAGAAATGCTTTAATTTGTAGTTAACCAGACACGAGGAAGCAAAAATGCAACCATGGTGATGCCCTGTTCAATTTCTGTAACCGAATACCATAGGTGGGTGAATGGCAATATTCTATATATTAAAAGTCCTCTGTGTGTTAGGAATAAACGCGAAAACGTACTCGCCTACGGATGCTTTCATGGGTGTACGTCGACGCCCAAGTAAACATCACTCGTTAACACCTGAGACCCCACCCTAACTAGGATTTTAAATCCCATGACTAATGTCCTGTCTGCAAGAGACTTGGAGAGTAAGGGGTAGATGGAATTGCAAACGCCCAGTTCTCTGGTTGCCTGACTAAGCTCATTAACGGGAAAGCTTGGTGTGATTAGATAGTCTGCTCTGGAACGTGTAAGAATCACAAGCTCCCTGAAAGTTATGGGACACTTCGGTAATTGCCCAGTTGCTCGGTATTTTGATCGTTCGGGAGCTGCCTGGGTCACTTAAACGACTGTATAGTCAACAGTAATTAGTATCGATGTCGTTAGTAGTTAATTGACATGGTTTTTAGAGACTTACAACATGGTGTCTTCACCAAAGTTTTGCATTTGCATGAATGTAATAGGCGATGAAATAAAGATATAATAAATGTCTTTTCTAAATTTCATTCAAGTCAAACAGCGTGTAGTTTGTTAAAGGCTTGTTAAAATGATCGATTTAATAAAAGCAACCGAAATAAACAGAAATGCGATATAAGCATTACTGTTACCAGTAAGTAGCACGTTTTATCAAAACCACGAGGCAGGTTTAACTTATTGCTGAAGCCAATGCACATTAATAGCAATTTTATATTCTATTTATTTATCGGTATATTCGAAAGAAAATCTACCATATAGTACCCCTAACATTTACTAGCAATCACAAAATAAAAACTTTCGGAAACATTCGAATGATGGTTGTAAATTTCAGCACCGTAATTGCTTCCGGTAAAACAAATGTAATCCTTATTAATGCTCGCCTTCCGGATAACGTACAACTAATTTAGCTTCTCTTATAATATTGGCGTAAATGAATCTTTAAACAAAGGGAAGTTTAACTTTTTTGTACCACATGAAAAACGATGTCATTTGAGCAGATTCGAAATGTTCCGAATTTCCCGAGTCGAATCATACATTCTCGTCAACACTTAACGAGTAATTTAACAAACCGAATGCCAAAATTAAGAGTCTTTGTGCAGATACCTCCTTTGAGGCTTTATTTCAGTTTCAAGGCTGGGAAAGGAGTTTGGCAGTCAGGTTAAGACAGTTGTCCTTCACTTTACTTGGAGGGACTCTGTTTGTGTGTGTGAAAAAGACAGACATTTTAACAGCCCAGCAATGACTTGACAGGCTTCCCGTATACCATTTCGAAATCGAAAATTAATGAAGACAAAGCAATTGGCAATCGTTCTTATCTGCTTTCTCGACTCCCTTTACTTCATTCTGAATCCTATAATAATGAATCTCACGCCGCTTTCGCTAACGTATCATCAGATGTTTTGTGCTGCCAGGACAATCAAACAAAAAATACATATTAAGCAGTTAACTCAATTGAAGGCGTTTAAGAAATGCAATAATAACAAATAAATATAATCGTTACAGTTTCATAGGTTTGTTACAACAAGCAATCAACCGACATCAAAACATACCAGTAACCCAATGTTATAATTAATTGTTACCCATATGACATAATGAGATACTTAGAATTATCAGATATGAAAAGAACCGCTTTTCAATTAAAGTACACAAAATGAAGTGTAATTAATTGTGATAGACTGCTTGAAATGCGAATTTAAAAGCGTTTGAACGTTTCAATGCGCCTTCGGGTATGATTTTATTTTTTAAATTTTATTTCATTATCACTTCACCTTCACTCGAAAACTCTTCGATTGGACCATCGGCTTTCGTGCAAATATCAAATTCTTGCCATTTTTAAGCTGCAAACTTTATTTCAGTAGTATAATTAGTTTGAATTCAGATACGCCTTGTGTGACGGGATCACCAATAACTCACTACCTATTGAAATCGATCGCAGTGTCACATGGGACAAAGACCAACACCCACTAACCCCGAGGCCACCCTCGTTTGAAAAAAAGATAAAAAAGATAATCACTTTAAATATCAATATTTATGCTGGAGAGATTCTAGTCTTTTTAAGTTGAAAAGCATTTTCTCCGTTTTGAAATATAACTGCGATCCAAAAGGCGTGATTGTTACTGCTCCTGCCGAAACATGCAACGAAATTCGCGATCATTGGGCCAGCAATGCGTTTCAAGAAAATTACCTCAAGTCTACCATTAAACAACTATTTAATTTTTAATAACCCCCATTGGCCCATAAAATGTACAGTGTTATTGCTCCAACTGAAACCTGGCAGCAATCGCAAATCTATCTGTCTCGTTTCCGACAGCGGTATATATTATTAATAAAGAACATTTAAACGGCAAAATGGATTCATCTATCGCAATTGGCCCACACTTTTCTTGCTGATTTGAAAGAATCGAATATATTTGTTTTATCTCTAAAGATCCACAACGTAACTCGACAAGCCTTCCGATTTTAAACATCTCCCCCTAAATGTTATCGTGCTCAGCTGTTTAAGGTCTTGTAAAGATTCCCAATATTTCATTTCCATCCGAAAAATTTTGCTCGCGTGCATGAGATTTGCACGCTTTCATCTTTACAATCGAAGACGACTTTCTAAATATTTGGGCAAAGGCGGAAACCTTTCTGACCAACAATAAACGCAAAGGACATGGGCGTTTATGTAAAACTTTCTTCTTCTCCCCCAAAATAACAACCACAATTAAAGGGCACCTCTTGATAGCCGTGATCAGACATCTGTCGAACCTAATTTTCCGGGTTTTATACGCTTCTTTCGGGCATTGTGTATCGTTTTATGCCATAATTATTATTAAATGTCATGAACCGGCTAAGAGAGACCGGCTAACTGTATCACCGTCAAACCGTAAGCGAATTGATGGTGGATCAGTAGTAGCGACTATTGGTTCGACAACTACCTGACTCGGCCACCAAAGATACGCCGGGCGCAGCGTCCTCGAAGCTGCATCGTGCGCAGTTTAACCAACCCGAGTTACCCCTGTGACCTCCCAGTGCTCGTAATGTTTTGGGTGAAACTGAGGCAGCTTCCATCTCCTCGGTTCTCCCGCCTTTTCATCCTCTGATAGGATAATTCCACACGAAAAAGCATAATAGTGGCCATCAATAAAGCGATCCGATCACATCTCATCAGGTAATTATTTGGCACATCAAATAGCATACTTTTATTTTCTTTTCTCGTAATATAATAATAATAATAATTATTTTAACAAGCAAACCCAAGCCGACCACATTTTCCAGGTAACTAGTTTATGGTGGGCAGTCGTTTTTTGAAGCCGCTGGTGGGTGGAGGAGGAAGAAAACTATCTTTCGATTGCTGGGAATTCATCGGAATTTCTGATCATCGGCAATGTTGGTGCCCTGATCGATAAGCGTCAACATGAACTAACTTAAACCGCACATTCTAAATATGAACTAATTCAACTTGGTTAATTTTGGATTTAATTGCAACACTGGGCCAATCCCCTTCAGAGGATAATGGTGGGTTGGTCTGCGCTGAAGTTAAGCGAACGCATAAGTGTCAATCTGATAAATTGCGTGTTTAGAGGAGATCAACACAGAAATATCTGGGTGTTGCTTGGGGCAGTTGGCTGTCACGGAGCGACCATGTGTCCACAAAGTGTAGGATTCCAAATTTATATTTCCTGGTTCCAAAAGGCAGATAGTTTGTAATTTGTATTTAAACATATACAGAAATCGCTTTGGAATCTGGTGAGACCATATTCTAAGTGGGAATTTTGCGTTATTTTCATCGAAAAGGCGGGAAATTTATTTGAGTTTAATTAAGACACTTTTTTGTTTATTTGTGACATAGTCTGTCACACAGGAAAGATCCATTTAATTAACTTGCTCATTAAATATATATTTAGCTGGACTCCACTGTATTCCATTAATATTCAGCGTCATTCGGTACCTATGCGAATATGACAATGCAATTAAATTTATGTTGGAAACTAGTGGTTGCGTGTATTTTAACGGGCCAAAATTGTGTGAAACCTTTTAGGAAATTTAAAACATTCCAATACCTAGGAAAACCACATTTACAGTTCCACAAATCCACATACAAATTAAATGTTGTATTTGGAACCCAGTTTCATTCCAGTGCCTTCGTGCAAACGCCCGTCTGCCCCACATCAGGGAATTGATACAATTTTGGAGTAGGCTTAATCACTATCTTTAGCATAACCTGGTTGAATGAAAATTCATTTACCGGTGCCTGCCGTGACATTATCGCAAGAAGAATCTGTACTACGGTTGTAGAAGGCTACTCAATTGCTTCATTGAGGCCAGGAGCACCGACAATACCAGAATTAAAACGAAGACTGAGAAACACGAACACGGACTCTGGGGAATTGCAAAGACACACTTGAAATCGCCTGTGAAATTGTAGCGCTATTTGTTACTTTCATCTTTCCAGCAATATAAAATTGCCGGGATACTCTATGTCGTCTAACAGCCAGATGAAATAGGTATAAACACTAATTGTAACTGCGATAATTTGGTTATTTTTAGTTAAGCTTTTCTGAAATAGTTTATCCGCATCCTTGCGATTGTGACTAAAATCGCCAAATCCCCATCATCTATTGTTGCCTTTATCCCAAATATGAGAACAGCACGTATGAATCGTATTTTCTGGTCACACCATGCCCTATTATCTTGCAGTCAGCATCCGCATCGCTCTGTTCGTGGATGACCCGGGGTCAAGCCACCAAAATTAAGCCGGGCGACTTGGAGACTGGGTGGCGCCAACCGGCTGTTACATCATCCGAATAAAACCAGTCCGAGATGCAATTGTGGCCCCCAGTTCTGGTTACGCGGTGGTTAATGTTGCAGCCGGCATCTCGAAACATATTCTCAAGGAACTACTTTGTAATCTACTAGGAGAATGGCTCCTGAAAACAAAAAAATAATTATATGGTCTAGTGATGGAGGTCATTGTGGGCCCGCGGAACGAAGATGTCCGGAGTTCCATTTATTCTTTTTTTCGTTTTAACAGTCGCCCGAAAAACAACGAAATACCGTCAAATTCCCTCGGGGCTTTTATTGATTTGTCGAATTCACTGAAAAAAGGATTATAATGGAGTGAATGTGTGGATAAAGAAGCGAGAAAGCAGAAGCTGAAAACAGTCGGACTCGTTTTCAATCCCATTGTTTCCTATCCACTGGTTAATTCGAATTGTTTCGTTCCCCGTGACCTCAATAAATAATAATAGCATTCGCTATATAAAGGTCACGAAGACCAAAACTTTCACCATTTCAATTTGCAACCAGAATACGTTAACAGCGTCAAATCGAACCCCAATGTATATAATGTTCCGCAGACACGTAATGCCGCAATCGGGAAAAATCAGGAATGAACGAATTGCGATATGCCGTCGTTCTTGAAGGTATTGAATCGTAGAGCTTACTCATTCTTCGAAGAGATTTATATATAGACAAACTTAAATATTGGGGATAGGAGGGGTCATTTATCATACAACCAGCGATGAGTGTGTTCCTTCCAGCGTCATGTGAAATTCGGAAGATGATCATGCAAACTTAATACGAGATAAAGATCATTTCAGGGTCAGACGCTACATAAAACTGTGCAAAATAGTCGGAAATAACACAAAAACGTTCATCTATTTCACTCATCGGGGAAAATGGATTACACTTTCAGTTAAAGCGATCAGAAATTTCATTATCGAGGCCAACAATTTGTAATCCCGCAAAGCTTTTATTAAAATTTTCAGATACAAATAAATTAAATTGTATTGCGTAGGTGCCATTTTTCATTGTAATTGGTTCTTGTCATGCCATTTGCATATAAAAATCACCAATTATATGGTGCTTGCTAACGGGAAAAGATGCGTGCGTTTATTTGAACTCACGCAATGGTTATATTTGTTCCCACATAAAACAAACAATAGCATAAAATTGTGAAGTTTTTATCGCCCCGCGCAAGAAAGTAGATTCCTTAATATAGAGGGCTCTCTTGTGATGTCTTGTGCCTTGTTGTTTGCTATGACATCTTTTTGGTTGTCTTTTAGTGAACGTTACTCACTCTGAACCTATTTACGAGCTTTACTACAATTATTATTATTATTACTTCACTGAGAGACAATGTTGACATTTCCGGTGATTTCTTCCTGACTAATGTCTCTGGCAACTGATCTTACTCATTTTTCGGTTTAAATTTTAATCAACTCACCACGTAGATGCGGTTTTAATTAATTAATGGTCTCCGTTGGGTTATTATGCAATAAATTTATATGGCAACCATGTCTAAATCGTATTTTAGCATTAAAATCTACAACGGAGATTGACAATGGAGATCAGACGTTTGTGAGCACTGACGCAGTTCCCACTTTTATGCATCTTCTTTTAGGTTTCACATCCGTTCGATTAATCCCTAAAGGGATTCAAGCGGCATAAGAACTGCACGGTATTCCACTTGTCTAAAAATCAAGATCAAATGTGCCAATTTCAAACAACAAATAAAATAAATTGGCAAAAATCTGATAACTTCATGGAGTCTATTCATCCAATATTACTGAAAATTGTAATCGCTTTATTAATGTCACAATAACCAAAATTTACATCATAAAAAATGGAAATACTGTACATGAAAATCGTCTCTGTGTTCGCATGTCCCCGTTCTGTTGAGACCAACTTTCGGGACAAAAAAGGAATATCACAATTGTGATATGCAGCCGTTCTTGTGGGGATTAAACGGTACCATTTTCGTATTTGTCGGAGAGATATACATTGAAACAGACTGGCGTAGACGGGGGTCTAAGGGGTCGTCTGATAAACGAGAAAGGAAATATTGGGGAAAATGGGTTGAATCATGATTCGTATTTTTAAATAGGGAGTGCATAGATAATTCGCTAGATAATTCGATTAGTTTAAAACACGAGCGGATGTTTTATTGGTTAGTTAGTACGGGAAAACAGTAATCAATTTGAAGAATGATAAATAATAATGAAGATTGATAGACGCGTAATGTCGGTCATTGAAAGGCCCTATCCAAAACAAGCGTCAAAGCAAAAGTCGTCCACGAAGGCCTTGGTACGGTTCGAATGTACTTAAGGAACACAGCATCCACGCGGTCACTCCAAGATAACCGACTAATCAAAATAATGCCCAGGAATTTTGATTTTTAAGCTGGAGTTAAAATGAAATTGCTGCAGCGGCACTCAAAGGACCCATTAAATCAGTGGACGATATTTTAATCTATGGGAAATCACAGCAATAACATGAAGGTAGATTAAATAATAGTAATTATTATTATCGATTCATTTATTGCACGAGGTCCAGCACACTCAGCATTAAACAGTTTTCGCTGTTTTACGTGCGAAAAATGGGTGTTCAAGTTCGAGTTTCACCTGTTATTGTGCAGCTACAATGCGAGATCAGCAAGGGAATTTGCGATCTGCGTTGAACGGTAGTTGTTTGAGAGGATTAAAGCGGATATTCTTCTCAGAAGTCTAAGGCATTTACACAGGGTTATGGGTTGTCTAATATCCGTGAAGTCATATGGGAACAGCCAGTGAAATTGCGCTGAATGAGCTGATTGAGCAAAAGGCATACGAAACTAACATTTTTCTGCTTCACCTGTTCGGGGGGAGCTAAAAATCGGGACAAATAACGTATGACCGAATTTCGATACACCGTTGTGTTTGTAGGCATTCAACGGCATTGCCTACGCACAGGCAGAAGAGATTTTTAATTCGAAAAACTTGAATTGATTGGTGTTCAACTGGTGAAATTACGTTGAATTGTAGTCCCTTGGATGGAGAGCATTGGTAAGCCACTGGAAAACGAGATTATTTTAAATGTCTACGGAGGACTAAAATTTCAGAACAATCGACCCCATTGAAAATAACCGTGGATCAGTATACCTCATTATATCCCCATTTGTCTTGCAGGCATGGCATAGAGTCGGACCGTCTGCGTATTTGATTATTACAACGCCATTAGGAGATCTTAATTTAGACAGATAATAGTTGGGTGTGCGTCCCGAGAGCTTCAATTTGTTTTGTAAGCAAACAGGAGCAGTTATCGGCAGATTTTAGCGTGTCCTCCAATGTGCTTTTCAACAACGTTTACCCACACAGAGGAGTTGGCGATAGGTCTATACTTAGCAGGTCCCGCGACACCATTAATGTAGACATCCATGAAGACCTTCATATGGTTTGAGCCGACTACGCGCTAGAAGGCTGAGTTTATGGTAAATATGATGTACAAGTACGGGCGACGACATTTGCAGTGCGTCAAGATTTTATATGTTCACCGATCTCAGAAGACCCGCGTTGTCCAGGACAAGATGGCGGGAATCCACGTCCATCTTGGAGGCGGGGAAAAGGGCCTCATCATCGAGCGTTGTGTAGTGAACATCAATAAACAGCTTGCGCTCGCTTGTAAGCAAATGTGATTCAATTCAAACGAAACAAGGTTGATTTGGTCAGCTTTAAGCGGTCTTGTCATTTTGAAATGGAGACCATCGCGACCCTTTCAATTATTTGTTCTGTGGAAAATGGATTCAAGGAGGACAACTTTGTTAATGAACACAATTTATAATTAATCGACCATCGCACCAAAACACTTAAAGTATTGAGGAGAGCCACATCGTTGGTGGACAGAAGTTTCAATGGGCCGTGGATTAACAAAAATTAGAGAGCATTGACTTTCGTATCAAATCACAGAGGTGCGGTAAATTAACCCAATGATTATAAGTTGTCCACTCAAGCATTTTCGAAACCTCAGCAGAGAATTACGTCACCAAAACCTTTTTCGGTTTTATGTCGTGTGGTTTGTGGGATATATATGTTGCCACCCCTAATAATGCGTAGCAACGAATCTAAGTATAATTAACTGCATCCTGAGAACGAACGGCATAATTAATAAATGTCTCTTAACGGATAAAACGCGATTTTGTTATTAAATTCCTAAAACCAACCACCGTTTCCGAAATAAACACAATCGGTTTTTGTAATGGAAATATATTTGAAAGACTGTAGAATTTGTCGGCAAGCGACTTTCAAACATGATATCCATTTATTCGCAATGTATGGTCGTTACTTTATACATTACTTTAAAGATGTAAATGATTTAAACGTGAGTGAAGTGTAGCGGGTCTGGCGGATACATTGCAACGCCATGCCATAACCTTTATATAATCACTGCCAGTGTGTTTGACCTTTGTATTCTTGGGGCAGTGCCCCGTACGAACAAAAAACGTCAATGTAGTAGCCTTTCAGCTAATATAATAGTGACCGTTAGAAAACAGAGACACGTTCTGTGATGCCTGACTTTACGCTGTTGCCTTAATTTCAAAAATAGAAAAAATGATATACTTTTCTATTGATTGAATCGATATCAAGATTCGATGCATTAATACATTAAAACGCAGCAACATATTTGCCATTGTTTTTATGATCTCCTAACCCAAAGGCGCTTCAACGAATGATGTTGCATCAGTTGTGAATATGCAATATTCCCCACTGTCTTCATCGACAGAGATTTGCGATATCGACGTTTTTCTGACTATAACCCAAATCGGATAAGCCGTCTTCATCGTTTTGCATGAAGATTCCTGGATATTTTCTCTGATGAAACCTTTGAAGAAGCAGGTGTGTCTTGAGAGACACCATGGATCAAGGTGCTTCAAAATGATCCAAAATAAGCTGTCCTCGATCCACCAATGTGAATGCATGACCTTTTAATTTACGCTGCAGGTCGAATTTCAGTTATTCCCTACCCGACACGAACAGGTGAAACAGAAACCAACGCAAACGTTTCTTACGTAATACTATGCATTTTAATATTAAACTTATTGGTACTCCGGGCCCAAATGAAACCATTACTATCATTGGTATCATTACGTATGCATTTATGACAAACGTTTCCAACTTTCCAAACCCAAACCACTTCGATTCCTGAGAAATCTGTGTAGCTTTTTTGTTTACAAAGGCATTTTAGAAGGTGTAATTAGACACCGAATCGAAGGTCTGCTATAATTGTAGTTGACAAATCAAGCCCTACAATTAGTCCTATTACTTACGAGACTAAATTAAAAGTTATTGAGATAACGACCACGGGACCTAGCGAAGCTTGTCGTGCCGACCCCGATATATTGGCGGAAAGGCATTTCTTGTTCAACTAGCCTACGCACACACGCGGACACGTTCAGTTGTGCGCTAAGTTGCATCGCATAGCCTACCCTCGACCAATGAGAACTCAGCAGACGTGTCCTGCCGTACATTGGTCGTCACCAAAAGTTGCGGGGCAAAAAACGAACACCGCAGAAATAGCAGCACAACCATCACACTCATTTTGGGTTACTGTGCCCGCACCGTGCATTATTCAAAAAACCTTCACTCGTTTTTTTGACATGATGTATTCGTCTACTAAATGAGCGCGTCCATTGGATTAACTACACTGTTGGTTGTATTGCTTACTGTAAAGGGCCAGCGAGCTAATTCGAACTTGCAATTTCAACTAACGGAAGAATGTGCAGAGGGGACGGTTGTCGGCGGCCTCATTGATGCGCAGGTTGGTCAAACTCCCCACTTCCCCCCATCAAAATCCCCGGCGGAATCCTATCAGCTGCTCACCGCCACTCATTTATTTGACCTTGACAGCGCCCAAGGACTGATTAAAACAAAAGCCAGGATCGACAGAGAGGAGATTTGTCCCCCCAAATCACCCGTGAGTCAGTCCTCGACCAACGCCGCACAAACCGAAGTCCCGTGTTCCATCGATCTTCAGATCTTACACATGGGTGCAACAGGATCGGAGCCACAGGTCATTCTCGTCAAGATTTTTATCCTAGACATTAATGACAATGAACCCTCTTGGCAGGAGGAGGTTATCAATATAACCGTTCCGGAACATACGCTTCCGGGAACCCGCTATCCCCTACCGGTTGCGTTAGATGCTGACTGCGGACCGGAGAACACGACCTCGAGATACTTCCTCTTTGATCCATCCTCCGCCTCCAATGGCAATGAACCAAGGTTTGGAAGTACCAGCCACAAAATAAACCAATTGTTTCATTTGGATACGGAGATCATTGACCACGACGACGTCCAAACGTTCAACAACGACCGATGGAACAGTGCATGGGGAATCCGAACATGTTCTACTCCACGGTTTCGGCTTTGGCTAAAGATTGTCGGTGAGCTGGATTACGAATCGCAAAACACACTGAGCATTATTCAGCAGAAGCAGAGTCTGCGACGAGAAGCAGACCCAAACGACTTATTTTCCCAAAGCTACGTCCTCTACTTGGCAGGTGTTGATGGCAGCCGATTCATGCCTCAAACGGGTAGTGTTAAAATAAACATAGAAGTCAAGGACATAAACGATCACGCCCCATATTTTCTTTCACCGGAAGCGTCTGCCGTTGATGGTACCTATTCGCGTCTTAAAGTAGACAGCCCTTTTCGGAGGAATGTGGTGAATATCGATGTTCAAGAAAACGCCCCCTATGGCGAGACAATCTACTCTCCTCGAGTCATGGAACCCGACGCCTCTGACCGAGAGAACCTGGTTTTCTCTTTCGATAGCAGCACCTCACCCTCCGCACGAGCAGTCTTCCGAATCCGATCAAAGGACGGCACGATTTTCCTCCAAAAGTCACCTGATTACGAAGCTCAGACGTCGTACACTTTGCCATTAATTGTGACCGATGGAAAACACACCGATAGCCAGGAGGTGCGCGTCCAGGTGCTGAATTTGAACGATCACGCGCCGACGATAAATGTCCGTCCGGTGAAGCTACAAGTCGACGCCGACGAAGCCCAGGATAGACAAACCACGCAGATTTACAAGCCGGTGTTGCTGGAGGTTGAGGAAGATAAGCAGCCGGGCGTCTTTTTGGCCACTGTCTCTGTGACTGACGAGGACCAGCCGGCGGGCGGTTTCTCTGTCGGGGGTGATCGTTCGCCTGCATTTCAGTGCCAACTCAGTCATGAAGGTTTCTCGCTAGAGCCACTGTTTCAGGGGACCCAGAGTCAATTCAAGCTCGTCACACGTGCGGTTTTCGATCGAGAACAAATAAACGAAATTTTTGTTGCGCTCACCTGTCATGATTCGGGCCAACCAAGACAGACATCGCGCGTCGATCTCAAGATTCGAATCCTCGACCGCAATGACAACAAGCCCGTATTCAAGCACCACCCCATGATTGCTCGATTAAAGGAGAATTCCCCAGTTGGCGTCAACGTTTACCGCCTGGAAGCATTTGACGCTGATGTCGATGAAAACGCCGAACTAGTTTACAGCATCAGTGGCGACGGAGCTGAGGAGTTCAAAGTTAACCCGAAATCCGGTCTAATCACCACGAAATCTATTATCGATCGCGAAAAGTTCACTCGATTCAATCTCATGGCGACTGTGAAGGATAGGCGTGGCGTAGTCAACCAGGCTTCAAAGGAGCCTGTCAACGAAGGCAGTGCTATGTTGACCATCGAAGTGTTGGATGAAAATGACTGCGCTCCCGAATTCGACCAGCCGTTGTATCAGTTTATGATCGATGAGAAGGTCAAAGTTAACACGCTCGTTGGCGAGGTCAAGGCCAGAGACAATGACGCCTCGGCGGAGAATAATAAAGTGAGTGTCCGTGATTATTTTTCACTAAATCTGCAAAACAATTGGGTTTGATATAACGCAGCATAAAACGACTTCACCCAAATGAGCAACACTGCTTTGCACAGTTCGCAGTGAACATTCGAGTTTTCCTCCCAAAGAAATTTCGATAATCCGGTTTTGTCAGTGATGAAAGCTGGATGAAAAATTCAAATTTGTAGCTAAAGGTTTTGGAGTAATAATTTAATACATCCTTCTGTTGTGTATTTGGTATCCCTAAAGAAATATGAATATTATTTAAGCGAAAATTGCTAATCTTCATTTTACATTCGTCTTGAAGAAACGCTTGATTTACAGTTAAATTATCTCGGTGGTGTTTATATTTGTCGAATGGAGGTTAGATATTGTTGTAGCCAATATCTTTTAATTTATTACCCTCTATAATACAAAAAAGGGAGACCATTCCATCACCCAAATAGGGAAAGCTTTAAAAAACATCGTCTTTGTTTGTGCGTGACACGTAATAACTAAGCATTTTACCTGTTTTTAATAATCCCTTAAACCGATGCTGTATAGGCCACATTCAGCAATGCGGTGATTATTAAATACCACTCAATTTGATGGATGCGACGATTCGACAACAATTGAATCAATTAGAACGAATTTTATACATTGTTGGTGTCATTTTAACTTGAAACTTTTTTATCTGTTAGAAACCTTGTCGAAAGCCATTCATCATGGGAATATCGTACACCACATGCCAAAGACGTCCACGTATTACCTGCAATATGCATGCTGATAAAGAAACCCCAACCACTTTTGTGTATTTAAATCGCACCGGTGAAGCACGCATTTAATTTTGACTAGCGTTCTTAAAATATAAAAACGCAGTTTGACTAACAGCTCCCACTAAATTAATTTGATGACATTTGAAAAACCGTTGGTTTTTCGGTGTTAATTGTTTGCAATCGAATTTGAAGAGAAGCCTCCCTAATTGGTTTCCTCATCCGAGTGGCTGTAAAAACGGGCTTGCTCACATTAGTTTTAATTTTGGCGTTGGGATGACGACAATAAACCAGCAGGAGCAGATACCGAGTTCTCGACTTTTCGAAATCGTGAACTTGATTGCGCGACAAAAGAATTGCGGGAATTGTGGGAAATATAAAGCCCAAGTCCAATCAGACCAGCCCAGGCATGTCTTCTTCCGACAAACATTCCCTCGTCGTTTGATTCACCGACGGGCACATTTCAGGCAGGCTGAAACTCCCTCTCTCCCCATTGCGTGTATAGTTCATAGGGAATACGAACAAAAAGTAGAAGAAGAAGAATAAGAAGAAAAAGAAAAAGAAAAAATCGCTCACGCATGCCCAGTTTGGAAACATATGCAAAATACCCCAAAATGTCGTTACGCCGTTGAATAATTCATATTATCGGCAACATCCAAACAGAAAGGCAGATTGTCTTCTTTTACTGAAAGTTTTCACTCAAACTCGGCCGTCTTTGATGTATTTTACAAGAGCATAATTATTATACTGACTTCCGGCTCATTACATTACAATTACGGTCATTTTCGTTTTTTGATGGATGAATCGTCGATATGTTAGGTGGTGGTTACCATAACATGTTGAAGAGGAACATGTGAAGACAGTCGCTATCGATCTTTGTTTTCTGACACCCGTTTCGAGATGCCAATAAATATGAGATTCAAAGGATTGCAGGCTGCCACAATCTATTCTTAGACGCCGGGGTGTATTATTTACAACGACAAACGGTTTGAATGCATTCTCGGACTTGAACTCAACAAAATATAAAAAAAACACGGTTGGTGCAGGTGATGATTAAGACCCCCTTCAATGAGAGATCTCTCAGAAGGTGCTGATTCACTTTCATTGATGAACGAGTTTAGAATACACGAAAACGGTTTGACCAATGAAAACAATGCGAGCTACCGTAAATTTATTGTTTTCTTATCAAAATTGGGTTGGACTCCAATCAGTTTACATTCGAGTCCACCTATAGACCTTTGAAATCATGCGAATTCAACTTAATTGTCGCCTTAAGACACTTATCTGACACGCAATCGCGGAATGTGAATGCTTTTCCGCTGTATATAAAACAGAGATATTGGATTAAAATTTAATTAGCTCTGATTGTCTTGACTTTGTGAACAGCAACATAATTTCTCAGGCTTCCTGTACGTTATTTTTTTGATAGGTGATAAACTTTAGTTTGCTTTCATCTTACTGCGGTTTTTAAGAATCTCCCAAACATTCAAAAGAGGAGGCTATATGTTCTTATTTCGCCCTAACTTGTCTTTTAAACTTTAAACATTTCCACGTGTTGACAAATCAGTGCATCTGAATTACGGGTCGACTTTGTCATGCAGACAAAGCTACGTCGCCTTCTACAGGGGTGACGCCACGAACATCCACGTTCTGATTGGATTCGCCAGGCCGTTGGTTCTCCTGCGCCCCCAGTTGGCATTCCAGAGGGATTCTGCGTTTTTGGGATTCTGCGATATTGTGGGAGCCTGGCCGGGAAGATTAATCGCGGATTGTCGGCAGGGGTGTGGGCATGCGGCCCCTCCGCGCATCTTGACAAATATGCGAGGTCTCCGAAATGTGTGTACGTGGCCGAGGCTGCGGTTAGACGGGCAGTAGCCTCCACCAACCGTCTGGCATCAACCCCGAAGGCTTAAAACGAGGAAATCAAATATATATTTTCGAATTTATGTGACCGATGTTGCTGATCTTTTCCTGCGGGCTCAGTCCAGCGTCCCCGTACATTGAGGAGGTCTGGAAAGCTCCTTAATTTACCCAATACTGCGAAGCTTGGGTGCGGTTTACCTGTACCATGTACCACGATGAGACAGGAGGCGTACCTTGGGTACAGTCACTGTGAATTGCCTGTTTTTTCCTACTTCCGGGATTCTGATATACTATGTCCCTCGTTTTCCCTGGATTTTCTTTTGAATTTGCAAACATTAATCAGGTTTATTCTTGTGTGCAAAGGCCCAATTCAATTATTAATCTTCATTTTATTCCATGTTCCTTCCCTCGTCGCTTCGGGTATTTTAGGTTACCCACCACGCCAAATTCATTTATTTTAGTCTGTCTCGGTGTAAATCCCTTGAAAGAATGTCCGGTTTAATTCCCAGAGGAATAGATGCATAATTCAGTCATTCCCGATTTCTGTAGCACAAGAACAAGTGAAGCACGAACGCACACACAGTTTTCAAAGGAAGCTTCACAACCCTTTTTACCTTGAAAGTATTGATAGTCGTGAGCCACATGAAACCATTGCAATTATTAAGACAAAAGTAGTGGTTTATAATAAAAGCCAACTCTGTTGCTCCACCAATTTGAAATCGGCGGCAGCGATCAGCAATGAAGCCCTCGAACGGGTCGACTGCCCCACGTGTTCAAACGGCCACTTGACGAAGGACCGCAATCCGCCATTTTTTTCTTAAATTTTGATGCATTCAAACAAGAAAAGTAGAGTTTGTTTCTCGTTTCTCAGCGATGTTTTATATAGCTGGAAGGGTCATTTTTGTTCGAAAATGGTCTGATTTTTACTGGAAATTAAATCTTAAGATCTTGTGGGTACAAAGCAATAAAATTTCGGGAATTTTTAATTAATTATTTTGTTGTCTGAGAACGTCTTCGGTTCGAATCATTGGTGGTTACGAGATTTAATTTAAACAAATGTTTAGACCTCGAAGCGCTTGTTCACTTCAGGGCCGACAGTTGGTTCGGCCACTCATTCGGGCGATTTTTATGATGACCTAACTGCCACTGCGCATTTTAACATCTCCCAACACTCAATCATCGTAGGCAATAATAGTGGCGCTTTGGGGAGCATAACAGCTGCGAAATTGAGGTTCAAATCAGACCTCTTTGCTCCTTCTCTGAAGAGGCTTTTTTGGGGGGAAATTCATGATATTTTCTGGGAAACACGGCTACTACACTTACGTCGGTCACAACGTCTTAAGCCAGTCTGTTACTGGGAGATTTAGTTGTCATTTGCCATACATACAAGCTAAATGTATAATAAAATATAGTCATCAATGAAGGAAACCGTCTGTGGACATTTTCACAACACAGAGCCTCCTAGATTATTTTAAACGCAACATGCAGTTTCACGATTCCACCTAAATACGGCTCAGTATTTCTTATGACGTCTCGTGGGGGTCGTATTTTAAGGCCACGCCAATTGCTCCTTGCAGGACAGCACGGTATTGGTCGAATCCAGTTCTGCCAGTCTCTTTGCATTATTTATCAAGCTGAAGGTGTGAGTCTGGCATAGGACGGCAAAAACATAAGAAGCCAGCGATGGGCGTGTGTTTTGGGGGGATGGATGGAATGGTTTGTTGAATTGGTCTAACCCAGCATCATCCGGGCAAATTAAAACAACCAATGTTTTTAGAGATAAATAATATGGAAACAATTTCCCAAATCACACAGGCGCTATTGATTTCCGACCGTTCACCGTGGGGAAAACGCGATTTTTGTGGCAACGATTTAGAAATAACAATAAATAAAAATAATCGCTTTATTGCGGTCGGCAGGGCCTAAACGGTCCACCATAAATTTCCGAAATCAACTGTTCAAGTGCAACTAAAATGTCCACTGATATTAAATCGCCGAAGTGAGGTATTTGGCCTTCTTGGGGAATTAAACGGAGGCATCCATGAAGAACTAGATCTGATTTGATGTGTTTAGCCGTAGACGGTTCTAGGAAAACCATTTAGCCGCTTTAGTGATGTCAGAGGCTTTATATCTCTAAACTGTATGCGTTCGCTTGTAGGAAGATTTTTTTCTGTTCCATCGAAACGAAATTGATTTGGCAACTTTCATGTTGTCTTGGCATTTCGAAGGGTTGATCTTCGCGTTTCTTTGAAGTTTTCCCGAGTTCCACGATTCGTTCTGCAGAAAATGAAATTAAAACGGACAGTACGGTTAAGTAGATATACTTTGTAATTACTCGTCTATCGCACCAGCGTTCTTAAATTATTGGAAATAAGGGGTATTTAGAAAATAAATGTCATTTTACATCGTTTCGAAGCTCGCGTGCACTCATACGTCACCCAGGAGTGCTAACCGAACAGGTGTACAAGGTCCCGGAAAACCCACGGAAACGCCTCTTTTTCCCATGCAATAATTGACTAATGGAGAACAGAACACCTGCCGTGTTGGCGCAGTTATCTCAGGAAACAAATAGCAGTGTTTAGATAAAGGCCAGCTGACTAAAGTCCCGACCCGAGTCGCCACCCACCCCCAGGCCGAACACCATGCGATAATTCGCAGACTCGCTGGTGAATTGGGGTTCCTTGGTAGCCCAACAACAGCCCGACAGTCCCCGCCTCTGGCATCCGCCTTTTCAGAAGACAATGAAATTAGGGGAGGAAGAACCAGGGTGCGGTGGACGAGACAGTGTCAAAATTAGATGTAGATGAATTGCGGTCTCTCGTGTTCTGTCAACCCGGTGACTCGGGTGGGTTTGCGTTGTGTGATGTCTTAAAACAGAGCAACAGCAGCAGCAGCAGCTGGTGTCTCAAAGAAGTGGTAAAATTTAAATGATGTTGCGGTCTTTATGTGGCATGCGTAAAAAATGAATAAGTGTATAATGTTTGCAGCCTAGATGGGGGGGCGTGGATTATGTCGGGGTTAAGTCAGCAACTGGGATGTGCAATCTATTGGGTGGTTTGTCGCGCAAACAAACTGTCTAAAACGCACAGAAAAGTTTTTGGTTTGTTTTCAAACACAGGTCCAGTAGGTCCGAAAATAGGAATTATCGTGCTTGCCTTTGGAAATGTTTAATTTATTCAAATATACCTGAAAGGTATTGATGAAGGGCACTGTTGTCGAACCTTTTGATGTCAAGATAGTGAAGTTCTTCCGTAAATTGGGATGTTTTATCAGAGGCCTAACAGCGTAAGAAAGATTGTGGATAATATCTCAATGGCAAGGATCATCTATGAGATCATCGTAAGTGAATTAAAGGGGTGGAATCTATCGGTGGAGATCATGAAGCCATGAAATTCAACCAAATTGGATGGCCAACCAATGGAATCTGGATATTTTTTATGAGTATTGCGTAGTTGCCCGAAGGACCATGAGAACCTCGTTTTCCAACGAATATTTGAATAACAACCCAATGCAACAAAAAACTCAATCCCTATAGGAGCAACACTTTCATCGTGCTAGGGAAAGCAGGAATAAACTCAATTTCCTGCTTTACCGGGGGTAGAAAGGGGGTGGGAAGGCGGCAGCGGGTATGGTGGATGGGTGGGCATTGCTGTGATTCTGCACTAGATTCCGCCGGAAGTCGACGTTTCTCAAATGCCTTCCAGTGCTCCAGCCCTTCAGATTGGAGTGGAGTGGAGCATGGGTTGCTGGTTACTGTCATGGACACACAATTATTTGGCCGAAAAATTAGCGTTGCCTGTTCATGTAGCTAGAATAAGCCAAAGCCCTTTATAATTGCTGTCTTCGCATTGTGACCTATCGATTTTACGATTTTTAATGGTCTTTGCACGACGTCCGTCTAGTTAACCAAGAAAAATTGGCTTTTTAGCGGCACTTTCGGGGCTTTATACCTAGAATAAACCCGATTATTTAATGTCGTGCATATAATCTGAGATTCCCAAATCGTCACAAATTCCTTCGTGCCAAAGCGAAAGCTGGGATTTTGAAATACTTTTTTGTTTGTTTTTTAGATTCACTTTTATCTGAAAGCCGAAATCATGAACCAGGCGAACCAGGACTTTCGTGTGACAGGGGATGGCCGAATTCTCGTTGCCAGGGAGACGCTGGATCGTGAGACGACAAACATGTACCACTTTACAGTCGTTGCTGCTGACTCCGGAAAACCTTCCCTTACCGCAACAGCACAGGTGGGCCATTAGCGCTTTCATTAATGTCAAACACCCCTATCGGGTTTTATGCTTGGGCTACCAGGCGGGTGGCGGGTAGAAGTGGTTAAATGAATGCTGGGCCTCTCAGAGTCCTAAGGATTTTACATCTCATACTGCTAGGTTTTTTGCCAACTGAAGGAATCGCGTGGTGTAAAAAAAAACTTGTGTACCGTTGTTATTGTTGTTGTTGTCGAAAACGGGTTTTAGCATTGGCGGTCTATTATTTCCATCCGTTTGTGCACTGATGTTTCAGTTTAGTAAAGCACTCCGTAATCAATATCTTCGGTAAATGAGATCATGCTGGGTCTACGGCGAGGTTTTTAATTAGGATCGTATAGTCCTGAAAATCTATTTTGGGGTTTAGATATCTTGATGCGGAGTCCTAAAAGCTAAAAACAACCCGAAGCATTCAATTATAGTCATTCAGCATTAAAATGCATCTGCATGAAAATAAATCTCTTCTACTAGAGGATGAGGCAGCTTCATGATTGTCGCCGTGAAGATTTTCGGGATTCGTTTTTCCTCATCTCTAAGACGAAGACGCTGACAGCTACACCATCGACCCGTCCCTTATTTACGTAAATACCTTTCCAATTTAGGTGCAAATACACCTTGGTGATATCAACGACAACGCGCCAAACTGGCTCTTTCCCCCAGAGTCAAACATCGTCGTGAACGTCACGATTCATGAGCCCGTGGGGAACCAAGTTGCCCTCCTACGTGCTGTTGATCCTGACCTTGGAGAAAACGGCGATGTGACCTTCAAAATTCTCCACATCTCAAGCCTCTCGGGTGGTGCAGACAGTCATTCTATCGACCTCGGCAATCAGACAATCACTGAAACCACCAATGAACGGGGAGATAAAGATCAAATAACACAGGAAATGTTTGAACTGGACCCTTCAACGGGAGCTCTGTACATCGCTCGCCCCCTCAGACCTTCCGATATGGGTCTTGTTAAAATTCTAATCGAGGCCAGCGACATGGGTGTGCCTACTAAAAAGAGTCACCGAACCATCCTTTTCAACCTCATGGACTTTCAGCGGCCCAAGTTTGCTGACCTTACTGGTAACAGACCAAATTCGCCCCATGCGTCAGATGGAACTTCGTTTCAACACCAAGACCTGGTTGTCATCGTAGTGATGGTTGCCGTTGCGATAGTCATATCTCTCTTCCTGATCGTGGCAATGCTATTCTTGCGGTGTCCGGTGTGTCTATTCCGCGATAGGCGCGAGAGGAATTACAGCAACGTCGAGGAAAATGCATCGGCCTATCCGCATGGTAATCTCCATTCGGGCATTCAACAAACGAACTCCTTCTTCCCCGAAGTGTTCCGGGACTCCCACGCCGTAGGCACCCTGATGACAAAGGATGGCTCGATTACAAGCGGCGAAGACACGTGGTTTTACCAGACAGACCGCGACAATATCATCCCATCGAGGGGTTCCATGTCCGGCAAGAACGTAATCATGGTTGACGACGACGGGAGTGTGCGTGAGGCTGGCATGATGCGTCATACGCCACACCAAAGACCGCAGTTCGTTATCCTGGCCAAGCCAGAGGGGGGAGGAACTACCTCGAGGCACAACTCAAGTCGAGACATCGAATTGGCGCAACTGGGCAAGTTATTGATTATTATTGCTCATCAGTGCACGAGCTGGTAGAGATGGTTGCCTGCAAGTAAGGGAGTTGTTGGGCTACATTTCGCCATTCAAGTGTGTTATGTAACAGCCAATTTATTCAAATTACCAGCCCCGCAACATATCGGTTTTGACGAGATAATTGCGTCTGGTGTACGTATTGAGCAAATTTCAGTGTAATCCGTTTACGTATTCCGAGGTCGCAAGTTCCGTTTTTCAACACTTGCGGGCAACTTAACGCTGTCCACTTCACAATACCACAAAGCCGTCGTGCATTTTTTAATTTCCAGCATTGAAACCCACCCAGAATGGTGTGGCCTGGATGCCAAAATTAAAGGATTTTTTTAATTTTCACCAAAGCTGTTGACCGTTGGTCGTTGATTGCTCTTTTTATCAATCTCAATCTTTGACATGAGAAAAACAGGGCGCCTCAAAGCCTCTCCCCGTGCATGGTCGGTCGGTCGGTAGGGTGCGCACGCTATCCTTCAACCGAAAAAACCACTGGGCCCGGCTAGACAGCACTTTAGGCTCACCATAGTCGCTCATAGGACAGACGACGATAAATTTGGCCTTGTTTATCCTATTGCGCGTAATCCAGAATAATTCCGAAGGTTCGATTCCAATCTAGTGTTCCAAGCTTGGATTGTTGTCCAGCTTTCAATAATTCTTGCCTGGAAATTAAAATAAAATATTATCGTCTTCTGCGAGATAATTTTTACCATATTGGTTTATCGCATTTAATTTTAGGAAATCCCGGCACAATACGCCAATTTTCCTCGTCTCAAATGCGGCCATCACAGAGCACATCTTGTCTGTCTGGTCTGTCTTCCACACAACTCTCCACTCTTGCCACGAGCCCAAACGATCAGCGCGGTGAGATGGATCCTGATGAGGATTCGTTTCAGGTGGGCTTTTACTAGATAACTGTCAGTCAATAATCCACTTTAACCTATTATAACTTCATTGGCTAACTTGGGCATTTAAACTATACCCCCTTTTACTTACACGACCGAAATTGCGAGGTCTCTTGTGCCTCGGGGTAGCTCCCATTCTATTGGTCTCTACGTGACACTCAACTGGCGCCATTGGCTTCAAGTAGCTGCATGTAGCAGCGGCCAGACCAACCCGTTAGTTAACCGTTTGACAATAGGGCCACACCCGGTTTTGGGTTGTGGTTGGAGTGTAACTCTCCCGGTGACCACGCGAAGTAAACCACGGCGCAGTGAGCGGAGAATATCCATAACAGAATCAGGAGGCAAGCAAGGCGGTTCCTAGTCCATCGCAGAGATACCTGCTGCCTTACGAAACGCACTCCACCGCGTAAAAGCAAGCGGCAGCCCTCGAACAAAGCCGGGTGGCTCCGGAGAAGCTACGTGTACCAAATTCCCCAGAAACTCAATGAATTCTTCGCTAATATCACCTATACGGCATTCATGAAGCCTGCTCTTCGATGCGTTATGATTAGTTGTTGAGAATTAACGAACTGATTGCGGTACGAATAGTCTATTTGACTCTGTAGACTCTACACCACGCGTCGTGACATTTATGAAGCAGCTGCTGCGTCATCCTCTGGAAGGAGTAGATGGCCGCAATAAAGAAGAAGAAGAAGAAGGAGACCGTGGCCACACGTCGAACGGGGATTGGTTAAATAACGGGTGATGGAGTCGGCTTGCGCCACCAGACAGCCTCCTAAACGCTGGAATACAAGCGCACGCTGCTTCACATTTCGTGCCTCAATCATGTTTGCCACTTTCCCATTTATCAAACTAGCTGGCAAATGAGTGGCTCTGTTTTGTGCACAGTCTCATCTTCAAGCATCATGTTTATTTGGAAGGTCGCCACGCGTCGCGACATTTATGAAGCAGCAGCCGCGGCACCCTCTTCGAGGAGTAGATGGCCGCAATGAAGAAGAAGAATTTCATGTTTGCGACGATACTGTGTATAAGGGTTGCCGTGAAATTATCGTACTTATATTAACAGTTGCAAAGATTTAATGCCACTGAGAAGTACTCAAAAACGTTTCCTTATTTTAATCAACGGCTTAAATCGGTTTTAGTTTGATAATAAATTTGAGTAAGGATCGAAAACAAGCGTTAAACACGACAGAAACGACGCTTACACAAAATATGATTACCTGGGGAATTGTCGGGCTTCGAGGATGGTGTTTATGCAGATGGGAAGGTAATAAAATTATCCCAAACCGTCTCGCTATCTATTAAATCTAGCTGGGTTATCAATTGTTGCCAGTTGTGTCCGAATAGGAAGACGTGGGTGCAAATTGCGCCACCTTTTGGGACAAAAACCCTCGAAACCGTGTAAACCTGAAACGCCTAATAGTAATTGTTCCTGCAGTCGGATTTCGTGTTTAAAAGTAATTATTGTCTCTCTGTGATCCTAACTTCACACTTTTAAAGAGGGATTTTTTTTACAAACACAGCTTAATGTGAATCAATAAATTGTATTTGTATACCATGTGAGTTTTCGAAATCTATAACGCTCATGGTTCATTGCCATTACATTTCGACATATTTCTGGACTCCTGTTCTTTTTTTCTTCTAATCGAAATCCTGCTCGTCGTAGCGTGTGCAGAAATGCCTGTTTAATCAAAGTGAACAGTGCAAATCTTATTTTGATTAGTTGATACTGAATAATTTAGAAGCGAAGTGAATGTCATTCCTGAAAAAAATAGCAGCCATGGCGAGGAAGGCGAACGTGTGTGCGGGTTGAAAAGGTTAACATTTCTACCCAGGCCACCTAAATAATGAAAACAGATTGGTATTTCCGTTAAGAGAGTGAATTCGAGGCAAAATATGGGTCTCTATTTTTTTGATATTTTAGGCCATTTATTTGAAGTGTTATATTGAATGCTCCCGCATCACGTGGCCGTTGACATGTCGAAAGTGTTGCTTATTTGCTGCACAATATATGGTTTATTTGTCGCATTGATTTGAGGAAGCTTATCTAATTCGAAATATGTGTCACTATCTCTCACCAGAGAATAAACCGGCTGCATTGGCATTTGCCAGGAAGATTCTGGGGCGTATTTTTACAGGTAGCGGCATCCCCGGTGTCACCCGTTGTGGCCTTACCGGGAGTCGAACCCAGGTTGTTCCTCATCAACAGATCGAGGATGCTGACCGCTACACTATCGCGCCAGCTTCAAGCTTATTAAACGAAAATATAATTCGCCGTCTTTTTTCAAGAATTCCTATTTCAGAACCATGCCTATGTCAGCTAGATATGCACACTCGACATTAAAGCGGTTCATTTGCCAACAGGCAATAAACTCTGTTTTGTTCAGCGATTAGCCTTTGACCATTAGTCACTAATTGGGAGCAGGCGTTTGGTTAATTTTCTGTTGTTTGGGTTGTTGTAACTCGTTTAAAATTGAGAATAAAAAAACCTAGTTTTTAAAGAGTGAGGTTTGAACTATTTTAACAGTCAGCGCGATTTGCTGCGGTGTTGAGAGATTTAGTGGCTTTCAAAGCAGCATTTTTATTGTACCTTCCTTAAAGGAATGCAAGATCTGCATTTATAAGATTATCTGAAAAACGTTTAGCAAGGGTTTGCAGGTAGTAGGTTTATTTCAACTGGGTTGATACTCTATGGACTCGTTTGTCATTAAACACACGCCATGATTGCTTAAGAGGCTTGAAGTGATTAATCAATGAAAAATGATTGTTTACTATTACAAATAATTAATTAACTTTCCATATGCCTGCTTCCATCTAAAGATTGGTGCATATTCTTATAACCATTGGTCGTACAGTCTCTCTTGGTATCATTAAACATTTGCGTTATTCGACGCTGCCCTAGCGAGAAGAGAGGTTTTATTATCACTGTGCCACGGGTGAATCTGGAAACCTAATTCAGCCATTTGTGATGACATCGATCCCGTACCAGTGTAAACTAACTTGTTTGAAAAATTGCGGAAATCCCGTTAACAACTGCCGGGTTCCTTTGACCCACCAAAAAAAGAGTGTTTTGCCTTTAAATAATCACTATTTGTGTCGCCACATCTTTCTTCCTCCATTCTTGTAGAAGCCGCCATCTTTATTCCATTCTGTTCACAATCATCTGTGCCGAATCAGTAAACGGGGCCTAGAAAAATCGCTGCTGGGCGCCATAAGCCAGTGCAATCGGGGAAGGTTAATGATGTCAAAAATGGCTGCTGGTGCGTTGTTAGGCGGGCGGGGGCCGTGTTGTTAAGTGGGGTGTGTTTTTGCCCATGTGCCAAACACACTGAAGGCATTGAACCGGCGCAATGGGGGGGGGAGTTGACGACACTAATTAGGCAGCGTTGTGTGCAACCGCGCTTGTTTAAAGTATACATCCTCAACTTTAAGGAGCATTGAAGTTGGCGGTTGTGTCCGGTGACAATTACAGCCGCGGCGGTCTTCTTGAGATTTGCTGCAGCAATCCAGCATGAGTTGCGTCCCCCCCCCGGTGAAAATTCTACAACTTTTATCTTCTTTACCACCTTATAATTCTTTGGTTTTTTAATTGACGCGGTTCTCCCAGCCAAAGGATGTTTTTTTGCTGCCTTAGTGGCGACCCATAGCTGCTGTGGGTAAGGCCTAACTTCTACATTGTATTTCAGAAAAAGCTCTCCTGGAGAAGTAGAAATAATCCTTCATTGGAGGCTGAACACAAGCTGCGAACAACCAAGGCTGCCACAAGTAAGTAAGAGAGCTCCTTTTTTCACAGCTGACAACACTGTTTGGGCAGAGAAACTTTTTTAATGGTCAACACTTGTATTCTTAGTACTAAACCGTCTGGTACGGATAGGGTTTGAAAAATCTATTCAAATAACCATTCTACTGCAACCGCAAGCAAAAACCTCTGATTGGTCCAATCCGCTTCTTTAGTTGGACGAGTAATGCACGAACGTGTCAACAGCCCCCCGCGGAATACCTTCGAAGGTCCCCAAGAGACCATCTGCCTCCTTCCTGCCGGCACCTCCGATCCCAGAGAGCCTGTCCAGCGATATAACATCCTCGTGAACTCATCTCGCACCGCGTCTCCTGCCCCCACGGCTTCTGCAGTTACCGCTGATCACCTTCGCTACGTCCAGATCCACAACACGCCAATGCAAGTGGTGACGTCGGCCAGAGGCGGGAAAAAAGGCGCCCCTTGTGTCAGTTGGCGCGTGGAGCCCCACGAGTGTCGAACCTACTCCCCGGAGACGGAGGACCGGGCCGAGAAGACGCTTGGCCTGGCCGGTGGCGGCGGCGGCTCGGGGTTCGTGGACCTAGCCAATGGTTACGCGAAGCTGGGAAAGGATGCGGAGGGAAACTCGTTGGTGACCTACGATCATCTAGTTCACCGCTATCCGGATTCAGGAGACGGTGGGAGTGGTAGCTGCGAATTCCCCAATACTGTCATATGAGCGAGACACATTTTGTACAGACGCTCGAGGTCACATTTGTGTGTTTATTTGGGGAAGAATTACGACGAGAGAGATAGAGATTGTGACAAGTTTACTTTCTTGTACTGCGGTGTTTATATATTCATCCTGTGGGATAACAATTTAAAAATAAATATGTGGAGCTTCATCTGAAAGTAAATTGCAATACACATGCTATAAAACAATAAACCCCGTAGACACCTTCGCGAGCTAATAATCCAAATAAACATGACGCTTGAAGATGAGACTGTGCACAAAACAGCGACACTCATTTGCAAGCTAGTTTGATAAATGGGAAAGTGGCAAACATGCTTAAGGCACGAAATTTGAAACGGTGTGCGCCTGTATTCCAGCGTCTAGGAGGCTGTCTGGTGGCGCAAGCCGACTTTATCACCCGTTATTTAACCAATCCCCGTTCGACGTGTGGCCACTGTCTTCATCTTCTTCTTTATTGCGGCCATCTACTCCATCCAGAGGATGACGCGGCTGGTGCTTCATAAATTTCGCGAAGCGTGGCGATCAGAGACTGGGTTTTTTGTTCAGTTCTGGCTTCAACAGTGCACCCCGAAGTAGGACTGCAAACCCAGGCTTTCCATGTCGGCTGTGATCGAACCTGCACGCGTTTTTAGTTGCCTACCCCCACGGCAGCGCCGGCCTTGGCAAGGTGACGTCGAGAGGCACCGGCTTTGAAGCGGTGTGTCCAACCGGCGTAGAGCGTGGCCAAACCACTGCAGCCGACGGCGTTGTAGAAGGCTGGACAGCTGCTTCTCCGTGTTTGCGACTTATTTCATCGTTGGAGAGCGGTCACGCCAATCCGCTTTGCAGATTCGTCGTAGACACCGGCGATTGAATACTTCCAATGTCCTGGTGTCTTCGATACGCATTGGCCAGGTTTAGCAGCCGTGGGTAGTTAGGATTGGCTGGATTGCATTACGGTTGACGCGAACCTTTGTCCAAACATGAAATAACGCGGCGGAGGCTGCAAATGCACGGCTCGGTTGATGCAATTTTGTTTGAAAACTGGATCCAAATCAGGAAGACCTTCAGATGGCAATGATGAGGCACAGGCCACTGCGGCAGCGCAAACCTTGGTAAGGTGATGGCGAGAGGCACCGGCTTTAAAGCTCGATGTCTGACCGGCCTAGAAGGTGGCCGAACCTTTGCTGTTGGCTGATGAGAGTGGCTGGGTGATGCAGCGGCGGCCACTTACACCTCCTCCTCTTCGGCTGACACTGCAGGAAGCGCCGTCACCTTTTCAAGTTTCTTATGGAAGTGCCATCCAGGAAGTCAACAGATCCTAGAAGATAAACGTAACCCCTCTATATATATTTGGGGTTAATCACGCCAAGGCGGCCATCAAAATGCATTAGCCGTAATGCGTACATTCGCAATACCCTGGGTAATGATAAATTGCAAGGGTTGGTAAAGTGTTAAAGGAAACCTTGTCTATTACTGACTCTCGGTCTCACGATTGAAATCTCCAGCATCCTGATTAGTCAATCACGCCAGTCAAGTATCTTTTCAACGTCTTAGGACACAAAATTCGATTGTCAGAGGCCTAATTTTACCTCTTTGGAGGTGGGATGGCGATTAGCGTACATAAATTACCATGAAAAACCGTGTGTATCTTTACTCCGAGATGTTAGGAACTATAAAAAAGTGCGCATGTAGTTGAAAAAGATATTAAACCTGGCCTCTGAGGAGATTTTCGAACGCCATTGCGACAACTCTGCTGCATATCCTCCCGATGAGAAGAAATTTGGGGTTACGACTGACTGTAAACATCAGTTATAGTTCCCGGGCACAGTAAACGTGGTTTTATAACTTTTAAAAGTCATATCCCAGAAAAAAGGTTTGCAGCCCTGATCTTTCCTGCACAATTGCAAGAATGGACATATGAGAGGAATACGGGGCATGGTTTAATGGTCGTAGTGAATGCTAAAAAAGGATAGACCCAATGAAGGCACTGCGGCGTGTGCAATTTCGCCGGTGTGCTACCAATGATAGATTACGCTTCGGCTACGTGGATGTGTTGGCTTTGGAAAGGCAGGGTTATTATGCCTGAGGTCGGTCGGAAGACGGTCGCTGGGTGAGTCAAATTTCCGCTCGAGCGCACGAACACTGTTGGCGGCTGTTTCAGGCAATTCCTTAAGACAAACTATGTAACGGGAATTGCCATTAAGGCAGACGTGTGCTGCCAAATAGCGTGAGAATGCCAAACAACGCTTTCAGCGTGTTCCCGAATATATGGGGACGGTAGTTACAAAACCTTTACGAATTCAGCACACTGACGCGGCCACGAATTTTCATTGACCAGCAGAACATCTCCGGGGTTAACGCCCCCCCCCCCAGCTTCCTCTTGAATCTAGACAATGCAATTGTGTGGACCACCCTGTCAAACAATTGCTGCAAAAACAAACAGACGTGGTACCATGATATGAACGTGCGGGCTTTACACTGGAGTCCGGAAGTCTTCTTCCTCCAGCCGGCAATTCGTTTCCTCGGTCAGATTGTTGGAAACGACAGCCTCGTCACCGATGCTGTGGAGGTCAGGCCTAACCCCTACCGTATATTGGTGATGGGGTTGGCTCTTTTCTAAGTTCAGCCGCCTACTATAGCGTCTTCTGTGTCCGCATCGCCATCTCACTCCCGAAGTTGACTGAGGAGGCCACTGCAGCCGACGGCGTTGTAGAAGGCTGGGCAGCTGCTTCTCCGTGTTTGCGTCTTATTTCATCGTTGGAGAGCGGGTCACGCCAATCCGCTTTGCAGATTCATCGTAGACACCGGTGATTGAATACTTCCAATGTCCTGGTGTCTTCGATACGCATTGGCCAGGTTTAGCAGCCGTGGGTAGTTAGGATTGGTTGGATTGCACTCCGGTTGACTATAGGGCCTTCTGTGTCCGCATGGCCTTTTCACTCCCGAGGTTGACTGAGGAGGCCCGTCCGTTCCTTTTCAATCTTAAAGAGACCTACCAGATGTCCCGTCCTCGTCTTCTCAGAACTCGACAGCGACGCCATCGAGTTTTTGCGTCTGTAGCCATGACATCGGCGGTGTCCTAAGACAGACCAGCAACGACGACAGAGAACTAGTGGTCCATTGTGGTAGCCGTACCCGTTAAAAAGCGGAGCATAATTACATCACCTCACGCCGCGAAATGCTGGCGCCTTACTTAATGGTAAACCGTTCCGTCCACAAACCCGTGGGATAAGCAAACGTCGAGGCGACCCAACCTCGTGGCAAGCATGACATTGTGATAGGTTATCCAGGAAGCAGATATGGGGACCGCGCCAGACTGTTTGGGAAAGGCCCTAATAGTCCTGAAACCAACAGATTTTACGTTCTGCATATCAAAAAAAGAAGACTGCAATTATAGGGGGGCAGGTGCTTTATTTATATCGGGGGACTTGAAGGAGGCTTTTGTAGTACGGAGAAAACATTTGTAGGCGACCGTCTGTGCGTGTCCTTCGACGTGGAGATGCTGCTTATACCGAAATCGGTAAACTACGTAACGGCAAGAAACTACACAGACAACAGAGCTGGCTTCGAAGCACTTCACCGGGTGTGAAAATGTCCAGAAAAAAGCAGTTCCAATGAAGAATGGAGACTGGAGCGGCTCCTGTGGGACCAAGAAACCACGATTCTGCAAATAAAGAGGCATCGGGAACAAGAAAGGGCGCAGACGTAGTCTCCAGCCAACGGAGACAAGCAATAGCATCATCATACTATTTTAATTGATTGCCATCCTCTACCGAATCTCTCAACCAACTCCGTCTCTATCAAGTGAACCATTTCTTGGGAAACAGGCGGCTTGGAACATGTCTGGACTACCTAGTCGCAGTTCTCTAGTGAGACGCTGCTATCTTCTCCTCCACATTACCATTAGTAGTAATTTTCCTAGGCCATCAGAATCCCATTGAAATTGTGATTTAAATGTAACCGAGAAATGCGAAATGTCGATTTTTTATACATATGCCTTCACTTATGCCTCCAGACTCTTCTCATAGAATTGAAGCAAAATGCTGCTTATCGATTTATGCAGCCCACCTGAAAAAGTAAAATTCACTCTTTCTTAAGGCGCTGTTTTTTATTATTAAACAGCTACATAAATATCACGCATTTACCGAATATTTTGTTAGGTTTTACAGTTTAAATATATTGTTTCGAATTGTGCTACAAGCTAATCCCTTGAGTTCACTTTAGGCAGACAATCAAACCGCGTAGCTACCACCGATAAAGCGAGCAATTACGCCATTTAATAGTATTCTAGGACATAGCATTGTAGCCGGAGTTAATAAGGTGTTATTTTGCTATATTTTTCTTATTTTCAGCTTGCAATGTTTTTTTCGACGAACAATGATGTTCTATTGTTTCGTTTCGTTTCTGCTACAGCCTTTGTTTGAATAGATTACTCCCCACCGATACCTACGGACAGCAGGCCGGCACAAAAGAAAACCTAAGAGTTGCCAGAACTGATAACCAGCTCAATGGATATTACGCGAGGAAAAAAACGGAATACCTCTTATTGATTGATCAAGCAATTTTGTTTTGGCGCGGTAAACCTTTGGCATGACCACCTTTGTCGCGATTTGAATTGCTTTAATTGTTTTAGTGTGAAAATTGAAGCGACACACCATTCATTTGGGTTGAGGTGGATTGGTCAGATAATTCGACTGCTGTCATATTGAGAGAACCATCAGAAACAGGGGACAAACAATTGAATATGACAAATCCCCAAATTTGAGAAACAAATCCGAAAACTCTCACAATCTCCATATCTCTACTGGGATCTCAAATTTCAGGTTGCACACAAAATCTAAAGATTTCGGTTGTACGATCCGCAAGACATGCCTGAAACATTTGAGCCACTGCCTCTGATGGTGGAGACATATTTTTAATCGCCTAAACGATCAATAGTTCATTATATATGAAGATGGAAACAATAGTAAATCTGACAGATGAAGAAACTCACCACACGCCGAAATTGAGCCCCTTTTTCGCATATCGTGATTATTCGATGGTCTGTCTTCGAAAAAAGGTAGAAATCAGTTACAATTGTGGTAAGGCGACGCATAATACCACAATAGACCCCTTTCTCGAAGGTAATAACACCGAATGGATGGGTTCTCGCGAACGCAATAATCCATGTAGATTGCAGCTAACAACACCGTTCTTGCTTCACCTCTTCTGGTAAAATAAACAAACATCGGGAAAGATGAGGGTGTAGCGGTTCTTAAATGATTTAAACGATTTGGGCCTCGCATTGATCGACGAGATTTTCGTTGAGAAAGACAGGAATATGGTGAATGGAGACGCGAGGAGACAAATTCGTGGCGTACCGGTGAAGACTGGTGTCTCTGATTGAGTGTAATTGAGGGTAATCCACTAGGAAAGGGGATTGTTTCAAGAAACCTACGAATGGTAGCAAAGTCAGTACGTTTAGGCCATTGAAAATAGATGCATATCTATATACATACTAGGAGGGGTCTGATAGTTCAGTGGACAGCATCCTCGCTCTGTTGACGAGAGACTTCGTTGGGTTCGACAACCATGCCAGACCTCCTCGGAGGACACTGTGTACGCCGCCATTGGTAAAAATATTTACCGGAAACTTCATTGTAAACCCCCAAGAAGCCGGTTTATCATCAAGCTGCATTTTTTATCCGAGGGGGGACACAAGCAGACACGACGGCTTTTGTTCGGTTTGAGCAACAGCCAAGTAGGAACAAGAAACAAAGATGGCGAAATTTCAAGAAGACGTCATCCACTACAAGATATCAGTTAAATTCTGTTGTTTTTATTTACGCACCGTTGGTAGGCGATGGTTCTGGTCAGCTCTGGTGGCCTTCATCGGGATATAAGAGCGTATATCGCCAGTTGAGCTATAGAACGAATTATAATTGCTTTAGTAAAATGAACAGGACGAATAAGAACAGAACAGCGAAACGTTGGTCGCATTTTCGAACACAAATGGATGAGGGATAAGTTCATTTTGCATGCGAGGACGATCGCTTTCGGCGACGGCTGCATTCCCAGCGCAGCAGTTAGACAGGTTTGTTGCTGCGTTTATGCGAAACGTTTTACCGGGCGTAATCCAGCGACTTGGAGGCTGGTTGTGGCCGAAGTGTGGCCGAAGTGTGGCCGAAGTGTGCCGAAGTGTGCCGAAGTGTGGCCGAAGTGTGGCCTCACAGCTGTTGGCTGCTGAGTGCTGCGTGATGCAGCGGCGGCAACTTCGACCTCCTCCTCTTCGGGTTGCACTCCAATGGACGTCGCCATCCTTACGATATTATCAAAAACCTTCTTCGGAATGTCCTCCGTGAAGCCGGATCATCCTCTAGTCGCTTTTAAACCGTTTGAAACATTCATTTGAAACTAGAATCCGCCATTTGCACGAAAGTCCCATGGAAATGTGTCGGTAAATTGGACTATATTCTGTTAATTGTCTTAGGATTTACTGATCTACGTGAAACTGAACCACGAGAAACTATCAGGCAATTGAAATTTGAAAATATATTTAAACACGGTAAATGCCGTAAAGTAGCCTCCATCAGTTACATGTCGTTCCATAAAACCTGTTCAATTCTTTCCGAGCCCACTTTATCGATCGGCTAACAGCTACACCCACATGTCGTCATTTTATGGTTCTAGCGAGACATGACACACAACTTCGACTAACTTACGACGCTCCCGGGGTTTAGACAGACGCATCAGCGCAATAAAACGCCCACCCGTATGGTTGACCCCGTGACCTAAAATGGCTTGGGTGGATGGGGTGCGTGACCTCCGAGAACTAATTGATGTCACACACACTAGAAACTTTCCATCCTCCACTTCCCCCCGTCCTCTCCAACGCTATCTCGTCCCGCGAAGACCGTTTTGGTTCCCCAAGAAATTCCCCGTTGTTCAGTTAATTCTATTCATTAATTCCCGTGACGTGTAGACAACCACATCACGCCTGTTAATGAAGGAGGCTGTTCAGGTCAACTCTCTAGAACTCCTCCGGCGTGGAAAAAAACGTGACCAATCATAATTTCGTAGTTGCCTGAGTGCCTCTTAGTGATGAGACGTGTTTGAAGATTCCTAAAACCTACAATTGGCGGGATTCTAAAAAAACCTGTAATTAAGGCTGATTCTATGCTTTTCGCATTAAAGATTCAGGCAACAAAGCTCAAATTATTCAACCAATGCCTCGAAATATTTATATCGTCATTTGGGGGGTAAATTGTGATATTTAATCGACGTCGTGTGTCCTTTTAGTACATGAGACAACACTATTTCAGAGAAGCTATTGCTGGAAAAAATATACGCAGATTGCGTGTCGTCGTGCCAATTTCTTATAACCGTAATTGGTCGATTTTGGATCGCGTAGGTGGTCTAGATCTTGTGCAGTCTAAAATCTGGAGATTAAACGGCTACCGGCCTCATTTTTGGCTAAAAAATATAAGTTAGCGTTCATTTAACACCACCTATATAAACAAATCTTCTGCGAATTGTTTGGCTACCCGTCCATCAGAGGAAGCAAGAATGATCGACGGCTGTTACGGTCATATTAGGAGAGACTGGGTCAGGACAGGCTACGCAAGTGCTGGACAGAATCACCTGAACTTAAGATATCTCCTCTTGGCCGTAAAGGCATGTCAAATGTTTGACACTGCGTCTTCTAAAATGTCTTCATGCTTTTAAAGGGCTTAGAGATGACCCCTTACTCCCCAGGTGTGTACTTTAGAAACGAGAAAATTCGCAATTGCATTATATGGTCAACGGGGATCATCAATTTTTAATTTCGATACTTGCTAAATAATAATTGCGGAGAGACGCTAAGCGGTTGAATGTTTTCCTTTTTGCGTGTCTGTTTGTTTCGGATTAAGATAAATCGATTACATTTAACATTTCTTATTATCCCCGAGATTTCTGATCAATTCTACCCAATTTAGCAGCCTCAATTACCGCTTTCCTTGATTTCGGGTGACAGATCTATCGGGAACCAAAAGATGGCATGTCTTAGAACACCAGCTGCTACCAAATATCGCACGCGAACCGGGAGGCAGCATTTGTGTTTGTTGTGGTCCGTTTCGCCGACCGCAAGTATTTGACGACGTGCACTTATCTATAACAACCCTGCAAGCCCTCTGTCACCATTTCTGGAAAGAGGCTCCTGAATGTGTCTGTGTTGCGCGGAGTAACAGCGACGAGGGGTGGGCGTGGTGGTACAAGGGACATAAACTCTCTCTCTCGTATTCATTCTCGCGTGCATGAAAAACGTCTAAGGGGGCCGTTTCCAGGGCGGGGAGGACACTTCCCTTGCGTGACCGGAAGTGTTGGGTTGGTTGTGTGGCGTCGGGAGAAGGATTTGTGAGTCCGCCCCGTCTACTGCCACGTAATTTGAGAAACACACGCAAGTTACCGGTTTACTGTGCTGCGCCTTTGGTTGGGTTTGTATGTAGATTGTAGATCGCGTGTCGCCACGTTTGGGTCATGGCCTGTGCAACCGCGGTCAATAGGGGACTATAGTCAACTGGCGAGAGGACCAATGATATGGTTTCGTGGGCCGGCGACGACGCGTCATTTGTAAATATCACGGGGACAGCAAGGTTCCCTGATAAAACGCTTTCCCATTGGGACTCTAGCTGTGTCCTCCGGTGACTAATGACATCGCATTCCAACGGGCGGTAGAATTAATGTTTCGGAAATTATTGGACGAACAACATTAAGTTACCGTACTTCCTAATTGGATGCGTACATGATTTATTTAAAAAATTATAACGCTAACCCAAATCCCATTTAACGCTTCACAACCACTTGTAGTCGCTGAAATTATGGAAAACACAATTGGATTGGCAGCTGAAATAACCTTTATTTCGCAGTAACACTTAACATTCAATGATTCAGACGGCAAGAGGTTCTTTAACGGCCGTGACAGCCACATTTATGAATTAATAAATCTAAATGACTATTAAGGACAACAGACCGGTACTTTTACGAGAGGATCACCTGATTGGGCACTATGAATCTTGTTCAACAAACTCGTAAGACTACGGGACTGATTATCAAGCACATGAAATCGCCAATACGAAGCCTAATTTTTCTCGGCAGTTCGAAGACGATGTACGTTGCCAAAAACGTAACACTTCATTCCCACTTGGCTTCTGGACATTCAGAAATGCTGGAAATTCGATCGATTGTGAAATAAGACGATTTCTATCACTCATGTCGTTGTTTTTGCTTCTAAAGCAGCACGTATACGAGAATTTCGTGGTAGAGGACCTCCGATGTTTCGATGGTACCTGTTCTCGGACGTTCTCAAATGCTGCCACACTTATATTTATCACAAACCCCAGCGTGTTTTTGTTCTGAATCTTCGCGAAATTTTCCATGTATTCATGCTTTCTCGTATATTTTCAATACTTTTATTCACAGTCATTCGGTTAAATGAGTCCATTTCCCCATGTAATTATTACACGAAATCCAACATTCCATCTATACTGACTCACAACACTATTGATGTTTGTTATTCAATGAGATAAAAATCTAACCGAGAAACCGATCATAAATCGGTTTTTAAATAATTCGAAAGCCACTTAGGACAAAATTTTGATAACTGTGCAGTCGCTACCTCCCAGAATTGTGTAAAGAAACGTGTTTCGGCCAATTCGTTTTTGAATTTTTGAAGTAACAATAGTCTAGCAACTAACAAACCTGAACGTTTTAATCTTCTGGGGTTATCCGATGTTTAAAACCCGATTTACGATCGGTTTTTCGGTGAGATATTTATCTCAGTTAATCACAAACACTAAATGTGTTGTGAGTCTATATGTGTGGTGTTATTCCCACGATAGGTTGCGTTTTGTGACTTAATGATGGAGGGGAAACTGTTTATTTAAACAAAGAGTTACAGTTAGGACAAATTAGGGGAATGAAAGGGAAAGTAGCTATAATTTGCAAATTTCATCAAGGTTTCGAAATATCCATCCCAGAAAAGTTTTATAATGGCGAAATATCTGCAGCACTTCAACAGTCCGTACGACCCGAATCAAAAAAGTATCTAAATTGGGAGCCAATCATAATTGGACTTTATTCGACGGCAATAGGGCGTTTTTTTGAATAAAATGGAATCCCCTAAGGGAATCCACAACTATGGCTTACCTCCTACTTAAATATCTAAAAATGAATTCTAAAACAGCCAATGAGGATGGGCGATTTTCAAACAACGGGAGCGAATAAGTGTTACTTTGTGCTTGTGCTGACATTTCAATTGGAGTTATTACAAATAATGCTCTACATATTTCAAGATTTTATATACTGTAAAATAACATGCTTGCGATAAATGACAAATGTTGTATCGACGCGGTATATTACTTAATTCCAAAGCAATGGCCGCAATATTAAAATTGAAACCGAGTTTATAATCGGTTAAATTACTATAATCTTTGTTAATTATTGTGTCTAATATTTGAATAATGCGATTTAACATTAATTATAACTGGTCAGCTGAATATTTTTACCCGTGTTGCACATAAACTCGTAATGCTTTTTAAAATAAATAATTTTATTTTTAATTTGTTCTTATATTAAACCTGTTCCCCATTTTTGATAACTTTCTTTTTCGAGGTCAGTTGAAATCAAATAAACATTTGTGGCAGCAAAAGAACGCAACGATTGCCTTCCAGAAGATTACTAGCATCCCATAGGTACATCCATGTGGACCATTAAAGTCGTTATTTTTGTGCTTCGCCACCACGTTTGTATAATTCGGAACAGTCCGCCGTAAAATAAAAACGTAGCGCTGTCAAGCAGCCAAATTGGAGCAGAGACAATCAAAAAGTCACCTACCTCCAACCTTTTCTTGGCATTCCGGGGATGACTGGACTGCCCACGATTGTCGTATCTGAGGGGAGGGGTCGCTGTGTTCAAATATATATTCTGGTAGTCTGAATGTGTAGGCATCAACACAAAAAACACTCTTGCCACATAAAAATGTCCCTCTGATGTTAGTACCTTTCTTTTCCTTGCCTTGAAGATATTCACGGAGGTTGTTACCATTAAAGTCACGAGGACCAAAACTTTCATTATGAATACATATGATTAGCAATATTATTTATAAAAACCGTTTCTGAGTTCCAGCTCGAGCGTAACAAAAAAAATCGGGAAACATGAGGAATGACCGAATTGCGAGATGCAGTCGTTCTTGAAGTATTAACCGGTATTGGCTTCGAAATAGTTGAAGAAATTTGCATTTAAGTGAGCTTTAATAGAAGGGATGGGAAGTGCCACCAAATATAAGAGCAGCGATTAGTGAACAGCTATTTAAATTACGCTGAATAATTGAGTATTTAATGGATAGTATGTGTAAGCGACTATATAACGAGATTATTAGAAAAAATCTTAGGAGGGTTAAAAGGGTCCATTTGAGGCCAGGGAAATTAACTGGATAACAGAATAAGATGGTGGAAGTCATGCTGGTATGTTTCTGAAAAGTGACCTCAGTGACGGCCTGCCCAAGTTGTTTGGAATCCCAATTCGTCTTGCAGGCGTGGCATAAAGTCTCGTCATCCGCGTATTTGAGGAATGCAAGGCCATTGGGAGACAGAAGTTTAGAGGGAAAGCACTGCCATACGTAGCACACCTAAGTTATTGGGCAAGGAGGAAGAGGTTTTGTTTGCGACTTAACGTGTTGGCTGTTGAAGCCAGCGTATCAACCATCCCTCAAAACCATCTTCACGCAGTTTAGACTGGTTGCGGGAGCGTTACATTTTGTTTAAAGTCGAGCATAAGTCTGAAAGTGAAAAGCGGAAGACTGATATATCCTACCAGGACCCGGAGCAGTCCTCCTCATCGGAGGGATATAATTAACTTAATTTAAGCCTTGTTCGCTCGTAAACACGGGCGCCCATATAGCTGTGCTGCTGCTGATGTGTGCGGGGCAGGTGGATGGGGGAGCCTGAGTGCATTAAACTGATGCTCATGCCGGTTGGGGTGGGTGGGTGTGGGGCGATATGCGCGGAAACCCATTACGGGGTGTCAGGTTAATTGGACCGCATGGGGGAATGGCCTTAATGGACGCCATGAAATATCATGGCATCAGCTGGTGGGGGTGTTAGGTGGATGAGGAGTTGATGCTTCAGGTGAGGACGAAGCGCTTGCTAACAGGAGCCGTTAGTGGGTTTCAAGAAACGCGGAGACAAGGGATATTTTTCGCGCACCAAGGATGTCACCTGCTCGGTAAAATATGATGATTTATTTTTACAAAAATAATTAAGGTCGGTAGTGTTTACCACAATCCAATCACGAACATGTTTTGGGCATGTCGCGCACATTTTCCTGTTTTATGTCTTCTTTTTGGCCGTAAACACTCCGGGTGTGGCAGAAATCTTTTTTTTTAAATAATTTATTTTGCTCGAACACAACCTCACCTTTTGTCAACTTTGTGTGAATATTTACTCAACCGTGAAGACGAAACGTGCAAGGCGCTGTTTTATGACTTCTGCCAGACGGCCAACATGTCCATTTGCTGTTTTTTCCTTCTCCATCGTCTTTTAAATTGTCGTCAACATATTCGTTTTTGCTCGGTGAATTTAAGCGCTGGTGTTTAAATACGACTGTTTCTTGTGCCAGCCAACCGTCTAAACTCTCGTTACTGACTTTTTATGCTATCGGATTGCGGCTTTAGCATGAAATCCGAGCCGTTCATGTCATCAGTGAATTTATTTTTTTTAGATTGAACGTTTTCACTTGCTTTTAAACTTATTCATCCAACATTGTATGGTTTCAAAAATTGTGGTTTGACCCCCATCCATCTCAAAGGTTTAACTGTCAAAGTCTTTATAATCAATTTAATAATGATAATCATCATTGTCGTGGCTTTATTGAGGTCACCAGGCCACTATAAAACGAGATTATTTTAAAAAGCCTATGAAGGGTTAAAACTTCAGATCATTTAAGGCCGGGGGCAATTACTGGTGAACAATATACAATAAGGGAATCATACAGTTATGGACAAAGGTTTTTATACGGCTAGAGCTTAAACCGAGTCTCCTGAACCGGCGAACTAAGAAACAGAGGCGACGGTATCCACATTCACCACTAATTAATAACAGGTCGTGTTCATTTTAGCTCTCAATTTAATGACCTAATCAGAACATGAAAACATTAATAAGTGCGGCATGAAGACGCAGGTGGTTTCATCCCCACCCTGTTCGTGAGCGACCTGGGTCACCAACAATAAGCCAGGAGCCGCGGGGGCGCCTTGAATCTTCAAGGAATCGTCCAGCGCGACTCGGAGGCTGACGGGTGGTGGTGGTGGTGGAAACCGGCAGCTGCTCTTGCATCATCCGGAATTTAAGAAACAGTTGGAGTTGCACACGTGGCCTCTGGGTTAGTTCAGTGTTGGATCGTACAGTGGCTACTTCACCCTCTTCGGGAGGCACTGCCGGGGACACCGACGCCTGTAAAATATGTCCAGAAACTTCATCGAAACATTCACGAAGCCAGTTTATCCGCTAGCAGGAGATCGTCGCACGAAAAAATTAACCCCTAGTGGTGCATTGATTAACACGAACATTTCTTACAGATTTAACCGATTTTAAAGAGACCCTTGTAAAACACTCATTGCATCACAACAACCTCCAAAGCACAAGTACTGCACACAAGTACTTACCTGGTCGGCATAATCAGACGCTATTTCCAGATGGGGGATATCGGCATCGTCGAGCGGGGATTTTTGCGTGGCACCTTTAAGAAGCATCGAAAGAGAGCTATTGCGTGATTGCACCGCAGATATAGATTAATTCCAACATTATACACAGAAGAAAGTTTAGCGGTTCTGGTTGCAATGCTTCTTCTTCTCCGTCTTCTTGCTTGGGGCTGCCTGCTCCTGCCAGAGGATGAGCAACCGACAGCTTGTCTCAGCTTTGCTCGTTCGGCGAGGCTTGACAAAAGGACCTAGAAGAAGGCCCTCTATCGTCTTAGTTTCAACCGCAGATCGGCGAGAGGGTTTGAGTTTCCGGTCGTGACCGCTGTGGCATTCAGACAGCTACTCGGAGGCACGGGTGTGTTGACAACAAGGTGGATTCCAATGAATGGAACATTGCAACGATGCCGGCACGACAAGGAGTTACCCAAACAATCCGGTGTGACCCGGCGTTGCAGCCGTTAGCCTCCCCACCAGGTTCGCGAGTGACACTGGGCTCGACTACCAGGATCGCCAGCCAACCAAGCATAAGCTGCTCTTGCATCATCCGAAATTTAACAGCTTGGTGTCCACATGTGGCAGTCCCTGTGGTTGTGGTTAAGTCGTGATGCTGCATCGGTGGCAACTTCCACCTCCTCCTCGTCGAGTGGCACTGGAGACGCCGGTTTTTATAAATGCCCAGAACCGGTTTATCCTCTAGGAGGATAATTTCGCACGAATACATTTGGCTGCTAATTTAGAAGTGTAGAAAACTGAAGGTGTGCGTGTATCCCTGTGGTGTGTTATCTGCCTCTCTGACGTTTTAGGCAGAACCAATGACAAAACCGACACCCTGGCGTGCCCCGACCTCTTGCAGGTTCTATGGACCGGAGAGTCACAACGAAACTAAGCAACAATCACAATCTATCGCAATAACGAAAGTAGGTCCATGGGAGTCTGAATTAGTGAACGCTCTCATCCAGTCACCAAGAGATCATGCAACGTCAGTGTCGGTTCAGGTTGGTGCGGCCGGACCAAAGAATAACTGAAAACGTTGATCTGCAGCGTCAAAGTTGACTAGAAGAACATGGAAGTACAGAAGGTCTATGTAAACAGAACTGGATCACAATCTGTTCTGACCTGGCTGCCTCCGTTGGCCGTGCGTTGGCGGCTACGATCCTCGACATCCATGAAGCTGCCGGCTAAAGTGGTTTTTCGAAGGCTGTCAGCTCATTACATTGTATGTATCAACGATACGAGGCGGTCAATCTAACGATACGATGCAGTTGTTTTATCCAATCAAATACGGGATGTTTATTCGGGGTTTCTTTGCTATGGTGGCGAAGATTAGAAATATCCGTCAACTATCGGTCTTTGGGACACTTTGATGGATAAAAAAATGAAAGCTACGGAAGATGTTTAAAAGCTTTTAAAAAGTAGTTTTGATTAGTTTTTGGTTATGTGTGAAATAGCATTGTTCAGTTGCTTTAAGTGCTCGACTCTCTTAGGTTGTTGGGAATCGGTTGACAACTTGCAGATGTTGCTGCAGTTTAAAACATATAGTAATCATAGGTTTTGCTTTATTGATGTAGAAAAGATAAGGTTGATTAAAAATACACCCTTATCTCTGAAGGCTCTAGAACATCCTTGTCAAACGCATGCATAAAATGAATCCATTTGCACATTTATTGACATATTTCGGACACTATCAACAGAGCAGGAATCGCTAGAATATTGTTAAAAAATCAACTAAATAATGACCCTTGTTGTATATTCAGGGGTTTGATAAAGCACTTAAAGAGAGAGCACCGTTTTAGGTGGCTGAATGTTTAGTGATGTCGTTGGATGCATTGAGCACTATCTTCAGCCTCCTGGGTTGCATCCAATGAGGTTGGACTCCTGGTATCGCCCCCGCACTTTGCAAAAATAATTGATTGATAAATGTGTATGACTTATGCGTCCTTGAAAGAGCATAAACGATCATCGAAAAAATATTATCTACGATCATCTCCTAATGGCATGATATCGCGTCCTTGTTGCTAAGGTCATTCAATTACCTGAAATACATTTAAAAAAAACCACAACCGCCAATAATATATTTTTCTCATTTCCGAACATACAGAAAATCACGAAATTAAACTCCCAACGGGATTCATTAATCTCATTAAAATTTAAATTTGATTCGCTGCCTTGATAAAACAGAAAAATATTCCGATTTGTTTATGTTTATTTCTGTTGTGCTATGTTCGATTGAGGCGAACTAAAGGATGTGATTAATCTTATAGATAGATAGGAAATTTGCCCATCTCATATTTCGAACTGCACTAATTGCGTGAGCAAATAAATCACGATCGCTAGCCGACGATGCATTTGTAGTGTGTTCAATCGATGATGCGGCAGGTATTAATATTGGCATCTTTATTGGTTGCAAATAAGTCACAATAAGTCCTTTGTTTGCCATAGAAAACGATAAAACCAAATTATATTCCGATTCCATGCTTTTAATCGTTCAAATTCCCTATTTTATTCAACCAATTAACTTTTGCGGCTAAATGTGTCCATTATAGTTAATAAGAGCAAGACATTTGCCACCAGCAACAATGATGGCTGCAATTATCACTTCCAGTGCTTGGATGTTTGCAGAAATATTTGGATGTCTGAATTTTCGCGACGTCTTACACAAAGACGAAGAACAGAAAAAGCGTGGCCGTTCTTTTAATTGAAGGCGTTAATTATGCTTGGTCAAGCGGCACAAATCTACCCTTTTCCATGTCTTTGATCAATGGGGCGTTGCTAGACATTTTAAACAAAGTCTGATGTTTTGGGGGAAATAAAACCATTAAAATATCGTGTTTTTGCCTGCTTGATAATTATGCAACAATTTATTTCCATATGTAATGGTTAATTTCTCAATGGGCATAACGTGTTTCATGTCTCTTATGGAAAATAAATCGATAATTCAACATGTTCGCGAATATATCTATTCTTTTTAAACCCTTTGTATTTTTAATTCGAGTTTGTTGGTTCATTGTATTTGTGCTAGGTGGCGTTGAACTCTCCAACTTGTAAGTTTGGCACTAACACCTGCGGCCATATTTCGAAAAGGCAAACTAACCAATACCTATCGAGGAGGTTGCCTTGTCTGAAAGAAATTCGTGTAGGCCAGTCTATATCGGAGCAAGATAATATGTGTACTATCTAGGCAGCACCACATATGTGTTCTTTGAATCGCAAAAATCGATTTTTTTATTTAACAAAAATTACGTGGGAATAGGGTTGGGTTGTTGTCGTAAATACATCCGTTGGTATAACATACGTTTGTCTAACATCGTGAATTTGTGTTTTTGAAAGGCGAAGAAACCGGAAGGTAAATGTGAGAGGTATTTAGACCTTCTGAATTATTACTAGGAATTCCAGTTTTTTTTGTAGACAGAGTTCCGTTGGGTTGTCAATTGACAAGCAGAAAATGCGCTGTCAGCGTTTGTAAATCCTAAGTGACAATTTCCACCAAAAATAATTGATTTAAATGTATAAAAAATATTATTTGCGCCTTTCTGCTTGGAGAACGTTAATTTATCGCGTCGTTTAGAGAAAATAGCAAATATCACGTTAATCAGTTTTGTCGTATTTAAGAGTCTATACATTTTGCGGAAATTCGTGTTTTTCTGAAATACATTTCAAATATAGGCGTCAACGCGTGGAAATTTCAGGTTTATTTGGATTAAAAAGCAAACGATTAACGATAAATACCCTAACAAATATAGACGATTTGCAACATTTCATGACAATAATAGTAGCATTGTACCTAGTCTATGCTCATTTGGTAATTGTCATAACACCGTGAATGAATTATAGTCGTTTTTTTATTATTTGAGAATCAGCACAATTGCGTTGTCCCCATTCATTAGGCTTCGAGATTAACTATTTAAAAAGTTGGTTTATGAATTGAGTAAAGTATTGAAGAATCAAAATAATTAAACGCGAATATCCAAAATGACGATTAGCTAAATTTGCATGAGAGGCGAATTAAAACCTCAAATAATATACATTTGTCTTCAAATATTCCCACCAGTTGATCTTGGTCTTCCGCATCTCACAGGCTGTTACTTCCTGTACACTGATTTTCTTAAATCGAACCGGCGATATTGATTATGGGGTGATGTCGATGTTACCACTACAATTATTATTATTATAACGGGTGTATTAGTTAAATTCGGGTTAAATTTGTGAGACAATGTGATATTCGATTGCGTTGTGGTATAACGTGTTACACTGTGTGTTTGTTGAGATACGGGGTTGTTCAAAATAGAAGTGTCTGCTTAATAAACGCAAATTAGAATAAATAATGAAATTCTATCTTTTAAAATGTCGGACGCTATCCGTCTAACAATTAAAAGAAGAAATCGCAGCTACCATTCCACACAAGAAATGATCCGTAGAGGTATGGACAACTTCCACGAATGTCTTCGTTAGTGCGTGCGAAATTCCGTCAAACAATTGAGTTTTTTAAGGAAAAACAGCAAAAAATGGTAATCAAAGTCTTTACATCATGTAAATGAAAAAATTTATTCAAACGCAGGAACTATAATATTAAAACATATATTTGTGATCTAATGAGTAAGACTTTTTGAAGGTTTTGTTGTTAGTACCACATAAATGCGTTGAATGGATCGGGCATTCGTGTGAGAACTATTGATTATTTTTTGTCGATTGATGTAGATTTTCATCCATGCTAGTACTAAAATTATTTAAGTAGGGAAGGAAAATACTGTAACCTCTTTCCATCAGTTGCCATGTATTGCTGTAAATGCCATTTTAAAAGCGTTTAAAATTAATCGAATTTATTCGTCAATGCAATCTGTTTAACGAGTTACGTTGTTAAATACAGTTGATGGGGTTTGTGAATTAACCAGGACATACTATACAGATTCATGATTTAGATTATAATAATAATAATAATAATAATAATAATAATGATAATAATTGTTACGCTTTATTAAGGTCACAAAGACCAGAACTTTCAGCATTTTAATGTTTAACAGGAATGGAGGAAATAACAACGAGGTAATGGCGGCCATAGAAGGCCTTGTCCATAACGCGCGGGAGACAGTTTCCGCAACCCGGCCTCCAGGTTGCTAGATTACAAGCGCAGGCCACTAGTTAAGTTGATCATTATCCATAAATGTAAATATATTTGTGAATTCGTTTGCTGCTTAATGCAAGCCACGCATCCTTCTAAGCTTATGAAAAATAGACGCCGCTGTTTTAATATCCGTAAATCATATCTGGGATGGAGTAACCGCTATTCGATGGTTTTAAAATAATGCCATTTTATTAACCCTATAATGTCCGGCTTGTTACTTGATAGATCTGATGTTCCCCGATCAAAGGAGACCACTCCTAAGACGATAAAATGCAGGGACAATACTTCGGGGGACCCAAGGAAAGCCGTAAAATAAGCGCGAAGAGAGAAAATCAAACATTTACAAGCTAAGCAATCAAGTGATAATTTTGTACAATCTGGTGTAAGCAAGTGATTTGTATTTCGTTTTGAACGGGCAATTTTCCAGACCAACGTGCTGCATGAAGACCCGTGACTTAAACATTGAATTATTCTCACCATCCAGTATATTTTCTCCAGCTTATTAACTTTCCATCGTCAGGTTATTTCGACAACTTAAATGGATATAGATTGTCTAACATTGGTCAAATGAAGGTACATCAAAGATGATTTTGAATCATGGCCAATCTCCTTTCTAAAACGATGCAATTAGAGTTACATATTGAGACATGTCTGTTAACCTAGCCTGGGGTATTAATTGAATCATGACGAGAATGGGAATAAATTGGTATTATTCCCACCAATGATTAGCTATCGGTAATTATTAGTGTTGAGTGGTAGGGCCGTTATTACAGATAGGCGATAATGTAATTCACACTACCTGTCTGGGAACTATTTTCACACCGGGAAGAAATGTGAGTGGCGTGAATCATATCTAGACAAAATCTAATTAGTTATGACCAAGTTGGAATCCAATGTACGTATGGTTGACATAAAAGCAGTGTAAATATCCTTTCGTAAGTGTGAAACAATTTGAAAAGAGGTGAAGTAACGCTTCACAAACGGTTTACGATTTGAAGGAAGAACCCGGTCATTTTCTGGAAAACGAATCACCATTTACAAACAAAATGGGTATGTTTACATCTATGATAGCCGAATAAAATGATTTTATGCTTTGTTAACTGCTACAGAAATACTGTTTTATCGAAAATCCGTTTTTCGTGGACGTAAATAATTTGATGATCTTGGGTTTTCAGAGTTTTAAAGGATTTATTTTAACTGGAAATATTACATTTGCACTGACCGTTCGGCATCCCATATACACGAGTCTTACAACCATCTAGTTCTCCGTTTAATATAATTGAAACTTTTTGCAATGCCGCAGCTTTTAAAATATTCATGTGAATTGCCCATGTGTGACGCTGTTCCAATTGTGGGATTCTGACCGAAGAAATATTAACCCTTCGCTGGGGGGTTTGTAACGGTAATCGTCGAAGATGGATACACATCCCAGGCAGCCATAATGAGGAGACGCATTGGAATGAAAGGAATAGATATAATGATGCAAACATATATAAATGGATGGAGAGGTAATATAGACTTAGGGTAAAAATGGGATGGGTCTTCATAACGGGAAAACTACGATGCTGGTTTGGAAAGGGAGGAAGTTGCTCTAGTCTCGGCGACTGTGGATGAAGGCGGCTGTGTCCTTCTGAAATCCAGTGTGAGGCATCCTGTATTGGAGGGGAGAGTGTTTGATCTCACTCTAGATGAACCAGATTGCAGTCTTCGCCGTCATAGAAAACGGCCACCCCGTCTGAAGGTGGATGACACGAGGTCGCGTCCTATTGGCGCGCCGTAGACATTGTGCCCTTCTGGTAAAACACCGGGGCGTTACACATGTCAGCATCGCAATAAATATTCAAAGCATTCGTATCGAAAGTTTTCAAAAACGTGATTTGAATAGCTAAGTTAACTCGATAGATAGACACATAATTTTCAACCGACAACGTCATTGTATTTGTTTCTCCACAGTTTACAAACGCTGCGATACCGCTTTGAAAGCACTCTGGAACTCCTCAAAATAAATAAAGGTTATTCACTTTATTATTTTACGTGGCTTACTATTGGTCAAGATCCACTGATCTACGATACGTAAACTGAAATCGGTTTAGGTTGGAAACTATATAAACACATAACAATATAAATTTGATGATTAATCGCCAGATACGAGCAAATTATGTTTTCAAATATAGATATTGCATTTGTTTAAAAACCAATACTTCGTTTAAAAGTTCTTAAAAAAAATATATGATCAATTTGATCACTGTTGGTGTTTTAATTATCCATATGCTTGCCGCCTTGTGTGTTTTCGAACTTAAGTGTTCATTGCAGCATATGGATAAATAAGACTTGGATTTATAAATTAATTTTACTGTCTGGGCGTATTTACTATGCAGTACTTGCATGATGAAATGATGTCAGGGAAGGATGAATATCTTACAACTGTTCTTCGCAGCTGGGAAGCCAAAACTGAAGTATACTATAGTAAACTATGTGGTGTATTTGGGTCATCGGAATACTTTGATAAATTTCGAAGCAGTTATGAAGTTTTTGATTATCCCGATGATGAAGAAAATGACGAAATCCCATGTATGTGTTCCTCAATCTTCCTCATAATGGTTCACGATTTACAATTTTGAACTGGTCAAACAAAACAATATCGAAACTACCCACATCTAACTTTAATTTATTATTTTCTAGTACACAATCAGCTAAACGCGGTTCTGGAATTGCGAGCAGTTCTTGCAACTGAAGTTGACTGCCTGCAGGATCTTCGGCGTGAGATCGAGGACTCTACTTCTGCATTTGAGGTTCATTGCCGACTTACCAACTCCCTTAAAGAGCTGCGCCAACTTGAGCGGGAAAATGCAGATTTGAAAGAACAATGTAAGTGTTTTATCTTTCGTAAACAATTTCTTGTCAAGGCGAAAAACTTCAAATGGAAAAAAATGCATTCGACGCCATTCTTGCTGAAGTAAAAGGGGAGATGACTACTAAATTGAACGAGGCAAACGAGCGTGTTCGTACTGCTCAAAAGGCGTTTTTGGACCTAACAAGGCATCGTTCAGTCCTGTCAGAAACGTCAAATAAGATGGCTAAATCGACTGTTGGAGAGTCCCCAAAACCCGCCTCTCGTACAATTTCAAACGCTCTGGCGTCAATTGCAGCCCCTTACCGTTCAGTATCCGACAGAGTCCATGTGAGTTTTCCATTTTTTATTGATGCTTCACCCTTGGAATTTGGGCGTCTTGTGCTTTGGTTCTCTTGCCACACCCACGCGCTTCTCATGACTAATGGGAGAGGGCAACGCCTTTGCGTTTGTTTAATTTAAAGAGTTGGTGATCGTACCACCCAATGTTGTTTATTTGATGCTACTTTTAATGGCTTGCAACTGGAAAAGCGTTTGCTTAATCGGTTGGGACAGCATCAATTGACCCCATTGCCTTGGTTTTACGTGTATCCGTACTTTAGTTTACGCGGTCAGGGTGTATTTCATATGGATCAGACATGTTTATATTTTCCGTGCGCAATCCACTTGATAATTTCGCTGATATGCCAATTTAGCTTAAGGGCACCTTGTTAAAGCGCAGTATCCTGTGTTCGTAGGTGAAAGCTGAAATATCCACACATATTCACATTCCACGAATGATGGAGGTTAAAAGGCACGCATTTGGTAACTGAGTGCTTCTATTGTCCGATCGAATCTTTCCATGTTATTACAGATCATGTTTATATTTTATTAATCGAGCGCCAGTATTTACCTGTGAATCATCTTCAACAATCGCATGAAGCGTTAAATTTTTTTAAATAATAAAGCCGTAAAATTGAGGCTTCTTTTTTGGGGCTTTATTTGGAGGAGGAGGAGTAATGTAGCTCCCATGTCAGGCAACCTCGGGTGGCGCCACATATAAACACACATTCCCGAGACACTTCATAGCCAAACCCCCATGAAGCCGGTTTATCCTCTCGCAGGCGATTACTGCACTAATATGAATGTGTGGGATACTTTATTTAGTCTTCGTGGTCCACTAATATTTAAAATATGATCGTTGCGTCAAGACAAATGCGGAAATGTTTTCTTCATTGAAATATCCCATGAAATTTACCCAACCTCTATGTAAACAATATTCAGAAAATCCTAATTTGCGTGGAAACCTCCCAGCAGAGGATAAACCGGCCTCATTGGGGGTTTGTCATGGCGATTCTCTGGTATATCGTAACGGGTGGCGGCCCCCGGGTGCCTCGGCAACCCCTCAACATCCCCAAGATGGTCGCTTGTGATGAAGCGGTCATTTTTTAAGAGGGTCATATTATTTTTTTGGCGCAAGAGATGAGTTTTCGTATCCTTTTATTATCGAAAAGTTCTTACTTTTCTCCAACAGCTGTAAATCAATCCGCAAGATTCTTATACACATATTGCCACACGTAGAGCCGTATTATCCTCTAGCTGGGGTCTTTTGGCTCTTTCCCGTATAGCAAATGTCTTCGCGATTCCATGACTACAACACCCTCACGGCATTGGACGGTTTCGATTCCCTGGACGAGGACTCCGACGACGACGATGTCAACGGCGTGGATGCCAACACTCCCCCCCGCCCAAAACAGGCCAGGCTGGAATCTGCGACCGTCGCCTCGCGTGAATCTGTCCCTGTTGATGTCCCATTCGTGGTCGCCGTGGAAACGGGCCTCCAGGAACCCGCTCCCAGTACCCCAGTGAAGAAAGCCGGTAGGTTTTTGCGTGTCGGTTGGCTTAATATCCATTTGAGCGGTGGGGGGGGCTCTTTTTTTCACCATCCTTCTATTTCCCCTCACCACTTCCTGTTTTCATATATATTACTGTTTTAGCGCTTTTGCGACTCGTGACTTTTATGCAGCAATTTAATTGCACTAAGTGACCACTATACGTTTATGGCAAGACGCGGAGGCCCAAATCCATTTAATCCCATTGGCAAGTAACGGGCATTATACGAGCGTATGTCGGATGAGCCACTAGACTGTTACATGCGTCTTTTCAGACACCTGATTTCTCCATTTTTGATGTTCTTTAAGCTGTACGCATGGAGGATCTCGCTGCCTCTCCAATCGGTGCAGTAGGGGGGCCTTTTTCGGGCAGCGATCATCTCCTTCCCTCGAAGAGCAGCACTCCCCGGAAGGCCAGCTTCTCGTCCACCTCCAACGGCGCGACGGCTCGTCTCTACGACACCTTCCCCCAGGAGTCCCCTTTCGCTACAACCACCGAGAACAACCCAAACATCCGCGATACTTTGCTTCTCCAGACACCCGTTGACGAGACAGCATATCGGCGTCTGTACGACGAAGTCGTGGAGCTGAGGGCGGAACTGCAGAGGGTGGGCGCCACCTCGAAAACCCCCACGTACCCATCACCGCCCGAACACATACCGGACTCCTCTAGCCAAACCTCCATTAACAACTTAATGTACGTTTCGCTGTTGCTATGTTTTGTCGGGGGAGGCGGTGTCTATCCTTTGGTGCAGCCCTTGTACTCCCTCGCTCTGTTGGTGAGGGACAACCTGGGTTCGACTCCCGGTCCAGGCTACCTCGGATGGCACCTGTAAACATAGTCCCCAGCCTGACCCCGGAGTTGATACTAGGTTGTCCCTCACCAACAGAACGAGGATGCAGACCGCTACATAATCGGGCCACCTTGATCGATAAGTAAGCGCTCTGATTGGACAGATTGGTAGAATCGATAAAGATGCGGTATATTCCCCCCAAAAGACTCACAACTATGGCATCATTGAGGGTTTCGTTGATAAATTCACTCGCAGGAATTATGGGGGACCGGCAATCGATTGGTCGAATACCAAGAAGATCCGCAAGCGGTTCGCGCTTGAGAGTCGTCCTTTCTGCCTGTAGGGGAAAAATAGATTGATCGATTTTTACGCAAACAGCTGCTCCTGAAACCGATGATCTGGGCATCTCGTGTCGTTGGACGTAACCAATCGGAAATTATTTAAAATTGGAATGCTGGGGACGTGGCCACCTGTATAGATATTCCCGAGAAACTTCATGGCAAACCCACATGAAGATGTTTTATTCTCTAGTAGGAGGAGAGGGTCACCTGATTTGTATTTTGGGTCTATTCCTTGTAATTCCCACGTAATTTTAGTGCCTGGGGTGTTTTGGGGATGTTCTACGGTTAAATGGGTGCATTCATCGCGTGTGAATTTTCATTGCCGTGTAGTGTGCAGGTCGGCATTTTGGGTGTTTTGTTGTTGGACAAATGCTGGCCCTGGTGTACCTACTTCTATGGCGTCTAAAATCGGTTCGTATTTGCATCACAGTCTAATATCAACAGAGCCTGCACGGCTAATGAGTAATAGGGTAGGTCGTGTGTGTGTGTGTCTTTGTTCTACAACTATTATTGGTTTCGTGTGCTCTGGTCGGAGGCTTGGCGTCTCAGTCTGTTGCGATAACGCCCCATCTGTCACTGTTACAGAATCTTTTTCAAAGCTAAGTTTGTGGTTGCTTTAAAATGTCAATCAAAAAACGTCCCTCGGAGGTGGGGGGTGGCATCCAAGTCATTTGCGATTGGTTCGACTTCATTTATAACTTATGCGTAGTTTCTATGTACGACTTCAAAATGGAGCTGTTATCGGGGGGGTTACCTCGTAGCTATGTCAGTCTTGTCGGATACTGTTTTATGGCATCGAGGCGCGCATTGACCCCACGTAGCATCTTGGTAACAAGCAGTCGTTTTAAAGTGCGCACCACAGCACCACAGCAGTCATGGCCGGAAGACGGTGTGCGTGGTGTGGGAACGCGTGTAGAACGCCACTCTGCGGTTCTCGAAATCGGGCGCCTGTATTCGGAAAAGACCCTAATTGTTTGCGTTTATTGTCTCCTCGAGGGGCACTGGGAACTCCGACGGAAGCATTTGCCGGTTGTTTACCCCAAAGCACACAAAAGCTGCGTTCCTGCGTGTTGATTGGTTGATTGCAGCAGCGGGTGCCTTCCTACGCTCTTCCCACCCATCTCCGCGGTCTTCCTTTTGTTTGCCGGAAAACGTCATTTGTGGTTGTCAGGGCATTTGAAAAAATGCTGGCGCGATTGTTGCGCGTATGGACGTATAGGCCAAGTCGCGTTTCACCACACGCGAATTGATTTAGGGCGGCCTGAGTGCCGTGTTGATGTGGCTATTTAATCTCTTCTGATGACTTGCTTCAGGGTATGGAATGGTCGGGCAGTTGAGTGGTCAACTCGTCTTATCCGGGCTTTATCAACTCGAATTCTGTATGTTTTGTGGTGCGTAAATGGGGCTGTCTCTGTAGTATCGGAGGGTTTTTCACAAAATTCGACGTCCAATTCGTTATCCAATCAAACATACTCTCCCCCCCTCTCAAAATTGTCCTATCCGGGCTTCTGCACACGATTCGGATCCACGCTTGCGAAACGTTACCACACGCCTCAAAGGAACCAGTCTGGTTTTCAAAGTGTGTCGAATGATAGTCCCCGCGACCAATGATGCTTCTCCTACCCGACACACCATTCACCATCTCTCCGTAACACTTCTTGACATCTCGTCGCATGGCTCCTACCGTAACTGGCGCCTCGCTTAGCTAGATATGCTGGGAATCCTGATGTACTCAAGCCTCGCGACACAAGAAAACACACGGGAATGGCCTTCGACCACAGAAAAACGCCTTGTATATGCTTGTATATGTGGGCTGAACTCTCCCGAGAGTGCACTGACGACCTGCTGAAACCTGTCCTTTGCCTTTTAGACAAGCCAATGACCACGGTCTCACAACGCAGCTACTGGATTTACACAATCAAGTAGGTCTACCTCGTTTTTATTTGGGTAGCACAGTGTGCCCGATACACATATTCTGATTCTACAAAGCCTACAAATCTGAGATCGAATTTGGCGTGCTCTGGGATACCATTTTGGTACTGGTGGAAATAGAGTGTGGATCCGATGAAATCGGATCCATCCTCGCATGAAAAAATAACCATTATCATTAACCAGGCCTTCTTTTATGGATTGTGTGTGTGATTATAAGATGGTTTATCAACCACCAATCGCGGGTCGTATCACAAGGTCCTCCGTGAGACTATTGTTCTCTTTATGAAAGATCCCCGTCTTATAGACAATTAAGAGACTTTGACTCGTTGTCCTTTGTTCTAGGTCTGCGACGAGTCCTCTTTGATTCTGACCAACAAACCCCAGTTGGCGTGTGGAGTCAATGCCGGAACCCCTTGTGAAGGGTGCTGTGGTGCGGGAGGTGTGGACAGGAGTTTCGCCTCACCAGCGACTGTCGGCGGACTTCCCATTCCCCTGACAAACAACAAACACCTCACCGATTGGTCCATCTCTCTTGACCAGACCACCAACAACTCCATTGTCACGGACGAGTACTCCCCTCGTGAAGAGACTGACGCCGCCCAATCGACTCCACGTCCCTCCGTGGTGAGTCCAGTCGTTTTTTATTCACCTTTTGCTCTTCCCGAATGCTAATTGGTCTTCCGCAGTGTGTCTTTGTCGCTATGGTACCCTGCGTTGCCAGGGACTCTAATCAAAATAGATAACTCATCCTGTCCCAGAAAGGGCCTGAGACGATGTCCCGTTTATATGAAAATCCTAACGGCCAAGACTATGGCAAAACTGTTAAAACGCTGCGTTGAGCAGCCGTCATTTAGCGCTATCGGCTTATAGCATCCCATGCGGTTGCTTTGCCTGACCGGAAACAGTTGTCGGCATATTGTGTGGCGGAAGGTATTTCCTTGACAACTGCCCATTCCAATTTGACTCTCTTTACATATATAGATGATTATAACTCCAGTAACGTAATTACAATTTTTGTTTCGTCAAATTCATTTTTTACATTCACGAGACCATTATGCGCCCGCCGTATGTGTATGGCTGTGTGTCTGTCATCAGCTGATCATCATATCTGATCAATAATTCGTTTAGCACTGTTTTTTTCACTCTCCCATTGGTCGAGAGTGTGGGGGGAGGGTGAATGCGGACATCTTTGGGGCGTTTGCCAGCCCTTAACGGGGCATGGTAAATAGTTATTGGACCGTTTATTTCTCGCGTTGCTTCCTGGTTTGTGTATTTGACCCCTCCCAATAAAATGTCGTCTATTCACTGAAATAGTGCATGATGGTGGATGTTTCGGGTAGCCATTGCAAGGTCCTCCGTTTCCCCCCAAGTCCTGACGAGGGCGACTCAAGGTTTCGCGTGATTTCGGCCCAAGCGACATTTTGCCTACCGGCACATCAAGCCGCGGTCATGAACTTCCAAGTAAATCACAGCGGCTCTGGTGGTGGCTTCAACATCGATGCAACTGCGAATACGTCCACAACGAGCATCACCACACCCACCTCCATGTCAACCTCCAGTGTGGATCGGTCGTCTAACGTAGGCGCGAGGCTGTGTTGGTTGCGTCTCGGTTTGCGCCGTCGTGTTACTCGCGTCCTTTTGCTTTCAAATCGTTTTCGTTCGTTGTCGTTGCGCGCGCCCGCGTGCATTTTCGTACTCAACCTGCCCCTTTGCGCGTTTTAGTCATTTGGACAACAAACTGAGCCGCCTTACGTGTGTATGCACTGCTCCATCGAGTCTGGACCCAATACTCCTCAACCATGTGCCTGTCCACCACTCGCGTCCCACAGTTGTACAGTAAGTTGGCTTCGCCACTTCTTATATATCAAGACATAAATCCCTTTGAATTAAGATCTTAATTGACATTGCCTCGTCGCAAAAACGTCCCATGCCAATCTTATTGATGCCTGGGGGATGGTATAGCAGCCCTGGTACTTTCATTTAACGCGTCTTCACTTGCCCACTTTCGTCTTCTTGGATGGTCAAATCTTATTGCGCCTTGTGACCACTTACTTTTGCTGTCATGGCCGCTGTTGCCATGGTTCCCTGTGATGCATCCGTTGCTTTTAGTGCGCGCGCACTGGTGTCATAAACCGTGGCGTCATTGGAGAGGCTGCGCCACAAGTCACGCGCAATTCACTCATTCAGTTGTTGCCTCCTCGTTTCACGCATTTTCGGTGACCTCTTTCACCCCTCTGGTGGGTGGTGTCTGGTCACTACGACCACACGAACAGCGGCGTACCGCTGATTCGTCCTCGATTGTTAGTTGCACCCAGAATGCGTTCAGTGTTCGTGTGTGTATGCACGTGGCACTGCTTGTTTCCTAACGGACAGTAGTTGGAAACGTTTTGGTCCTCCTGCCCAAGTCAATGCACGTGCAGCACACCTTGATCGGCTGTATTATGCGTCTATTTTTTGCAGGAAACCCCCTCCCGCAGACGCTGTCCATATGCTCTCCCCGGCCTCCACTCTGCGAGAAGTGAACGTCGACTTTTCCGAGGCAAACCTTCGCCCAGGTCGGTAAATCGTCATTTTTACCAAACCGTTTATCCTTGGCGAGAGAGGCCGCCGCCGCTGCGTGGTTTTTCCCCAATCGACCTATTTTTAATGGGAAACGGCGTCTACTAATTGAGCTCCCGTTCCTTGTTTTTTTTGGAAACTAACCAACAGAATAGGGCTTGGGTATTCTTTCCGTACGTCGGTGAGGGCTGTTAGTAGAAAAGTCACTCATCATCTCAGTTGTCGTAGGTCTACTGCATCTGTTCCACGAGGCTGTTTCATCGCTCATACAATGAGCCCAAATTGCCGCCATTCTTCGTTAATCGGAAACTCGCTTCTGCTCTGCGCGCTCCAGATTATATATATAGCTGAAACTGCTCTCTGTCGCATCACGTGTTATCGCAATGTAGCGCTTGCGGTCTATATATGTGTTGTTTCAGATAATAAAAACATACTGCCGACAGTTAAATCAATGATGGAACGTTTACAAGCGCCTTTCTTCTGTCCGGTACTGACTGCGATCGAAATGAAGCAGATAATTGGTGTAATTTATCGTGGTGGTGGTTTTGTTGTGGGGCTATTCATCCTTTGTTGTTTTCAGGCTTCGGGCTGGATATCTCTGATGCCGCCTGCTCTCCGATCCCCACTCCAACCAATCCCTTTAAGGCGAGTTACTCCACACCCCTTCCTCTGGTGCCACTCTGTCCCCCGTACCAATATCGTTTTTCGCACCTCTCTAGACACACAGCGTGCACATCGAGTGCAATCTCCTCTCCGCCGATGTGTGAGTTCGCCGACACCAAAACTTTTATTTAGTTTCTTTTACTTATCTCTTGTTTCGGGGATTTTTTAGTCTCGAGGAAAGTAATCGGCAGTTGTCGGACTCCGTGGTTGAAGCCGTCAGCGTCTGTGATGGTCTACGGCGGCGACTCGCCTCCCTAATTTCCGGTAATGGGCGAAAACCCTCCGGTGAGTTTTTTGAGTCTACTTAACGTATTTGAGTAGCTATTTTTTAAATAGTAGAATTGATTTATTCATAGAACCTGTCATTGCCATTACTCCCACGACAACGACTGTTGATTGACGTTTGACTGTTTTTTTAGTGGCAAATGAAGACCACACAAATAACGACGACTATCTCAACAACCTCGGGCGTACGTTGGCGTTACGCTTAGAGTTGGGAGTGGACTTTTAAACTTTTATTGGACTGTGTGTTCTCAAATTTTAGCAACTCTGCAAGACTTGAGTCTTGAAGTGGAAAAGTTTTCAGTGTCCTACCGTCAGTTAAGCGCTGCCGGGCAAGGTAAGCCGTTGCGCGAGATTGAAGTTGGATCTAAATCGGGTACTCCCGTAATCGTAATTGTAATGAAATTCGTTTTTTGGCCTCTAGTCAATAACCCATCGTCGCACGAATCGGAGATAACTCAGTTACAGGATAAACTTGAGGCGGCCGAGCGTCTGCTGGAAGAACGTCTCCCCCTCGATACCAAGACCGGTAGGTCATTGCTTTTAGTCTCCTTTTTACCCTCTGGTGAAAACCCTTTGTCTCCTGTTCGAGTATGAGTCGGCTTCATGGATGATATTTCTATGCGGTTAAAGTTTACGGCGTCCTCAGTGGCACTTTTCCGTTGTCGTGCCGGAGAACCATCTGTTACATTCTCTCTCTCGTCCTCTTGTTCCAGCTGCGCTGCAGATGAGCGAGGCTCTTATGGAGACTGAGCGGCGGCAATTGCAGGCCCAGCTGAACCTGCGTCTCACGGTCTCTGATAATACTCACGCCACCTCGATGGCCGAAATGGAGACCGTCTGCTCGGACCTGACGCGACGACTCTCGGGAGTCGAGGAGGCCTCCGTCCAAATGCGCGAGGAACGCGACTCTGCTCTCCAAAAGTTGGTCGCCACTGTGAGTGTCGGGGCGTAACATTTGGATACTAACTGTTCCGAGACAATCGTTGTCTTGCTTCCATTTTGGTAAAGATGTAGGCCGTCACTTTTGAATGTTCAAACGGATCAAAATGACCCATCCACCCAGTTGAGTACTGGTATTCAGCAAAGCCGCTCATGTGATTGGATTTTTGTTCGGCCAATATGGTGTCAGCTGTTCACGCCCAATCGCTGGATGTCGATGAAGACTCTAATTGTGGCCTCAAGAAGATACTAGGCTCTCACGATAATCGACACTCCCTTAATAGTTTTTTATCCTTACCTTTCAGGAGCGCTTTTTGAATGAACAGCTTCAGGAGCGGGAACAGGATCAGGAGGAAATGATCGCCCTCAAGAACCAGTGCCACGACCTGAGGTTCGTGGATGCTTAGCGTTGATTGACAAGACACCCATTTCTTCAGAATTCCATCCCCCCAATCCCAATCCTCCGTCTCGTTGGCTTCTTTGTGGGGTCTATTTTTTACTAGAGAATGAGCAGGCTTCGTGGGTGAAATTTTCCTGAAGAATACTTCCAAGAGTGTACAGTTGGCGTCCTCAACGCAGCTGCTCGTGTTTTGATCGAAGAAGGGGCGCCTCTGGGCCTTGCGCGCTCTGAGCTCTATTGTGCCCTGGAAGTCAGCTACAGTGATCCCGATGGTAGTCGACAAGAACTGGCTTTGTGGCCGTTGAATCTTAGACTAGAGGTCCTCCTATTCCATACATTCTACCGGTATCGGAAGAGCCACTGCGCGTTTAAATTCCCGCTTGGTCGAGCACACATGGCGGTCTCTGTGCCATGCCTGATTCCCGCTTTGTCGGCTTCATAGGTGCAAGTTGAGTGCTCTCGAACGACTGCACCAACAGCGTCATAGCGCCGCTGCCTCCTCCACCTCGTCTCTCCCCTTCGCGAGTTCTAGTCCACGCCCTACCCACCTGGGCCTCCGGGGCTCCGTGGGTGCCGCTGGGGGGTCTGGGGGCGACCTCAACTCGCCTCTGTTCGGGTCCGACCTTATCGATAATCCGCCCGGAGACTGCCTGAGGCGAGACAGCGCGAGTGATGTGGATGATTCGCCGGCTTTTGAGTTGGCCACAACTCCTCGTCTGCCACCACAGACTTCAGTGAAGACAACACCCTTCAAGAGAAACTGGGTAAGATTATATTATTTGCGAAGAAGCAGTCACGTTTTTGACAATGATTGGGTTGGTGGGTCTATTTCGACACCGGGTGGGCTATCAAAACCGCCCACGAAACACCTTGAGCACTCCGGTGACCGCGACACTGAATTCACTTTACTTAATAAGAAGTGTTGTTCTGTATCCTGAATTATGTACCAAAATCATTTCACTTCATTCTTCGACCGCTATTGGTTAGGATGTTTGGCGGGTCTCCGCGGCCCCTGATGGCTTATTGGTCACCGTAGAAACTTAACTACCCAACCACATTCCAGTAACGAGATATCCATTAATCACTTGGACTAATTTACTCATGTAGTTTTTCGGGTCCTTGTAATGTGGTTGAATCCCCGGTTTCATATTTCATGTTTCTAATTAAATAAATTCGGTTCTGTTTGCGATCTCGTTACAACATATCGTAGTGATCGGCTTATTGTTGCCGTGGGTGTTTGTCTGTGTGCACACGTCGCCCTGATCGTGTCTTAATCTTCTATTTTCCCTTGCAAGTCCGACTGTTTTTAGATGCTCGGGGCATTTTCCGGGTCTGTTGTTGTATGATAATCATTTCTGGGCGCGCGCGCATCTAATCGTTATTCCCTCGCTTCGGTGTGCAGTTAAATGCATGTCCATTTACGCCAGCTCACATTTACTCCAGCCCTTCTGTAAAGCACCCACTCACACCATTTCATCTGTAAATATGCCTTTGCTGGTCAATAAAAGTACACCTACTCATTTACATAAGCACAAACCGTGCACCTTTTTGCGCGCAATTTGCGTGCTGACTTTTTGACTGCTGCATCGATAGATGGGGCGAGATGTGTGTGTGTGTGTGTGCAGGTGGGGGTTGATTTTATCGAGGCGAATCAGCGACGTGTCGCCTCTCAATGCAGACAGCGAGTGAGCGTGAGGCCATGTGCCAACTGGTCCCTACTTCGCTGTGATTGGTCCTTTTGCCGAGGTGCGTGCGCACGTACACACGCACACCAGAGGCAAACCGAGGCGCTGTTGTTGTCATTTGTGAACACCATGGCGTCTTGCAGGAAGCTCGTTGTGGCAGGAGCAGCAGCAGCAGAAAGTCCTCGCATTGGCAGCGGCATCCTTCGAACCGCCAATTCCCCATGCAGCCCGCGCGCTCATAGTTGTCACCCGCGTTTCCTCCAGACAGCCTCCAAAACCTCCCTCGGGATCATCAGCAATAGTGATTATGATGATGATGATGATGACGACGATGTTGAAGTAGATAGCGCCTACTGCAGTCCCACTGCTGGATGCGGCAAGAGTTACTTCAACCGGCAACCGCAACAACAGCGCCACGTCGCCTCAGTGAATCAACTCGCGGAACTGAATGTAGAACTGGCGAGGATAGCCGTTCTGCGCTCGGAGATTGTTCACTCGGAGCAGCGAATGCGTGGCGGCGGTGGTGGTGGTGGTGCTGATCCAACCGGGTGCTGTCCGTGGCGCATGGGGAGGAGTTGTGGTAACCTTGGTCACGTAAGACCCCTTCGGCATCATGTTAGTGGAATACGTATCTTTGGTATATTCTTGTTTCTCTTAATCGGGCCTAATGACCCACGAATTACGGCAAGCTGCCGGACACTAAATTAGACGCTGACTCCCCCCTCTCTTCCATGTGCGGGCAGGTCTAGGAGGGGGGGGATCTTCCCCAAGATTCAACGACGAGGAAGGGGCTGTTTCCAAAGTCCCATCGGGCTAATTTCATTAACCACGTCTCTATGGTTTTCGGCACAGTTTCGCCCACGAATATGATGTTTCGTCGACGACGCTAATATCTATGTGTGTGTGTGTTTGTTGTATACTTCGGACGACTGCCTTTTCTATTGGCCCACCAATGGTCGGGTGGAGCCACACGCGGTGTTTCATTTGTGGGGTTCTTACCTAAGAAATATTAGACCTTCGCTGGGGGTTTTGTAACGGTAATCGTAGAACATGGATACACGTCCCAGGCAGCCATAATGAGGAGACGCATTGAAATGAAAGGAATGGATATAATGAGGCATGCAGCTATAAATTGATGGCGAAGTAATATGAATGGATGGTCTTTATAATGGGAAATCTGCGATACTGGTCCATGAGTTTGGAAAGGGAGGAAGTGGCTCTAGTATCGGCGACTGTGGATGAAAGCAGCTGCGTCCTTGTGTGATCCAGTGAGAGTATGTGGTCTCACTCTAGATGAACCAGATAGCAGTCTTCATCGTCATAGAAGACGGCCACCCCGTCTAATAGTGTTTGACACAAGATGGCGTCCTATTGGCGCGCAGTCGACATTGTGTGTCCTTCATATCCCGCGCGATGTCCTGGTAAAACACCGTGGGTGTCAACCGTTTCAGTTCGCCAGGGCTCTCTGTCGCGCTGTATTATTTTACTCAGGAATGAAAGGCGATTGCTCGGTGTAGGGTTGTCAAAAAACCTGGCTAGGAGCGAGTTGGCGTTTACGTGACTAGTTGGTGTTGATTGGCATGCGCGACCTTGTCTAGCAGAGTGACGCACGAGGTCTCCCATTGCGGTTCCCCAGTTAATGGCGTATGACAAAGCGACACCTTCAACTCGGGCTTGCTTAATAACCCACTAATTTTTGGCTTGCAATCGTGTAGCTTAATTGCTTTATTAAGACCTCGGTAAGTGTAACTGTCAATAAAAATAATTTGAACTTGAAATGTGTGCTTTTAGTATTAAACGCCACTGCCTTATCGTACACCAGGGACACAAACCAAGGTGTTTGGGGTGATTGTTGGTTGCCGGTCTTTGAGTAGCTACTTTCGCTGCCTCGTCTCTGAAAGATTGAGTCTAATAGTTCTCCGGGATTAATGGTTGTGGGAGGGGTGGGATGCGATGTGTGCCCAGTCTTAAAGCTACGTCGATTATTTAAGGCAGAACAAATTGTTTCAGGTGACTGCGTTGGCCTTCGGAGCTCATGTAGAAATAGCGGGCAGGGTGTGATTGGCACTGTGGCGGTGGATGTGTCGATACACAGACTAATCGGGGGTGTAGTCTCTTCCTTGTACGCAACACCCTTCGCGCGCTCTGTCTACCCGAAGCTGTTCCCATTGTAGTCGCGACCCCATAGCGCTGGCGATAGTGTTCTGCGCGCTGTGACGTCCCCGGGCGTCACGGCAACCGCCGTCGGCGTCAGTCAGTTGCCTCCGCTCAAGACGAGCATCGCCGTCGGGGGGAACCCCGTGGAACATCTGGACGTCTCCATCTCGGCCCAGTCCTCCCTCTCCGGCCTCTCATTCAGCAGTGCCGAATTCGATGATGACGAAGAGGACGGTGGGGAGGAGGAGGAGGAGGAGGCTATCACCACGACGACGGCCACGGCGATGGGCGTTATCACAACCACCACGACCACCAAGTCGAAAAAAACGAAGGACATCAAGAGGAGGCATTCTAGACATGTTCACGAGGGAGCTGGAGGCGGAAAGCAGCTCTTGAGGAATCCACCCGTCGGTTTAGACGTCGAGATTCGCCATGTCGAAGAGGTGGCGGAATTGGTGCGTTTTTTGTTTCCAAACTCTTTGCCGCCAATATTTCCCATGAGTCACCAGAGACTGTGACAAAGTAGGTCAGTGGGGTGATTCCATGTTTCCTCTCTACTTTTGTCTATAGCGCGGTGCACTTGGTCTTGCTCAAACCTCCCTTGACGAAAAGAACACTGAACTCGTCGCTCTTCGCCAACAAATGATTCTTCTTCAACCACCTCTGTCAACAGTCCCAGAACTGCAAGTAAGCGTTTTTGGATTCGAAAAAAAAACAGAATGAGTTGCTATTGTTGTAAGGTCGCGATATTGTGAGTGGGTTCGTGTCTGTCACAATGGTATCTTCTCGGAACGCCATCCACAATTTGCCTCGCCAGCTACTTATTCTACCACCCACCTTGATTTACCTCCTCTATAGACCTCGCATCTCACACCTGTGGCCATTTCACCATCGGCTTCACGAGCTTCTGTGGAGAGCGTACTTGTGCAGACCCTCGTGTCTACCAACCTCGACCATGGTACCTGCTGGTCCTGCGGTCTGTACAAGCCGCAATCCCGTGAGTCTAGTCTCTCCCCGCCGGCTTCCCGTCGTGCCCGCGACAGACCGGACTCCTTGGGCGAGGATGATGCCGATGAGGCGACGCTGTCCATGTCCACTCCCGCCACCGTCAGTGGAGCCACCGACGACGCAGGTGAAGATGGTGTGGCCGAAGTGGAGGATGAGGTGGCTCCTCTGCATCCCGGCGACGATGTCAGCGTAAGCTTTGTCGGCGTATTTCTCCCTCGTCTGCTGTTTGAGTAGGGCTGCCGACGGTGCGGTAGACGCGGACTGTTCGGTTGAGTACTTCGGAATACTTCCACAGTCCGACCTGCAATGGTTTACCTTATAGGCGACGTTCTCGTCGGAAACCAACCATTTGGCGGCGGATCTCGAGGAGGCTAACGCGGAGATCCAAACTCTTCGGACGGAAATCGAGGGTCTTGTCAACTACCAGGTGAGCGCGAGCCTGTCACCATTTGTGCGTTAACAGGAGGTGACAAAAGTCACCCAGTTACGTAGACTGGCCTCGGGTATATGAAAGGGGTAACTCGCGGTCCCACGACATCATAAACCATCCCCATCCCTCGATCTTCCTCCTGGGCCTAACCCTCACGGGATGGGCACGAGAAAGTAGCCGTCCAGAGTCACACAAAGAGTCGGCATTATCAGCATCCTCCGTCAGACCCAACTGGATTCGTCCACCCACAATAGCCCATTTAATGACTATATTTTCCCATCTACGCCCACCCTTAGAACGACCTGCATCGAGATTTCGAGTTGGTCCAGACGATGTTGGAGGAACGTCAGTCGGAGGTGGAACGGCTTCAGCAGGAGCTCCTGGTTGTGCCAATCCAGCTGCAGGCAGATTTCGATTCGTCCATCCGCCAGCTCCAGTCGACCTCCAGCCGATGCGAAATTGTCGAGGAGCGAGACGAGGATCTCTACGTGCTCAACGAGGAGAAGGTGGGTATTTGTCTTCCGTGGTTTGACTCCATCGGGGAATCTGTGCTCGTGGTTGTCTTATTTGGTCCTGGCCAACACATCTGGCTGAAACAGAATGGTCTAGGGAGTAGCATGCAGCACACACGCCGCTACCAAGAATCTGCATTGCCAGACGACTTAAAACTGATTTAATGAAGTGCAAGGTAATTAAAAAGTGGTTTGACGGCAAATTGTGCTGTTTCGGGGCCCTAGGGGCCAATAACTAACAAACGTGGTATAATTTTATACATTCTTCCTAATTTACTCGCCGTGGGAAAAATTCGAATCCAATTTATCGAGATTACGTACTCAAAAATCCGCACACCCAGGACTGAGAACCATCAATCTTGTTGAATTGCGTGTAATCTCCGAGTAGTTTGCGATATAAGAATTGTTCATGCGTTCCTGGAGTGATTCATTGATATTTGTTGATCTCTATCTAACGACAGCCAGCTCATTAGCGCGAGCTGGCTGCCATTACACACACCGCCATCCCCTGCTACTGGATAATCCAGCTTCACTTGTGTTTACTATGACGATTCTCGGGAATATTTAAACAAACAGTGGCGTCTCCAGTGCCATCCGTGGTGTCTGGACTACCCGGGTGTCGAACCCAGGACTCTCATTACCGGAGCAGTCACACCATTATAGATTGCCGAGCACCAGTTTTATTTTTTTGTTAATTATCGTAGTTCACGCGGATGTTTTTTTCTCCCCAGGAGGCCCTTGCCAGTCGTGTGAGGGATCTCGAGGAGGAGATCGCGGTCCTGCGCCAGGCCTCGGGTTCCCTCGTGGATGTGAGCGAGGCGTCCTCCCAGACCGATCAGATCTCGTCAGCAACCACCGCCGAGTCGGGCATCCAGGTTGATTTGGACACATTTTCCTGCACCAAGACCACCTCATCTCCCGGCGACACGGATTGCGATAGCTTCAACGACGAAGATGACCTTCAATGTGGCGCCATTCCTGTTCCGTCCATTGCAGCCACAGCTGCTGCCAATGTGTTTGCTGCACCGCCGGTACAGCCGAGAACGCACGCAGAAGTTCAGGTTGGTGTCCCTATCTATTTGTGTGTTGTGTTGACTCGTCCCGCCAAGGTTGCGTCCCCAGGATCCCGGCTACCCAGGTGACGACGAACAAACCAGCCCCCCACCCCAAGAAATATTCGTGGCTGACAGTGAAAGGCGGAGGTTTTGGATGATTCGCCAGCCACTTCCTCATCTTCGTGTGACACTTCTGGAGACAACCGTCCCGAGCATGAAAATGCCATACTTTAGCAGGAGAGATAACCGCATGAAAAAAGAACATACGCGTATTGCCACAGTAGATCGGCTAGATTATGAGGAGGGGGGGGAGGGTGGGGGTAGAAGGATGAATTTATTGCATGAACCAGAGAAAAATGCGATCGAACAGCTCGAGGAACTCACTACTAGCCGCGACGGAATTGGCAAACTCGTCTAATGCCCCTCTCGGTTTTAGGAGGCTGTGGACCACCTTCAACGAGAAAGCTGTCGTCTACTGAGCCTCTCTTTGGCTGATGCCGACAAGAAAGGCGAGACCGTGGGTGTTGAAGGAACTGATCCATCCGACTACAAATCCCAGGCCCTAAGCTGTCTCATTGAAGCGAATCGGATGCTCAAGTCTGTTGTAGAAGAAGCAGTGAACAAGGAGGTGAGCGCATTCATCCATTCCATTGGTTCACGTTATCCTGGACTGAGTCTAATTGTCCCGTCTTCTTCTGTAAGGACAAATCCGTGGCGGTGAACGATAAGGCAGTGCCTTCGACTGCCCTCTACACCACCCTCCTGTCCGCTCTGCTCTCAGATAGAAAGGCGAATCTGGCTCTCATCACCGCGGCAACGATGGACCGGGCCTCCAAGGCAACATTCTCCGGTGCCCTACCCTCCACCACCTCTACCTTGGCACCTGTCACTATCAACGACGTCATTAAAACACTTGCTGGATACGCGAATGCCGAGGAAAAGGTAACGCCGGTTTGGTTGAATGTTATAGCCGTTTTAAGAGCGACTACTTGCAACGGTCAGCAACGTCGCTCTATGCATGAGAGACCTGGGTTCGACTCCCAGGTCAGGCCACCTCGGGTTACACTGGGGACGCGGCCACCTGTAAAAAACATTACCGAGAAAATCCAAGGCAACCCCCGTGAATCCGGTTTATCCTCTGGCAGGAGATCGCCGCGTATGCTCGGATTTTGCATTGACCTACTGGGTGGCAGGATGTTTAACCTTTCTGTTTCACCGTTGGCCTAATTTGGAATGGATATTTATTTGTGTGTGTTCGTGCCCATCTGCGCGAAATCGGGTAATGGTTAGCACTCGACGATTGTCAAGACATGTTCATCTATCGTTTATCTGCTAAACTGTTTGCTTCCTGTGTTGCTACAGCGCTGGGAAGTCCTCGCGTCGGCTCTGGAGTCGGACAGAAGCGCGACGACCTCCGAAATCGAGGGTGTTCGCAAACACCGAGAAACCCTCCTCGTAGAAGGTGTGTATTCCGCGGTATTTTTCTGGGGGTGTTGGGGACAGTAAGGGCTAACAATTGTGTGTTCGTTTCTCCCCTCCACCCACAGTTGTTCGCCTGACCGATGCCGTCGCTGCTCGGGACAGCAGCCTCACTGAAATGACGGCCGGGTTCAAGCGGCTCGAGGGACGTGTCGCCGATCTCATGGCAGAGCTGGAGGATGCCCAAAGAGAACGCAATGAGGCCAGCAAATCGTTTGAGTAAATAATTCATTGGTGCTTTTTGTTAAAATCTGTGGGCGAATTCGATTGGTGCTTTTCGTCCACTCGTTCAGAGAACGTTCAGTCAAGGATGCCCAGTAAAACCACGAAGAGGAGGGAATGTTGTTGTTGTTGTTTCGGGACGGTGTGGGACCCCTAGAATTCGCCCAGGGCGACCGTTCTCTGCTTTCTGGAATCCATGTTTTCATTTTTTCCCAAAGAGCTCAACGTGCCGCAGAACAGAAGCGTTTTGGGGATCTTGCCGATCAGTTTTCACAATCCCAGGATACCCTCGTGCGTGCCAACGATCAACTTGCCTCTCTTCAAAAGGAACTTCGGGTAAGGAGTGACTTGTTGTGTCTTTTCACAAATAATGACCTGTTTCAGGCAGCCACCGTACGAGGCTGGTCTTCGCCCGTACTTCATCGGTCATTCGTTTCTAACAAGTCGTGTTATCCCGCTTCTTCTGCAGTACAAATCCTTGGTTCTATCACCTTTCCGTCAGGCGGATGCATTTTGTAATCGTTGTACTGATAATTGTATTCCTGGCGACACAGGAACACCCACATTGCTCGTAGCTTGTAACAACGTAATTTACCGCATAATTTACCGTTTTGCAATCACGCCGCACGGTCCTTGGAAACCGTGTGGTTTTTTGGACAGACATTGGTTCGATGATCACGCCATGCCGGGTGTTTTCTGCCACAAGTGTGCCGGCAGATATCAAAGAATAGCGCAGCGCTCTACCCACCTTGGGCGTTTACTTTCGGTAGTCACGACACCGCCATCAATCATGAACAACAGTTCGGTGTTCCTTGAAGTTTTGCTTTTCCCCGGGAACCCGCCAGGATATATCGACGCAAAATCGATGCATCGATTTATCGCCATCGGATTGTGGCACCAAAGTGGCGCTTCTTCCCCACTTTTTACTGCGTAACACTTTGTGGCCCGATGTTGCAGCCTCAATTATTGTTTGTCAGAGACCCTGGGTTCGACTCCCAGATCATGCCACCACGGGGTTCAATATTCCCAAGAACCTTCACTCAATTGCCACCCACAAAGCTGGCTCATCCCCTATAGGGCGGAGATAAACGAGTTCTCAGTTCTCTTTAACCTGCCCTTCCTTTGCTTTGCAGAAGTCTGATTCGGACGTTCGGTTGGAGCGGAACAGGAGTCAGTTGGCCGAAACTCGCATCAGCCAACTTGAACAGGAAATCAAATCCCTCAAGTCGTAAGTTTTATGCGCGCGCGTGTTAATAATAATAATAATATTCGCTTTATTAAAGTCACGAGGACCAAAACTTTCAGCATTAAAAATTACAATAAACAAACATGTTACAGGAAAGTGACGATTATACGTAGAAAATGCAGAATATGTTAAGAAGGATAAAAGAAGTAACATTTGCAAGAAAGGCCAATTTAACCCACGAAGTATATAAAGTTTGGCAAACGGGAAATGGCGGCCATTGAAAGGCAGGAGAAAACGTTTGTTTTGTATCAGCCTGCTGAATCAGCTTTGTTTTCGGGTTTATGTCGTTTGAAACAGGTTTGTGTGAAGCGGCTTTTGGCGACGCTCGCGCCCTATCGATTTATCCATCAGCACCCGCATGATATTCTGAAACCAGAAAAGGTGGAATAGAATACGCCTGTCAACTGGCCAAAATGGACGACGGAACTAATCGCTATTTCACGATCCCTCGTTACTCGTTGCCGGTCGTTTCTGTGTGTTCATTATTGCATCGATTTATTCCGCCTAGATCCTTCGTTCGGTCTGGACCCACGGTGAACTCTATCGTCAACAACTTCGACCCCTCTTGCGGGAAGAAAAGAGAAGACGCAGCAACCGCAGCTCGCGTATCCGACCAACTGGCAGTTGTTCGGCACCAGGCCATCCAAGCCGAAAAGATGTCTCGCGACCTCCACGTATGGCCCCCTCCATTACAGTCCTTTCATCCAGTCTCTCAGTCCCACCCAAGACGCCTTGGTTACGCTGTTTTCTATCTCCCCTGTCTCCCTAAGGTCTGCAACCAGGGCCTGCGCGTATCGCTGGCGGAGGCCGAGCTCGCTCTCCTCCCGTGCCACTCGACCATCGACAATGGCATCTTCAGCGGGAGCAGCGGCGGCGAGGAGTCGCCCCCCCTGTCCTCCTTCAACAACAACTTCCCTCCTCAGCTGACGGACTCGGGTTTCGCGGATGCTCCCGCCGAAATCCGACGTCTCTACGTGGTGTGTATGCGTTTAGTGCGTCTCGTCGCCCTGGGTCTGGGTGGCGTCGGGTGCAGCGGTGGAAGTGGCCTGTCGCCGGGCTCCTCGTCGACGTCATCCAGCGACAGCCTCAACAACCCCGCCGAGCTGTTGCGACATGCCGTCCTGGTGGATGTTGGTGGCGGCGGCGGCGCCGGAAGGAAGAAGCAGGGCGCGGTTTCGCCCATGGACGTCCACAAGTGTCTTTTGTCCATCGAGACTCACGTCCGAGGCATTGTCGGCGGCGTGCCACCTACCAACACCGCGACCGCCACCACTAACGCCTGCGCCAACTCGTTTCTGCTCGCCCAGGCCAAGCAGTTGATTCTGGCGGGCGTTGCAGAGATGGACAGACTGAACGGCGCCGCTTCGGAGCCACCGGTTTCCTATCTGGTAGGTTTGCTTCAGGCACTACCACTTGCGATTGGTTGGTTTCGCGAGGCTCTAGCACCACCAATCACACTTCGTATCCGCTTTTTGTAGGCTCCTTCGGAAACAAAGGCAACGCAAGTATCTCTTGTTACCAGCCACCAGTCTTCAGGCGATTCACGAACTGTCTCAATTGAGAAGGTTAGATTGTTTGTTGCTTTACCACGCATGCTGTGTTCTCTAACCGACCTTCGGGGTCATTCATAAACTTCAACATTTTGCAGGAGAACGATGCCGCGCTTATGGTAATTTGGGGTTTTGTTTCGGCTTGTTTTGTTACTTCGTGTTCGACCCCCACCAAAACTCCATGGCACAGGTTGTGCGTCTTTTATAGCACCCATCATCCGCCCGATTAGTTTGCGCCTTCAGCGCTGTTTTCGCACAGCCAGCTGATTAGTTCATGTGCACGCGAATGAATGGTAGCCGGATCAGTTGGAGCCGCGTTGGGGTTCTCGCTTGTTCGCGATTTTTTATTGAATGCTACACCTTTTTCCGGAAAATTCTCCCATTTTGGTGACAAGCGTGCTCTGCGGGACCGTTATTTGTTTTTTCCGGAAAATGTGGATACGGCACAATCCTCTAGGGATTGTTCACTGGAAGGCAACCAATGAAGCCGGCTCGTCCTCTAACTGGAGAATGTAGCACTAAAAATAAGTAATCCTCGGATATCAGTAAATGATTGGTCCCCCGAAGTTCATTGTTATGGAATCCAATCACAAACTCGAGTTAAATCGACTAAAAAACGAATCGATCAAATTCTAACTAACTTGACATTCCCGTGCCCGCTCCACCCCCAGTTCCGTCACATGTCTGCGCGTTACCTGCGCATGGAGTCGTATCGTCGGGCGCTGGTCTACCAGAAACAGTATCTCCTCCTACTCCTCGGTGATTTCCAGCAAACCGTCGTGTCTGTGACGGCTAGCCTCGGTCAGGGCCTCCTGATGGGCACCTCTAGTCGTTTCCCTGTAGACGGTGACGAGGCAGGCTTCATCCGCACCCAACAGCAGCAAGACGAGGCCTGGCCCGTTAACTCTCGCCCCCCGCTGGTGCGCTTCCGATCAGCTGCGCGTGTCATCATGGTCATTCACAGGTATACTTGACCTCGAATCGCATGGTGTATTTGCTTCGCGTTGATTTGGTGTTTACGCGTTTTGTCGGGTTCTTACAGGGTGAAGCAATTGCGCTTGAAATGGCAGCGAACGGGCATCCGCAATCACGCGGCGTCGCCGTTTCCCCACTCACTTGGAGACGCTATTCGCTCTTCGACGGCAACAGCATCTCCGTCGGACCCTCGGAGCACATTGAACAGCACTTTTGGTAACAGCCATAGTAATGATACAACTGTCGTGCCGGTCACCCCCGAACCCCCAAATGGCTACACCCCAAACTCTCGTCTTTCTCCTGGTGACCGATCTCCATTACGAAACGGGTAAGTGGTTTACTGTTTGGCTGGATCTTGCAATCCTCTAGCTGGATATTGGCCAATCAGCGAATTCCAACGAGCCTCTTCTCGATGTCTTAGTTCTGCAAGAATCAGTTTATCTATTTTAATCCTTTATAGGCATATTACATCAACGGTGTTGCCTGGACAACAAATCGTTGCAAGTAGTTCCCATCCGTACCCCCAGTACACGGCGTCAACCAGCAATCCGCACAGCTCCACCAATCACCAGTTGTATCATCCGCAGCAACCACAGCCGCTTCGATTCAAACGTTTCACCTGATCTTTAGCGTTATACGACTCACCAATTTCTCCGTGCACCTTGTATATACGTGTCCACTATGCCATCCTCCCACGCCCGCCCCGATTCAACCATTTTTATTCACATGTTATGTAAAAATCGACGGTCTTATAACTCGTGCTATTTACCCTGTCTTTGTAAGTTATGCCGTTAGAGATTTGTTTGCAGCATTTATTGAGAATTACACACAAGCACACACTTTTCCGGTCTATTTATGGCGCATACTAAGCCTCTGCCTTTTGAAATTCGTGGATTAAATATCTGTTTTCCAATGGCGCTATTTCAGATTATTAATCTGGCGAGGCTATTCTGGTATGACAGCTCAAATTGAGGGAACTGTCGGTTGCAATAGTGCATCGTGTCTGCAATGGAAGTTTTAAGATTTTATGAGCAATGTGCCCTTAAGCAATCCGCGTAGTTTGGTTTACCTGTTTTAAGTGCAGGATCTAGTCGATACGACAAACTTATACAAGAATCTTGACGACTATGTATGTCGTTTTCATCCTCTACAATAGGAAAGTGAAGACTTTGTGTCCCAAAAAATCCGTATGGCCAAAGATTAATACCGGTAATTAATAATATTATACATTATTCGAAAAAAATAGTCAGTGTTTAGGCGATGTCTGCCCCTGAAAAGACGGGGCCGTGTAGTGGCAATGGGGGTCCGATTGTGTCATCAGTGATGTCGCAATTATTTCGTGTTATACCATGAGTGGAGGAACGCGTTAGTCAATAGGGGCCAAAAGAATGGATTTCGTGTATGGGTGACGCGAATTAACAATGAGTTTAAGGTAACTAAAAACAAGGGAAATGAACATCAAACACTTACAGCGACATCCCGTAAATGATAGTTTGGTATGTAAGGAACAGATTAAATAACGTTATATTGTGTCCTTGGGTAAAAACCAAAAGCAGCACCACTAATACTATAAAATAAAAAATAGCGTTTTCAACATTCCTTTCCAAACTCTGAAGCCTAAGCGCAATCACTGATTATATTATATTCTCATGGATCGTCTACACTTTTCAATAAAACCCTATTAAATTCTCTTTCCCATCGTGTTCTCAAATTTCCAAATTATAGTAAGCGTTTTGTAGCTTGAATTTACTATCGTAATTCTGTGTTTATATTTTCCAAAGTCTATTACCGCTTATTTCAAACATTTCCGATAAACCAATTAGCGGAATATCTATTCATTGTGGTGCTTTTTGGTGGTGTTCGTTAACTACTTTTCATAGAACGATAAATGTAGGTTGTATGCCTTATAAGTAGTCCGATAAAACGTCAATTATTGGTTCCAATTCAACATTTTTTAACCAGTAACATATGTTTTGATTAGTTTAACCTCCGAAACCTCCCTTACCAATGCATGCGGTTTCATACTTTCAATGTATTCTTTCTAATCGTTTCCGAATTCAGGTTTTAACAGCAGACCTTGAAACTCCACGTCTGTATTCTTCGATGTATTAAACGTGCGAATTTATGCAATATTCTCTGTGAAATATATGTGGTGTAAAAAATAGTTCTTCCCGATTATACACCTTTGAAGACATTCAGTATTCTAGGATGTAGTACATCAAATAGTAAAGACACGTTAACCGCTTATTTTGTCTTCAAAATTCATCCCAATATCACACGGCTGGATGTTCTGTATGCATTACAGGGATGAATACAATAGTCAAGACGACATCCAGGAACGCATTCGGTATTATTTTAACCAACTAACTATCGGATGTGGTAACCCCGACTGCGAAAATCAGAACTGTGCTTCATCGGAAAGGTTTATCCACCAAGGGATCGACAATAATCATGCAGCCGCTGTCGCACTTGGATTACTACGTGAATCCGGACCAACGTGTTTGTGTCATTCTTCTTCGTCTGCCGCTACAAATTCTGAAGCGAATCAACAACAGAAACCATCTGACGACGACGAAATTTCTCGGCCGTGTTCAGTGAGTCAAACGTTGATTTTCGCGACGTTATCTCGTCTTATTTACTGTTAAGTTTTGCTTCGAGCAGGAAACCTTGTAAATGAATTACGTGTCCCTTCTTCATGTGACTTAGAACCGGATGCGCGTTCTTAATGATTTGGCGGCCTACCGATATTTCGCACCATCTAGTTTGCCTTAGCGTGTGATTGGTTATTTGATCTAGACCATACCGATAGGCTCGTCTACTATTAGTCGTGTCATTTTGATGAGTATATTTAAAGAATGTAACCCACACCTCCTCTAACAAACACCATAGACTTTGGCGGGTGATACAGAGGCCCAACATGAGCACCTCTCCATCTCGGATAATAGATCTCCTGCGGACGAGGATATGTTCCCCTCAGGATCCCACAGCGACGGGGTCGCATCGGGATTGAGTCGTTTCCTACTGCACGTCTCCAGCAGTCCCCCTCCCGTGGAGTCCTCACAGAGCATTGCCGTTGGTAAGCACCTACTCGGACCCATTTTGCCCCTAGCGCTCTAGTTACTGTAGTTAGTGTCTCAAGATGATGCGACGTGATTGGAATACTGTATCCGCTGGTCACTCGGGGTCCAGCGAGAGTATTAAGTTTTTCTCGTTTTTTTATGCGCGGCTGTTGGATTTCTGCCGCCCTGACCTCCAGATTTGTATCTTAAATTCCAGTGTACTTTAAATTCGACCCCTAGTCTCACGACTTCTAGCCCCTTTCGTACTTATCACACACCCGTCACCAATTTAAAAGTTCTTGCATCAAGAACGCCTCATTCTGGATATTTTTCCTTGGCCTACAGCCATTTGCTGGTCGACCAATGCACACCATGATTGCTTTCATGTTTTGAATGATCACGTCGCCAATATGTTTCGCCTTAGGTGCATCATCTCCCGACAGCGATCGCGCTCGTTTCAGCCGCATCCTTGGCTTAATCGATCGTTTCGTGAAGGACAACACGGACATCGATCAGCGCGAGGATGGTTCGCTTCTCGGACAGGAAGATGACAATGACACATCGGCAACTGCACCTCCGGTTGTGAGCAAACGCGTTGAGGGGCTCACAATTAGCGAACTGCGTTTGTGCATCGCTTCCTGCAAAGCCAGTGGGGAGTGGATGTCTTTGAAAAACCTTCTCGACGATGTCATGATGTCACTGACCGCGATGGCAAATTCGTTTTCTTCGGTTTCCCCTCCTGCTACTGCTGCTGACGATGCTGCGTCCTCTCGCTGCCCAACTGACGTGGAGATGAAGCCGCTGGAGCTGGAGGAACGTGAGTTTTTTACACCGTGGATTATCTAGTCCGTGTATCTAAGTGCGAATGGACGAGGTTTCCCTAAAAATGAAGAATTGGCGCCGCTATCTCTTACAAGAGGATAAACCGGCTTCTTGGGGATTGCCATGAAGATTCTTGGTAGTATTTTTACCACTGGCCTTCCCAATGCCACTCGTTGTGGCCTGACCTTGGAATTAAACCTAGGAATTCCCTTACCAACAGGGCGAAAAGGGCAACCGCTGCACCAACAGGTCGATTTGTACTGTTGGACAGTTTAAGTATAGGTAGTTTTCTCTATTACAGGCCGAAGCAATAGCGAGGTTAGGCTTCAGCTGTGCAATTGCTCGGCGAGCATTCCCAGGCCGGGTTCTGAGCAGTAAGTTGCAATAAATGGGCCGCCGCTGTTACCAAACGGCGTGGGGCTTTCAGAAGAAGGGTATTCCCCACAGGTAGCAGCATGTTCTTGCACGTAATTAAACTTGAAAAAATGGACTGCCTAATTCCAAAGGGCCTTCTTGTGGTCTTTTTCTGACAGCGCTAGCCCATTTGATCTAGTTTCTTATTTACGGTTGTCAATGTTGTTTCACTAATCAGGGGAGATTTCGTTTCACAGTTTTAAACTCAACCTGGCTTGCGCAAAACCACTCCCAGTATTGCTCCTCCTCCCTCTACCACCTTCTCTGGTCGAATTCACAAAAGGAGCCCATAGAAACCAACAGAAGCAGCTCGTAGCAACTCAAAGACGCCTTAGGCTGCTGCCACTCCCGCTTTTTCGGGTCGCACGGACGACGCCGCCATCTGTATGATTCCCCCAAGATTGTGGAAGAATTAAAAATGGTTTCTAACCGTTAATACCAATGGGGAACCTTGAACGGACCATCAGTAGGTGTTCGAGTGCTCTTCTTTGAAGGACCTTCTGTTGAACGCATCAAAATGTGTCTCCAGTAAATGTTCTCCGTGTGCAGATGTGATTGGTTTACTCCTGGGCGTTTTTTCACAAGTCGGTTTGCTTGGAGTGATCATGCGGGAAATTTCACCGTCCCCTCCTCCTCCTCCTCCTCCTCCCCGCCTCTCCTATACCGAGTGACCTCTCCCTTGACTCCATTTATGCTTGTCTTTCTCAGCGTGAAAAATTGCTTCGACGACCAATGCGACTGCTGCACCTCTTAATTCCCACAGCAACGGGTCCATTTCGCAACTAGGTCGTTCCGTATTTGTTCCGATTTTTAGTTTCACCAGATGAGGTGAAGCAGGTACCGTGTAGTAGTCTTTGGTCATCGTGAACTGAATGAAGCGATAACCATTATTAGTATTATTGCTATTATTATTATTAATTTGTGTATTTTAGCGTCTACATCGCGAATTCGTCGTCGAGGCTTCAGCTCCCCCCGACCCCCTGTGTTCCTCAACGCCGCCTGCGAGAGCTCCTCAGCGGTGGACATCGAGGTGGCCCGCGAGGCCTTCAGGCTCATGCTAGAGGAGACACCAGATGAAGCGGGCATCCTCCAACTGGTCTCCCAGCGCCTCCACCGCCTCCTCGTGGTGCCGCTGCGCGCCATCCTCCTGAAGCCCGCGCTGAACGCCGCCCTCTCCGGTGGTGGAATGCCCTCGCCCACCGACCCGACCTACGAGTTGCTCGCCGAGACCAAAGCCCGGCCCGGCAGCCCAGCCCACGACACCCAACAGAGGATGGTCAATGTTTTCGCCATCATCTACGCCTGTCCTCTGGTCACCGATCCCCTCTATTTCGAGGTAGATGCCACGGTTGTCGTTGCAGACTCCTTGGTGCACTGGGTGGCCATACTGTGCTTTTTGTCTGATCACATCATCCCTGGCTTAACCGACAACCTGGGCCACCACGGGTGATACTGGGGACGCCGTCTGTTAAACTATTCCCGTGAATCGTCCCACTTAGCGTCTCTTAGCACACATCTGTCGCCTGGCAGCCGCGTTCCCATTGGACGCTCAAGGTCGTCTCTGTGGCTTATGTGCCGATCACGCGTCAACCCAACACCTAGCCCCTGGGTACTAGCAGGATTTCCTGTAGTCTTTCTGAGGCAACATTCGCTTCTCCAGCGCGCGCGCACGCAGTCCTCGTACAATAAGAAGTGCACGGTAGATGGAGTTAGTATCAGCCCGAAAGGCCATCGTTACCAAGCGTGATGGCTATCATCGTTGTTCAACGAACCATTTGAGCCGGTGTTTTTAGTAAAACAGCACGCGATGAAGATCAACAAAGCCGAATGAGTGCCGTTGGCAATTATACCAACAGGTCTCCTGTCCGGCACGCATTTTCAAAGTCCGAATTATCCACGAATGGCCTGTCTCGAGGTAAAGGGGGATTTTACAGTGCAATGACGTTGGTCACTGTCAGTTTAATGTGCACTGAAGTACTACGGGATCGATGATTTGTTACTCTCGGATTGTCTGGAGATTTCGAGGTGCAATTCGCACGGTTCTACTGCCTATGGCGATTTCGATTGCTGCCAGTGAACTGTCAGCGTATAAAAAGGTCAAAATCAAATTATAGAGGATGAATCGGCCATGAAGAATCTCGGGAATATATTTATAGTTCGTGGCCTGACCTTACGTCTCTTACGAACAGAACGAGTATGCTGTCCAAAATCAAAATTTGTGCGGATATCTCCTCTTACTAGTGGATGAACCAGCTACTTGGTTGTTCGCCATTACGTTTCTCGAGAATATTACTGCGCTTGGCGTTCCCTGTATCACCCGAGGAGGGAGTCGAACCCGGGTGCCTCATTAGCAGTTCGAGGATGCTGACCGCAGCACCATCGTCGTAAAGGGGCGACTCGCTTTATTTTTAGAGCCAATTTTGACGATAATTAGATGTTTTTGTTGTGCTATTTCAGCGTCTCTTAACACACCTCTGTCGCATGACTTCCTCGCTCCCATTGGCCAGTCAAGGTCGTCTCTGTCGGCTGTGGGCCAATCACGCGTCAGTCCAGCGCGCCACCTCCTCGTCATGTTCTGGCGACAGCGAGTCTCTCTGGCTCCTCGACCTCCACCGCATCCTCATGCAGCAGATAACTCTGCGCTGCCTCGCCATTGAGCCCTCCCAGTCGCTCTCCGGCGGCAGCGACTCGGCGGAGGAGACCAAACCGGCGCCCAACGACGATCGATGCATCCGCGAGGCCGCCCAGGTCATCCGGTTGGTCTTCTTCGCCTCCCTGCTGGCGGGTCCGCGCGACCCACCCGAACAGCTGGCCCGAGAGATGATCGAAAACGTGGAGCTGTCCTCCTTTCCGACCACCGGAACCTCCGCGGTGGCGCAGTCCTCGGCGGTAGGCCTTTCTGATATCCAAAATCTTAAAAATATTTATACATTTGGGCAGCTATCTCCTACTGCAGGATAACCCGGCTGCTTCATGGGGGTTTGCCATGAAGTTTCTCGGGAATGTGTTTACATGTGGCCACGTCCCCAGCATTCCAATTTTAAATAATTTACGATTGGTTACGTCCAACCACGCGAGATGGCCAGATCATCGGTTTCAGGAGCAGCTGTTTGCGTGAAAATCGATCAATCTATTTTTCCCCTACAGGCAGAAAGGACGACTCTCAAGCGCGAACCGCTTGCGGATCTTCTTGGTATTCGACCAATCGATTGCCGGTCCCCCATAATTCCTGCGAGTGAATTTATCAACGAAACCCTCAATGATGCCATAGTTGTGAGTCTTTTGGGGGGAATATACCGCATCTTTATCGATTCTACCAATCTGTCCAATCAGAACGCTTACTTATCGATCAAGGTGGCCCGATTATGTAGCGGTCTGAATCCTCGTTCTGTTGGCGAGGGACAACCTAGTATCAACTCCGGGGTCAGGCTGGGGACACCACCTGTAAACATATCCGCATGAAGCCGGTTCATCCTCTAGTATGAAATAGCCGCGCACATTCGGATTGGATCAAGGTGACCTATGTGTGATGGTTGGTCATTTCTCTCTGGCTGGTATTGCTGCTGCAGCGTGGGTTCATCCAGGGAGGATTTGGTCCAGTAAATTGTTGCTGTAGGAGCGATACTCGGGTTATGGCGTTGTTGTTGTTGTTGTTGTTGTTTTTGGAGTGCCAGTGGTAGATTGACCAGCTCCCAAGGTCTTACTTCCGTCTCCCTCTTTCAAAAACACCAACAATGGTGACCCATCGCAATTAATTGCTTCATTCGAGTGAAAAGGACACAAGAACTACCGAGTGTCGTATAAAACAAAAGCGACCACAGCATACTCGAGAGAAGCGTGTTACCAAGTTGGAAGGCAAATAGACGGGGGGGAGGTTAGTCCGCTGATATATTGAATTCATCATTTACTCGTAAACAAAAGATATCAACAATGGGTTCATTGCGAACTCAGTCTCCTGTACAGTGTTGCCCGAAGGCCGATATGGCTCGTGTAGAGCTCAAAATTCGAAACATTTCATTAAGTTTCTTGGGTATTTGGTACCGGGGATGTCTTTAGCCATTCCGCCATCGAGTGCGTCCTCCGGGGATCGGCGACAGGACAGATCCGCCTGTCTGATCCTGGAGTGGCTCTCTCTCTCTCGTATGCCCAGTCCACCGGATTTGGTTTCCACACGTATTCACCGAGACATCGTCTTCCCGTCTACCGTCCACACTTGGTTTTGGAGGCCTGTCAAGCGGTTTACGGGGGGGGGGGGTTAGAGCCACAGGTGCGAGTTGAGTGTCATCGGGAGACCACGGGCCGCGAGCAGAGACGGACCAGTGGCACCCTATACACCAGTGGTCCGCAAACTGTGTGTCGCGACACACTGGTGTGTCGCGAGAGGTGCCCAGGTGTGTCGCGAGAGTTTTGAAAAATATTCAAAAAATCTAAGGTTTTCGAAATCAAGAAAGTTCCTTTGTCAGCTGACACAATGTCTCGCCGAATCGAAGATTTATCATCCGATTTAAGAGATCAAATTCGTGAAAATTTCGAAACTGAAGTCGATTCAAGGATGCTGTGGTCTCTTCAAGTCGATGAATCTACTGATATCTGCGGAAAAGCTCAGCTTCTTGCGTTCATCCGGTTCATTAAAAATGATAGATTCATAAATGAATTCCTTTTTTGCGATGAACTGAAGACCACGACGAAAGGAGAAGACATTTTTGATTTGGTGAACAAAACTGTTTTGCTTTTCAAATTGAAGTGGAACAACTGCGTCAGTGTGTGTACTGATGGATGTCCTTCTATGCGAGGAAATCAAAAAGGATTCGTTACGCTCACTCTTCGCGAAAATCCAGACATAATCACCACTCATTGCATGATTCATCGCGAAGCCCTCGCGTCCAAATCCTTACCGGAAAAAATTCAGTCAGTATTGAATCAAGCTATTAAAGTAGTGAACTTCATCAAGTCTCGGCCGCTTAATTCAAGAATTTTCGCACAACTGTGTGATGCAATAGATTCCGACTTCACATCGCTGCTTTATGTTGTGAATTTGGATTTTCGGCTTTGACTGAAATCAAATAAAAAAGAGAGCGCGACTCCTTCGAATAGACGACCAAATGCGTGTTTGTTTGTCAACATTAGAGCCCCGTTTGAATCTTATTTGCTCTCGAAAGCAAGCCCACCCATCGCATTAGAAATAAACACGTTGAAAAAAAATTTAAACGAAATTTTTTTTTGACTTAAGGTGTGTCGCGTAACTTTTCAGATATCCCAAGTGTGTCGCGAGTTAAAAAGTTTGCGGAACACTGCTATACACCCAGACATTCCAGTCAAAGAGTGGATGGGTGGCCCTGTGTGGGGACACAGATGTCGTTTGTATCGATGTATTCGAAGTAACGCAAAACACGCTAGAAACATGGAGGTGGCCGTTAAACGCCCCTCCGACCAAAGAACACCTTCTAGTCTCTTTGATGTTTCATAAATTATTCAGACAACCGCCCCCCCTCTCCCTTTGTGTCACGAGAAGGGCTGTCAGTCTCCTTGATGTTGTTGACGACGTCTTTTAGGTCGAGAAAGACTTCGTCTACTTCCGTTCTCAACCCCTATCGTGGCCAGAGAAACTCTCCTTCATGAATCTGCCCTTCATGCTGCAGACGACGATTAAAAGCACCCAGTTGTACTACGACAACCGACTGCACATGATGCAGGAGACACGCAGCGCCTTCCTCCACTCCATCCTCAGCGCCACCACGGGCTCTGACGCCGCCGCTCTTGAAATGCCCTTCTTCAAGATTTGCGTGGCTCGTGAACGAGTCGTCGAAGATGCTCTGATTGTTGTGAGTTGTTTCTGTTGTTTCTGCTTGCATGCCGCCCCCCTCATTGTGTTAGTGACGACCGAATTAGAGCGTTTAAATTGAGCCTGTCTGAATGAAGTTAAATGGTGTATGTATGTATATAGCGCCGCCGCTATCCACCCCAGCCCAACCTAGGGCTATGAAACCTAACCACTTCGTGTTGAAGGCACCTGGAGATTGGATGTTTTCTATCACTGGTGTCTGCGACGAATCCTGAAAGCGGATTGGCGCGACTTGATCTCCGACAACGATGGAATAAGGCGTCGATGTTTAGACGCGTAGAAGCTTCCAACACCTCTACCACTTCGTCAACTGCAGTGATTCGGTCAGGTTTTGCGCCGGCCAGCAACAGAGCTCAGGCACCTATGTATTTCGTCGCCACGACGCACAGTTTGGCGTTGCCGGGCAGCTAAAAACGTGGATCAGTACCGTCAATGTGGACGCTGAGCGCTTAGAGCTGCAAATAGATTATAATCTGTTCTGACCTGTCCTTTGATCGCTGCGCGTGGGTGGCTGCGATTCGCGGCATCCATTTCGCCAGCCAATCCTCTGGCAGGGGAGAAGCCAACTGACTAATCAGACAGTGGCATGGTGATCGCTGTATTGATCTCAAGACCGGCGGTTTTTTCGATCCATAACGGGTTGTATGACAGTTGAGTTATCTCCCAGAAGATATATTCCCGAGAGAAACTTCATGGCAAACCTCCGTGAAGCCTGTTCTTCGTCTAGTGGAAGATTTTATTGTTTTTGTGTGGGTGGGGGTACTGGTCTGGATTACATTATCAATCTAAATTTTCAGCTCGAGATCACGCGACAAGAGGCGATCGGTGATTTTAAGAAACAACTCTACGTGGAGTTTGACGGTGAACAGGGCCTCGACGAGGGTGGCTTGAGCAAGGAGTTTTTCCAGCTCATTATTCAACGCATTTTCAATCCGGATTATGGTCAGTTTGCAGTTAAGACTTCTGCCACTTCTGGCCACCCACTAGTCATCGCTGGCACCTTATCCACCACCCAGGCATGTTCACCTTTGACGAGGACACCCAGTGCTTCTGGTTCAACCGCACCCCCATTGGAGAAGAACTCGATCGTGAATACTGTCTCATCGGGACGATCCTGGGTCTAGCGATCTACAACAACATTATCCTCGACATTCGCTTTCCATCTGTGCTCTACCGCAAGCTCGCGGGCAAGCTCGCCTCCGGCTTAGACGACCTCAAGGATGGCTGGCCGCATCTCGCTCGCGGTTTCCAGGTATGCTCCTGCGTGCCCCCTGCACCCCCATGGCACCCGAGAAACTGCCGGTTTTATGGCTCTCCCACCCCGAAATTGTTTAGCTGTTGCCGAGTCTCTGGGCGGCTCCTTTTGTGTGACCTCTGACCCCTAGGTCCCTTGTGCCTCGAAAACGTGGAACCAATATCAGGGGGGGTGGGGGCGGTGGTGTTTTTGTTGTCAGGTTTCTGGTTGCTCATCTCATGGGCTCACGTCGGGAAGGTTGAGTACTCCAGGCTCCCGAGTAATTTGAAGGGGGGGGGCGGTGTAAGTACAAGAATCTGCGATATGCTGCCAATTTTAGTTTCTGGGAAGTCTGGTTTACCGAATATTGAGAGGTTTGTTGTAGCGGTCGCAACCCTCAAATCGTAAAAAATCTGGCGACCGCTTGCAACAGATGCCCTGTATTCTCCCGAGTAACTTATAAGGTATTTGTGCAACCCTTTCAATATTAAATAATCAGACCGTTGTGATGCTTCATTTGGTTTGAATCGTATTTGGTTAATTGTCTGAGATTCGATCCAATTACTCCAAGGCCATTTATATGAATGCCGAAAACATAACCATCATTCTGTTTTTCAGTCTCTGTTGGACTACGATGGAGATACCTTTGAGGAGGACCACTGTTTCACCTTTGTCGCGACCTACACAGACATGTTTGGCCAGGTGGTCGTTCAGGAGCTCGTTCCCGGCGGTGAATCCAAGTCGGTTACCATCGAAAATCGACAGGTCAGTACTGAGTCCGTTTATTTCGCGTCCCCCACACCCTCTGATTCCCCAAATTCTGGATGCTCGCGGTGTGGATGTCCCGTAAACCCCGATTCCCCGATGTCGGGAGGTGGCAGGAGTTGTAAAGGAACACAAAACAGCATAAGGCGGCCGGTAGGCTGAGAGGATCGTTAAGTGGCTCGATGGTGTAGTGGTTAGCATCCACGCTCTGTTCGTGAGGCACCGTGATTCGACTCACGTGTTCGACTGGGGACGCCACGTGGCAAAGTATTGCCAAGAAGCTTCATGGCAATCCCCCATGGGGTCGGTTTATCCTGTAGTAGGAGAGAGCCGCGCAAATCTGTTTTGTTTATCGTTACGACAAGAAATTTATATTTATGGTGTCATAAAAACACCCCGCCATTTCACCTGAGGTAAGGAGCGCTCCAAAAGCCCCAAAGTCATATTTTATTCCTAGTAGCGATGAAGTCTGTTGGATTTTTAAGACGGCCAGTACAGCCTACTTTCACGCTTGCAGGAATACATCGATCGGACAATCGACTTCCTCCTTAACACCTCTATCCAGAGTCAATTTTTCGCCTTCCGGAAGGGCTTCCTCAGCGTCGTCCACGACACCCTCCTCTTCAACCTCTTCACCCCTCCGGAAATCGAACTCCTCTTGCGTGGTAGCCAGGTGAGTCCACGACCCGCTTGGCCCACGGGTCTCAATTCAGGCTATTGTGGCGCGACTGTTGTGACGACTACACACGGAGGTGAATGTGTGAATTCTGTTGCTGGGTGCTGGGGGTAACCTTTACCTTCTCTTTCCCCCCGTCAAGGAATACGATTTCAGCGAGTTGGAGCGAGTGACCGAATACAATAGTGACTACTCTGCCGAGACGCCAGTTATTCGCGACTTCTGGGCTGTGGTGCACGCCCTATCGGAAGCCGACAAGCGCCAGCTGCTTCAGTTCACCACTGGCACCGACCGCGTCCCCATTGGTGGGATGTCACACATGAAGTTTGTTATCGCCCGCCAGGGGCCCGATTCGGACAGGCGAGTCGTCTATTACTCCCCACTGCTCCACGGAGTGGCACCAACTACAACCTTACTCCTCACCTTCTCTTCACTCACTTCCCCTCCTCGCCACACTGCCACCCTCTACACTCCTTCTCGCATAAAATCTCGCGCGATTTTCGAATTTGCTATTGTGATCCAATAGGAATGACAGATTATCTCGTATTTCATTTTAGATTACCCACCGCCCACACTTGTTTCAATGTCCTCCTACTGCCAGAGTACTCTAGTCAAGAGAAATTGGAACGTTGTCTTCGCATCGCCATAGCGTACTCGAGGGGCTTTGGCATGTTTTGAGACCGACAACCTCTTACAAGTCTTTCGATCTCCCTCTTTCCCTCCACTTCCCGCCCCCCCCACCACCACCAAGCCGCACCCCCTCGCTATCTTTCATCCACGCCCCGTCCCTTTGTTTTTTTCTGGAAGGATCCCTTGGACCTTGTAGACATCACCCCGCGTCTTTGTTGTGAACCAAATAGCCCCCCCCCCTGATCCTACCCATCAACACACGCCCACGCGTTCCGCATTAATATATACATATGTATTGCGTGTGTATGCATTTTTCTCTGTGCTTTTGTGTGGTATGCATTGGGTCGGGCAGGTTTCATTATCGGAAGCTAGCTCACGTATGCCCGTCGTTTTTTGACAGCCAACGGGGTCCATTTGGTGGATTCCTTAACCCAAATTAGGGTTTGTGGGGTAGGTAGTAATTAAGAACTATATACACTCCATAGTGTTCTGGTGAAATGCGCACTTTTCAATATTTTGCCCGGTTCACGCGACTGGTAAGCCATTGGTCCAAACCGTACAGAGAACATTTCAAATGGGCCACTCAGGACACGCGAATCGGCGTTTGATAAAAAAAGTATTTAATTACTTTTTCCAATTTAATTCCCACCACACCAACCTCCTCTATACATATAAATACAATAACTTTGAATTATTAAAGCACTACTGCGTCTAGCACAATAAATGACCGCCATCACCACAACCCCCCACCGTTCCTTTCCAGCCAGATGTCTTATTCGGCGGAGGCAACGGCGGTGGCGACGACACCCGAGAGCGCGAGTGGCGCGTCCGACCACATTGACGTCCTGCGCCTCTTGACGGCCCGTTCGGCCGAGATGATGGCCTGCGAGGCGTCGCTGCATCTGGCGACGGCGAACGCGGTCACGCCGATGCAGCGCCTCCCAGTGCGTCTGCGTCGTCGTGCTGCCAGCCACGCGGTTCGCCGTCTCCCAAGGCGCCTCCATGTCCAGCGAAATGGCTCCACGCAGTCGGTTAGCTCTTCCGATTTTTTGCCTCGCTCCACCACCCCCTCCCCCACCTTTTCGTGATCTTCTACTTCCCACCCTAAAGGCCGATAGGATAAACAGGCTTCATGAGGTTTATGCTTACAGGTGGCGTCCCCAGTGCCCCCCGAGATGGTCCGACCGAGACTCGAGCCAACAAAGGGAGGTGCTGGCTCCTACACCATCGAACCACTTTCCAAGTTTGCCCGACGCATTTTATCGCAAAGCCACCCGCCCCAAGAAGCCCGACATCCGTGGTCGTCAAAGTGTCTGGAGGGGGAAAGTGGAAGGAAGGCTTAGACAATGGCTTTCAGGGAATCCATCAACTGTCTGAATTTCAATCAGGCTTCCGCAAAACGACATGGGCACCGATGACCAGATTATAAGACTCGTCAGAAACAGCTTCTCTCCTTAATTGACCGTGAAAATGCTTGGAACACGCTATGAGAGCTGGCCAAGATGGCATCAATGAGAATCTCGGGAGAAATTCACGCCTGGTTGGAACGCTAGCTCTCTCTAACAATCCTATTAAAGTGGGAACCAAGATGCCGGTTGCTGGCTGCCTTTCTCTCCGACAGATCTTATCGGCGACGTGGCTCTCTGCTACCGGTTGCACTGGGAGAAAGTGCAACTGGTAGATAGAAAAAGTCCTTCGTCGGCGTGAGAACGCGAAACAGCGTCTTCAGTATGTTCTTGGAGATGCGGCAGAAATATCTAAGGATCTGGTCCTTTTTTTAGTTGTCCTCAAAGCACGTTGATGGATTTATAATGACGATTCCTGCACGCAGCCTTTCTCACTAACTCGTGTTGGTATATTTTGCTTGGTTTTAGACGGCCAAGAACCTCCTCAAGAAGGCGCGACAGAGTCGTCGATACCGTCGCCGCCCCCTGCGTCTGGCGGCACTGGCTCTTCAGCGGTTCGTAGCTCCCTCCTCCTCCTCCGGCCTGACGGCGAGGCGGCTTCCGACGCACCTCTGGCACGCCAAGCGCTTCCACATGATTGAAAACTGGGGCTGGCGGATGCCTTTCGCGCCCACCGACAAGATTTTCAAGGCGCTCCAGAGGGCCACCACAGAGTAGGATTCCATTGTGTGGTCTTCATCGCCACAGTCGTTGTTGTCGGCCATATCCCCTACTACTGATATCGCGCGACATGTCTTTGGGCGCCCCACTACAAGCTTTAGACATTGGAGAGCTTCCTGTGAGAGGTCACTGGGGATTCAGGTGTTTGTTGATCGGCCAATCTCGCAGTAGACCTCCTTCCCTGCCCAATTAGTCGGGATTTGTATCGGACGAGGCACCTGGAGTTTTTGCTCTCGTCTAATAGAGCACCTCTTTTGCCCCCGACGGTCTTGCGATTTACCGCGGTTTGTCTACTGTGAGAGTTGTGTTCCAGATTCAGACCAATAACTACTTCTTCAGGTACCCCCGACACCCCACTGTCTGCCAATCGATCGTGGCGTTTGGGTGGAGAGAGAGGTCGGCAACTGTGCCCAAATTCTTGACCTATTCAGCGATTTAGAGTTGTCTAGGAGGGTTTCCAAGTTTAGGTTTTCGTTGTCCGTTCGGACAGAAGAAACCTCCACGCGAAGGTGCACGCGTCGAGTTGCGAAAGTGCAATCAGAGCGGCAGGGATGATTTTTCCATTGTTTGCAAAGCCTGCTAGCGTCGCACACGTGCATCATTTAAGCCAGTCATGTCTAATACCAAGTTCGCATTTTTGAGAAACCATGCTTGATTAGCTGATGGGCTATTTGGAAGCTGTTTGCATCTATCAGGATCCTCTAGACGCCACTTGTCATCACCAGGTGTGTTCGAGGTGATCAGTGATGCCTAGGCAGACTTGTGTAGCCGATCGAACTGGGGGATTTGAGCTCCGACGGCACCTCTTGCCATTCAAGAAGTGGCCCGCCGAACTGAACTATCACGAGTGCACGGCAATTATTCACTTGTGCTATTATTGGTGTTGTGTGCAGTGGCCTGAGATGGTTGGGTATGGGGAATTATCCAGTGGCGCAGTCAGGGGGCATTTCCGTCGAAGTCCTGTTATTATCCGTGATGCCCCACCAAATGGAAGATAGTGGGGCATGACGGAGGTGTTCAAGTGAACGACGACACGAACAGCCCAATTTATTGACAGATGTAAATTCATATTAATGATGGAAACACTTCTCGGCGTAGGTGCCCCACACCCAGGCTGTTTTCTCATAGATGCAGGCAAATTGTTTGCAGGTTTTATTAACCTGGTATGCCACTGTTTCCTTCCAAATTCAGCCGGTGCATGCTCCTGGACCACGGCTACTTCAGCTGTTTCCTGCTGTCTGGAGCTAGCGACGTCATTAGCCGCTGTCTGGCCAACGTTACCCTGCCATTCTTCGTATCCTCCTCGGGTTCAGGGGGGCCCCCGTCGTCCTCCACTCCGATGGGATTCTTCGAGGTCACCGGGCTGTTTTGCCGAGAGGCTAAGGACTGCTGCTGCACCACCAGCATGCTCAGCGACGTTTCACGAGCTATTCTGGGTCCCGTTCGAATACTACGATCTCCAGACGTAAGCTGATCCCACACACCTCAATCCCTCTAAAGAGTCTTGTGGCGTTTGCGGGGACTGTGTAGCTGAAGCGTCTATGTGTAACTCCGAATCTCGATTTCGCCAAAGAGGAGGTGGGAGGCCTGCCGGGGTGTTTTTGTAGTCGATGGGCGGGGGCTGCTTTCCCGCCCCTCTAAGAGGAAGATGCCGTCTGCGTGTAACTCTGAGAGGTAAATTTTGTCAATAAAACCCTCGAAGCATGTACCGTTTGTCAAACGGGCAAAGTCGCCCATTGAAAGGTCCTATCCATCACGCACTCCAGCATACTTCGAGGAACATTCGATCTACTCGTGATGAAGTAGATCCTGATAACTTCCATCACGGGGATCGCCACCCATTGGCGCATGGCGGATATTTCCGCCATAAAAAGCGGCTTAGGTTTTGTTCACGTTAGACCCAACGCAAACAGGTAATTGCCAATTGGAGATGTCGACTTTACTTGCAAATTGCCAATAGGGAAAGTTTCGCGGTTATTATTGACAATCGTGTGCCAAATTGCAAAAATTAAGTAATATCATAAAATGGGAATTGAAGTGTTTTCATTTACTAACATTTTCGTTTCTTGGGGTGATTTAAAAAAATAACCACCCAGAGAGGACCAATCCCGAGTCACGCATGGATCGACACGACACCCTACGTCTTCGATCTGGTGGGGGGGGGGTAATTGTAGCAGCCTGGGGTGGCAAATCTCGCCAGGAGCGGCAACAAGAATCCCATTTCTGACAGTTGTTACTGTGAATATTGTTTTTGTTGCATAGACCCAAACGAGCCCCAGTCGTGTCTGGCTCTGGCTTCATCCCAGCATCTCCGAGGATGCTCTTCGTCTCCTCGAGTCGCTGGACTTCGTGGCCGACGGTAGCCTCAAGGTCGTCGATTGTACCAATCACATTTGTCGGCTGAAGTTGGTGGGTCCCTTCTCACATCAGGTCCTGCGGGACATCCTGCAACCCCCCAGTGATACCGAGGCATCCAATGGGGGTCGATTGGGCGATTGGTGTCTATGGCGTGACCTTGGGAACTACGCGAAGGCGGGTCTCCTGCCCACTGGATGCACCGTTGGCCTGATTTGTGATAAATTTACCAAAAACCGGTGGGTTCCTCACTTCCTACATATTTTCGATTGCACTCCACAGTTTCTTCTGTTCACTAAATGATAAAGGTGCCTTAGATGGTGACGTGGTGCACGAAGTTTGGTGCTGGCGGCGTCCTCACCGACCCTCGCCGTTGATTGAGCAGCGACTCTAGCCGTTTCACGGTCGAGTTAGTCCCACGAGGCTCCAGGGATCTATGCGCTGAGAGTTTGGTACTAGAGCCGCCTTCCTGGTTGTTGAATCCCGCTATGCATAGCCTACGGCACCTAGTCCGCCGGTATATTTACTTACCTTCTTCTTCTTCTTCTTCTTCTTGTCCGTCCATTCTTCCAGACCTCGACTGAAGTTGTTCAACCGAAACTGGCTAGTGCCGGTCCCCACCGAGGCGAACAACGGTGAAATTAGCAGCCTGGACTCGCGAAGACTTTCGTGGACAGAGTTGGTGAATCTGCAACGCGACACCTCCAAAGCATCCCTCGCCTTCCATGATCACCTGTCAGGGCTCCTCTGCCCCCCGCAAGCGAATCGCGAACCCGAGGTGGTTTTCCGCACATTTACCCGAGTTACCCGAGCTTTGTAAAAGAAAGCTCCTTCCAGTGTTGTGTATAGATTAATTCCCGTTTAGTTGTCTCACTATGTAATGTTTATCGCTCCCCGGGGCATCTTCAACGCATCCGTTCGGCTCATTCTCGTAGAGGCTTCTACGAACCCCTTCTCCTGAACATACGACCCCAGTATTGCGCCAACCTCTTCGAGTTACTGGGCATCCGGGCTCCTTGCGGAAGACGCACCCGTCTTAGTAAAGGCCAGGGCCGCCTCTGGAATAAAGCCGGGTGGTTCTGGGGACGCCAACTGTAGCAAATTTCCCAGAAACAACACGAGCTCCTCTCTAATCTCGACATCAATGAAGTCGGCTCATTATCTCGCAACAGAAGGCCTCCCCTTCCTCTTAGAGGTGCTGGGTATCTTGGGAGCGGAACTGCCCGGGGGCAACACGAACGGTGTCACAATGTGACTCGGCAGCATTAATAATCCAATGCGCCCAAATATTCTAGACACTTGTCTAGCAGTTGGCATCCTCGCTCTGTCTGTGGGGCCTGTGGTCAACTCCCAGGTCAGGCCACCTCGGCTGGCACTAGGGACGCGACCACCTGTAAAACATATTTCCGAGAAACGTAATAGAACCCCCCCCCATTTTTTTCTAAAAACCATGCGGTTACAATCTTCCTGAATCAAAATTACAAGGAATGCTGTTTTGTTTGGGTCGTTCCGTACACGAGTTCGACCCGGGAAAGTTAGTCTCTTGGGATCTCCAGTCTCTTGATGCGGTTTTGCGGTTGCTGATTCGGTCTCGTTACCGCTGTCTCTCACCAAGAAAGTGGAGTCCCGGATCGAGAGTACCGCTAGGACAGAGCTGTGGTTCGAAGCGCCAATGACATTACTTGAGTACGATGATCATGGCTACGAGGTTATTAAAGATTTCCTCAATTTGTTTCCACCAATAGGCGGGTATACCCCTGCTTCTAATCCAAAACGGCAATCCGCCACTTGCCAGCCAAAAGTCGCAATGCGTTGGCTGGGACATTGTGCTTCCCCGTCACGTCCTGACTGCGGCGACGGAGGCATCCAGCAGCGGAGTGGACGTCTCTTCTGCGCGGGACCTCCTGATTGCCTGTGCGTACCGCGGCGTGCGTGTGGGGGGCCTCAGAGACGAGTTGCGCTGGGCCACCCTGACGACGGAGGCTGCCGGCCGCGTCCACGCCTTCCCCTACGCCCTCTGGCCCGATACCTCCGCGGGTCGCCTCATATCCGATGAACGGATTCATCTCAAGGTCACGCGGAACAAGGATGGGTAAGTTGGTCGCCATGGAGGGGTTGTTGAAAGGCTGCCAAACCTTTGCCACCGCCGATCCGACTAAATATCACCGACGAATTTAACCAATCTTAATTTGATAGGCCCACCGTATGTCTTAACGACTCCATGTTCACGCTAATCGAGTTTTGTTTTCTGTTTGTTTCACCAAGTTGGATAGCAAAGTATATCTAAATATATTAAAGTACGTGCGAATGGCAGCAGCCAATGAATCCAGTTTGATATCGACCCACGCTCTTAAGACAAAATGTGTGCTGCTGTCGCCTGCTACAAACACGTCCGTCTTCACAATTAGACATGATCGATCTCATTCTTCTGTTTAGTTGGACAACGACAGGGTTTGGTTGTCGGCCGCGAACTTGGAAACCATTGTTGATGATTTTTATCATGCACAAGTGGTGTCTGCCATACCCATTAACTGGGAATCTTCGATATCAGAAAATGTGCAGGGAATACCCCCTCCTCCACCCGGAGTATTGGTTTTGTCATTGGCTGTATGCTGACCTTTCCTGTAGGCGGTTAACAGGAGACGCTAAACGGAGAGCTAGCATTAACTTCAGAGCAGCTGCTACCCACAGCAAAGAATGGCTTCGCCTCGTCGATTGCGCCAGTTCCGCCTCGCTGACCCAAGAGCCCTCCGTCGACCCAACTGACGGCGGAGGGGAGGAGTTTGGGACATCGGAACCCTTCTTCGTCCTCCGGGACAAGGCCCTGTTGGTGCTGGTTGTTCGTCGGATCTTTTCAGGCGATGCCCGGGCACGGCACCTCACAGTGGATCACCTCAGGCGATATGATCGTCTTCTACCGAGAGCACTGGTCATGGTGAGGCCTAGCTAATGATAATTATTGATTTGTTATGGTCACCACCAACGCCCCCTATTCTGGTAGATCACGACAACTGAACAGGTAGTGTTAGTCTGTTGTGACACAACTGCGACGAAGTGCTGTGCTCAGTCAGGTTTGTGTTCATATAAATTATTAGAAAAACGTTTGCACCTTGATACCGTCGGCAAGCCATTCCCATCGACGGTAGATAAACCCAAATAATGTAAAAAGAACAACAAAATGGAAGAAACTTGGAGTCATTTATCCTCCACTGATTTTATATAAAACTTTTCGGCCATATTTAAAAAACCATTTCGCTACACTACGGGGTAAAACTTATCTTTATAAGGTTTACGTTTTTTCGAAGCGCAAATTTATGGATAAGAAATACGCACACTATGTAAAGGGCGTTGACTGTTGAAGTCATCTAATTAATACATTTACTTAGGTTCAGTTGGATGTTTCCTCGCGTGGAATACCCGAACCTAAATCGGGTATCTACATTCCACTCTGTTCCGACGATACTTCACGGGGATCCATCATATACAAACAAGAAACCTCTGAGCAGAAAGAACGAAAACTAATTGGCTACGTAGACGAGGGCGGATATGCCTTTTCTCACGGCCATTGTCTTGCAATCGGGTTCGTTTGTTTGGCGGCAGCGTGCAGCCTTCAACAAGATGAACGACCTCCGTGCGGTTTGCAAACGGTTCTCTTTCGCGCCCCACGTGGCCAACAGTTCAATTGTGCAAAGCTAACTGTCCTTTTATAGTTTAAAGCCAACAATAAATAATGCCCAAAATGCGAACCCTTTCCCGCACTTATTTTGCTATACGAGAAGTTAATGTCGATGTAGGTCAGATAACAAAAAGTTCATAGTACATATAAACACGTCGGTTGTAAAAGCACATTTATTTAGTCGCTATTATACGGCACAGAAATTCACGGTGTTCGACCATTCGTGGCCAGTGAGTCCCAGTTCTCCGGGTGGTACGAAATTGGTTTTATCCTAAGATAGAAGAAAGAAGGTTAAATAAAAGTCGAATATTTGTACAAAATAAAAAAACAACATTATGTCAGTCTTAAAGTTCATCAGTGAATAAGAGACGAAAAATAAGTCATCACGTTTGTAAAAACAAGTGTGCAACGCCCGACACGAGATCAAGGCGCAGAGTTTGTCTACCACAAATAGGCATACGAATTAAGAAGAATTCGCATTTGATATTGTGGGATGAAGCGTAAATACAAAGGAAACTCACCGGATATTTTTTTCCAAAAACCGCCTCGGATAACCCGGTCAGATCACGAAGGGTTCAGACACAGGGTTTTCTTTCTTAACCATCAACACCAATGCCCTTTGAGGAATCTCCTCACTATTCTTAAGGGATTTAACATCACAGGTTGACGCAGCACACGCCACAGAAACATTTGGACTGATCTTCGTCTAGATGTAACAAAACAAATGGCGCATTAGTGTTAATAAATTATTGAGAGCAAAAATTAATAATTTCTTTTAAACCAAATAGAGTATGTAATTTAATCACAATAATAGACCAACTTAATATTGTGTTTATATCAAACAATAGCGGTTTAAGCGGCTACGTAAATACCCAAACAAACGGCGTTGAAGACAAAAACCTTTGGTTAATGAAAGGGTGATTCCTCTTTCGGAAACGCTGTTAACAATATTGGATGTTTTGTTGATCACAGTTCCACAGAAGCGACGGGTCACACGAATGGTTCAATTGAACTATAGATATAGGCTGAATTTCGCGAGGGTATGTCGCGTGGGCTGGCCCGAAATTGCAGTTACTCTTGTCCAACGCGCTGATTATTAAACGTGTTTGTGGCTTAATATGTTAATCAAATGCCAGTAATGGTGCCTCCACCCCTACGTTCTCGTAGAATATAATTGAGAACCCCCATGTCCATACCAGGCCCGAATCGCTTATACCTAAAGTATTCAGCATCAAAACGTTGCAGCCAAACACTGCCACACACGAACCGTTCCTATTTCACGCGTTAAAGTGTAATTAAAAATCGAAAAAAAGAGAATTACTGAATTGTGATATGCAGCCGTGAATGTAGGAATTATAAATATTGGTCGAAGATATTTCTATTAAATTGGACTAGAGTAGAGGCAATGGGATACGATAAGCGAGGAGAGAACGGGTTGTTAAATTACGATGAATTATTGGTTTTGGGTAGTCACATAGAAACGTCACTCCAGTGTGATTGATGGTAACAGTAAATTACAATGTATTTAGAAATCTTATTCCATTCATATGAACATAAGTATGGTAACTTGGATGAATCATTTATTAGAGTAGATGGTTATTACTCGCCAGAGTAATCATTTAAAAATGTAATTTTGTGTTTATTTCTTCCCAATTTTTTTAGAATGGATTGCATTGAACAATATACAATACGATATTGAGCAAACCGAAATTCTCAAACAGGAACCGAATGCTGTTGTATATACGAATTCAAATCTAAGGTTCACAGCCACAAAAATATGATGTGATAACAATTATACATATCAAAGTGTATTTCTCGCCGCTCTCTCGTGTTTATATGACCCCGACCTTTTTCTTCGCATTTTAAACCGGAGAAATTACAGTCTAAATAGCACTGTGCGCGTTAGCGTTTATTGCGGTATATAGAGGAACAACAGTTGTGGCAGAGGGTCGAGTAAATATTGGCTCAATAGAGAAAAGTCGAAGGGAATTAACGGGGGCGTACGGCTTCGGCTCTTCTTCCAGAGCTGGGGTAACGGGCGTCGGCTCTTTCTCTTTAGCCGAGGAGGGAATGACTGAAGGCTGGTTCTTATTCTGCATCTTGTTTTGAAGTACTGACATTGAAATTGCCAGTTGGGAAACGACTTCGTAGAGTTGGTCCAGCTTCGACAGGGTTTCGTCGTCGTCCATATCGACGGTCGGGGAGGGAGACGGTCGACGTTTACTAGTCAACATTCTGGATGAGGCGGCCCTTCTGGGCTGGATATTCTTCTCTCTGCGAGCCAAAGGTTTCGTCATTATCTCGAGGAGAAAACACAGAGCAAAATGGCAGATAACCGTTCACGGCACGAGGGTAGAAAACGTCCGCGATTCAGCACGGTTCATTTAAAACAAAACTCTTAATCGATATGAGAACTACAAAAGCTATTTGAAAGTATGTAAAAGCTTACTAAAAACGTTAGTTTTAATTAAATATGATCGTTTCCTTCTACACCACTTCCCCCTCAGACAAGACCCCCCTCCTCTCCTTCGCCGTCCGATCTTCTCCGGGGCTTTCCGCGTAGAGGGTATCCTAATCTGCCGAGGCTTCAACCTAGACGTTCGCTGGTCCTGTATCGGAAAGTATAGATTATATGTAAACACAAAATAAACTTTTCTATTTGATTGCTTAATTATTTATGATAATGGCATTCTTATTCTTCGTCCTGGGCCCCACCTGCCCCCTCAACTAAACCCCGCCGCCCTCGCTTTCGTCCCATCTCCCTAAGGGCGACCTGAAATGCGGGAGTCGTCGGGGGCCGGGACTTGTACCCGGATCTTCTACGTGCCGGGCGGAACTACTTGCTACTATACTATAACGGGATGTTTCGTGCGTTCTTGCGAAACCGCAGTGTCCGTATTTGGCGTGCACGACGGCTCGTACGGCCTTGACGGACTTCTTCTTAAGACGAACAGGCCTGACGTAGGGCAACCACGTAGTGCCCTTTTCACTTTCGACAACGTCCTCCTGGGACTTGTCAGTTGGTCCCGTAGACTCTGTCTTGGGAAGCACTTGAGCTGTTAAGGTGGGTGCTTCTTCCAGCTCCTTACCAGAGCTTGCGACCGTTGGTCCGTCGAATGCTATCTTAACCGCCCCGATTTGTATAACTATAGAATTTGTTAGTCTAGAACCTATATGAAAAACATGTATAGGAGTACGGGGAAACTCACACGGTATCGGTTCAGGCTTCGCTGGGCCGTACTGCTGGTCGTGGCCAATTTTGTTGGTGTCCACTGCGACCGTCTGGTCTCTCAGAGGTCTTTCTTGGAGAACACTTGGCCTAGTTCGATCAGTGAGACGGGGATCCAACGGAGCGGCCGTAGTCATGTGCCCCTTAGCCGCATCGGGAAACGCAGTTGTCTCCGTGGGACCCAATAGTGCGAACAAGGATCTCTTAAGGGAGAGGCCCATCTCTAAGACGCCTTCCCATTGAAGGAAAAGAGCTGACTCCATCTGGCTAGCGATTGATTTCTTGATCTGCGCTTCGCCAAAGCGCCGGATGTTTTCTGGCGTCACAATTCGAGGGAGTTCGATTTTGACGTTTTCCAATGTAAGGGTTGGGTCGACGAGTGTCAATAACTCGAAACGGGTAACGTTTATCCCGCCAGTGCTGTCACCACTGTGCGCGTTAGCGTTTATTGCGGTATATAGAGGAACAACAGTTGTGGCAGAGGGTCGAGTAAATACTGGCTCAATAGGGAAAAGTCGAAGGGAATTAACGGGGGAGTACGGCTTCGGCTCTTCTTCCAGAGCTGGGGTAACGGGCGTCGGCTCTTTCTCTTTAGCCGAGGAGGGAATGACTGAAGGCTGGTTCTTATTCTGCATCTTGTTTTGAAGTACTGACATTGAAATTGCCAGTTGGGAAACGACTTCGTAGAGTTGGTCCAGCTTCGACAGGGTTTCGTCGTCGTCCATATCGACGGTCGGGGAGGGAGACGGTCGACGTTTACTGGTCAACATTCTGGATGAGGCGGCCCTTCTGGGCTGGATATTCTTCTCTCTGCGAGCCAAAGGTTTCGTCATTATCTCGAGGAGAAAACACAAAGCAAAATGGCAAATAACCGTTCACGGCACGAGGGTAGAAAAAGTCCGCGATTCAGCACGGTTCATTTGAAACAAAACCCTTAATCGAGATGAGAACTACAAAAGCTATTTGAAAGTATGTAAAAGCTTACTAAAAACGTTAGTTTTAATTAAATATGATCGTTTCCTTATACAAGCACCAGGGAACTTTGGGATTTCGAAACCGGTTGAAGTAATTATGTATTTTTCTCGGATCGCTTGTCGCCATCGGTGGTCAAATTGCTGCGAGCAGTCTATTGCCAAGAGCAGTGTGGAGGTTATCATAGGCTGGAGTGGGTGGTTCTAGGCGTTCAAATAAAGCTTGGCGCATAAGTCGCCATAGAATGGCATTGGCTGACCTTAAGCTTTGAACAGGTTTGAACGCGTCACCAGGCACACGGAGGCAGTGCATGGCAGCATAGAATTTAGAATGTGCATTTTCACGGCCGGAGTGACTTTCTTCAAGGGGTTTGGGTAATAAATAACACTTGGCACACTGAATTGTCAAGGCCATGGATCTAGATGACCGTGCATGCATATAATAACGGGATTAACAGAATAAAAAGTCGAACCACGAGCACGCATGTGAGTCTTATGCAATGCAGCTAATTGCATACTATTGCTTTGAGAACCTGCCCTGGATGTGGCGAACCACTCGAGATGGTAGTGTGACAACCGATTCGCCTTTATAATCAGATGCCCTCCCCCCTCCAGTTCACCAGCTCCCGCTTCCCCCCCCCTGCACTGAGAAGATCTGCCATGCACTCAAAGAAGACGACAGTTGTAAACCGGTTGGAAACCATTTTTCTCAAACTTGAATACATTTGATACACTTGATGATAATTCTGTTTGTCGTGCGATCCCTTGCCAATGTGGTTGGGTGAATAGACCACAGACGGTGTGCTTTCAACAAATGCGTCACCAACGTTGATTGGTGTGCATCGCGAAAAGCAACACGTTCAGTGCTAACGTTTTTAAGAACATAAAACGCCTTCTGGAGAGGACACGGGTTTGAAGGCGATAAATGGAATCACCAATGGCTTGCTTCCGTTGGCTTCTTTTTTGCACTTTTTCAAAGAGATTGATAAACGGGAATCTGATAAAATGCTTCAGTGCGATTTATGGGAGGGGCTTCGGGGATTTAATTTGCCTTTCTTTCGAAGTCACCTCGTTCCTGTTAACGTATTCTCCGTCTTCTATGCGTAATCGCCTCATCCTGTATTAATTTGTTTGTCGTAAATTGTAATTCTTAAAGTTTTGGTGGCATGAAAAAAGCGAATACCATTATTATTGTTCTTGTGACCGATCACTAAGATCAAGGATCTGTTAAAATGAATCGGAATAACGACCCATTCTGATGAACGGGTAAGCCAGTGAGCGGCTTACTATCTTGAGACTATGCAGTTGCCCGCATGTACGAAAATCATTGCCTGCAGAAAGAATCCTGGTGTCAGGTCGTGGCTGCTGTATACGTGATGTTGCAACCTGCTTTTTGTATGTTTATTTTATGTATCAACAATAAACTGCTGGTAATAAGGTGGGCGACAAAGGTGAATATTTGGTTGTATTGTCTCATCACCCGTAACCGTATACCCACAAACCGGATGACAGCGAAAAGTGAAGAGAGAAGAAATGAGAGTGGTCGGGTGAACAAACTCGAGGGAGCAGATTTACTGGAGTATTGATGCATGAGTTGGCTTAAATGTGCCGATTGAAATTGAGGGGGTGGTGTTCACTTGATGACAAGTGTGTTATAAAAAAATACATATGACTTATGTTTGCGATGAGTAACGTCAGGACAGGCTACAAGTAACGACCTTTAGGCGCTGGTCTAGAATGTGGGTTGCATGTCTGGTGGCGTGCGTGGTTGCCCAAATGGAATAGATTTATGCGAATAAGGAACGGTTTCTCTTGAGGAATACAAACGGTTGACCAACACCGATATTTGCGCAGTCTTATGACGGTGTAAATATCGCTAATGCATCGAATCGACTTTACGAATATCCCTGTTCCGCTTTCATTAATTCTGGAGAAACACAAGTGGTTCAATCGAGAAATTGGACGATTAACAGACAACATTTTCCCGTACACATGGGCGAAGGTGGTCATCGATTATTTGCGCAAAGTTCCTGGGCAACTAGAACTTGATTAGACTGTTTCAATACCTCGCATGTAAGCGGTGCACTTTCTAATGAATAGAGAATGACGACTGATTCTACTACCTTTCTTTCTTTGTTCGCATATTGAACGTTTCCAAATTACCGCACAAGTTGTTTCAACTCAAATGTCACGCAATCCGACGCCGAGTCAAGCACGCACACGTATTGTGGTTCGCGGGTTTGGCGGTTCGCATCTCCACTCTCTTATTGAGTGACCCTGGGTTCGACTCCCTGGTCAGGGCACCAAATATAAGCCGGACACGGCAGGGCCGTCTGCATTCAAGGGACATTCCAGGGAGGCAGCGTCGTGCGTAATTCAAGCAGCCCGAGTTGCACGCATGACCCCTGGTTAAGCGTTGGCCGATGCAACCGAGGCAACGTCGACATAGTCGTTAGGCTCTGGAAACGTCAACTCTAAAATGTAACCGTGATTATCCATGGCAACTGCCATGACACCAGCCTATCGTCTGGCAGGAGATGGCGGGACGAAAAACGTCCTGACACATCATTGGCTCGTTTGATTTACTTATTCCGTTGGCCTACTTTGACTACTATAAAAGGAGCTAAAACCCGAATAAAACTTTGAGTTTATTTTGAGTACCTCACGTCTATTCGCTGTCTCCTGGTCATTGGGGTTTGGCTCTGTGAAGTTCGCGTTAGCCTTTAATTGTGCGATACTCCAACGCGTAATGCTAATATCACCTACCATCGCAAAGTTTACGCATACACATAGCCGAAATATTCGAGGCAATCAGTGATGTGAAGCCTGCAATGCTACACATTTGTTAGTGCGTGGTACAGATCCTGGTACGCATGCTGGTCCACATCCTGCTGAACCGAACAATTTATGTTGGCATTTATAACGGCGTATCGAGAGGTAGAGGACTTGAAAACCCAAGATGTCATAACAAAAATATATTCTTATAATAGACACGCTTAAAAAAAAAACAACTCATTTCTGATTTGGTACAAAGTCTCAAGGAACCATGTTAGTGATAACTTAAAGCGGCTGTGGGTCACAATTGCCTTGCCATCGTTCATCGCCTCCACATAGAAGCCTTTCATCGCACTGAACCGCCGATGAGGCAGCTTGGCCACGACGAGGCCCAGGTAGACGTCATCGACCCACAGAAATCGACTGTAGGCCTCGGTAATCACCAATTCGTTGAGGACGTCCGCGCCGACGAATATGGCAGCGCCCGAGACGTAGGGCGCGAATTGGAGCCACGGCACTTCCGCGTGTGTAACAGCCCACTTGTTGCGCCGAGGGTTCTTGGAGGGGCGTATCACGTGCCTCCAATGCAAAAGGGGCCCGCTGAGCAGTTCCCGACGCTGGGGATGACTCAGCTGCGACAGGTAGGCCAACATGTTTTGTGGCACGAAGACGAAGTCGTCGTCCATGAAAAGGAAGACGTCGGTTTTGCCTAAGGGGTGGCGAAAAGACCAAAGAAAAATAATAACTCCATTACTCGATGGCGTTCTATTCTCGAACCGGGTTGGCACCGCCAATCCACAATCACTAACTTCGAGTGAACAATTAGAAGTCGTTCATTTCTCCTTTTCCTGCTCGTGGATGAGCCAGTTTCATGGGTATCATTCTTGGGAATATCTTACAGATGATGTTTTTCCAGTGCCACACGAAGTGGGGGTGGACGTAAACGCTTTATCACGCAACACTAAGCAAACCCGGCAACATGGCTGGTTAAATGTCAGAGGAAACGACGGTGATTGGGTTACTGGCGACCGTCAATACTTCCAGCCTTAATTAGTAGATATAAGTATAATCGAAGTCCATAATGTGCCGTTTAATCAGCAAATAAGTCATGCCAATCCGTTAATACACTAAAACCATCACCGAACAAATTATGTGACAAGCATATGGTCGACGCAATACCCGTCGGACTGTGTTGTCTCTCCAAAAAGGTGGGCCAGCATATTAAAGTAAAACAAATCTGTGCAGATCTAAGATTTGAGATTTGAGTAAATATGGAGTGAATAGGCGGATTTGTGGACTTTGTAACGCACGTAAGCACACCAACGCGAATCCTTGAGTCCAAAATACCCTCACCAGCGATCCCTTCTACTGGGGTAGAATCCAAAAAGATAAATAATGAATTAAACTGGGAATTATTAGATAAAACACCGTTATAGTGTCATATGCCTTTGCATCAACCCGGCTTAATAAAAAAACGTTTATTAATTCACAACATGCAGCAATTCTTTCTAATCAAATGGGCGAGTGGCTGAGTAAAACTTCAAAATCTCGAAAAAAATATTTAACATGCGATGCTTTTCCGTCAACGATCACTTTATAACTGAGTGCATGTGCTCAATTGACAACTGAATGGAGAAGAAATGGGCGTCCCGTTATTGGTAATGAAGGGAGTCTGACGAGGATGCCAAAATAAAAGCGAAACATACCCCGACAGAAGGTGGACGCCCAGCGATGGCTTGCGATAAGTTTGTAGGTCAAATTGACATAGGCGTCCACGAAATCGAAAATAACAAGATCTCCGTGTTCGTCCGCCTCCGCATAGAGGGTCTGTAGAGCCTCGCTTCTCCGCGCGGCCCATTTTTCAGCCGTGGCTCCGGCACGGTCGGGTAGCCGCATATCGAAGCCACCGTTCATGTGGAATAGATTGGAGGGGGAGGAAGGAGATGCGGAGGACTGAGGCAGAGGGGGTGGTGGTAGGCCCGTGGTGAAGACGACGCGAATGCCCGGAGGGAGGTTCGCATAAGAGGACCGCATGCGGGCCCTATCCTCGAAGTTGAAGACGCCAGACTTGTAGATTGCCACAAGTTGGTGGGATTCGTTGGGGTTTTCGGGCGAGCAGGCAGTTCGACTGTGGCGGATGAGTTTGATGTTTGGATTCGTGATTGGCTTCTGAAAGGCCGAGATTTTGGGATCAGTTTTAGCATGCAAATTTCCAATTAACCAATTATCAACAATTTTACGATTCGTACTAAGGCCAGAGTCAATAGAAATCGGTTAGGCTTCTTGACTAAGGGACCTGCACACACTGCCTCATATGCTAGTTTGTGGTCTTGTGTGATTAATGTTTTATTTATTTACAACTCAAAACCGCGGCCATGGTGGTAAAAATGGTCGATGGTGTATGCACGGCGTGTGACAAAGTATTCAGTCATATGTTACTCTCGAATGGTTCAGATCAGCAAACAATCCAATATAAGTCGAACACAGGTATCATTTGCTTAGAAAATGAATTTTCCGAGATAACAACCCCTTCTTGTGCGTCAAAGCACGATATCAAGATTCCTTGTAACAATCTCGCACTATCGACCCAACACTCGTATTATTTGTCATCCGCTTTCGTAACTGTCCACTGATTGGCCCGTGTTATTCGAAAATGTCACACCCCGTTCTCTTATTGGTCCACGCAATTACTTGTGGTCAGATGGCCTTTGTCCACCTATTCCTATTCATTCACGTAAAAAAGAATGACTAAATAAATAAGAGTCTGCTTTTGCTCAAGCGGCTTAGCTGTGGTCATCTGATAAGCTGTCAAGTGGGGTGACTTGTGTCTAACTCGTACGAAAATATTTAACGATAAAGCGATAACCGTTGTTGGCGTTGGCCATTGAAGGGTCAAAACGAGGCGCATCGCAAATGTTTTAAATGTGGAAATCGCTTGAATATGGCCTTCAGAAGATGGTAAGTAAGCCAAAGTCCCATCAAATAAGGATAAAAATTCCAATTTTTTGTGTAGCCTTGGAAAAACCCATCTCGATATGCCTCGGTAAAACGAATACAAGCTTCAATTTTCTTAGTTATGTTTGAATAAAACACGACATTATGACAAGCAGGAATAAAGAAATTTAAAAAAATGGGTTCTCGAAAAACTAACGCAACATATTATGAACATTTAAGCAAAAATGAAACAATGACTATTACCCTCCCAGTACTCAGTCAATACGCCAAATGAACATTTGCAGCTTTGTTACTGCCCATGTTAGAAATTGAATGTATGTGTTCCTCGGTTTATTAATCGATAATTGAGGGCAACATTTAAAGAAAAAATCGCCTTAATTGCGTAGCATCCTTTAACCGATGCGTAGATTTGTCTCTACAGAATCAATATTATGTGTCATTTTGACAATGTCGACTCCAGCTTCGAAAAAAAGTGAAGTTCTGCGTATGCCGCGTTAATGGGCCAGACTTCATTGAATACAAATTATCGATTAAATATTCATCTTCATTTAATCGGCTGGTCCAGCAACCTGTTCCTTTTGATAACTTCTCTTCTTCTTCTTTTGGCGAGTCTGCCTCCTGCGAGATGAAATGCCGACTTCGTGGATGTTGAGATGTGAGATTGGAGCATTTTCTCAAAGTTTCATGCGAATTCGCCACACGTAGCGTCCCAGCGCCAACCGGCATCTTTCGAGTGGCGACTCTTAGCGACCATTGATGTCGTGCCATTATTGTCGAATTTCGTTTTTGCCTAAATAATCGGTCCCATACCCATCAATATAACTGGCTCCACGTTCAGAAATTTAAACGTCCTAACTTGTAATAGTGACGACCAGATTGTTGCAAGTTACAGCATTAAGAAACTAACTGTCTCGTGGCGATTGGGCCATTGAGACCCAATTATGCCGAAATGTCATCGAATATTTCCCCAAAAGAATTAAAATCTGAAATTTGCAATTTCATTGCAGTCACAAACTGTATACCCCCAACCATTAATATATAAATAAAACGATGAAGATTTTGCATTCAAAATGGGTGTTGAATTTTAATTTGAAAAAGAAACTCGATCTTTAAGCACCATGTATTGAGTGTCTCAACAAAAAAGGAATATGGCCTGCCTAACACGAGTGCCCACCGAACTTAAGGAGAAGCAAGAGCAAAAATGGCTACGCGGTACAGGAAAAATACCAAAATTACACCACCATAAGACACCACCGGAACCACGTGCGGCCCCGTGACTGGCAAATTGATTTACACACCCGCATAGTCACCATTTCGACACTCCCTCGCGGGAACGACAATATTTTTGGCTGCAAATGAAATCCATATCAAGCGGATTTATGGCGAGTTCACCATGCAAGCCGGGAAAACTGCCACACCCATCTAAGACAAACGCGTAATCGAATAATGTTTACCTTAACGACAGGCTACAACGACAGTCATGTAGTCCATCTAGGATTGGTTAATCTCGGCCAAATGAAAATAACCTCGCCAGGGTTAGAACCTGGACCTTTGACCTTTCGTGGGCGTTTGCCAAACATTTTATTTTGAGTGTTTTATTGGTCATGAAGCTTAGCTTGGATCTAAGAGACTTTAAAACAATTCCCGATAATCGTCATGACAACGACCACGCAATCGGCTTATCCTCCAGCCAGCTTTGTGAACAACAGGACTCACCAAATCGCCTTCCGAAATGAAGCTAATTACAATCCAAAACAGGATAAAAGAAATAGTTTCAAGGCAAAAAACAAATATTTATGCTATTTAAACCACCCCCACAAAGAAAACAAACCGAAATGGCCAAACGCATCTTTTTGTTTAAATCAACTAATCAGAAAAGGGGGCATGCGTTATGGATACGGCACTTTGCTGTATTTATTTCTCGAGTTTATTTTTAATTTCAGACAAATTTACCATGTTTCCGATTCGTATAACTGTTCGGTTTAACTGATTCTGGAACCTAGAGATCGCCAACAATATGTTTCCGCTTCCCGTTTATTAAACTCCTTGAATAAGTGGAAAAAATTAAAAAGTAGAAGACGACAGAATCACTTATAAACGCGTGTCGCCTCGATTCCAATTTCTGGTACGCCTTTTATTTTTCGCACATCAAATGCAATCATAATTTACGCCATTCAACGTTGATGACACACTCGGCTTCACAATACGAACCTTTAACACAGACGCTCACACAAAGTTTACAAGGTTTCAAAATATAACGTACATCGTTTTGTCTGTGACATCGGTGGTCTCTGCAGACAAACACCGAGTGCAATTCATATTTAAAATGTTGCAAAAACCAAACATATCAATTCCAACTTACATACTCAGTGCTTCGTGCTTGCTTCAGATCCTCAATAATTTCCGTCATATTCACGGCTAACGGGTAGGAATCATAATTTCTTGTTTTCCCTAGGTGATACCAGTTTTGCGGATCTGCCAGCATTTGCACCTGGGATGCAGCCTCTTTGCGAGAAGCTCCACCTCGTCTTGACCCCATCGTCCCATTAGCCTGAATACACAGAGTCAAGTCTATACTGCCATCCTCACAGGTGAGGTCTTCAGGAATTCTCGCCGGTGGCCACCTGATTCTCGCGTCATTGGGCTGAAGATCTCTGCATCGACACGAAGTTGCTGTTCCATCGAAATCCGGAATTCGGTATCGTGCTAAAAGGCCCAATGGATCGATCCCTTCGTAAACGACGTAGTTTACAATTACGATTATAAGGAACAATGCGACCAGTGAGAACCGAAACAGATATTTGCGGTGTCTATTCAACATATCTTGTGGGAAGGGAGCTTCCTATGCAAATGCGTTCACACATAAGAGTAATGATCAGTGGATAGCGCGCAACAATGAAAATGTTCTGAAATGCCATTGGTTGCTAGGGTCACCCTTGGCTTCACGCATTGGTTGCGTACATTGGCGTTTATACAACATTCCCGCGGTCAGGAAGACGCACATGATTTCATGTTTTAATCGGCGATGTATACGCTTTGAAAATTTCAAAAATAATACTTTCCGAAATTATAATGAAATGTATTTAACTATGGTTACATAAACGTGTAAAATACCTACATTCAAGATATCGACAAATGTTTTCGCTTAAAAAAATAATCAGGATAATAATAATAATTGTAGTGGCTTTATTTAGGTCACGAGGACCAAAACTTTCAGCATAAAACAAGGCAGTATAACAAGTATTCGATGTGAAAATAGTATTTTAGTTCCTGTTTCACCTGCTCTGGTGAAACTAAATATCGGGACAAATAAGGAATGACCGAATTGCGATATGCAGCCGTTCTTGTGGGTATTGAACGGTATAGTCTACGGATTGGTCGAAGAGATTTACAGTTAGATAAACTTGAATAGAGGGTATGGGAGTGGTCACTTAAAATATGAGCAGCGATTAGTGAACAATTATTGAAGTGGCGTTGAACGATGATTTCTTGGATGGAGAGAATAGGCAGACCACTAGAAAACGATATTATTTTAAAAAGCCTATGAAGGGTTAAAAAGTCAGAACATTTAAGGCCGGGGAAAATTACTGGAGAACAATATACAATAAGGGGAATTATACAGGCATGGACAAAGGTTTTTATATGGCTAGAGCTTAAGCCAAGTCTCCTGAACCGGCGAACTAGGAAGCAGAGGCGACGGCATTTACCAAAGACGGCATCCACATGATGACTCTATGATAACCGACTGTTAAAAACAACGCCGAGGAATTTAGATTTTGAGCTCGAAGCGAAATTATGGAGTGAAGGGATTTCGGGAGTGTCAACAGCGGCTCTCAGGGAAAATGTTATATAGATGCATTTTGATGCATTCAGCAGAAGACCATTCTCCAAAGACCACTCGAGTACCTCAGTGACTGCCTGCCCGAGCTGTTGAGAGTCACCATTCGTCATGCATGCATGGCATAAAGTCAAGTCATCCGCGTATTTTATAAGTCTCACGTCGTTAGGGGACCGAAGGCCTAACGTGTAATAGTTAAACAGGAAAGGAGATAGCACTGCGCCTTGAAGTACACCGCAGTTATTTGGCAAGGAGGTGGAGGCTACATTACCGACTCTTACCTGTTGACGGCGATTGGAAAAATAGTTTTGAAGCCAATTAATCAACGATCCTTCAACGCTATCTTCACATAGTTGAGAAAGGATGCAGGGGCGTGAGATAGTGTTGAGAGCAGAGGAGAAGTTCAAGAAAACTCCCTTGACGGCTTTCGCTCCGGCATCAAGTGAAGAGTGGAAGGTGAGCGAAAACGTAGCCATGGCGTCCAGAGTGTTTCAATTTGATTTATAAGCAAACTCAAACGGGTCATCGGCAGTTTTAAGCGTGTCATTCAATTTAGAGATGAGGTTCTTCTCAATCACTTTCAACCAGACAGATGAGTTGGCGATAGGTCTATACGTCACAGGTCCGGCGGAACCATTGGCCGGTTTCGGAATGGGTGTTATAGCGACATCTCTCCATTCCAAAAGAAAGGATTATTCTACTAACGAATGATTGGCGAGCTGGGTGAAAACGGAGAAATCTCGCGGTGACACATTTTAAGGATCGCGGGAGGGACCCTGTCAGGACCAGCCGCTGTAGAGCTCTTGAGGCCAGCAACCATTTTGGAGATAGAGGATTCGTGAGCGGGCAGGAATGCGCTGGGATTAAGAGATCTAACGAGAGGTACCGCGGAATTGTTTGCGGATTTGAAGATAAAGCCATTGTTCAGAGCATCAAAGTGTAGGGCACCACTTGGTAGATATGGGCGGCGGGTTCCTGTAAATCTGTTAAGATTTTTCCAGAGGTCGCTGGGTTTCGATGTTCTGAACAGCTCATCTACAAAAATCTTATTAAGGCGATTGAACTCAGCTGTCATCCTGATCGAAATTGGTTTAATTTTTTCGCCTCAGTCGTTTCAGAAATTGAGAAGATATCAGGCATAGTTCCGTGAGTGGACAATGCGTATCGTACAAAAAACGGAGATAACTATTGATATTGTCGATCTCTTTATCGAAGTCGGTTGTGGCAACGGCATCTCTTAAATTGCACTGGTTCTGGAGGCAGTGAGAACGGATACGAAGTTTTTTAGGTTTGGGACAACGTTGATGGTTTTTTTATCCTTGCCAGATATTTTCGGTGGACCAACAACGATGCAGTGGTCGAACTGTGCTAAAAGTGCACGTTTACGACATGCATACAGAGAATAATCGGACACAAATATGTGGTCAAGAAGATTCCCTTCGCGTGTAGGAAAATTGACTATGGTGTTTAGACCAAGTGTAAGAAGAGGGCTAATAGGCGCAGAATTAAAATCACCACACAGATGTTTTGAGAAAACAGATTTTCCAAAAAAATGCAAAATAATTTATTTTTAATGGTGGTGGCCGTCAAAAGGCCCCATACCAAAAAAAATAGAATAACCTCCCAGTACATTTTCTATTATAAACCAAGTTAAATTTATTATTGCCTTTGTTACTTCTTCGTTGGAAACATTTTATTCAAATAGCTCTATAAGAAACAGTCAATTAAGTTGATATTTATCATAAATGAACAGGACTGGCAATGCACATCCACCGTGCACCACGAAAACCGATTTAAAATGACCCAAACTAGAACAGACCAGACCATACCAGGCAGCACAACTTTTTATTTATTTATTTCGCCATAGACACCCGTCAAGTACTTCGAGTGCTTCTGCAGCGGCTGGAAATGATTTCCGTTTCCCATTTCTTCCCACCTATCGTCCGCTTCACGGCGCTCAGAATTCACGGCGTTCGGCCACTCGGACGAGGACGAACCCGCTGGAGATCATTTTCTCGCCTCCGCCATTTAGGGTCGCTGATGCCCCGTCATTATCCTCCCCCGCGTTGCCTGGGGTATCCATGTGGCAGTGGACACGGGTTGTTTTTCCACGTTTTTTCACCCCGTGGGTCGGCCCAGTACATCTACTGCCTTTTTGCCCATTGGCTTATGCGCCTCTCTCCCTATTACCACCCGTAGAATGGCGCTCAGTTAAGGTTTGGAGGAAATATGGACAGTGAAACACGTCAATCGGTAGACAGAAAAAATACTTGAGGTGCTAAAGTGAAACCCAAATGTTACCCAATCCTTTCAACGAGAAGATTAGAAATAATTTGGCGAATAGGAGCCTATAGTCGTCTGTAACGCAGTCAGAGGCGAGCGTCGCTTCGAGGAGACGAATTTCGCAGACCAATAAGATAACGCATATGTAAGATATTTAGGATTACAGTCACCAGTCCGAGGAGAAGGACCGTCGTTGTGCATTGCTTCGATATCTGATGAGTTTTCTTTGAAACGATTTAATGTTATTTGATGTTCTCGAGATACCTCAATCATTAGTATCTTCTGATTGGTCAATAACTTTCTTTGCATTGTCCTTTATCAATAATCGAGAACTTTCGCATGTATTTCCTACGAAAGACTTTCTTTTGCATAGACGGATTATGCTTTAAATTTATGCGTTCTAGAAAGTCTACTGTTTTGTCATTAGTTAGCCACCTTTTTTTCGAAGGTTCTCTCGTTGACCGCAACATTCTAGAATGTGATTTCCGGTCTGGTTGTCGATCGCAGTAAATGGAATTCTGCTGTTCATTGCTCAGCAAGGTCATACCAGTGTGATACATCTTGCGTGAATTCAAAATCAAAATGCCTCGGCGTTATTTTAAATTGTCTTTTATCTCGGAGTGGACAATAGGTTTCAATATCTACAAGAACGATAGCATATCAAAATTCAGTAAGTCCTTATTTTTTCATATTTTTAGTATCACCCGAACATGTGCAGTATGAACTAAAAGATAGTTTTCGTATTAGCTTTGTTAATTAGACAATTTAAATAAATAGCAGCTATAGCGACTCAGTTTTTTGGGAATGCGTTTAACCTTGGCAAAGGAAGCAACTGTTTTTAAGACAAACGATGACCGGCTCTCCGTTTCAGTCTCGGTATCTCTTGAAACCACAAGCGCATTTCTGCCGTCAGCAACTTGCTTTATTATGCATCAATAAGCATATATTTATTTACGGTTTAACATTACTACTCGTAAAATACAAGTAGCGTTCCAATAAGGTCTGTTTAATTAAAGCGTTAGTTTTAAGGTCATTTGAATTGCTACAATCCGTACGAAATTGCCTAATTATGGATTGGATCATCCAACATATTAAACACACCACTTCTTCAAAATTTAAAGATCTCACTATCCGAGTGAATGCATAAATGGGGGTTTGCGTTTCGACTTAGCAGAGAGTGCATTACTGGTGGGCTGCCAAAGTACTCTGTGGCTGCTTCAATTGTTGTAAATACATATCTGACTCACAAAGGTATACTCAAACAACACTTTGGAGGATAATTATATGTTTTTCCTTTACAATTGTCCAATCCACCATCGTTTCCTTCTTATTTTAGTATACATAGTGGAGCCACCAAAACGACCTAAGAATCCCGATTTTAATCAATAAACCGATGTTTCTTGTAATGCCGAAATGTTAGCAGGGGTGGGGTGCTTTTAAGAAGGTTCTTGATGCGCTTGAATGACAGCAGCGTAGTACGGAGCAGCCGCACCGCTGTCGGCAAGTTTAACAATGGCTGAGTCATGCAGGGGCCATTCGTTTCGTGGACTCGCTAAATGGGCCGTTCATTCCACGATCCCCCGAACATCCAACAAACAGGCACCTTTTTGGAACCTAAACAAAGCTTGGCGTGAACAGAATTGTTGATTTTCAAAACATGCTTCCCGTAAAACGGTTCCGGAACCGTTTGTATTCCTCCCAGAAAAACGATGATTGCGTCTGTGTTTTTCTCTAACCGTCGTCACCAAATCCAGGGACGACAATTGCGGTTTCCATTGTGAACGTTTCTATTTGTGAATAATATTTGTGAAGGGCACCTGAGTTTTAGACAAACGAGGACTCCTAAAGTCGATTCTCCCTTTTTCGAAATGGGGGTGCTTCCAACTGGTTGCCTGCAATAGCGGTTACTGCTAACTTAGTGAAACCCTATTGCGAAACCCGACGCAAGTAGATAAATAATCCCATTCTTTTGTCACTTATCTGTTAGCTAAGCAAACCTATTCGCATCTTACAATCTTTATCAGATAGGTGCCCTAATTCGTTCGGCACACTATTTTAAAATAATTTGAGCAACCGATAACTCGACACAACGGAGATCAGGACTAAATTTATAAATTAAAATATCCGCGATAGCTGATAAAAGGAAAACAATAAAGAAATCGATTATATATGGCCACCAGGAGGTCCTCCCAGTGGCCAAACAATAGAATGGATTTAAAATACCATATTTGCTTCATATCAGCCACTTTTCATGATGCTGCCACAGCAGTTTCGATGAACAGAAGAAAAAACGGAAAGGCTCGTTGGTGGATGCGGTAAGTCCAAGAGAAAAAACACTGAAACACCATACAATAAAAGTTTAATTTCTCACACCTGCACATAATTCTGGTCCTGAAACGGTAAGATGTTTGTAGATATTGTTGGGACGATATTCGGAAACCCAATAACAACCAACACGGCAAGAAGCGTAAGAAAAAAGCACATTTAAACAAACGATTGCATAAAGTATGAGTATAGAATATTCCAGAGAGATGTCTTCGCTTGCTTCATTCGAAAATAATATCTATGATTTCTCGTGGCTTTCGGGAGCCATAAGGTTTGCCATATAACAATAATTCCAAAGTTATTTGACTGCGCTATTCATGGGCTGAGTAGGTTTTTCGGGAGATATATATTACCTCCTCGTCTTGCAAATTGAAGAATTGCTATTTGTCCAAAAAGGAATTCCCGTAAATGTACTAATCTGGACAATGAAGTTTTCTATACGGTGTTTAGACTTCCCTAATTGAGAAGTACATGGCAATCTATTGCAAATTACTTAGTATGCGGACCAGAAATACGGCAAGGAATGCCCATTGAGGCGTTTTTGTTAGGAAAGACAAAGGAAATTGATATTTTTCTTTGTTAAGAGTGTTTTAAAGATGCCACCCCACCACAGCATCTGCAATTTCGCTGATAATCTTGACATGATAATCTTGATATTGGGGCAGAGACTGGGTGCTGACATTAATGACAGTGACATACAACGAAAGTTATTATGTGCCGCAAAGCCTGAATTCCATGCACCCAGAATCATTTGCTGGTAGACAAATGATTTATAAGGTTCCACTGAAACACCAGCCGTTTTATTACATCATTCCTGTCCAGAGGAACCTCAAAAAACACACCTATAGGTCTTCCAAATAAAATGGTAAAAGATACTACTTCCCATGGGACTAGCGACACTGTGCCAGTTTTAAATTGTCAAACCTTCCTCCTGGAGTAATCAAGGACTGAGGCAAACCAATGGGAAACCAGCCTCCTGGTGATTGAACACGCAATAAACCGGAAATGTTCATTTCATCCTAATTAATTGGAAGGAGGAGGGCATCTTAGAATAATAATAATAGCTTTATTAAGGTCACGAGGACCAAAACGTTCAGCATTAAAATTTACAATAAACAAACATGTTACAGGACGTAACGATTATACGTAGAAAATGCAGAATAAGTTAAGAAGAATAAAAGAAGTAATATCAAGGTAAATTTGCAAGAAAGGCCAATTTAACCTACAAAGTATATAAAGTTTGGCAAACGGGAAATGACGGCCATTGAAAGGCCCTATCCAAAACACGCACCATAATCTACAGCTATTTGAAAACGATTATGAAGGATCAATAATATATCGAATAGAGAATTCAGTTGATACAAACCTTGTTTAACAAACAAATTTTCATTCTTCGATGATTTTTGCATACTATAATTAACTTAAACCAACGGTAATTTAAATAAAGAATATGAAAAAAAGAATAAGAGTTTATTAAATTGCTTTTATCAATGGATTATATTTTTGAAAATGTTATCTAAGTTTATAACTATTTCTCTGAAGAAAGAACTAGCAATTAATTGAATAAGACGGTGTGAAATTGTATCACATAACATTCAGAGCGAAGAATGCAACCAATTTTCAGTGTATTGAAGGAGGTCGGGTCACTCTAGAAAATCGTCATTATCCTTCCAAAAGAACATTTTTTCCCGAATTGCATAGAAAATGAGTCATAAAATACAAAATCGTTATTATTTAATTATTTATAATCGTAAAAATGCATGTTCGAATAAGTTAGAATGGGAAAATTCATGAGGACAGAAAGGTTTCGGCTGTAAATGAACGACAAATAAAATTGATACAGAAAGCGGCAATTATACACAGAGGATGAGACAAACATTTGAAAACTATTCATCCCATGATTGCTTCTGCTGTGTTCTTTTCCATATTGCGGGCAAAGAAATTTCTGACTGCGACGAAGATTCAGAATAATTTAACACGAATGCACGAAATAATAAGGGGTACATTTGTTTTTCCCTCATCCTTCTGGAACGTAGAGACAATCAGTAAGTCATCCGGTGAAATAAAATCCTTTTAATTGTTTTTAACTTTCAGGAATTTCGTGAAAACGGGCATAGCGTAACAGAGATAAAAGAAGGTATCAACGGATGAATCGTTTTATCACATCCCGACGGCTGAATCACCTATCCCCGGAATAGTTCAGACCATCCTAGTGTTTGTTGGTGTTGCTTCCATATTAATACAAAACAGACGGCACAGTAAGCTGGGAAAAAGGACCCGACTTGTCGTGGCGAGCAATGTTCTTGTTTGATTCACTTTCCAGGCATGTATACGCAAATACTTAACGATCACTTGCGTTGGTGTGAGTGATTATCGGTGATAGCACGCGGAAAGTGTGACCAATTTAATACGTGCCAATGTCCCGCCTCCGTAGTCTGATTCAAACGAAGACGGAAGATCACAATAACGCAGTCTTTTACTTTGAAGTTTGGATTTTCCCTACAAATTGATTACATCGATAGAATCTAATAATATCCCGAGATGAAAGGAATTCTTTAACCGAGAAGACGTTTTATTCCATAACGAGGTCACTTTCAAATGAAGGAGAACATTTCTCGTTCTCTTTTATATAATTGAATCAATCAATAATTTTATTGTGTAATTATAGAATCACTAACGATTAAAAACTCGACGCAGCACAATGATATACAATGAGATGCAATATTTTGTAACGTTCGCGAGAATTCCTCAATTAATCGATCTGCTAAGATCCCGGTATCCGAATGCCATTACTCCTCACAGTAGCACAATCACTTCCAATTTATTAACGAATACTCAAAATAAAAGTAACACCAGTGGTTGGCGAAGTGTACATCACATTAAAACGCGAGCATTCCGTTATTCTTCGAATAAATGATTTTTCCTTTTTTAATGACGTATTCAATCAGCTCGTGGGATTCGCCAAGTCGAAAAATAATATTCTCCCACCTAAAATATAAAAAAATCGGTCAATTATTGCCTGTAACTGATTAAGTATCGTTACGCCGTTGCCGGTCGATATTGCGTCATCAAAAACGCAGCTGCCTTCTTGTTGACAAGGACAAGAGTGACGCCACAAGCCCAGAAAGAAGTGAGCCAACGACAGCTTTGGAATTAATTGATTCGCCAACCTGTCTGCCCTGACATTGTGCCAGCGCTTTCCCCATCTCACCCACCAATGACAGGGTCAGGCCAAGGTAAGGCTCTGCCTATAATTACGACTTTCATACAAATTCAGCATTGTGTATAATTGGTATTTCTACTATCCACCACAACAAAAAGGTTCATTTACGAAGACAATAAACATTAAGGGGAAGAGACCCGGAAAATCGATGAATGCGTCGACGTGTTTGGTACTTTCCCCCAATCTGAGGGCGTTATTGCTCTGGTAAATTCTTCCATATGGCCAACGCCTATCGTCACGCCCACAGATTGTGATGGGGCGCCAAAGGCGTATTGGACGACTGTTTTAACGATCAATTAGGCGCTCAGAAATTACTCAAGTTCCAAGGAGGAACTCGATGATTTATTGTGCAAAATGACGACTCATAAGTATTGTCTCTGATACATCTGAAATATGAGGGACTGGGTAGCTCTACATGCTACCTCACGCAACCTAAGCCTCCGTCAATTACTCGCTTCTGATAATTGTATTCGGCTGTACCACCCTCGAATGTGTACAAATTGAATGAAGGATTTATCTTATTCCGGACTTGGGAGTGTTTGGAAATTTGTGTTTCTCGAATTCTTACCAATGATGCGAAATGGTATTTTCAAACCATTATAGAGTCAATGACCATAAATTGGTCAATTCAACGAGTGCATAAACACATCTTTAGAGATCGAAATACAATCGGATTGAGCCGCAGTGCGTACAAATATACAACCCAATATCGAAGAGCTAAATCGATTCCAAATGGCGAATTCCTGTCTCGAACCAGCCAACGAAATTCCCAGCTTACAACACCTCTAGGCGTTATCAGTCCCCGTGACCTCAATAAAGTAACTACAATTATTCAAACAAAAAAATGAACGCGAGCATGACAAGGAAATATATATCCGACGTTATGAAGTTTGTAACATCAGACTTAACTTCAAAAATCACGTAATACGTTCACAACTTCTCGAAACCTAGAGAAGACCTTTACGTCAGTCCTAATGACGCCTTATAGTTGACAGGATTGTCATTCTTGCTATGTTCAACCGTCGGTTATCTTGGAGTGATCATGTGGATGAAATCATTATGAAATGACATCGTCCCGGCTTCTCCGTTATCTGTTTACATCGTTTGAAGAGAGCCAAAACGCATCAAGGCCTTCTATTGGCCGTTACTTTGCTTGGACTCCGCTTTTCTGACCTTTTGAACCCCTGCATGCTTTTCGCTTCAATTGTAGTCGTTCTAATATTCTCAACTGAAATCTCGTCGACTGTAGCGAACCCCACTGGAAAGCGGCTGCACTCGGAAATTCCAAATTTTAGTTTCACTAGAAATGGTGACGCAGGAACTCAGGTGCTGTTCCGTATGATAGATTGTTACTTTTGAATGCAGACCTCTTTGATCCTCGTTGCCTGAATAAAGCGATTTAACAAAATTAAAAACGGTTCTCCTCTCGCGTACTGGGAAAAGTGTTTTGTGTTGTGGTTAACTAGTTTTAACCAATCCCAAAAGCGTCCAATTAGTTTTTTATAATGCATTAAAACAACCTATTTGTGAAGAGTAGGCACACGGAGTTTTCTTAATAATAATCAATGTAATAATATATAATTTAAATGCATATATTTAAATAATATTAATAATAATCTTGCGCGGATTTTGCGCGCATGGAATTTAAATTGATATTTTTTACACTTGTATGCTGTTTTTTATACTGGTGGCGGTCTAAGGAAAGGTTTACAGACTACGGCGTCCCCACTGCCACTCGAAGTTGTCGAAGTGGCTGCTTTATCGCCCAACACTTGACCGAAACGCAGGGATCACACTTGAAAGTCATGCTGGTTAAAGGCTGAACGATGCAGAAGCCCAATTTCCTCTCCCTGGTAGCTTATTTAGTGGTGGAGTGGCCGGGATTCGAACAGAGTGACCGGGTTCTAAACGCCACCACCGAAACGTTCGGCATTAAAGTTTATAATAAATAAAACGGGTTCCAGATGGGGTTGTCGGGACTTTAAAAGGATTCGACCACGGCCACTTGTAAACGCTACAGTGTCCGTTCATGCCTTCGGGTATCTTCATTTCGTTTACCGATTCAAAAAAATCACAACCGAGATTAACTGCGAGGCCTTTCATTGACACTCTCTAGGTTGCAAGATAGGGTTAAACCATTGTGAAAGAACAACCACAACGACAAAAAACATTGTCAGAAAGGAGAATATAAGCAACGAGAACCTCCTCTGGCAAAGGCGTTACATTTCTGCCTTTCCCTCGGCTTCATAGCGATATTGGTTTCATGCTAGCCACAATTTTCTAGCTCATCACAGTTCGCAGAGTCCCCAAGACAAAGCTATATTCTTAAATACCCCTCTTACCCATACACAAGGGTCGAGGGCGTTGTTTGGATTAAATTAGCGAATTATATTCTCATAAAATCAAAAAAATATAAATTTAGTCTTTCATTATACGTGTAGATGGGGAAAATGGAGGATATTAAAATGCTTAACGTCGGAATGATGGCCGATGCTTGGCGGGTTGAATTGCCTTTCTCGCGAATTTCTCTTGATATTCGCAATTAATTTGAACATATCGTAGAGTGGCAAAAAATAGCAAAGAATTCCCTAGGAGATTTTACCGCTTTGCCGAACTCACTGAAAACAAACCGACGATAAGGGAAGGATTCAAAGGTTGAATACTCCCCCTCTCAGTCCCTCTCATATCTGCAAACTGCGTTTTTCCTGACAACAAACCAAGTTCATTTCTTTGAGTGCTGACTATGGCAACGACTTTTTAAGGCTCTATGTTTTTGGTGGATCACGCTATGATGCGTAAACACGGTTGGGAAATGTGGATTTTTAGTCCGCGCAGGCATGAAATAAATGGTAATTAATTAATTAAATAAAGTTAATTGCATATGGAGAGCAGAAAGTTTGCTTTGAAAACCCCAAAACAGCACGAACGACAGAACTGCATATCCCGCATCTCTTTTTCCGAATTTTACCTACACGACATTGCCTGGAGTCGATAAGTACACGATAAACTAAAAGATCTAAAACCATCACAGCTATGCAATAGCAATCGAAAAGAGGCCTGCTCATCACAAAGAATAAACGACAGGCTACGGTTAAAGAAAATTCACCACAAACTTGTCAAACGCACCTCGTAGTATTGATGACCACGAAATCCCCCTGTCGTCCCTCTGTGATAGAACCTACCCGATGGGACATGGTGATGCTGTAGGCGGCGTTTATCGTGGCCGCGGTGAGGGCTTGTTCGAGAGTCAGCCCAAGGGTTGTACAGGCCAAATACATCACAATGGGCTAAAGAAGAACACGACAAAGGAGTACACGATGAAGTACAAAGGAGGTTTTATCAAAAAACGGACAGATGTTTTCCCCGACAGCTGATGTTCACACAACGTAAATGCATCCTCCCAAATTTTGAATTCCGTTCAACATCCCAATTCCTGGTCGCGTTGGCGCACCGTCGGTTCTTGTGTGGCACAATCCACGGAATTCAGAAATGCGTTGAGAGAAGTTGATTTTGAAACCCATAAAACATGCAGGATGGAAGATCCAAAGCATGACTCAGAGGAGCCAAAATGGCGAAAGTGAAGTAACAGTTTCTTACTTGCACTTTCTGTTTCTACAAACGTAATACTACTCAACCACTGTGAGTCAACGTTTCAAAGAATGGCAATCAACTCAGCATAACAACTATTCATAATAACAGGTGGTGGAGATGATTATAAATGCTCCAAACACTAGATTTATAATCCCGCGTATTCTACATATTTTGAATAATAGTATCCTATTGTTATCTAGAAATTATACTTATTTCGAGCACACGCGTTGCTTTGAGACCGTTTATCAATAGACCCAATACGTAAGTATAACCTATAAATGAATCCAGGACAGCGTCAGGGAAATATACATCCAGTTTGAGATAATATATAGTATTACCCACAAAATAGGGGTTTAATTAAAGTTACAAACTTGTGGTAACACCTCTTCCAATCAATCAATCAATGAGAAATCGCCTCAATTTCGTCTTCTCATGCGTAGCAAACAAACGGTGTTTGATGTATTAGGGACCTACTTTGGTTGTAATTAAGCGTTGCCTGCTAATGTTGTTGCTAATGTTACCTGTTCATTTTCTATTTATCCCAGTTTATGGAACCTTACGACCGACCGTAAATTCCATTTTTTTACCACCGTTTACCACTATTGGAGAGACAAAATAGGGAAGAGAGAAAAATAAATCATTTAATCAAAACTAAATTCCGAAAACACCATCTCGCGTTCCACGTAAAAAATCGAAATAGCCGCAGTGATTTCCGAATTTTTGCTTGCTTCCAACTATAGTCCTCGTAGAGTTGCACATATACCAGATTTTTCAATTTCGAGTTTGTTTTTTATTTAAAATTAAACACCTATTTTTAATTGACAATTATCATCTGTTTATTGATATATATATAGAAGAAATTCAACGATTTATTGAAAAAAACGATGCATAGAAACCTTTCACCGTTGTGGACGCCTGCAGTGCCGATTAGGTCAGAACAACCGACGTTTTTGCTGAAATAATCAACTTCTCAGACCAGGCTCATTTCGATTTGAACGGGTTTGTAAGGAAACAAAATTACCCATTACTCCTCTCGTGTTATTGTTTGCTGCATATTTTGGTCTGGTGTGACATTGAGCCACAATTAGGCCGAAATGTCATTAACATTGTCATCGAAAGAATCGTCAAGAACCTGCAAACGTTCACGCGGGCGAAATAACGGATAATAACGGCGAACAATGGTATTGTCGAACATTCTTTTGTATTTGTTTAAATGTGGTTACTTGAAGCCAAGCAATTGCTACAAAGAAGCCCAATGTGTCATCCAGTTCTATTGTTGAAATAGGAAGAATGAGAGAATCGTGTAATTATAGGTTAGACCGTATCTTTTGTTGACGGGTATATATCTGGCTTATACATCTTCCTCTAACAATTATTTGAAGACAACCAAACCGGCCAGTGAAGATATGAAGTCGTGAGTCGCACCCAATGATAGCCTCGGAGTTTATATTCGATCTTTTCTGTAGATTTCCAATCAGCACAAACATGTTTAGTAAGGAAACCGAAAACGATTTGGCTCGCGGGATGGTCGTCTGCTTAAACTAGCCATGGCCGTTGTAACTGTAAACACCCCATTTATTGAGAGCATGGACATCCGGCTATTAAATCCATATGTGGCTTCGTTCTCAATCGCTGCTTATTTTATAATTATTGTTACTTCACCGTTGTTTAAATGGATCATTTTCCACTCTATAATTAAAGCAAACACTCAACATATCGTGCGATTAACACCTTTGGCGTTTGTGACTGACCGAGGTAGACATCTGATTAACAAAACCGATTCAGTTTGGAGAGCTCTGGTCACCCAAACTTTGCTATTAAAACCGCTAGTCATATACTCCAGAACGCATTTCCTAACTCAAGAAAACTTCAGTATCTGCTTTGATTGCAACAGCAACACAAATTCGATTCGTCTAATATTCTTTAGTGCGAAGTCGGGTTAGAAGCCTGTAAAGACGGGCGGGACTTCCGAATCTTCGAACTCGTGGTCGAATGGAAGGGAAGCCCAATTTCGTTAGGTTTGTCAACCAGTTCCCAGAACCGGCAATTAAAAACAATGTCGCTGCAATTAATCCAATAAATCAAACCGCATTCTCAAAATTCGCGACAAATCACAATATACCGAATATATCGAATACATTAAGCTGTGGACGATGAATAATTATAACAATATTATTTGCATCAGTGGTCAATTATTTTGTTCATGACACAATGAAGAACACTATTGCCGTTGTTTTTGTACGAATGACACTGGACTTTCTTCGAAAACGTTGAAACGAGTCGCAATAAATGGGTACATGAAGGGTGATAGCGTAGATTCCATCGAATCATTTGTAAATTATAATTCTTGTAGGTTTAGCGTCATATCCGAAATGGGCGCTAGCCTCAAGCTAACCCTTTGACCCCTGTCGGGACACAACTGAAAGACCGCGTCTCTGGGGACCTTTTTTCCGAATTTACGTGGTTGTTATTTCGTTTATCCGTGCTAAAATATTCAGCATCTTCTATGTGAAATCGTCACATCATGTATCTATTTTGTTTGTGAGATTCTACAAATAGAAGTTGTTGAAGATGCATTGCGTGGCGATTCCTCTGGTTACTGTGGTGTCGGGGTATTCGGTATATTTCGTCAGTTAGACGTTGGTTTGTGGACCGGGTAGATTTAATTATTTATCATAATTGAAAAAAAGGCTTACCCAATGCTAGAACCCGATTGGTTGCTCATTTTCTGCATAAACAAGCTAACATTTTTTTCAGTCAGAGGTTGTAAACACACATTTAGGAAACCGTAAAATATAAAATTTATAAAATTTCATTTTAAAATATATGAAATAAATTCATGGTTTCCCCATTTGAACATCATAAAGGTCCGGGCCTTTAAATCCTTTATTACATGGGACGGAAGCTGTGTGTGTCGGAAGAATTTGGACATTTAGGGGTGGTCTTATCATAAGTTTAATGACTGCGTTCGAAGTGAAGGCAACTAAAATTTGGAGGAATCTTTGTGAGGTTGATTGGTTCACAACATCTGATGTGGCTATGGTCACAAATAAACAGTTGAGTTGCGGAATCATGATATTTCCAATTCAATTCCACTTTCTGAACTTTGACTGGGCGCATAAGCACACATTTTAAAATCACATTTTTCATGAAGCGTTGTAGGAGTTTGAAGAGAATATTAATGAGCCCATGAAAGTGTCTTGGCAAAGAAAGAAGGGATTCCGGAATTCAGATTTGAATACCAAAATACAAATTTGAAAAATGTCCGCCAATAAAAAGGCGTATTCCTTTTAAACTGTAGAAAGGAGAATTTACAAAGCTTGTGTTTTTTTATCTTCGGGTGAATAACGATGCTCCCAAGGGCCATCCCATTTATAATTTCCCAACGTTATCTACTCTTTAAACCTAGGCTTAGTACACCGAAACGTGGAATTCACAGTTCACCAGGCAAAAATAAGAACCCCAAGACCGTGTCCCGCACCCCCTTGGTATTGTCTATACGAAAATTCGTCCGAAAGGAATCGTATTAAATTAATTGTTGTCCTCATCGTCGTCGTTCGAGTTGCTCTTCCCCCCCGTGGATATCGGAGTTGCATGAAAATTGTTGGGAATAAGGTTCAAGTGACGTTAGAGTAGATGGTGTTGGGTCAATTTCTAACGGAGTATGTCACCAATAGAAAAAAGAAAGGACCGGTTTGCTTCATTGGAAATTAAACATTCAGGAAGCTGGGCGTGTGTTGCGGGAAAGTCACAAGCGGCAATTGGGTGTCAAAGTACGAGTTCCAGGAAGAAACTATTGGTGGACTAATGGGCTTGTGCGTGTCTCCATCCTGGTGTGGCGATCCGGGTATCGACCTTCGCGGAACAGAATCACGGAAGGAGCCACAAATGAGCTTCTCTTGGAATACACTGGCGCGACGAGAGCATGGACGTGTGTCTTTTACGACGGCCCCCTTTTGAACGCTCTAATCCAATTCTCCATAGATTCGCCTGAATCGAACGGCGCCTAATTCGGCAGATCCAGTCTAAGTGGGTTAACTAAACGCTTTCCATTGTTGTGTTGAAAACGTGGATATTTAACACCAACAACAACAACAACAGCAACAACAACGATGTAACCAACGACTCTTTCGTATCAACAGTATTGATGGTTCACATGTCGAGTTAAAGCGAAATGGCGTTTGCCGTGAGCACTCACCATGGACGTGCAGTACTGTTTGGCGTTAAAATCGGTTCCCAAGGCAACGGGAATTCCGGCCTGGATGATGGCCACGGCCGGTGGAGGGTAGCGGCGCAGCAGCAAGTTGGTCGTTGGTAGGAGGACGGCAGCCGTTCGAGATGCAGCCAAGGCTGCAACGCCCGCCGGAGACACCTCGTCAAGGTGACTCACGGCGCGTGCTTTCAAGGTCGCAGCCAACTAAACAGGAAGAGGCGAAGTTAAACAAAAAAACATTCAATTGATTATTCTAAATCGAGAGCCCACAAAGCTCTCTCAAATAAGATGAAACCTCGCCTATTTCATCGTGTTTGAATAAGTGCCGCTTCTTCCATCCTGAAGTATGCTGATTTTACATTCAAGTGTCATCTCGATTGGACAGACTGCGCCAAAGGATAGGGTAGAAGACTTTGCTGTTTGTTGCTCGAGCAATCTTTAGGTGCATTGGTCGCTTCTCTTGCCCGTTCATCCTTGATCCCATTTAATCAATGCATATCGTTTGGAGATCGCCACAGTCCAGCATGAACGCGAACAAGAAAAGCCGTTCAACTGTCCTCTTCGACAATCTGACCTTTCCCAAGTAGGCGTAGTCTAGCACGACTTAACGATTCTCCTTGGAAATCGTTTCCAGGACAACCGGAGGTATCCACCATCGATGACTGATTTATTCTCGATGTGCTCGCCGAGCAGCCAAAAGAGAGCCGATGCCCTATACTCCCGTTCATTCCCCGCGACCATACCCTCCTGACCCCGTTAACATTAACCCCTATGTCGCGCCCGTTATGGAAAAGGCCTTTCAATGGCTGCCATTACGCATTTGCCGAACTTTGCACACTTCGAGGGTTTCATTTGCCTTTCTTGCAAATTTACCTCGTTTTTATTTCGTTCATTTTTTAAAATTATTGTACACCTGCTATATACAATCGCAACTTCTTATATCATTTTGTCTGTTGTAACATTTAATGCTGACAGTTCTGGTCCTCGTGACCTTAATAAAGCGAATACCTTTATTTAATAATAAAAAATGGTAGCATTTTATTAACTCGAGATACTGAAAGTATCCTGTCAATTGAGGAATAAATGGACCGCTCGTTTATTAATTTGCGCCAGAATAACCGAAAAAAAAGAAATACTACGTTTATTGTACAAGTTACAAGAGTAAAATAAAATAATTCCGATGCTTTTTGGCCACACAAGACGTTGATTTGCAAATTAAATGTATTGCTCGTATTAATTACTACTGGACAGAACGGCAGTGAAAGGAATTTGATGATGTCTACAAGTGGCCATAGTGGCCAAAAAAGGCCTTGACCAACTCACCCTAGCCTTGCATAGGAGACACAATTCCACCAACAATTGAAAACCTTTCTTACCAACCCAGCGATACGCATCTCGTTGGTCTCAATGCATCCTGCATTGCTTCCAGTTGCAACCCGGATTTCTTCGCGGGAAAGTAAACTGACTTTTCCCGCCGATGAGAGAAGCGCTCCTTTATATGGAGGTATACCAAAAGGGGGAACATTGTTTTTGTCAGGGTTTCTATGCTCCATCCACCCCACCCCCCCCCAATGAAACATTGCTCCAGATGTCCCGGAAAGCGTGGTTACGGCTCATTCTTTCCTGTGTTTGGAGTGGGAAGGCGTGTATAACTGTTTTACATTTAAACCTTCAACCTTAAAGACCCCACACAGTTTCGCTAGAGTTGGATAAAACGATTTATTACTCATATTCATTAGTGGCCATTAGCATCATCCGGTTTAAAATAGTCGTTTTGTCCCCGCGACCTTGAAAATTCCATTGCATTACGGTATTTCGAAATTGGATTCTGGAATCTGGTGCTATCTCAGAAACGTCAGTGCCTGGACTTCCAACATCTAATAGACGCGGCGCAAGGGGCTGTTATCCACCCTTTCCTTTCAACCGGATGTTCCAGCTAATACGAATGTACACTCTTCATAAGCACACACATTTGGGGAATAATTGATGATTCGCAAAACAGCGGCTCCAAATACCTCAGACAGTATCAATAAACAACCCCTTACTGGCTAACATAAAACAATCCGTTAAACCTGTAAATACAAACGCCATTCAGTTAGTATTTTGATCTAGAATGAAACTGCGTTTTGCGAAACACTTTATTATTAATTGTAGTGGAACATTCACAACTTCGAAGCGGAAGACAACCTTCGCATTTATCTTGTCATACTCATCACCAAGATCGTTTATTAACGCATAATATTACATTTTGAATACGCAGTCACTACAGAATGTGTAAATTTATCACCGAGAGAGGGTACGCGGCAGCCTATTGGCTGATGATTGAAGAAACATCAACCAATCAGAGAACTATCTGTACTTCCTAATTCAAGAGAATTGAATAAACCACTTATTATTCTCTTCAAATAAAGTCCACCAAGTTGTACTTGAATCATACACGGCCTGCGCACGTGTTTATGCCCGTAAATCCTACACAATCTCACAATTCAAACTTAGTAAATGCGTTATGAATATCGAGAGAAAGTGGACAACGGCGGATCAAAGGACTCACCTCGGCGGCTGATCCATGGGTGTGATGTTCTGCGTGAAAGTTAAGTTTTAATCCCATGTCCATCCCTGCCTGTAGAATCCGACGTGCCTCCTCTAGACCGAAATGACCTGCAATGGAAATGGTCAAATTAAATTAACGCATCAATATCTCTGCCCAATTCAATTCTTTAATTAGTTCTGCTGCTACAATGATGTCAGTGTCAAGCGGGAAATTACAAAGGTTTAATATAATCTGCGATTCAACAAGCGCGTAACCGCAAATTCCAATGTAATCTAATTGCCCGTAAGAAAGTTTCGTTTATGTTGGCATCTGTGCCTTCCCCCATAAAATAATGTAATTCACAATTGCATTGCGTCTTTGTTTTGAGTGGTCGAAAGTGCTGTTGACTTTGAGTAAACACTACGTACCTCGTCATTCTGGCTTTCAATAAACGATAATAATTCCGATTAATTCGAAAAAGGATAAAGTTGGCAGTGGACCTTGATATCATCCATGATATTTCGATATTAGAAGTTTTAAGCAACGTTCATATTATGCTCAACCTCATCTCGTAAGGCCCCTCCATTGGGGATTCTGTAGTCTACCTTCATGGGAGCCAATGAACGGAGCCAGTGAAAGGAACCAATGAAACGAGAGCCACCAAGACAACCACCCCACTCTTGGACAGATACAAAAGAACACGCGTAAAGATTACAGATTATTATTAATAAAACAATATACTCACACATTAATTTTTGTTACCATGAGGCCATCGGATAACAGTAAAGGTGTCACCATAAAAACCTAGCTATCGGCGTAAGAGATTGTACCTAAATTCGCTGCATTTCAATGTTATATGACTAAAGTGCTGCCATTATACATCAAGGTAGGTTATAATTTGTCAAAACAACCAAGCATTAGGCGATGGTTCATTTAAAACAGCATCGATGAGGAGTTTTCAGCATTTTGTTGATTAAAAAATGTCAGCTACAACAATTCAAAGTCACCATAGTCCCCCATTGGCACATTGACATTCTCGACACCTTACCGGACTCATTCCCCAACGCAAGGGCTGAAGGGATGGCCACTGAACCGTTACAGGTTTATCTCCAAAACCAAACAGACCACTCAGGATGAGAAATTAGAGGTTTTGGGCAACTCAATCTTTTGAAAGGAACGAAACACGTTCTAATGTATCGCCTCTATAAAATAACGTTGCCTCTAGGGGCATTGGCGGTCTTTTGAACTGGGGCGCGCACGCAGATACGATGTCTAAGACCGTTAACGACGAATTTTAAACAACATGTCGTCACGATTAGTCGTCCCTACTACTATGTACCCATAACCTGACAATGAGTAGATGTATTTCCCAATAATGATTAAGAGATTTCGTTATTAAAACAAGACAGGCTATTACAGTTATCACAAAATAGGACAAATTAATTTTAACAAATTTAAAAACAAATTTGATTGAACGCGACGAGACAACAAAATGTACGATATACCGCCTGGGAGAATCAAACATTACCTTCGGCGCATTTAAGGTCGATGTTATCTACTTCTATTTCGCCAACGTCTATGGCCCTTTTGAGCTTGGGCAATCGATTCGTCAAGACATCATCCATGACACTGTCTGGAGAGGCATGTCTAAAAGTGCAAACGAAAGGCGCAAAGGTCCAGCCACTTAAATTGCGTTCACCGCCATGCGTTTTGCGATTGAACAATGTTTAACCGAATCAGGGATGAGAAGCCCCTCTGAACATGGAGCCTGTCAGGGCAACCTACCGGCCTTTCATCTCAATCTGGCACTCAACTCGCGCCCATGGCTACAAATAGCTGCAATCCGGTACACGGCGCGACAGTCGGGCAAAAACGTGTGCCGGTAGCCCTGAATTAAGGAGAAAACCCCGCGGTGGAGATCAATTCCAGGATTCCACGGTCAGGAAGGCGATTCTCCTTTAATTATTGCACAAGTTCCCTGTTGATCCTCCGCACAGAAGAAGAAGAAGAAGAAGTAGACGATGCTTAGTTGGCAGGGCACAACGCGAGTTTTATAAAATCGCGCGTTCATGAGAAGTATACACTGAAGCACGTGTATTCTCTCTCTATCCAACGAGGTTAGAGAATACAACCCTGTTTCAATTTGCATTTCAAACAAATCTGCTAAGGCTTACAGTGAAATGTTGCTGGCCGCGAAGTAGGTAATTGATATATCCAATGGAAGTTCGCGCTTTAATCGAGTTAATGTTCGCAGAATTTTAATCTCCGTCGTCCAGTTCAAAGCGTAGCCCGTCTTACATTCTAGCGTAGTTGTCCCCTTAGAAGCCATCGACTAAAGTTCAAGATAATTGGAGATTACTGATTATCTGATTAAAGTAATTTTATACCTTTCATATAATCCATTCACATGGTTAAAATGGGTTCTATTAAAATGGTTACAACTCATCGAACCAGGAACCAATGCGAGAAGGACACGCTGGTAAATGAACAATGAGGCCTAGGGCCTCCGTCTGTCAGGTCACCCCATCTGTTCATCTCCCAACCCAGCCTCATGGGACAGCGACCGAGGGACATGGAAAATGTGCGGGTATCCGTTCGCCCGACATGTGAGCGGGGAGCCTGGCAGTCTGGGTGGAGGGATCTAGTCCTCGACTATCCCAATGGCATTCAGTCAATTCATACCAAGTGAAATAGACTTCAAGCCCGTAAAGCTTCGATAACACGGACGCGCGCAACGAGTTATAATGAGCAGTCGTGCAGAGTGATCGATTTCATGCAACTCTAGCGGCAATATCCCGGCTTTTTGTCTCCTATTTTGACACCCAAATCTCGCAAGCGGCTACGCTTGACAGGCGGCCAAAAACCCGTGCGTGAAGTAAATCTCCCGGTGAAAACGAGAGGGAAATTTCTATTCCATTGTGCAGATCCCCACTGCCTTGCGTGACACACTCTTCTGCGCAAAGGCCCTCGAAAGAATTACGTTGGGGCTGGGGACACCAGCTGTAACAGATTCCAAAGAAACTGCATGAATTTACATTCATGAAACCGACTCATCCTCTCGCAGAAGATGGCCCCACCAAAGAGACTGTTGGATCCGAGTGGTACCGAATTGGGGCAGCAGAAACGTTTTTCTGGTGGTCTCGGTGAGTTTTCCGTTTCCCGACAGATTCCGAGAGAATGCGCGGAGAAGGCGATCTACTCCAAAGGCTGTTGTGCCATCACCTGGATACCTGCGGTCTTGCAAGCAACACTAGCCTTCACAAAGGGGTTAGAGGCTCCAGAGACGTTGCCTGTGTACTTTTTTCCACCGATTCTTCGAGCAAATGTCATCAACGCCGCGATATATGTATGCGGTCGGGTCATCGGCGCCTAGTAACACAATCGACTGACGTCTGTGCAATCAGAATTTCCGGCCCACTACCTATGTGCGAGGGGACAACATCTCGAACACATGCTCCCCATTAATCAATTTTTGTTTTCAAAGTAGATTTCCCTCATCCGCACACTTGAGCCCGGCAGTACAAACAACTTCAAGGGTAAACGTTTCGGTCGCGAGTGGTGCTGCATTCAGCAAAGAGAATAATTAAATTGGACTAATTTATGCAACGTAATATATTCATGAAATATACGACGCCGAATGGTTGAAAAAGGAATTCTGTTTTAATATTCTGGAGGACCTCTACGTTAATGTTGCCGTTTGCAGTTAGAGGGAATAATGTGTAAATCCCGCCTGGAGGGAAAGTCGATCGATTGCCATTCCATAAAGACGGTCAGGTCATCGGTAATTTACCAACTTATGTATTTGGATGCCTCGCAATTTAATGATGCGTACAAAATGTATAACATTTCTTAAAGCCCGCTTCAAATATCCGATATTTTTCAACATCCTGAAAAGGTATCTGAAACACAGCGAAACCATCGGCATGGTAGCCTACGTCGAAAGGAACTCAGAAACTGGAGTTTGTGAAAGCGGTGGCGAACCATTTGACTTTATCTAAAAGATAGCAGCGTTCTTGAAACAAATGTTGTTTTCATACAGGCGGGAAAGCATCGCACAGTGGGAACGAGTCGACGAACCCGATAACTCTGGAATGCCCTTCTCGTGGATTCGTTGCAGGATTGCTGTGTTCAGAATAGCCCATACCTCGAAGAGGGTTTAAGCGACACCCCGGGGAGCGATAGAACTGGAGAGCATCTCGTTATAGCGATTCTTGTTTTATGGCCTCAAATTTAATGACGTTTAAAAAAATCTCGTTGTTTTAGTGGTTTACCTATACTCTCCACCCAAGAGACCAGCATTCCAGTTGCACACTCATCGCGCTCCTATTTTAGCTGACCCCTCCCTTCCACTTACCATTAATATTATTAATAAAATGGAGAGAAAGACGGTACCCGTAGCCGTTTCAGGCAGGATTCGTAAAGCGCCTCCTCGCTGACCTGGTCCGTCTGCTCTGCGGTGTAGAGGGAACTGCAGCCCGAACTGCCGTCCTCGTTCAACTCCATGTAGGACGCACCGGCGACCTTCTGCACAAATTCGTTCACGCGGTTCCCAGCCCAGGCGGGATAAGTGTGGGCATCCGTGAAACCTAGGAAACCGCACAGGGGTTGACCAAAACAAGTTTGAATTGAAATTCAAAACTGCCCGCCAACATTTTTTGCGCTTGATGTTGCTTTTTCCTGACCGCTTCGTTGAGATTTTATATGATTACTGGGTTTATGTGTTTTTGTAAATCAAGATTGCATGAATGCGGATCTCTCGCCATCCTCCTCCCTGTGCCGGCTGCACTCTCCTGCGTACTGTTCGAATCCACCAATCGGCTTTCGCATGGAAGTTCGATTTTGGGAAAACCAATGCAGGAAGTTTGCATTCATTTTATCAATTCTGCATCAACAAGGCCTAACACTCCCCATCCGCCTATAGGTGTTGCAGAACGGAGATGGAGGTGCATAGTTGCGCCGGAAAGCGCGCCACCATTGCTGATATTAAATTGTAAAAGAATTTCGTTTTCTACTGCATCTATGCATTCTATCGCAGATGCCATTATTCAACTCGTTACTTCACTCCTCGCCTATCCTTGGAGAACCCTTCTCATGTTCTCTCTTCTAGACAGCCTCCATGTTGACCACTTCGACCAATAGGAAGGCAATACCGTTTGATTCCTACAGGAACGGCGCTTATATTTGCTTTCACGAAGAGGGATGAAGCAGGAACTCAAGGGTTGGTTTTCGTATTTACTATAACAACTGTTTAATGCTGAAACATTTGTTCCCCGTGGCCTTATTATTGTAGAATATGACTGGAGAAAACGGACCACAAAAGACGAATTTCGCAAGGTCACCTGTATGCGTTAGGTACTCCGTAGACCGTGAGCGTAAACCCGTTTGATCTTGGTTGGAGAAATTTGCTAGTGGTCTTAAAATGAATCCCAGGGATCGTTTACAACACAATTCTGTGGTTTTAATAAGACGAGTGGCACAAATAAACCTCCACAATTGGCAAACCAACCTAAGTGAAAACACCAACATAGCTAGAGGACATTGAATTTGCTTATTCTGGTTGGACAGATTACCGACAGAACTGCATGAGTTATTGCCACGAAAGTTGGAAGTGAAATAACCTCGTCAAAAGTAGCCATGTATGATGCTGTTAATAATTGGAAGAGATGGTGAATCGGACGTCGCGGTTATCAAAACGTAGTCAAAACAGTCATTTTTTATGCACGAAAACCCTACTCGATAGTAATAATCAACCAACTCTCCCCTGTTGTCTAAAGGTGATGAAAGAGATGGAAGACAACAGTGTTTTAGGAAAATAGTAAATCAACAACATTAATCGAATTAAACAAGACCACGCACTTAAGCAATCCCAATTTAACACGAGTCACAACGACATTACAGTAGAAGGCTTTGCGTCACTACGCAACAGTTATAAAAAACCAGCATTAATTGCTTGATGCAGTAAGTTTGTATCCCAATTATAAACAAGATTCTATTTTTAACACATTGTAATAATTGGGCACAAGGATTGTGTGTGTATTCCAACTTTGAAAGCGTGTGTATCTGCCTGAAGTTGCACAACATGACTGTTATTTGTGGGAAAAGGAGCATGGACGCTTGCCAAAAGGAAAAACTTGCCAGGAAGAATGGTGCCACCCTTGCAGTCAATGACGCTGTCGTAGTCGGGTGAGTCGGGTGAGATTACGACGTCCTCTTCCCCGTAGGATAGGATTGTGCCTTGTCTACAAAAGCAAAGAGTTGCAAATAGCCACAATATGCTTGTGGGTGGTAGTCCAAGGCCGGCCAAATGACCAAAATGGATGAGATGCTGAATAAAACGACGGCTTAATCGCTTCTGCCCCAATCATTGTGTGATATTAACCAGACAGTTAAAACGAAAAATTGATATGCATCTTCCGTGGATATCGATTAGGTTGAGATAAAAATGAGCGGAAGTAAAACCTTTTCGAATAAATTAATCGCGAAGAATGTGTAGACAGCAAGGTAATATAATCTTCCTCAGCAGCAGTTCATTCTCACGAAACAGATATCGGGTTTCGGTATCTTAATTACAGTTTTCGGATGGATTGATGACCTAAGAGTGGGTTGCTCGATTATTTCAAGATGTTTTATTAACTATCTTGTTCTTTAATAAATTCGGTTGTTTGGCGGGATTCCAACCAAACACACCAATTCCTTCGTTGTTTAACTGTTATCAAATCCAGCCGAAAACGCTTGCTTTGGTATAAAACCATAAATGGTCATGTTGTAAGGATATCGCATATTTCTAACAGTTAGCGTACTCTTGTAATGGCGATCATGCTTCAAATGTCTAATTTGACCAAATATAATGAATACTTGCCTGTCTAATAAAATTGCGTATTTCGTCAAAGAATCAGGATCCCCAGTGACACAGAACATATCGTATCCATCTACCATGTAGGTCTGTCTGGAATTTCGCGTTACATTGACGATTTGTGATATGTTCTTTAAAAGTATCGACATTTGTCTATGCAAAAAACGACGCAAATGCTTTTAATAACGAAAGACAGAAACAAGTATACAAAGTTTTTTCGAGTTTTGTTTAGATTCCGAAATACGATTTAAAAAATGCTATCGCTAATTTGAAATTTTGAGCTGTTTCTAAGCTCGGTAACAACCGCCATTCATTCACAGGTCATGTTGTCTTGCATCTCTGAGAACGGCTAACGGAGAGAAAAGAGACTGGGTAGCTCAGTGATCTACAAAACCGAACAATTCCTCAGTTTTCTGAGGAGATTCATTTCCTATGCCAACGTTGATTGAAGCATAAAAATAATAATGTATGAAAGAGTCGGATAATAACCGTCGATAGTGGTGGTGGAGTCCAATTTAACAAACGATTAATAGAAATTTGTCCATTTAATGTTAAAATATCCACCATTATTTACGTCAGATTTGAAAACGTGAATGCTCTTTTGGGACCTAAATACTATTGAAGCAAATTCTACGATGGCCGTGTCTATAAACACCAACAACTGGAATGGCTAGTCAATATGGTACAAACCTAAATGTAAAGAATGTAAAAAAAACTGACCAGACAGAATTTGAATGTATGATTGGTAAAGGTTGTATCGGATTTGCCTTTCGGATCATTTAAACAAGTTAGATTTTCATTCTTTCAACGCAATCACAGTGTAATTTTTTTCAATAAAATTCAATGCTATTATTAATTTATCGTTATCTTAATGGTAATATTTTTTATTTGATACGTTGGTTAAATGATAGATTACCATGGTGCAATGTGTGTGGATTTAAAAAGAGTCGACAGTCATTGGTTCGAAAACTGTAAATAATACATAAAAATACAAAGACGTTCTTATTTGAACTAAGATTGCATTTTTTGTTATTTGAATTAATGAATTAACGCCGAAAATAAAGTATCTTTCTATTTTATCTGTTCTGCGGATCTTCTTGCAGCAAGGACTTAAAATGTAATACAATTCGTGTTTCATGTAATGTCGCTTTCTGTCTAGATCTCCATAACAGCAAGCACTGGGTAAAGCCCACCTCGAATAAAATATTTTAAAAAGCATATTCGAGTTCATGCGCTGCCTCTATTTTAAAGTAAAGGCAAGGCAACAGACGTGCTGCAAACAAACATCACGGCTATTAATGACGAGACCTTAGCCGATGTATGCGGTTAAGCAGACGTATCAGAGGTTCAAATACAGAATGCACGTTTTGTAATAACACCCGCGCGATTTTATCGGCTTCGCGTTCAGTTGAGAGATTAATGAGTTATCGATGCTTCGTCAATACAATACCTAGGTTCATATGTTGATTGGCAATGTTAAAGAGATGATTCCTTTATAATCGCTGTCCCTTCGGCAGATGTAGATTGCGTCTTATTCCAAGAAAAATTATTTATCACACTTTCCACACCGCGAGCTATAATCGAGCATCTAAATCAAGGGAACATCTGGGGTGATCAAAATGTGTCTCTCGTAAGCATATTTTAACGGTTGTCACATAACGATGCAGCGGAGTTCATAAAGTCAAGCATCAGCTCCAGCAGTGTTCTTTGAATCCCTGGCGCCACACCTCGAACAGAAAATATATCGACCATTGTGGGGTTAATGACGTCCAAAATTATCTCACGGCGAATGTGCTTTTCTCATGTATACGCTTTATCCGAGCAAGGGTTCGAAACCCATTCTGAGAATGATGGACAAGGCAGACGACACTATTTGGAGCTAAGTACTCATTGTTGTCTTATAGGCACTTTCGGGGTCCAGAAACCGTTTCCAATATCGAGGTAGTGCCGCAGAAGCTGTCAATTGCGACAATACCTTAAAGTCAGATTAAATAAAACGCGCCCATTCACTTTTCTTATTGTTAACAAATCAAGTGATTATTTAAGCCAACCGGGATATTTAATTCTTATTTGACTTGTACATCCACCGTCTTCAATTTAGCTGCTTCATTTCTGTTGGTATTATGCCGAATTCCGTAAAAAGAATCAATTTTGTTACCCTCGAATCTTTCTTCTTGCTTACTATCAATAGGCAGTAACAGACACCGTGACATTATTGCTCCAACTAACTGATAAATCGTACGTACCATCACAGATGCTAGATAACAGAAAATGCAAACCCAACAAGTTAATTAATTATCTTTATTCACCGTACCGTAAACTGAATACAACTCACCCACATTCAGACTTGGATTGTGCGGGATAGTTTGTTCATTCATATAAACAATACATCTATATAATGAAGTGAAAATGAATACACTAATATTTAACCGTAAAAATCCGGTAAAATTCGGGACAATTTTGTGTTCTATCCCTCAAGAGATAGATACTCACACCTAAAAGACATACTAATTCACCGCCACTGGAGGGGCAAGACGATTAGCTCTTTCATATGTCCTTGCCGCGTGCTTGCAGACTTCTAGAGTGCATTTTCTAGGCTAGCCCCACACTAGGGTTTATAATATGCCATGAACTGGAGCATACAATCACCTTTGGTTGCTTTACAAGCTAGAAATTGTTTTCGGTAATGCAATAATGTAACACCCTTTGTTTGAACTCGGTAATGGAAACTAACTATAAGAGTGCGCCATTTCGAATTCATTGCGGCGGCCATCCCTCGCCAGGTGTCATCACATACGGTTTCAGTCTGATTTTCGTTACTATTTCACACCAGGCAAGCATCTCTTTCTCTTACCGTTAAGCGTGATATATATATATATATGTAAATTTTCACTTCATGTCTTACTGTAGTTGCCGGCTAAATGCCCTTTGCCGAGAGTCCTCTCTATCCAAATGGCTACAAAAACCTACAACCCTAAATATCAGGAAACAACCGCCTTTAGACCGTCAATATAATAATATTTTTTTATATCAAAATATAGTTTTTCGAAGCTTTATATGTGAAGAGCAACCCGGGCTTGTTCGTAGCAGGCATATGAGATGCTGACGGCTGGAATAACTTTCAGCATATTGGCACCCAGTCCACGGTAGATGCCGGCAATTCCCTCGTTCTTAATTATCCTCTGTACGAGGTCTTTGATGGAAATCTACAACAACAAGTCAGAATTAAGTGAGATTCATTATGCCATGTTCATGCTACAGTCGCAACCAGAGATAACCGCATCTATCAAAGTAAATTTCGCTGATGCTCCGGAGAACAGACCAAAGGAAGCCTGGTTGCCGCGGGTTATCGACAACTGGCCTGACCTGAGTAGCAGAGGTTTCGTTGTGTGTGAGGCGATGCAATCACCTTCCAAAGTGCCACCCTTTCTGATGCTAACAACATTTCGAATCGTAATGAATGTCGTCAAAATGTGTCTGTAAATTTCGACTGTTCGAAGTATTTTTTGACTCGAAACGCATCCAAAATGAATAAAAAGCCCAAACAGATCAATGCAACTTTCCTTCTGTTATTCCATGCACAATCCCCACTCAAAATGCTTTTATTTTCTGTACCTATACGTCTTTTAGAGCCTGAAAGAGTCTCTCCAAGAAACATTTTAAATTGGATTAGTTTTTATTCCCTTTAGATTAATTGGATTATGTGTGGCAAATTATTACTTTTAAAAAATAAAAAAATCTAAGCTGACTTTTGTACTCTCCGCCTGAAGTTTTGTTTTAATCAGAGCCAGCGGATACGTGGCAACCTGGCCGCAGACTGACGAACAGGCCCCAGCAACCAATGAGACGTAGATGGGAGGTGATGACGGGGAATCTTTGCTCAGACTCTTGACGTAAAAATTCTTGAAGGTCTCGTAAAGCGCGAGATCGATTCCGGCGTAGGGGAGGATGCCCACGAGGTTGGGGATGTAACCGCGGTAGAAGATCGAAATTCCGTTCTCTGCGAAGAGCTTCTTGGCGCAGTCGAAAATGGATGAGTATTGGCCAGTCTTGCGTAGACACATGCGTGTTTTGAGGACCTGATTGGGGTCAAAGGTCGATGTTTTTACGGGTATCAAAACGAAAACCTCTTGCAGAAATAACAAGATTCGAGTTAACATCAACGAAACTATAATACCAAAGCATGTTTTTTCCGCGGCCATAAAGCCTGCCTTGTTATACTTATTAGTGTTGTGCTGTTTAATCCCTAAGGAGTTTAATGATAATTGTGGATCGAATCAGTTTATGACTGTTTATGTGTGCGTTTTTTGAATAATCAGGGATCTGCCATAATGTATCGAATCTAAAGGAATTCGCTTTCCGGAGAGCAGATTCCCAGTAATGGGACGCTGTCATATGTCTGTCTCTACTCCGTCATGCGCTGTTAATTCCTGTCAACACAACGCCCTCGACTAGTTATGTTCTCAGGGTTGTTAGTTTCTTGGGCTCGCCTAGGAAACGTTCAGCCGAGATTCCTCAGTATCTCGGAGAAGTGGAGATGTCGCGAACATCCCTTTTTCCCTCGAATAGCTATTTCTAGTCCACAAGGGCTACCGTGTCGAAGATGCAGTTTTTATGGCGACAACAACCACTTACTTCCATCGGATAAATGAGTGTCTGTGAGGTGGCGCCAGCCAGCGCGCCAGACATAAACTTTTCGTGGATGAGCAGTGGCTCCTTGGAGCCATCCTTTTGGAACAGCAACCGTTTGTACATCTCGTAAGCCTGGAAACGAAAGGCCTGTTCGGGCGCTATCTTGATACAGTTGACCCCATTGCCGCGCCACATCGACGCCAACCCACCCTCCCTCATCATGATCTTGAAGGAGCCAATCACTCCCGCAGAGGCCGCCTTCCCGCCGTGCGCCTGGTAGACCGTCTTAATGCGATCCAGCGGAGCCGTCGCGGTTCGGGAAATACAGCCGGCGAGACCTGTCAAAAGAGGAACCACAATACTGGGTAGTCGCAACGATCAATATAACAGAACAATGACTCATATCTCGACACCCTCTTGCTTTCTTTCGCCCCGAGGTTCAAATTATGGAAATCACAACCCCATCGGGATTGAAGGGGGTGGGGCTTAACTGACTCCAAAGTTTAGGTTTAATTGATGAAGAGGCGAAAGACCTTATTAACGGAAATTGCGTGACTGAAGGCCACTAAGAAAAAATTAAATTTTCGTAGATATTTACGATGAAGGAAAAAGGATTAGTTAAAACCATGTAACTGATTGACGAGAATTCTCCCACGAGAATCGCAATCGAAATTCAGCCTATCTTTTAATTGAATTCTGGTAGCTTATTAGCGTTCCTGTATTGTTCGTTACGCAGCCATCGGTATTCACAATCTCCAATCAGTTCCCTTGACGTCAATTAGTGCTGATTCAGGTTAATTAGTAATTGTTCTGTCTACGCGTTGCTGCTCGGTTTAAAAAGACGTAGCGAATGTAATTGTTAAAATATGAATCAAAAACAGATGATCCACCCGAACCTCATAATAAGGGCTGAGTTCATTCCAAACATCACACTAGATGATAAACCCGGCCGCACGGTAATTTGCTTTCAAGCTTCTTGCGACCACCTGAGTGGAGCTGACTTGGGAATCTAACCCGGGTCCCTCCCCACTATTGAGTTCATTCCCGTCTACCAAACAAAAATAAGGGCCCTTTGAAACCAGGCTATCTCAACTTCGCACGGTGGTTTCATTTTTCTAGTCAAGATTTCCGTGTTACGCCTCAGAAAAGACAGGCAGTTACTGTTTTCAAAGTAGCCTGTATGCTGGTTTCTCATTGGTTCGTTACTTGCGCGATCTTCGTCGGAGTGGTGTGGGGAGGGGGATTTTATCTGATGGAATCCCAAAACGATTTAAAAGTTAAACCCCACGGAATAGTAGCAGCGCATTCGTGACCGCCTTGTTCAGCCCGCTCGCGTCTTTCTGTGCGGAATCACACAGGAATAAAAGACAAAATTTGTAGCCAAACATCCGGACTTCCGTTCTGACCATAATGTGGTCTATTGGTGCCGGTTTTTGCTGCATTTACGAAAAAATGAGATGCACAGTGACCATGATTACGAATGCATCTTAAACATTTTCAGTCATCTCTTAGGAGGGCCGAATTAACGAGAACGTGGCTGTCTCAGCGGATGAGTCACAAATCGGTGATTCCAAACTCTACTTTGAGCGCCACAAAGAGGCTGGAAAGGTAAATAAGATACCTGGGCGAAAAACGAAATGGCCGTCGATTTCAGCCGCCAAGCTGCATGATCTCGAACACCCGTAATTTCTTCATCCAACCTCGAAATGGACTGTTCAGTGACCGCCAATACGCCAAAGGCCCTCGAGTATTTAGAGGGAGATTCTCTCAGTCATTAGAGCACGCAAGAAGCAATTTTGTTTCTTGTCATTCAATGAAAATAGACTATAAATTATAACAAACCGCTGATTCCTTTGCAAACAACAAGCCACTGTGAATCCTTCCCGCTCCGTCGATGTTTAATTAGTCATTATTCATTAGGTTGATCGAATTTGGCATTCCGTGGCACACGTTTCTGGGGTGAAACCAGTACGGCATTCGTTTCTGTGTCTGTGCGCGTGCCTCGAATGGGTTTATGAATGTGCAAGTGTGCAAGTGCAAGTGTGCTGCAGAGTGCCAGGTCACCAAGTTCGCCATCGAGTGCAGTCCCAAATCAGCAATGTGATGCTTCCAGGTGCTTCTCTGGGGGTTCAGTCGAACGGATTTGCCAACCTCTGACCCGACTGCTCACAATCGGTTGAGTTGCTATGCTGTTTGTTAATCAGCATGGTAGATCTACATTGCAACCCTACAACACTAACAATAACTCGCGCTCCTGGGGATGGGTTTCTCTCGGAGACATGACGCTATACTCATCGCTTACGAATTGCGTTTGCCTACCTCCTAGGGAAAATTATTGATATTTTGAACACTTGGCGACTGTACGGTTGAGTTGTCGGCGTATTTTGAAAGATAAACTAGCTATGAACGCAAAAACAAAACCAACCTCCTGCGAATAGAGTTTTCCAGGCCTCTCCAGATTTCTTTTCTTCCTCCGTATAGTCATCTGGAACCTGGATTAATTCGCCAATGTCCACAGCGGACGCCCGACGCCAGTATCGAAAGATGTCCCTCAACTCGGTCTTCCCCGATAGGAGAAGAAAGTCCCTCCATTCCTCAAAATCAATACTCAGCGAGCCGTCTTTATCCACCTTGCTTAGTAGCTGTTTGGCGTCGCTATCACTTATCACTACACCTAGATCCTTCATGGCAACGCGAATCTCCTCCGCGTCAACGACATTATCCTTGTTCGTATCCATCTGCCGAAAAGCCAGTTTCAGTTGGGTTTCAGTATCTGTCACATAATCCACGAATTCGGCAAAGGTCATGGTCGATTTATCATCGTCACGGTCTCCTCGGCCAATTATATTTGCCGCCGTTTTCATAGCCGCATTGTCAGTTGACTTGAGTTTAGAGGCCAGTTCGACGACACTTACGTGACCATCTTTGTCAATGTCGAGTTTCTTGAAGAGCGATTGCAGTCGCTCTTTCTCTTTTGGGTGTAAATTGAACTTTTCGGGCATTGCAAGACGCGATGGCGAAATGAGCGATTAGGTGTAGTGACGAATTGGGCTAAACCGTGCGCGCACACGGCAGTGGGGTTGCGTGTGAATTGTAGGCAACGTGCAATGCTGTTGCGTTTAGTCACTATCGGGCGATTGGTCCATAGTTGTTTGCAATCCAATTGGCTAATGTGAAAGATTTTGGCTGCGATTTGCAAATTCCACGAAAAATAGTACATTTGGCGTGTAAAAGCATTTAACGCAGCTGAATTTAATGCAAAATTTTACTGTATATCAGTTGGCTGCCTTCATCTTTAGCCATAGTGCCATTCTGATCTTTGGGCAGCGAACATCGTCACAAGCAAATCAGTCCATAGGATTGCTAGGCATGCACTAGCATATTATAAATGCCAGACTGTAGAAGGAAACGATTGTATTTAATTATAACTAACGCTTTTAGTAAGCTTTTACATACTTTCCAATAGCTTTTGTAGTTCTTGTTTCGATTAAGAGTTTTGTTTTCAACGGCACCGCAGCCGTGCTGAAGCGCGGACTTTTTGGGATCGTCGATCACGCTAACGTGAGCTCAGCACGCTGTTTTTACTTTCTATTGAGGAAAAACTGCGAAGCTAATCAAGCAGACGAACTTAAATATCCACCCAGAGATGCCAGTATCTACGAGAACGTCGACGACTGCACGTAGTCAAGATCATTATTTGCTCGTCAAGCTGGACAAAGAACTGACGTTAACGGCGGTGCGGATCCGCGTGCTACTGATCAAAATGTCGAATCTTCGGGCTGAGTTTCGGGAAAGGAAGCAGAACGATGCCCCGTTGTCGCTAATCTCTGCCACGGCTATGGAACCAAAACCGTTGCCCTATATCCCCGTTCCTTCCACACGACAGTGCAATCGAAACCCCGTTACTGTCTGTCCTTCCATGGTCAATGAAATCCCTCTTAACACTGCAGTATACTCTTATTTATACACAGACATTTTCTAAATTGTACGGTTCCCCAATAAAGAATTGTGTCCCATGAAAATAAGATAGGGTTGGCACTGGGGACGCCAAAACCTATAAAAATATTCCTGAGAATTGTCATGAAAACACCCACGAAGCCGGTTAATCCTCTCGTAGGAAATTTGATTTGGTTTTGAATTACGAATTTAAATAACCATAATTCGATTACCACAACGTAAGCACTTCCACCACAATGAACAGATATAACGCAAAAAAGTGCCACTCATCCATAAATATTTAATGACCTTGAACCGTTTGTTTATTAATGTCGCACATTCGCACAAACAATGTTCGCCTTTATTTTTATGCATGGTGGAACCGGTGTCGGCAACTTCGGTGGTTTTGCTGTCGTCTTTTTACTTGAAAACCGCAATGGTAGCTTTTTGACGGATTCGTTTCCGTTGTCGAAGGCCTTGGGGACTATCTTAAGCCGACGTTTAAAGCAAGTCGATCACGCAATTTGGAGCATCTTGTCATGGAATATTTCGCATTTTTTGCGAGACAATTGACTCGTATTTTTGTGATCCACCGTGAAAATCCAGAAACATGGAAGACATTTCCCAATGCTCGTTTCAGACACGCAAATGGCCATCTTATGAAACGATTGCCGACCTATCGGTATAGTTGGGGCGAATCAGTTCTAGATCTCCATGGCTTCAACTGGTGCAAGCCTAGAGTGGCGAATCTCCGATTGAAAAGCGACTCATTAGCATCCGAACGGATCGCCACGTTCTATCGTCGGTCGTCGATAATTTCGATCGTTTAATGGAAATCTGCGGCAGCAGTCCCTGTTGATTTGCATGGTATAAAATATAAACAACCGTTATGACCTGGATGAGATAGTTAGGCGCATGCGGAATATAGTGGATCTTCCATGAACTTTAATGAAGTGTTAGCGTTACTTTTTACTACATGTATGAGTAAAGAGTGGTAACAGTTTACTATTCGAAGGGAAAGGCAGCCAGTTGCTCATTTCGTTTATAGGCATGCAATGAAATGAGATTAATTGCACCGAGGATTTTCTGAAATGACACTTGCCATCGTTCGTTACTAGGAAGTATTCCTTGAGGCAGATGTGCATTTTAGGTACTGCTGGCCATGGCAATATAATTTATATGGACACATGCATATTCAAGAAACCCAAGAAAACCAAGGTAAGGGTCTGTTAGAGTTTCACAAACAAAATTACCATCGAATTTCGATTAATGTACGTGGAGTCTTGTTAGCGGTTTCGAGTACGTATTCAGTTGCTACCGGTAGTTGATTTTAAGCTCGCATAAATTAAAGTATAGAGAAACAACCGTCTGCAAGAAGTTAGGCGACGCAATCATGGATGAGGGAGTAGGTTACTGTCGTATTCACGGATATCAAAGTTAAAATTTAACTTTAGGGGGAAGTCGGTGCTGATGACGGAAAAAGCCATCCAACCAATGTCGGGTTGGAGATAAACACGTCGAAACACAAAGTCTTCTTGGCGTTATCCGAACACCACTTCCAATTAATATACGTTAACGAAATTCCATTCGCTCGTTAACAGCCCCAGTAATGAGCTCCCGCAGCAGCATTCAAGCTTGTGGGTCCATACTGCAATAAGTATTCGGACTACATTTCGAGTATGTCGCGCCGCTTTCAACTCAATCCTTAGCTACGGCTATGAAACATAGGTAGAGATGCAGAGCGAATTTAGTTATTTGATCACAGCTGTCTCTGATAAATCCTGATAGCGGACTTATGCGACCAAGTATCCCGCAACGAAATACGGCGCAATTTTGCAGAAGCGGATAAACTGACGACCTTTCTCAGCTCCCACGGCTGCAGTGGTTCGGCTGCGGTCGATCAGCTTATGAACCGAGAACGCAGATTCGCATCGGCAAAACGGACAGGGAGCGCCTGGAACTAAAAACATTCTGTGGAGTGCGTCACTGGAAAATATGATTCAGTCTCTTCTTATTTGGCCTTACACCACTGCGCGGGATCGGTTTCGATTCATAACATCCATGAAGATGGGTCGTCGTCTGGTTGGCCGCGATAAAGAAAAAAATGTAAGCAGATTAAGCCGAGAATGTCTGTCGATTGTGCACGCAAATGGAAGTAATAATTCGAAAATAAAACGGAATCAGAATGAAAACCTTACATGTCAGGATAAATCGGAAGTTGTCACCTTTTTTTTAATTTTCAACTCCAAATATGAACTATTCTAACAAATAATGTTATGAGCGTCGCGTTAGGCTCCTTAACCGGACGTTTGGTTCATCACACAGCGCCAGTTCTGCTTACCAAAAATGGACCACTTGGCACTCGCACATTCAAAACCCGACTCCTATTATGTTAGCCGGGCATCTCACTCATTTAAAGTTTGAGAATAGGTTGAGCTCGTTTCGAACCCAGCACCTCTAATCATTCGCTTTACCGGATAAAACTGATTATGCGAAGGAGTGCCAGCTATCCTGAGGTAAACTTCGGAGGGAACCAGCTACTAGATAGTTCGATTAGTCTTTCGCCTCTATGCTCACGTTTGATGATCAATTTGCACGTCAGAATCGCTGTGGTCCTCCACCAGAGTTTCCTATGGCTTCAACCTACGCAAGCATAGTTCACCATCTTTCAGGTCTCAAATAATACGGCTTTAATGCAATGCATTATCTTTATTTATTATAAAATATCTGAAATTAGATTTTTAATTGTTGATTAAACAATTTTTGTCACCCATTGAGGAACGACCTAAAAATAATTTTAATACATCCCTAACTTATGTATTCAAGATACAGAACAGCCCGCTTTTTTGCAATTCACGCGAAATGCGTGATAACTGGTATACGTAATTATGGTCGGTTTCTGAAAATTATACAATTAAATGACTAAAATCTTATTATAAATAAATACGCGATTCTTGCTTGATTTTATGGAACTGTTATTGAACAAATTAATCTTGAGATTAATTATTTTTAATTAAAACCTTTAAAAATCACACATCTTAAGTTAAAATAATCCTCAATCAATGAAATCGGAATAACTTAGTCTGTGTCTTATCCTTTTTTGTTAGAATGTTTTCAAATTGTTGAAAACAGATACGGAATGTGCATTTATGTAGATATTGATATCGATATAGTGTCGTGGAATATGTTTATTTTACCTAGTGAACGTACAGCATGAAAGCATAACATAAATTTTTATGATGATTGAGATTTTTTTTCAAAATATTTATAATTTGGACTATCATTCGGCGCATTCATAAAGTCGCCTTTTATTCATTTGTTGGCAAATTTGGTTTCGTATCGATTTGCAATACATGGGTAACTTAGTCAGAAATTAAAAAAAAACATTTGCTCTTGTTATAATTGCTTGTAAACTTTATTAAGCATGATGAGGTTGCTGCTTCAAACACCCACAAATCCTACGTTACCATTCCTGAACTGTCAGCAAAAAACTACATAGAGGATCTTTCCATTGGAGGCGAGCAATTCTCCAATAGCGAGGAAGATGATGAGGTGTCGGGCGCAAATTTCGGACGAGGGGGAAGTCAAAAGAAGACCAGTGATCAGCTGACAAAGGAAGAGCGTATTAGGCAGTCGACCTCCCATGTTAGAGATGCAGTTGAAAAAGAACCTACCGTTTTCTCCCTTGTTGATAAAATCGGCACCATTATCCTACCACCTCGCCTTACAGAGGGCATTGAGGATGATATGGACAAATATGAAACGATGAGCGGAAATTTTGAAATGCTGCCTCAAAGTACAATCCAAACAATGGACATTTGTATGGTAAATGGTCCGGAAACCCAACAATTGCAAACAAACACTTACGGAGCACCAATTATGTCTATTAGAATGCCACAGAAGAAGAACCGTAAACGCAAAAAGTTGGTTTTAGTGTAGATATCAAATTATAAGAAATAATATTTTTATTTAGACAGCTGGAGATCAATCTTACCAATTGCCGCTATGATTCAGGTGAGCATCATTCTCTTTGTTTGAGTATTTTTTGCACTCATCGGTATATCGAAATAAACTAGAACTCGAATATACATTTTAGTGTATTGTCATAAATCGATTAGTTATAAAAGCTTCCCATTGATGTGCAATGCCTTTTCCTTGCATATATTAGTTCGACGCGTCGCTCTGAGATTTGGCTTTCGAGAGGTTGGTGATGAAGAAGAATGCATTCTCTATTGGACTGATCTCTCTGTTACCATTGATAGAGTCGTTTCTATGAAGAAATGGCAGGTAAATATGTGCAAATGATACGAATAAAGCTTAGGTCAAACCTTGTTTTTGATAATATTTTTGTTTAGCGTCGAAATATTGACATTTTTGCATATAATAAACGCATAATTGGTGTCGACTCTTGTTTACACTTTCTACATTCTAGAAAGTCAACCACTTTCCAGGCATGTCTGAAATTTGTCGAAAGGATGCACTGGCTCGCAATCTTAACCGAATGCTTAAGCTTTTTCCAAAGGATTACAATATCTTTCCGAAAACGTGGATTCTTCCAGCGGAGTAGGTTTCCTGTTCTTTTTAATTACGTTATTGTATACCATAAGTGATTGCACCATTATAAAATCTTTACTATAGCCATGTCACATCTAACTATCTGACCGATAGAATACGGTTTGAAAAAGCCTTTTTTTAATTTTTCTGTGTATTTTTCAATAATTATATATATTTTAGTTGGGGTGACTTGCAACAGTATGGACGTCAACGAAAAAGTCGCACGTACATCTTGAAACCCGATACTGGCTGTCAAGGAAAGGGAATTTGGATTACCAAGTCACCGAAAGACATCAAAGCGACTGAAAACGTAATCTGCCAGACCTATATCACACGGGTCAGTCCATGCAACATCCCTTGCTTGCTTGCGTACGTTAGTATCTACTCCTCTCCAGACAAGACGGTACAATTGAAGCATGGTGTCGCGTTTGTCTATGTGGCCCTCCGCAGTTTATGGTTTTATTTTAAAAGCGGCTTAATTGCTTGCAATGGTTAGTATGTGTTATGATACAAACTCCATAGTTTGTGGCTTTCTTCTACCAGAGGATAAACCGGCTTCATGGGGGTTTGTCATGACGTTTTTTGGGAATATGTTTACAGGTGGCCGCGTCCCAGAGCCACCGAGGTGGTCTGACCTCGGAATCGAGTCCCTCATAACGAAAGCGAAGGAGGTCAATGAGATACCTCCTCCGATTTAAATTTTGGATTAAGAGATCGGAATCTTGCTAAATTTTTATATGATTGGCAAAAATCGGGCAAACCTACAGATTGTGACGATGGCGCTTTAAAATCCTTGGTAGAATCGGATCCTCTGTTAACAATCGGCGAATTATCGCGGTAACTCGCATGTCCACTGTGCAATTCCACTTGAAGCGCATCACCATATTGAGTAGAATGGAAACCGGGTTCTAAATGAACTCCCTGGATAAGAAAGACGAGCGGATTAACACGTGTCAAGACAAAGAATTCATCAAATTGTTACCGGGTATGGGAAATGGATCGTTACCGACGTCAGTCGCAAATAAAAATGTTTAAATGCGCGCTTTTATATTGAAAATGACCTCTGCTGTAACACAAATCTGCTTCAGCCTTTTCTCATAGACGGATACAAGTTCGATCTGCGCCTCTACGTCCTGGTCACCTCGATTGTACCGATGCGCATCTTCGTCTTCAAGGACGGCCTAGCGCGCTTCACGACGCAGACCTACCGCGAGCCGACCTCGGGCAACGTCGGCAACGTCTTCATGCACCTCACCAACTACGCCATCCAGAAGCACTCGGAGAAGTTCGTCCGGGGCGACGAGGAGGCTGGGACGAAGCGCAGAATCACCACCGTCAACTGCTGGCTCATTGAACACGGATACGATGTGGACAAAGTGGGTGGTGTGGGTTGCGTGCGGTGTTGTGAAGGAAGGGTAGTCATTTGAAGTCCAGGGGATTGTGAAATGATGGATGTTCTGTGGTTCGCATTCGTTTATCTGGTACGTTTTTTAGATCACGATTTGGGCAGGTAATGGTGCAGTAAACAACGGAAAACGCGACTCGTGATAGGTTTCAATGGCGGTCGTAGAAGCCAAATGTTGCGTCAGCCTCGTCCAGTATTGCCCGACTTGATCAAGTCCGTGGTGTACCGTCTTATATCAGGTGTAATTTATGGTTAAAATGAACAAAACAGCCATATTATTGTTGCGAGTAATAGGCACAGAGGTTCTCCTCGTGCTTGGCGTGACCGCGGGCGTCTCTGGGGGTATCTTGAGTTACTACGAATAATAATAAAATGTAAAAGTCAAAGGCAACATGGCGAATTGCCATTTCGGAGGTTAGACAAATCTGAGCGAAAACCTACGAACTGATATTTCGACTGATCAGTCTAATAATTAGTGTGTAAATACGATGACTCGGTAAAAAACACAAAATGCATGTTCGCCTTTGAAAAACAGATCATTCATAATGACGGAGTGTTCTGAGTAGCAAGCCATATTGAACATGCTGTGTGACGAATTTAGTGAGCCAACAATTCCATTAATGTCAGCTACGCTCTCGATTAAATGTATTAGCAATATTTTAAAATTCATGTATTGATTGAACGTAACTATGATTAGTATTGATTTTGTGATTACCGTTGTACGCAAATCGCAAGATTTCCTTAGAGAATATATGACCGCCTTTTCTCGCTTGCAAGATTATTTATCTTTTCATTTGACTTTATGACTAATTTGCCTTGATATCTTCTATTCGTTTTGGCGCATTCTGGGTCTTAGATATTACCCACACAAATTCTAAACAGTTTCATATTTATTCAACAACGGAAAGAAAGACACAAAAAGCAATATACGGGTTTTGTGAACGTAATAAGGCCTTTAGCTTGCATTGAACAATTAATGAATATACCATATTGTGTTGCCTTGTTTCACAGATCTGGCGGGATATTGATGATGTCATAATCAAAGTTCTGATGTCCGGCATGTCGGTTCTAAGGCACAACTACAAAACCTGTTTCCCCAATCACCTGGAGACATCGGCGTGTTTCGAGATTCTCGGATTCGACATCATGCTCGATCGGAAGGTGCGGCCCTATGTAATTGAGGTCTGTGTTTTTCTTTCGCTATCACATTAAATAGGTTGATTACAGATATCATGTCACGTGTACACAAATTAGAAAGTGGGATATGAATAAACAAATTATTCAAGGTCACTATAGGGCTCCTCATCGGCAAGGGAAGACAAACCCAAAAACGATGAACCTGGGGGGCATAATACGCGAGGATTTGAGGTCGGCACGTGCGGTGGGAGTTTTCGTAGAACACGAAACTACCTCGGTTTCGATGTGATTGGGCGACATTGACGCAGGAAAGGAGTGCCGAAGTGCGTTTCCGACTAGTTGGAAAACCTTTTGTTTCGCCCGATGCGCGTCGTCTGCGTTTTATCATTGTTGGCATTCAGATTGGTAAAATGCGGCTGAAAATAGCACGTACTTGTTAAAAAAGGTTTTGACGCTGTGGCTATGGGACGATCTACGAATACTGACTGCTCAGGGATAACGAAGAGTCTCATCACCTGGCTTTCGTGTCCACCGAGGCGCGTCGTCTGCGTCGTAGCATTATTGACACAAAGCCACTGAAGATATGGGGTGGTGTACAAGTCCACAGCACAAATCCTACGTGTTGGGTTCCAGAGATGTGATAATAAGCGTCTTCTTTGCGATGTGTTGCGATTTTCACAAAACGAGTTAGTCGGAAAGTCTCTATTCTGGGTCCGTTTGTCCAAATGGTATTTAATGAAGAACAACCGAAGATAGCAAACCCGATTTAACGTGATGTTATTCGCGACCTTGTTAAATAAATCTGACGCTCTTCTAGAGGTCGATTGTGGCCTAAGAAATATTAGACCTTCGCTATTGTTTGTTGAATGGTAAACGTAGAACACCGGCGCATGTCCTTGGCAGCCATGCTGTGAAGAAGGCACGTTGGATGATGAATAGATATATGATAACGAATATGCATGAATGGTTATGTTACAGAGGCTTTGAGTAAAATAGGACGGGGCCTTATAACGAGATGACTACGATGCTGGTCCATAAGCTGGGAAAAGGGAGGAAATTGCTAGCGTCTTGTCGACGGTGGATGAAGGCAGCTGTGGCCATGTGTGATCCAGAATTGGGCAGAGGGAGAGAATGAGTTACTTCAATCTTGATTAACTAGAATCATAGGGTGACACCAGTTAGCGTCCCATTGGCGCATTCGGTGTATTTTGTCTCGTTGAAACCCCGCGCGATGTCGTGATACACGAATAAGAAAGTGTGAATAAAAAGAATATTCAGGGTCATCACCATTTCTCACACGTTATCGCTTGATTGGGGTCCCGAGGTAGAACACATCCTGGATAAAACTCAAAATAAATAAAAGGTAACCTAGAAGTTGGAATTAGAATAATTTGCAATAAAATGTTTATCCATATGTTGCCAATTTCGTGTAAGTTGCCATTTTCTTCAGCAAGTTCGGCGGAATTTTAAAACTCCAAATGAATGGAATGGGGATTGTGCCATTTTTCACCGGCTTCTTGCTTCTAAGGTCTATCGTGTGTTTTTAAATAAATCGAGGATACAAATTTCATCCTGGAAATTGACTTGGGAAACGCACGTTGAATCGATATCAAAGGGTTAATGCATATCGCGAAATCGCTATAGTTCACTATATCAAATAAACAATATCCTTTTGTCAAGCCATTTTCGATATAATGCCACAAGGGATCAACTTTGATGAACAATGATTGCCTTTCTTTTGAAGGTCAATCACTCTCCAAGCTTCCATACCGACTCGCAGCTAGATATGGAAATAAAGGAAGCCCTTATCTGGGATACCTTGAAGCTCGCGAACTTCGATGCACTTGACAGAAAGAAATGTATTGAAGAGGACAAGAGGCGAATTCGACAGCGTCTTTTACAGAAATCAGTTGGAAAATCAACAAGGTAAGAAAGTCGACTCCTTTCTCTGTTCTCCTCTGTTGGCGAGAAAGAGAAGAATATCAAAATACAGCGTCTTTTAAATGCGTGGAAATGAAAGACGTGCGGCAGTTCATTTTGTCCAAGGAGAAAACATGGGAGTGGGAGATAGATGGCCATTTATCTGTGCATGCAATGTAGAGCGAGAACAGTGAATAATGCGGACGATTTAAACGGGCGAACGATGGAGCTGATACTGTATTTAATATATGTCTCTTCTGTTTGCACCACAGAGAAGACATGAATGCCGAATACGAGAAATGGGCCGCCAAGGCGCTTGAGTACGAGGACGAAAACCTGGGCAACTTTCGGCGCATCTACCCCTGCAAACACAAGGCCCAGTACGACAAATATTTCAGCGTCAATGCGACACTATTCACTGAAACTGCCTCCTTCAAGGCGCGCTTCGAGCACTCCAAGTACGGTTTTTCCTCATCATTTCACGAATCGCCTACCCCCAACATGAAACACCGGGTGTAGCGACTGCATCTAAGGCATTGTCTTGTTTTATTACGTAGTTGTACATTCATTTGTTAAGATGTGCCATTATAGTTGAGTGGCTCCCTTGCTTTCGAGGACCCATTAAATTTGCACCCTATTCCGCAACTCTGATTGGTCGCAAAACGGTATTTAAATTGTGCAGATTTTGGGGTTGTTTTAATGATACGCTGTATGAGGTTGCCAGATTTTGGGTTTTACGATCCTAGTCTCATTTTCCCTGCTATTATGTCATCATGCACGGGTTTAGGATTGCGTATTTCCAGAAATAGTGAAAATGTAAAGTCGTTGTAGGTGGCTGTTCAGCGCTGTCATATAGATGTTCAAATACCCTGTACGTGATTGAGTGTAAGTGATTATTAATTCACAGCCGATGAATCAATGAAGTCAAAGCTTTCTGTTTAAGATCAATTAATTAAAAAAAGATAACCTCGTTAAAAGATTAACTTCACGATTTTATTTTGCGAGAAAAAACACGGATATTACCCTATGAGGCCTTTATCTATCGAGTAGCGTGTGGCTATTCGGGTTTCCACGTGTCAAATTCTCAGGAGACATTTCGGGAGAGTGCAGACGATCAGTAACGCTTTCACTGTTTGTAACGCGTGTTCGTTTGTTGGTGTTTTCGCAGGCAGCTGCGAGAAGAGATTCGTGAACGAAAAGACAAACTCGAGTGCATGCTGAAGCCCAAGCAGAATCGCCTTCGTGCCGAGAGTCCGGGGCGTCCTCCAAACGTCGGGGGTCCGCGTCGGCGCATGTCGAAGAGTGGTTCTGCGACGCCCATGGCGACGACCAGCGTCCCCAGCCGACGTGGAGAGGACAAACGGGGAGGCAACGACGGCGACAGGACGGTCGGCGGGGGCCCCCACAGCACCCACTCGGCGATCGAGGGGACCCCCAAGGTGTCCTGCTGCTGCTCCGCCAAGGCCGTGGCGGTTGTGGAGCAGGAGGAGAGCGACAGACTGCTGGCGCTGGAGAAGCGCGGGGTCCTTTTGCGGAGTCTGGGGGTTGTGGAGGCTGTGCACCGCCTGCTAGAAGGCACCGCCGGCGTCGAACCGAATAAAATCGGGCAGAAAAGGCCAAAGACGGAATTGCAGGTGGACAGCAAACAGAAATTGACAGCTGGCGTGCCTGGAGCTATTGTTGATGCGCCCATTGCCATAAATACCTCAGGAAACAGTAGGTTTGCCAGCCCTTAAATGTCTTCCTGTCCCGCGCGCATGAAGGCTGCCCAAATTTCGAAATTAAACCCATCTTGGCAGGAGTCAGTAAGCTTTGCGCACACATCTGTATACTTTCTTATCGACTGTGAGTACGCCAATTCGATTATTGGCCATTGACCTGACTTTAGGCGTACTCGAGTAAGTAGGGCGTTAAATTACGTTTAACATTCGTCTCTCCTTCGAAGTCGATCATTTAACTGTCCACATCCTCATAATAGATCTAAGTGTAATCAACTTCCAAGGCGTTTGTATTATTTTCATGTCTTTTTCTAGATGCCAGGATCGACATTCAAAGCACTGCAGAGATTTTTCCACGGGGACCTGAACGGCGGAAGATGGTGGGTTTGTGGATCGACTATTTACTTGACGAATCCCAAATAACAGCGTTCAAAATACCGAGTCCTAAGAAATGGTAAACGGGTGAATCGCAAACAACAAAAATGAGTAGAGGGCGTGTTGAATGGAGGGAAAGGTCGTAGAACAATAAACAGATACATGATAATAAATTTGCATGAATGGGGACGCCACGGGAACATTGATTAAAAATGGGACTGGTCCTTATAACGGGTGAACTGCAGGTTAGGCGAAGGGAGGATGTTGTCCGAGTCCCGTCAGTTTGGGATGAAGTTAGATGAGGCGGCGTGCTATCCTGTGTTGGGAAGGATAGTGCAATTCGCCTTAATCGTGATGAACCAGCAAGTAATTATTACCGTCAGAGGACGAAAATCTCGAGGGGAAAGTGTAAAGAAACGCGGCAATGTCCTATTGTAGGTTTCTGCGTATTGTGTCACGCTGAAACCCCCGCGCGGTGTCGCTGTAAAAACCCGAACGTTTCAGGTTAATGGCGGTATTTCTTTTTCTGCCACCGCAAACGCGCAGGCTCACACGCATCATGTCAAGCGGACAAGGACACCCCGACGGGCCGCCTCGATTCACGTCACCCAAATCGACCTGCCCAAATCGGCCAAAATCCTGCCAAGTCTGGACTACGCCCCCGGAAAGGTCCTTCGCGGTCTGATGGAGGCGCAGGTCGTCGGTTTCTTGGACGCCAACGCCTCCTGCTCCCTGCCGCCCGGCGTGGCCTTCACCTCGCCCAACCTCAAGCTGTCCGCGGACCAGACTCTCGTGCCGGGCCCCCCGCAGACGGCGCCGCGTGCGCGAGGCGTCGGTCGCGGCGAGATGATGCGGCGCAGACAACAGGTGGCCCCGCGATGGGGGGTCAGCTGTTCAAACACCTCAACGCCCACGGCGAACACTCTATGGCGGAGGACGGTTGGGGAAGAGGAGGAGTTGATGCCTCCGGCCCTTGGGTGTCTGTGTGGACGGCGTCAACCGACAGCATACCTGCCAGTGAATCGAGGACACGCGCTTGTGGCCGACGACGCGCCCTGGCTCTGTCAGTGTGGTGGGTCCCAACACTACAATTATCTTTAGGGTCATTGGATCATTCGCTTGGTGGAGCCATGGATAAGCCAGCACGATTCACTGCAACTTCTTTGCCGCTGTATTTTTCGAATCCTTTTTGATTACTGGCCTGCAGAAGGTCGGGCTTTGGGGTTTACTAAATGTACGTCACTCAAATTTATCCGAGACTGGCCCATAGGTAATTAATGAAGACAAGCATTTCCAAAAATAATGTTTCCAGGGTTGCAAAACATCTGAGCGCTCTGTATTACAGGGAGGAGATTCGTATTGGACTATGGGATTGAGTCATACTGGGGCGAATTTTGCGGATAAGGTTACACAAAGTAAGAACAAGGTAAATTGAAATCTCGAAGCGTATATAAAGTTTGGCAAACGAGAATGGTGGCCATGAAAAATTCAAATCGATAACGCGCGCGTCCCAGTATTCAATTAAAACACTGCGTCTTATTTATTGGCTTGCTATTTGCATTTCCTTAGGCATAAGACTTCATTGATACATGAGGCGGTAAGAAGTGTTTGCGTTCAGTTCGGTTCATGGGTTTCAATGGGTGGCGTGCATGCAACATGCCAACTTCAACCTCCCCTGATTCATCAATTGATAGGTCTTCCGACGAGAATTCGGAAGCAGCCTCCCGCCTCCCGAATGGCAATATCTTCTTTCGGCCCACGTGCTTACTCTCCGCCGGGTAAGGGGGCCTCCTCTAATCGACGAATCAAAAACGTTTCTGCACCTCGAAACTTGAACGCCTTTCAACCTCCTCTTCTCGTGGTAGGCTCCTCGGCGCCAACCACCTTCTCTCACATGAGCCAAAACACAATCAGAATCTAAAATTAGTCTTTGGATACAACAAAAACAACAACAGCAACAGCAACCTGCCCCAAAATTCCCTTCTCTGCGACACCTCTACTCACACCTCGTGGGGCCGGACCTCCATTCACCCCCACACACCATTTCTAGGAATTTTCTGGCCACCACAGGGCATTTACTGGTAATGATGATATCACCAGCAACAACTGCCTACAAAAACCGGTCTTTAGTCTTGCTTCAATAGAATAGATTAAACTTTATTTGCGTCTTTAATTCTGCTTTCTCCTCATACTCAGTGCGACCCATGTGATCAAACAGGACCAAGTCGGAGAAAAAGTATAAGTCATACGGGAGACTGGGATGTATTTGTAACCAGCTGTCATATCATAGTATAAACATTTTAAATAAAAGCCGGATATTTGAGCAGCCTATCACCGGCAAAACGATGTTAAGGCAATCTTCTCGTACTAGAGCATGAATTGGCTTCCTGGATGCTGCTGTTAATTTAATGTCTACGAAGGGTCTTGGTCTGACTAGCCGGTGACGTCCCCTTCCGCGAGAATAAACCGCGTTGACGACCGAAGGTTCTATGAGGTGAACATTGCAGTTCGGGAAATTTCGAGATTGCCGCAGTGGTTGTTTTAAGCCAAACGCAGATCCAAAGAAAAGGACGCTTGAGCGGTTTGTCGCAGTGCACGCCAAAGGCGCGCCGGTAGTGGCCCGGTGGTATAGCGGTCAGCATCCTCATCGCTCTGTTCGTGAGAGACCCCGGGTTCGACTCCCACGTTCTCGGACCGCGAAAACACGGAAGTCGGGCGCAGCGGCGTGCCCCAATCGGCATCATCCAGCGACCTGGGGAGACTGCCGAATAGCGTCATCGGAAACGTTTGACTTGCGGTCCGGGATTGGTCAAGGTTGGATGACGCAGCAGCGGCAACTTTGAGTGACACTGCAGGGGACACCACCAGGGGCCCGTATAATATTCAAACAAATCTGCATGAAAACATCCACGAGGCTGGCTTATCCTTCAGCAGGAGATGGCTCCACGGAAAAAAAACTCGTCACTGAGACTCCCACCCCCTCTTCAAGGTAAACGAATGGAGTGGTGTCGAAGCCCATTGAGACAGAAACGACAATAATAACAGCAACGACGACCCCATTTGAACTGTCCAAAGTCCATTTGCGACGGAGACGCTTGGTGTTTACCTAACATGCGAGGACATCATCTCTCGTGAGCAATCATTTCACACAATTCATCCACGATAAACAGATCGACGGGAAGGTGCGTTAAAATACAAACTGGGCATTTTCTGGGCCTCGTTCTACTTGCTGGCTTGTTCAGACATTCATTGGATAGATTGAATAGAGAAGGTTGGATCATTCATCTAAAATGCTTAGGGTCATAAAGGCTCCAATTAGTGTGCGGTGGTAGAGGAGACGTGAGTCGACTGGTGATGGGGTTTAAAACACGATTCGTGATTTCCAAAGCCTGCTTTGCCTTTAGTGTGTGTGGAAAACGCCGCTGTAGTTCTGGGGAATACGAATAGTCCGGATGTCTTATCGTCTGCTCTGAATAAGAGGTTGTTTATTTTTGTCTGAATGGTGTCTTGCTGTGTGCTTCCTGTTTCCGGTGGAATACGGAACACACTGGGTTGCCTAAGCAACATTTTTTACGATTTTGAATGTCAAAAAGAGAATTAAATTGGCCAACATGTTAGTCTAGCTGAGAGAAATGGCGCCAATAGGAGAAATGTAGCCGAAAATGTGAAAGGAAGACCGACAATCGATGATGTCCTCGCCACCCTGGTTAACGCCGATCGTCTGCACTGCAAACGGAACCCATGAAGTTCAAAAGTCGTGGCCGTCACGATCTGGACTCGAGTCTTCCGGTGTCTCAAAATCCCAACACCCGATTCTTGCATCATCATGACTCGAATTGATCGAAAATAGCCCTTATTGTTGCGTCGTTTAAAAGCGATCAGTCTACTTTGATGTTTTTTCCAACTTTCTTGACGCCGTGGACATCCGGGGCCACATTTTCCGTCGTCCCAGATGCACCTGGCAAGTGCGACGCTAAGTGCCTTTTAAGGGAAACCTTCATTTCAGAACAGCATTGGAAAGTAAGAGAATGTAAGGGATACAAAGAAAATCCCTCCGTGCTTTACGGTACGCCCCCGTAGCAACGGATACCCAACTGGAGTTGTTTTCTCTTACCAAATCTGAAGCTGTCAGACAAACGACAGTTTCGGTCCCAATAACCACAACAAAGTCAATACTATTATTATTATTTTTTTTTAAAAAATGTCCTTTACTTCGGTTTCAATTTAAGTCTAGAAAAAAATGACGCGGCATATTTGAAGAATACTTCACGGTCCTGGAGATACCGGCTTTGTTCGCCAAGCGGTTGTTGTTCTCGTTGATGGGTGCTGTCTTCGGGGCCCACAAACAGTCTCCTGGTTAGCGGCACTCCATCGATGGTGTCGGACAGCCATTGGGGGTCACCCTCGTCCTGGTGAGTCTGCAACCAACGATTCAGCGCTCCATACAAGGCGCCGACAAATTCCACGGCGCTAATCCCGACTGCCTCATCCTCCGACACGAAAACACGCGCTACTGCCACCTAGGGGGGAAAACGGGAAGGTCGCCGTCGTTAAATTACCCAATTCATTTACCGTGCAGGTCGAGTGATCGACTTTCCGAAGTTCTAGATGTTCCTGCAGTCAAAAAGCCCCATGCAGGGCGGGAAACCGAATTGCCAAACCGTCAGAAGGCGTCGAGCGGGCAATATATTATCGCGCGGCTTTCTCTTGGAAGAAGCTTCGTGTGTGTTAATGGCCGCTGGATGATCGTTCAACAGTAGACCAACGGCACATGGAACCCAGGTGGTGTCGGGTGGGAGTAGCACCTCTGGTCGTCGCGGGGTCCAACGGGGTATCCCCCCCGGTCTTTGGTCTCCGCTTGAAACCCTCACCTCGCACCTCTAAGTAGCACCCCCGTTGTAAACTGCTCACATGCGGTCTAAACTTGGTGCCGGTTGCTTGGAAGCAAATCTCTCCGTGAACACGGCGCACTGGACATAGGAGATCCGTATGAGGTTCATATTCTACCGCACAGATCCCCGCTTCCTTGCGGAATCCCAAAAATCAAATTTGTCGGCTCTATCCTGCCAGAGGATAAACCGGTTTCATGGGGGTTCCCCATGAAGTTTCTCAGGAAAATTTTTGCCGTTGGCGTCCCCACTGCAACCAACAAAGCCCGGTCTGGGAATCGAACTCGGGTCCCTCTCCAACAGACCGAGGGTGCTAATCGCTGTATCATTGCCTTGCGGGATGCACTTGATTGTGTAGGGGCTGGAGCCGCCACTCGTCGAAAAAAGCCGTTAATCCTCTCATAGGAGATTATCCGGGAAAAAAAGGGGAAGAAGACGTGGGACCAAGGCTGGTGATAAATTCCCAACGATGCATCAGCTGGTTTCCGCTGCCTTATAATGCCCTATTTCCTCGTTTGATATTTTCTGACTCATATGATACGTATGACCACCCCGAGAAGCAGTGAAACAGCCCAGCTCCCTATTTTTCAGGAAACTGCGCACCTCGAGACCTTCTTATCTCTGTTTGGCGAAGATATTTCGAAATTTGACCTCGGTACTCCAAATATGTTTCCAACTGACGGGCCACCACAATCTAATCAACAGGGTTGTATTATCACTATATTTTTAACAATTTCTGCTGCTAAAATTACCTGTGAATCGTCGAGACCTTTTGCAGCGTGCAGCCTGCAGAGTGTGTGGACGAACCAATCAAGGAGGTCCTGAACACCCTGCCTCCCAAACACGCCCAGAATCGCATCCAGCAGTTGAGGCAACACAGCCTCTGGAAGAGGTCGTGTTGGATGGGCTGTCGGGAGGGGGTTCGGGGCAGTGGAACATATTCCACGGCGCACCAACGCAGCCGCAGTGTCTGCCGCCAGAAGACGCACCTCCTCGTCTGTCTCAAGAACCAGACTTGACAGCACTGCCATGCATAGTGACATGTAGCTCCCACAACCAGTGGCAGCACGGCCTAAAGATGCTTCGAATTAGGTGTTTTTTTAACGGAAATCGGTCCTTACTCATTATTGCATCTGCCGCCAATAGTGCTTCAGCTCGCACAAGCCAATGTCCATGGAACCTCGTGGGGTCAATATATCCGGCGAGTAGGTCAACTGTTTTCGGGTCATTGTGTGCCAGTACAGCGTAACCAGCGAGCAGAGGGGTCAGGTGAATGGGAAGGTCATGCGGCACTGCCTCCACTGCACCACCTCGGACTATCAGCTGACCAACTGCCTCCATCAGCTGACGACGACTGCAGAGCGTTTGACGTTCGTTTGGGTGTCGAATCAGATGGGTTGCCAGTTTTGAAGCGCGATAGCAAATCTGCGAATATGGTTGGTAGGGGTACTTGGCCGCGATGCCGACTTCATTAACAAGATCAAGGATGCAGGAGGCTGGTGTGTCAGTGGGGACCTTCAAGACCGTCGTCGTCGTCGTCGTCGTCGTCGAGGAGACCGCATCATCTTGATTAGCAGCCTCCTCATACCACAGGAATCGAGATTTCTTCGGCGAGATTTCTTCGGCCTCGAGACCCCCGAGTACCAGTCCAAGCCCGAGGCCTTTCAACTATAAGAATGTCACACAAATACTGACAAGCCGGCGTTACCTGTGGATCGGTCGTCTGCAACACGAAGTCCAGAAAGCCGTCGCTGGAGTGCAGCCGTTGCCTGAGGAGGAGCAAGATGGCGGAGAGGTCGAGGGCGCCGGGGGTGGGCGTGACACTGGGGGCGGTCGCGGCGAACTCGGCAATCGGCAGTGGGGGGGCTTTTTGGCGGAGGGACGTTTCGGCGGAGGAAAAGAAGGCGAGGAAACAAGCCAGACAGGTCTGGCGCACGAGAGGACACAACGGCACCAAGTCGTTTGGCCTCAAGCAGGTGCGGGCCATTTCGGTGAGCATGGAAGAGATGGTGTCCGAAGTGTCGCCCCGATTGCCACACGGGGCAGCGTTGAACACGGTCGACCAGTCTTCGCTTCGCAGGATCTCCAGGAACTACATGAGGTGCACAGATGATTGATTGGCCAAAATATGAATACATGAATTGCACACCGCATGCACCAATGCTATTGGTTGCGTCGCCATCGATAAATCCGTCAGTTGTAAGTGTATTGAGGAGGCACAACCCCGTTGTTAATTTTGCGTTTAAGATAGAGACGCGCAAATGAAGAAATGGGCGAAGGACCCTCATTATTGCCAACACGCAGGCTTTTTGTTAAAAATGTACGTTAGTTTGTGAAAGAGATTGGATGGCCAGCACCTCGCTGGCATTGGTATCGATAATGCGTCGTGCGTAATCACAAATGCCCTTGGGCGAAGCCTGCGTACCTGGAGGAGAAGGCCGTGCAGCAGGTTGGTTGGGAGGCGGGGAGGATGGGACTTGTCGCCGCCGCCGCCGCCGCCGCGGTGGAATTGCGGTGACAGCCACAGGAGGATCTGGCGGGCGAACTCGGGCAGACAGGCGGGCTGCAGGAGACACACCAGGGCTCTGGCTGCCAACAGGCGGATGCGCATATCCGAGGCTCCGGTGCATCTGGAAGAAACAATATTCACGAGTAGTTGTAGTAGTAGTAGCAGCATTGGTCATTGTAGTCAAATTAGCTGGAATAGTTGTCGAAGAAGAAGAAGTAGTAGTAGTATAAAGAGCCCCGACAGCCAATAAGAGGTAGCAGCCATACAGCGGTGTTGCTGTGGTCTTCGCGATTGGTGATGCTCGTCTAGCGGAGATGGGCTTCCAGACCCCGAGGAGGATGAGGGATGAATAGATGAAGCCGCTTCTCCCAGAAAAAAACCATCTACCCCCCCTGCGTTAATGATTAATTATTCCCTTTCTGTCAATACGCGTTCACATAAGGGAATGGAACTTTGGGATTTCGTGGATGCATGAAGTTAAAGCATACAGATCTCTAGATGGTTTGCTCAGTGCTGTTCAGTCATATTTGTAGGAAAAACTACACAGCGATCTCCCCATCACTTTACACCACAGCATTGCGAAACATGTATTTGTAAAATTTGCGATAAAATCTGTGACGATTAAATATTAAGATAATTCGAGGATGAGCTTTAAATAATTTAACCGCAACGATCCCAGCTGTTAAAATTCCCGAAATACGTAAATTCAAATAAAAATGCTGCATTCCGTGATTGATCAGTCTGTACGTAAGCTAATATTGAGTAATGTTCTCTAAAAGACTAACCTGTAACTCTCTTAAACTGCAGTCATCTTGTCCCATAACTCTGATGTTCCATAGAGCGCAGGGTTTTCCCACTTTTGTTCAATTATTACACGCCTAAACTGCGGTCCATCAATGGCGTGGCTTCATCGAATAGGCGGACGACCAGACAACCCTATGGCATGGCGGCTAGATGAAAGAGGATTTCCAACAGCTTGACAGGACCATCACCTAGGTGGTCTGCTACGCAAGACATCAACACGTGTCACCTCCATGTCTTCCCCCAGATCAGCTGTTGGCACACCGTCGATTGTCGAACTCCGCCATTTAACCTCCGCCCAGCTCAACATCCCAGTTCCAGGGCGTAACGCACAACAGTCATGGGGATGGCGCCTTGTAGTCCCATCGAACCGTATCGTGGAGGCATGCTTCATTACCCTCATACCGCTGGCCCCTTTTAAAAGTAATTTACATGCATCAAATAAAGCCACGGAAATGTCGGCCTCCTCTTTGAGCGCTAGGAGCGCCGAGTCAGCGAAATGCGGAAGCAACATCATCTAAGACGTCTGTTTGACATTCAACGGGTTCGAAAGTGCCGGCGTTATCGTAGGAAATATACTGTTCCGCCTAACCTCCGATGCTGCGACCTATTGACATGTTTTTGTGTACTCAATCAACGACGCCATCATTCATCAAAATTTCACAATTGCTTCACCTCGTGGTAAATCACTTCAACTTTAAACGCAGGACTACCTGATTCATTTGACGATAGACTTTATTTGGTCATGTTGATAGACAAATTGCAATGATGCTTTTATATTTTTGGGGAGATAGCCTCTATGAAGAGGTCGTTGTTTTCATAGACAGACGCTCGGTCGGGGAGTGAAGGTGTGTGCGTTTAAAGGTCACGGCGTGACCAAAATGCCCTCGCCTTTACACGTTTTTCCCAAGACTAACTTTGTTGACATGTGATCCGTGAAGTCGCCCAATTATCACACAAACGAAAGTCGGCGCATCACAACGAATTACCTCAAGACCAGCGGCACGAAATGCTGGACAGTGGTTCCGTCGGTGGTGGTGGCGAGTTGAACGGGCGGCAGAAAACGAGTTAGGAGGCTCAGAATGGCAAACAACTTCGTTTCGGCGATACCGGGTGACCTGGAAAAGATGGTGACGTTAGAACCGAACTGAATGCCACTGCTTGCACCCGTTATCTTAAGGTAGACTAATCAGGTCAGTGGGAGTTGCTCCTTTCGTGTTAGACTCGGTCGGAGATCCACAGTACTCCGAAGAGGAGACAGGTGTCCTGTGGCAGTGTGACCTGCTGTTTAACTGCTAACCAGTGTTCGTCTTTTTGACCCCAAAAATCGTAATACTGTAAACAGCAACGATACAGTGTGATTGGACAGCGGCCCTACAAACCGCACGTCAATTGCCGTGCGTTATCGGGTGTTCCTCGGAAATATTTAATGTGGTGTTATGTGAGACGTGAAGATAACAACTCCCCTTGGCCGATTCGGGGTTAGCCAAATATCCAAACTGCGTGTGTCTAAGGTGCCAAAGGAAAAACCGTAGAGAGAAACCTACTCAACGCTCCCAGTGGCATCCCTCAGAGCACCCAGCAGAAACGCGCTCATGCCGGAGAAGTTTGTGAAGAAAACGGAGGACGCCATTCTGGAATGTGAAAATATTCTTTTAAAACACTCAATGTCTGGCTATTTTTCCAAAAAAAACCGTATTCTCGAGAATCGGATTAGACGGCAGAAAGCTGCAATTCGCGTGTTCTCGATTAATTATTAAAGAGTACCAGATCCTCCTTGAGACTCGCGTCAGGTAATTTCCCCGCCAATCTCACCGATAGCTCCGAGTATCCGTCTGACTGAGGCAGCGGACACAACCGTCGGTAAATCCTTCGGCATGCGAAAGTTTCCGTTAACTCTCAAGCGTTCGTTGACATTCATAACATCGCAATACGCCGGGTTGGCATTCGACGCGACTCTCGATTTGTAGACGCAACTCCGAGAATCCGCGGTCAAAGAGGTGGTTTTGAGAGGGCGACACCTCCATACACGCAGCTACGTCGCAGGACTGGATCGAAAAACGGGTGACGCTGCCAACGTGCCCTGTACTTCTTATTCCCAGGACTCTCTCTGTGTGTAAATGTTGCTAACGCAGTGGGATCAACGAGGCAGGCTACTCCTGTAGAAGTGGGAGGCCAAACGAAACTGAAATACCATCCGATGGGGCCTACCTGTTCTTTTTGCTGTCACAGTCCTTGGTCCGGTTGACACCAAATATACGTTGCATCATACTGCTATAGAGCATGAGACCGGCGTTTTGAATCTGAAATAGAGCGAAATTTCGAGCGTAGGGTGGGTGAATTAGCTTTACGTGACATTGCCTGGTCACATTATGGCCTCCGATTATTTTTGTGTAGATTGAATGTGTTTAAGGCCAAAAAATATGTACATACAACAGCGTCCTCGAAATTAATACTACTTGGTTTCGTGAGTAGAAAAGGTGTTAGATAATAGCAATACTGATTAACTGCGCCTGACTAATTATAATTGTTATAAGGACCCAACACGTCAGTTTGATTAGCTGAGCCGATCGCGCGTTTGGCGTGGCGATAGGCAATCTAGTTCGGTTGAACCTACTGTCTAGACGCGAATAAATTGGTTATTAACAACGTCGCGCGTGAAAAACACCCACAAACCCGATGGCGCCCGACCCTACGAGCTACTGGGATTTCGGGCTGATCGTAGTTGAAACGCATCCACGAAAGGACAAACCCCAAAATCCTCTTCTCTGCAACAAAGGCAACTAAAGAAGGTGATAAAAACGTTCAGCAGATAATGCTTATGGCGTCAATGAGGCGAGTCGAAAATTTAGCTACGGTAAATGGATGACAACTACTTAATACCAGTCGGCGTCGTGGTGCAATCTTACCATCCAGAAGGACGAATCGAGGGCCTTGAAGGCGCTGATGAGAATGGACTCGAGATGCACCGACAAGCGCGGTCCAACAGTGGCGTCCCTGACGAGGGTCCGTAGGAGATTCAGGGCGTGCAGACGTCGCTGTAGAAGAAGAGAATTGGATCACCCGTCCAAATATGGCGAGAAGAGAGTCCAATCGAAGGCACCGCAATAGAAATGCATTGTTCGCTCACTCCGAAGACACGAGATCAACGCGGGAGTGAATATTAACGCGTGGACGGTGATGAATGTGGATAACAAATCGCGAAATTGTGACCAGCTATCTGTGCAAACACAGAGAAGCTGTCACTTCTAAAACGCCGTCGCTGCAGGGGCTCGGCCACATTCTACGCCGGCCAGACATGGAGAGGTAGTTGGGCAATAATAAACGTGGGCAGGTACAATCAAAGCCGACATGGAACGCCTGGGCTCGCAGCCCGTCTACGGTGTGCGCAGTTGGAGACAGGACTCAACTGGACAAGAATCTGCTCCTCTGACCTGGCCGTGCACCGGCGACCACGGTTCGCGACATTCATGAAGCAGCAACCGGTTCGTCCTCTCTCCCGAGACGAAGACTCGCACAGAGCCTCGACAGCAACAGCAAAATGACACTCGCAGCCTCTCTTGCCTCTGCCTCCTCCGTCTACTGGGGCTAGCCGATGTGCGGCAGAAGAAGCACAGAAGAAGATTGCAGTAGAAACACCCAAAATCGCATGGCCTACCTCAGCGGCAGATAAACTGGTTTGATTCTGGCAAGACGAGGGCACGGTGGATGCCTCTGCGTCCGTCTTTACAGTCTCGAGGAGAGCCTCCACCGTGAGATTCAGCAAATCGCCCCGTCTTCCTGTCTTGTGGAGGACAACCAGGAGAGCCTGAAAGGAACCAGCGGATGTCACCAATTCAGAAAAACCACGTCACAGATTTTCCGTCTGGCTGTCGATATTCAAAGGATGACGATTGGTGGTTTATTGCAGTGCAGTTCATTACTATTACAACTCTCCTTCCTCGCCGCCCATAACGGTGATGACTCGGGAGAGTTGGCGACCCATTCGAAAACGCTACACCGTTTACTCCTCCTCTTACTGCAAGCTGAAGAGTCGCAATGGGCGTACAATTGGGCCGAAAGTGGTGTCTCAAGGGCTCGGCATTCATTCCCAACACCGCGGCTGGTATCATTCATCGGTAAGCACTAAAGCCTACGCATTCTCCCATTGGCCGAGTGTCTCCAATCGACCCCAACCCCGTCAATAAATGAAGCTGTTCGTGTCATTTCTCTAGAACACCTCAGCCTTCTTACTGTCTTCCGGTGTGTGAAGGTCGCGGATCTTAACACGTCAGGGTTATCACGGTCTAAACCACAAGATTCGTCAGTGAAGTATGCATGACAACCACATCGGGGGCCCCGTTAATGTGACGATCGCCAATTCAAAAGTAACCTGCCTGAACAAAGAAGGGGAGACCTGCCGAACGTCGAGTGGAACAATAGGCCGACGATGCATTGTTCTGGAGGTACCTCAATGGAAGCCGACCCGCTTTGCTGGTGACCTGAGCGTCACCGAGGATTCGTCGACCTGTGAGGTCGGCCACTACACCACAGAGCCATTGTTCGGGCCACCTGGCCATGTCTTCGACAGCGTCTTCTTCACCTTCGACGCTAGAAAAAGAGAAGAACCAGAAGTTGGGAGGTAAACTCTGTTGAAATATAAACTCTTTTAAATGTTGCTGTGCCCATTTGACAGAGTAAACGGGAGTGAGGGCAAGATTGCATGGAGGTGGGTTCACTAGAACGACAAAGCTCCAATGCTGCCCCGAGCATTACTTTCAGACAAAGGGACGTGTACGTACTAACTGGAGTCAGCGTACGGTCATTGGACAACGATAGCCGGTGGTTCTAGGTGGCACGGTCGATGCGCTGACCTTTCACATACACACCGAGGGTTAATTGCCTCGAAACTGCCACCTTCTGTGAGCGAAACAACTAATACTGGGTAAGGCGATTGGCGCGTGCTGCGAGTAAGCAAGCAATAGCGTTGTCCCCGCTCATTGGGCAATCGGTAGCCAATGACATTTTTGGATAGAACCGTTGCCACAATGCCTCTAGAAATACAATGTCGGCATGTGTATTGTGTAAACGCATGTTGCACAGTAAATCCAAGTGGTTCTAATAGCGGGCATTTTGGCTAACGATGATTGGCGAGACATGACAATGTGATTCTATGTGAGACGAAGACGTTTGTTGTTAACGTCTGTTGGGACTAAGTCGTCACACAAAAGCTTAAATTCGGTTAGTTTTTTAAAGTACAGTTACCCGATGAGAATTTCACAGAAACCTTGGAATCCGGAGGCCGTCAGCTCTAAGGCGCCCGGATGACGCGATCGAATGAGTTGGCTGATGAAGAAATCCGCGATTTCGACAAGCTACACAGGAGACAAAAAATGGCAACCTGTTAAGCGACGGTGGTGAAGAAGGGAGGGGGGTAGGTATGACGAGGTTTGTGGCGTCTTGAATTACGAGGAAGAACAAGGATGGCAATAGGAGGTGGGGCGTGCGCAGGGGCTGCCGCGTACTACGGAATTTAAACAGACAGCCCTTCTGCTGTTGACGCAGCGGTGGTCACTTCATCCTCCTCCTCTATGGAAGGCACTGCATAGGACGGCCCCACTGGTGCAGCGTATTCAAAAGAATCCCAATTGAAATGTCGCCTACGAAGCCGGATTATCCATGGTAACGGTACGACAAAACGGGACAAACAAACCTGGTCGGTGCTGATGAGCGGCGGTGGGTTGCGGAGGGCACAGCGGGTGAGACCGCCTCCAAGGAGAAGTGCCGCCTCGCGCACGGACCGCCAACAGTTCACCACGAGGTATTCAGGTCGCTCGGCCACTTTACGCAGTACTTCGGTGTTGGGATACAAGGAGGGAACGGAGGAGGATGACGACGTCGACGACGACGACGACTCGGGATTACAGCAGAAACTACCACTACTCGATGGCATCCCAAGAAAAGCCAACAACTCTTCAGCTGACTCGTCGCCTACTCCGCTGGACAAAACCTTTGGGGAAAATAAAAATAATAGTTCTACTGAGCATAAATAAGTAGACATGTATTCAGGACAAATTCAAGACTTCCGATGAGGTGAGCGACGCGAGCGCTTGCAACAAGTTCAGATTCCGAAGAAGTACGGGCGACGTTACCAGCGCCACTCGATTTTGATAGAGTGAGGCGGGAGGGAGAATAGAACCGCTTTTCTGGTCGCTGACTTTCGAATAAGATCTCTTACAAGGATTTGCCTACAAACACTGGGGGGAGGGGGTGGTCGTAGGAAATGGCAACCCGAGTAACTACGAAGTGGGGAATGTTCGGTAGATGCCTCAAATGAGGAAGGTGGCTGGGGGGTTCGAACCTTGCTGGTTTGGTGGTCGTCTGTCATGATGAGAAGACCCTCTGGGGAGGAGTGGAAGATGACATGAGAACAGAGAAAAACGACTCTCCGGAGTACGTCTAAGAGACGGCTGCAAATCGACTCCTTTGGCAGGGGGCAACACATCGCAGACGCCAGGGCTTCATCGTACGCGGGATTTGCATACAACCACCTGGAGATGGACAAACAAGGGATTCAGGTGGGTGCTTTCGGTGATCGAGAAATGGGACCGAAAAGACGTCTCTTCGATTGACAGAACGTTTAACAGCCCTCTGTCGTACAGATATGTGTAGAGAAACAATGGTTCTAGATGCAAACGAAAAACGAGGGATTCCAACTATGATTACAGCCTTTATAACCACACACCGTGCGACCAGAAACTTCATGGTTGCAAATATGATGCTAAATTTACGCAGCATAATTGAAGAACAGCGTATCTCGGCTAGCCCGCAACCTCGAAAGAAGCCCAGGAAATGATCCGTTTGGAGATACAATAATCTGCAATAATAACACTCCATTAGTGTCCCTACTTCTATGATTTATCGGGGAACCTGGACAATATGGGTATACAACCCCTCCCCCCACCAGCTATTACTCACGATCCCCATCGAAAGGACCACCGTTACTGCAACAACCACGCCGAATCTCACTCGATGGGCATCTTGGTCTCTAGAGCATCCTCGCTGGTGCACACATCCACCAGGGCTCTCACGACGCTGAGCATGGAATAGAAGGGTCCAGTAACAGAGACGACAAGCAGGCCTCCCCGCAGCGTCTCGGCTGTCTTGGTCTGTTCCTCGACGTCACTGATGAGGAGGTGGAGGGTGGCGAGCATTCGAGGGGCGGGTGGGAGACTGAGCAGTTGGTGCAGCGGTGCTGATTGGCTGGAGCTCTTTGGGGACGGTGAGGGGGCTTGAAGCAGCGCGCGAACCAGGTGACCGGCGACAACATTGATGTTGGGGTGGGGGCTGCGGACGACGTCTGTGAGGGCGGTCTGCCAGAGGCCACTGACGTTCTGAAGCATACAAATTGAGTTTAAATCCTCTTTAAGCGGAGTTCGGGATCTCGACTGGTGCTATGGAGTGATTTTTTGTTTGGAAAATTATTTAAATGGCCAACGACTGATGATTTTGCAAATACTATCAACACAGGCTTAATGGAGGTAAACCCCGAGTAAAAAGAGGCAGATTCGTAAAATTATTGAAAAAAACCGCGATTTTCAAACTGTTAGTGTGTCCAAACATGCTGGTCATTAATACATCAAACTAACATTTTTTTGCAAAACATAAAGATGTCATTTTGAGAAGGGTAGTAATCTCATTTGGCCTTGAGAATTTAAACAAACGGCCCGATTAACATTTGCCTGAGGAACGCCTAAAAGTGTCGTCGCCTCTGGTTCTTAGTTCGCCGGTTCAGGAGACTTGGTTTAAGCTCTAGCCGCATAAAAACCTTTGTCCATGCCTGTATAATTCCCCGTATTGTATATTGTTCTCCAATAATTTTTCCCGGCCTTAAATGTTCTGACTTTTTAACCCTTCATCGGCTTTTTAAAACAATCTCGTTTTCTAGTGGTCTGCCTATTCTCTCCATTCAAGAAATCATCGTTCAACGCCACTTCACTACTTGTTCACTAATCGCTGCTCGCCTTTTAAGTGACTCCTCCCATCCCCTCTTTTCAAGTTTATCTAAGCGTAAATCTCTTCGACCAATGCGTAGGCTATACCGTTCCGCGAGACATGTGAAGTATAAACCTATCGCCAGCTCATCTGTCAGGTTGAAAGTGATTGAGAAACACAACCCCGCTCACGCTTAAAACTCCCAATGACCCGCTCCAGTTTACTTATAAACCAAATCGAATCACTCTGGACGCCGTGGCTACGTTTTCGCAAACACTCTTCACCAGTCTTCACTAGATGCCGGAGCGAAAGCCGTCAAGTGAGTATTCTAGGACTTCACCTCGGTAGAAGTCCCGCATCCTTTCTCAACTGTGTGATGATGGCCCAATAACTGCGGCTCGTATATCAACTGACACCTCCCATTTTCAAGTTTATCCAAGTGTAAATCTCTTCGAACAATGCGTAGGCAATACCGTTCAATAACTACAAGTCGACATATCGCAATTCGGCCATTCCTTATTTATCCCGATTTTTAGTTTCACCGGAACAGCTGAAGCAGAAACCAAAAGACAATTTCCGTGACCATTATGGTTATACTATCTTGGTGTATGCTGAAAGCTTTGGTCCTCGTAACCTCAATAAAGCCACCACAATTATTATTATTATTGGCGTAGCGCTAGACCAATCCGCGCTGCATCACAAAACTCACCGTGTGTTGCAGGAGGTCGAGGTGTATGAAGAGGCGCAAGGAGTTCTCGCGGTCATCGCGGAAGGCGCTTCGGAGGCCCGCGAGCAGAAGGGTGCCCAGGAAGCCGCGCAGATCGCCGGAGTCGTCTTCGTCGATCCGCTCGCCCAGCAGATTGCCGACCGCCTTCAACAGGAGGCCGAGTGGGGCGGATTTGCCTGCAACAGAAGGACACGCTGGGGCAGACAGGCAGCAATCAATTACGTTTAACATTCGTCTCTCCTTCGAAGTCGATCATTTAACTGTCCACATCCTCATAATAGATCTAAGTGTAATCAACTTCCGAGGCGTTTGTATTATTTTCATGTCTTTTTCTAGATGCCAGGATCGACATTCAAAGCACTGCAGAGATTTTTCCACAGGGACCTGAACGGCGGAAGATGGTGGGTTTGTGGATCGACTATTTACTTGACGAATCCCAAATAACAGCGTTCAAAATACCGAGTCCTAAGAAATGGTAAACGGGTGAATCGCAAACAACAAAAATGAGTAGAGGGCGCGTTGAATGGAGGGAAAGGTCGTAGAACAATAAACAGATACATGATAATAAATGTGCAAGAATGGGGACGCCACGGGAGTATTGATTAAAAATGGGACTGGTCCTTATAACGGGTGAACTGCAGGTTAGGCGAAGGGAGGATGCTGTCTTCGTCGCTCCGCTCCCCCAGCAGATTGCCGACTGCCTGCAACAGAAGGACACGCTGGGGCAGACAGGCAGGCAGCAATCTGTGCTCCACCAGTGAAGACAAGCAATCACTAGTCACTGCCAACTAGAGATGACACCTCTCTCGTTGGTATAATTGATTATATTAGCTTTCATTGTATTGGGCATGATCGAAAAAACCGGAATTTCCCATGAGAACCAATGTCTTTTTCCTCAAGGGAAGACCTCCACTTCTGTTGAAAGATGGGTTTAGTATTACGAGTGTGATTCGGCAAACAAGACATGCTTCTTGCTGTCCAGTGATTGGTTACCGGCAATTGTCCGAACTCTTCAAGGATTGTTCCATTGGATCTCAACCACGGTAATGGTTCACAGTCTTAGACTGTCCTGTTGAGCGTATAAAAGCGTTGGGACGTGTCTTTGGCCACCGGAACTTTATGAGACCGGAGAATTTCACTCAATCACGTTAGTTGGCATGGAAAAAGCGGCGCAAGGGTTTGCACCCACAGCCTCTCTCTGTCTCTGGACTCGGCTATGCCGCAGAAAGTACAGGAGCATTCCACCGAGAAACACCAAATCCACACCCCGATTTTGAGCCTACAGCCTCAAGGTATGGTGATTCTGGACTCGAAACTAGCAATCCATAGACACCCTGGGACCCCGCTGGCATTTCGTTGACGCCACTCATACGCCTTGGGAGTTCACGATGTTTTGGCTATCAGACAAAAATGCCCACTCCGAAAAACAGGGCGCAGTGTGGCTAACCTGCAGAAAAAGACCTCCCAGGGCAATTTTCTCAGAAATATGCGAACGTGATGTTCACCGGTGTCAGCCGGCTTCATGAATGTTACCATTAAAATGGGGTTTATTACAGGTGATGGGAATGTATGCTGCAGCGTTTAACATCGTCGCTCTGCTTCTGAGGGGCCCGGGTTCGATTCCCAGGCCAGGCTTCCGCGATTGGCCACCGACTATAATAGTCTCGAGAATCTTCATGGCAAACCCCCCCCCCATGAAGCCGTTTCACCCCCTAGTAGAGATAGCCGCGCGAATTTGGGTTTTTGGACTGTATAGCCGGATGCAACGCCGAGTGCAGGTGGCGGAGACCCGAGGCGCCACCCGAAATGCCGGCATCCGAATACCACGCATTCACAGCCGGTCACCCACGCAGGTACTGATCCGGCCCAACTTCGATGATCGGAAGACGAGATGTTTCTACGTGGCATGAGCACTTCCACAACAAGCTGTGCGCTGGCGTTCTGCCGAAAACCCCAGACAGTAGCTGCTCTCGTTGAGCAGCTTCACTGTCTGTGTTCAGAGAGGAAGAAGCACTGGTTAAGGGATGGACATCTTCTACAATTTACTCCCAACAGGAAAACGTGCAAGTGTCCTCCTACCCTGAGTAGTGTCGACCGTCTTCGAAGCCTCAACGAAGGAGCGTAAAAAGGCGAGGGCGTTGGTGGTGGCCAGCGGCATACCTGGGTGCAGATGCCGCAGGATCGATTCAGCCATCGAGACAAACCCTTCCTGAAAAGAGGCGAACATCAAAGTGACCTTCGCGGGAGAATACTCCAAAAGGCAGGGGGGTATGCTCCCTTTGCCCGATGGTTGTGACAATGGTAATTGTCTCATGAACTCGATAAACTGGGCCCGGTCAATCACAATCAAACATGCAGACGCCTTCGGTGGTTCTCTGATGCCCCAAACGGGTTGTCCTACAGCCAATCACGAGGCTCGTCACCGGCGGCCCTCTGGTGGGGAGATCGAGTAGCATCGAATGATGATGATGGTGGAGATGGAGGAGGTAACGAAAAACCCACCTTGACCGAATCAGCTTCCGCCGCCGTGCCGCAGTTGCGTCCTGTCACGGTCAAAATGCGCTCAGTGACCTAAAAAGACAGACACATGAACACCAGACACGCACAGACAACGTGAGCGATATCCGATAGATGTATATGCAAACCAGAGCTTCGTGGAAGTCACAATTAACAACACATTGTCAGGAAGATTGCACAAGCGACTATGACGCGCATAAAGAGCGGCTCTCGTCGTTCGATCACCGAAGATAAGATACGGTGGGTCGGGGTAGTATCTGCATGGGGGCTGCATCTTACCCCCACGACTCTTCTTGTTAATATTCCCGAAGCAGATTCATCTTCCAGCTGGAGATACACCGTCGACGTCACCAGAGTCGCCACCGGCGTGTGATCGAGGGGGGTGGCGCTAATTCCAGCCCACTGCCCAATCAAATGGGTTTGCTGGGGTCTTTTGGGGCAAAACCCTCCTGCTCCAGGATAAATCGACTAAATGGAGCGGCGTTTCCATGAAGATTATCGGGAATGTATGCTGCAGCGGTTAACATCATCGTTCTGCTGCTGATGGTCCCGGGTTCGATTCCCAGGTCAGACTACCTCGGTTGGCACCTGGGGACGATGCCAGCGACTAAAATATTCCCTAGAATCTTCATGACAAACCCCCATGAAGCCGTTTTACCCCCTAGTAGATATAGCAGCGTGAATTTGGCTTTTTGGACTGTATTGCCGGATTTAGCGTCACCAGCAGTGCCATGACTGGGAGTCGAACTCGATGACAAGGACCGCTACACCATCGGATCCAGGTGGTGGTAGCACAGAACCCCCTTTTCCTGGAAATGACTCCCCCCCCCTCTGGTGTCGCATGGCAACTGACCGCGCACCTGGGTTAGAGCCTTGCACACCTGGCTGCGTGCTCCCTGGTCAGCGTGGCAAGTCTCCAGACCAAGGGCCTCCGCGAATACCCCAAGGGCCTCTGCGCTGAGGACATTGCTCTTGCAGATATACATCACCAAGACGCCGAGGGCTTCCTGTCGCAACTAGGTAAGAGATAAAAAAAAAAGAGTGAAAAATCAAAAGAAACGCGGATTTCTTTCAGCTAGCAATGGGTCATGACTTGAAACCCCGGGTGGCTAGCCACGACATTGGAGAGATTCTCAACGATTTTTCCAAGTTATAAACCGCCTAACAATGGGAGGTGGTTTATCTTTCGCAAAATCTTTAAATGATACCTGATAATCTTGATCCTTCAGTGCGTTCGAGAGTAATTGGAAGCTAGGGGGAGTTCGCAGTGAGACGGGAAGACCGTTTTTCGACAGCAAAAAACGATAGGTGTGCAAAAGTGTGGCCAGATTATCGTTCCAGTCACCTGTAAAGAATAAAAAAATGGGTTGGGGCGGTCGACCGTTGCTGAACTGTCGTTGCAAAGCACGCGCTGCCATCGTTAAAAAGATCAGCTCCTACAACGCGTTTGGCTGTAATGGTTCGCGCACGTTCTACGCCGACAAAATGACTGCTTCATGGCAGTTCGCTTCATGGAAGTTTCTCGCTAATATATTTCCAGGCGAAGGCATCCCCCCAGTGCCACCCGAGGTGGGTGGAAAGCGAACTCCCCCAGGTCCCTCATCACTTCGAAGGGTTCCCCGTTCAAATGGGTCAACTTCATTGAGACTCGAATGCGCGTCACGAATCAAATTCTCTGTGAAAACATACCCATATAAAAAAACACCTGGATTAGTATAGCAGATTTCGAAGATATCCGTTGATACTATTTAATTATAGTAGTGATTACGTTTATATACATTTTAATTGTGTTAATTCACTGGTAACAATTGACGTTCGATGGTATTCTTGCGCACAAACCCTGGAACGCATGAAAATTGCCCGATAAATATACTCACGGTCAAAATAATTACTGATAAGAGCGCACGGGATGGATGGGGCAAAGTGGTAGACTTTGTCCAAGAACGCCTATTGGTGGATAGAAAAGGCTAATAAACCAATAGCTTGAGGTTTACGGAAGACAACTTGCATATTTTACCTTTGATTGGCTAGAAAGATAGAGAACTTCAACCCAGCTGGTAAAATCATCTCCACGAGGGTTAAGGTGGCTTCCAAGGAGTGCATACACCTCAGCTGCCTTGAAAGCGAAAAAAGCTCGATGAGGCGTGATGAGTGTCAAACGTTTATCTTAAAAAAACATACTGCCTGTGAAAGAGATACGTCTTTCGAAGCGCTGACCAGAGTGCTGGCTATCGCTTGAGGCACTCCCGATGCCCCGATCTCCACAGGAAGTCCGCAATCGCGAATCCACTGGACGACATCTTCGCCGCTCACCCGACCCTCCCTAAAGACTGCCACACAGAAGCGGTGGAGCAGAAGAAGGGTATTCTTTTGCCAGATTGGTTGGTGGGCAACCACTCGAGTAAGAAGGCGCGTCAGTTTGTCACGATCGGCTTTCAGGTAACACTCGACGAGCAATTCAAAAGACTCAAGGGCCGCGAGTCGCACCGCCTACAGAGGGTTATATCGAGTGAGCAGTTGCATAAAAAAGAATACATTAATAGGGTCGGCTTGGTGGCGAAATATATAATCGAAGATTGGCGAGAGTACATCATTAGAAGAGAGACGCTGGAGCTCGGATTTGGGGAGATATTTCCTAGCAGTAGAATAGTAAGTATGAATTAAGCAACCTACACAGCAGAGCTACACCATACGCGGTAACAATAACCGGTCAACCGAGTTAAAAAAGGGTCCGCATTTCTATTGAAACAAATAAGGTCACAAGTATGACAAACCCAATTTCTTGGAGGATAAGTTGGAGAAGATACTCGGTCACAGATACGAACTGAGAGTTCATAATCGTAGACAATATGCCGAATGTTACTGACAGACGCCTTGAAACTGCGAACTCACCGTCGAAAGTGCGAATACAAAGATCCGTGAATGGCTGTCCGGAATCTGGTTTTTTATCAAAGGTCTAGCCATTGAAGTCTGTAGAAATTTGTACATACCTTTGGATTAATCAATACATTTTCAAGGCAGCATACACATTGTGCGAGGAGAACACTGTTAGCAACCAGAATGTTGAAAGATATGTCAGCTAGGAAATCGTAAAGTAGGAAGACCTTGAACACTAACCTTCAAAAAGCATCTCTTGCAAACAAAGGAGTTCAGCCAACGATTCTGAGGTATAACTACATTTGGTTTTTTCCGTATTTGAAATAATAGAAGACAATGTCTGCAGACATAGGGTCGTTGTTGTGTCGTGGGTACTGTTTCTGATTACGAGAAGCTCACGAAAATGTTTTTTACCTCCCACAAACATCCAGGATCCGAAGGAGGTCTTTAAAGCAATGCATCGTGGTTTCGTTAGCCAACAGATGAGCAACTCCACTAGAATTGAAAATCTTCGAGAGAAACACAAGCCTCTCCGTGGGGTTTTCACAGACACGGAGGCCATGATTTACCAAAACATCAATGCTTTCGGTCAATATAGGGCTAAGGTAAAGTTTAAAATAATACTATACACACATATACCACTGAACTCCGCAAATATGTTTCACCTCATTGGTAAGGAAAGCTGAGAGTTGATTTCTCACATGGCTGATGGAAATCCCAGACATATCGGATTAATCACTGAAACTAACATATAATTCGGGATAAAACCAGCGACGTAACACATTGATTTACATAAACAGAGCGTAATATCGACTAAAGGAACCATTTATGTCTATGAATGCAACATACAATTGTTTGTAAAATTAAACACTAATATTAAAACTATAAAGTTCAATATAACACATACAAAATGAGAAATATAAATATTGATCAAAATTGAATTTGCAATTCTACTTTAATAAGAAACAGTAGTTGATTTGTACACTGCACACCTTGATACTAGTTCGTACAACGCGCATTTTAAATTATACTATTATAGCAATTACAATAACAAGTACAGATAAAGGTGCCCTCAATTCCCCATGAAATTGACTAATGTTATGCACAAAGACCATTTTAAAACCCGTAAAAGCAGTATCCTCATAAGAAACGTTTCATATTGATGCTCTGAACGATGGCTTTATCTTCAAATCCGCTGACCATTCCGCGGTACCTCTCGTTAGATCTCCTAATCCCAGTGCTTTCCTGCCCGCTCGAGAATGCTCTATCTCTCAAATTTTGGCTGGCCTCAAGAGCTCCGCAGACACTGGTCTGAACAGGGTCCATCCTACGCTTCTTGAAATCCGTCACCGCGATATTTCTCCGTTTGTAACCCAGCTCGTTAATCATTTGTTAGGAGAATGCTCCTTTCCTTCGGAACGGAGAGATGTCGCTATAACACCAATTCTAAAAGCGGCCAATGGTTCTGCCGGACCTGTGAAGTATAGACATATCGCCAACTCATCTGTGTGGTTAAAAGTGATTGAGAAGCACATCCTCTCTAAATTACATGACACGTTTAAAGATGCCGATGACCCGTTTGAGTTTGCTTATAAATCAAATAGAAGCGCTCTGGACGCCGTGACTACGTTTTCCCACACCCTCCACTCCTCACTTGATGCCGGAGCGAAAGCCGTCAAGTGGGTTTTCTTGGACTTCTCCTCTGCTTTCAACACTATCTTACGCTCCCGCATCCTTTCTCAACTACGTGAAGATGGCGTTGAATGATGGTTGATTAATTGGCTTCAAAACTATTTTTCTAATCGAAGTCAACATGTAAGAGTCGGTAATGAAGCCTCCACCTCTTTGCCAAATAACTGCGATGCACTACAAGGCGCAGTGATATCTCCCTTCCTTTTCAACTATTACACAACTAGCCTTCGGTCCCCTAACGACGTGACACTTATAAAAAACGCGGATGACTTGACTTAATGCCATGCATGCATGACGGATGGTGATTCTCAACAGCTCGGGCAGGCAGTCACTGAGGTACTCGAGTGGTCTTCTGATAATGGTCTTATGCTGAATGCATCAAAATGCATCCTTATTACATTTTCCCTGACAGCCGCTGTTGACACTCCAAAAATCCCTTCACTCCATAATTTCGCTTCAAGCTCAAAATCAAAATTCCTCGGCGTTATTTTTAACAGTCGGTTATCATGGACTGATCATGTGGATGCTTTCTTTGGTAAATGCCGTCCCCTTTGCTTCCTAGTTCGCCGGTTCAGGAGACTTTGTTTAAGCTCTAGCCGTATAAAAACCTTTGTCCATGCGCGTATAATTGCCTCCATTGTATATAGTTCCCCAGTAAATTTCCCCGGTTTTAAATGTTCTGTCTTTTTAACCCTTAGTAGGTTTATTAAATAATCTCGTTTTCTTGTGGTCTGCCTATTCTCTCCATTCAAGAAATCATCGTTCAACGCCACTTCAATAGGTTTTCTAATGTTAATCTCTTAAACCAATGCGTAGGCTATACTGTTCAATACCCATAAGAACGGCGGCATATCACAATTCGGTCATTCCTAATTTGTCCCGATTCTTAGTTTCACCAGATCTGGTGAAATAGGAACTAAAAGACATGTTTCACATCTAATACTTTGCTGAAAGTTTTCGTCCTCGTAGCCTCAATAAAGCCACTACAATTATTAAAAAAATATCATTATTAAGTGGGCTACAAAAGTTATGTCGTAGCATTTTATGTGCATTCGTTCGTTGCCCAAACAAACTATAATTTAAAATGGCTAGGTTTTGTAATTTCTTATAATACTTGTGTCAGGATCTTCTTTTGTGAGGGATTCCGACCGAATAAGGTGTATACCTTCTCTGGGGATTTCCAAACGCTAAATGTAGAACACAGTGCCACGTCCCACGCCTTGAATCGAGAGAGTGTGTGTTAAATAACATGCATAGGTATATGTTAACGAATATGTATGAATGGTGATGTTAACGAGACTTTAAGTAAAAATAGAACGGGTCGTTATAATTGGAAAACTATGATGCAATTCCATAAGCTTGGAAACGGGTGGAAGTTGTTCGAGTCGTTTAGCCTATAGACAAAGGAAGGTATATCCTTGTTAGATTCGGTGCAAGGGATTTTGTATTTTAGAAGAAAATGAGTTAATTCATTCTAGATGAGCCAGATAACAACCTTCGTCGTGATAGAAGACGACCATTTTATGAAAGATGTATGTTGACATAAGTAGGCGTTCTATTTGCGCATGTTTAATCTGATGTATCCTTGCTATGTCCTGGTAAAACACGGGAGCGTTGAACTGACAATTAAATGAGTCAGTTGGAAATTAATTTACACAACGCGCGATGGGAATCCTTTATGGGTATCTGATTCTATAGTTTATTTAATTATTTAAGATTCCTTTATTATGTTTGCCTTATCTTTGTTCATGCACATGAAATATATCTTCACAAATTAATAAGAACCATCTATAAAGATAAGACGAAAAAGAGATAACCGAAGTTGCCGGTGTTACGAGACGTTTTATTTCTCGTGCAATCTAAGACAAGTAGTTTTTGTGATCATGCCTCGCTGAGTATGTGGCCTGTCCCCAGCCCGGTATAATTGGTACGAGCATCATGTCGCGATCTATAATGCAATACAGTGGTCTTCTGGGAACAGTCAGCAGATTAATGCATCCAATAGTGTTGTGTTCGAAAGCAGACGTTTGACATGCCGCTTTCATTCAACAGTCGTCAATGCTTGTGTTCATTTCACTTTGATAACGTAATGCTGCCTTTAATTGTGATTATCACATTTAGTATACGTTTTCAATGATTTTTGTGACCAAATTGTTTTCTATGGTTATAAACGTAATAGTTCGGTCTGTTTGTTTTAAATAGTACATGTGTTAGAGGGTTTTTTGAACTTCCGGTTTACTATCATTTTATTTGACAAATATGTCTTATATGCTTTCTCATTTGACAAATGCATGGCAAGTTGACCAAGCAATACTCTCAGAAGAGGATCGCCTAGTTATTGTTCGGTTTGGACACGATTGGGATCCTTCATGCATGGCTATGGACGAAACACTTTTTCAGATCGCCGAGAAGGTTAAAAACTTTGCCGTATGTTATCTTGTTGATATCTCTGAAGTCCCGGACTTCAACAAAATGTACGAGTTGTATGACCCCTGTACTGTCATGTTTTTCTATCGAAACAAGCACATTATGATCGACCTGGGTACCGGTAACAACAACAAAATAAATTGGCCCGTCGAAAGCAAACAGGAACTTGTTGATATTGTTGAGACCGTCTATCGAGGTTCACGAAAGGGCCGCGGTTTGGTCGTTTCTCCTAAGGACTATTCCACGAAATATCGGTATTGAATCTTCCTCTCCTCCCCTTATTACTTGTTTCAATACACATATGTTTGGGACCACATTGCGCATTTTCCTCCTTCTGTTTATTCAAAATTGTTTACAGTTGACGCATTGAAATTAAATATAATATGTGTCGGTATCCCTCCATTTTATGTCTGCTTGTAGCGTAGATTCGACAAAATAACAATCGAAGTTCCACTTGCATGTTCTGTACATACTCCAGGGTTTTGGAAAGAAAAGGGGATGCAGATGAAGTGGGGTAAGACAGTCTTCCGGGTGAGTGACAAGGAGATGATCTCGAAAGACTAGGCGATAAACGACGGGCGCCAGAGCAATTGCGCGTTATTTGGCGTGGGTGATAAATCAAACTCGAAATCAATAGGGTTACTTGGAGGAGAGGGAGAGAAAGCGCGTTTTGTAAAATATAAACAGCTGGACTGCGGTGGCACAAAAATATCTTCAGGCTGACGCAGTGTTCGAGGCGAAGTAACTCGGATTTCTTGAGCTTGGGGGTTCATGGAAGCGCACATACACAAGTGAACGGAATACCGTACGATGTTAGCATGCTTTTGTCTCCGTTGATAGGATCACATAGGGGGGGGCGATTTTCGAACTAATGGGGAGGTTGCTTGATAGATTGCCTTAAGGAAAGTTATTCGCGTCTTTCTGGAACCAGTTCCGCTGACTTTGGTGTTGACTTGTGGGTTGCTTTTTCAGCATTGTCTTCTGTGGTGGTATTTGTCGGAACTGTGGTGCCTTCATTGTCCTGGGGGGGATTAGCTTCGGTTTTATTATGTCTAAAAGAAATAGAGTTGTAATTGTTGCTAAATATACTACTAACTATTATTTAGTACACATTTAGAGCTTTGTGTAGTATTAAATAGAAAAGCTAGTTGTTGACAAACCAAAAGAGAAGGTGAAGACGTTACCAAACAGCCACACAATTAGACCAAAAGTGAGTAGTTTCGCATGTCGAGAGAATAGTTTGCTATAAAAGCAACATTTCGTCGACCGAAAAAACTGACAGTGACTGTTGCACCGGTCAAAACTAATCGCGTGAAAGACGCGAAAATATGTTCGATAACCTTGCTTCATTTACATTATTTCAACGGACACACTGGCCGTGGTGTCGTCTCCGGGTGTGGTTTCGTTGGGGTCGACGGTTAGTGGAACCGAGTGGATCATTGATGAGAAGGGATTGACGGTGGTTGTTTCAGATTTCGAGGTCACGGAGGCCGCGGTGTTGTATCGCGCTGCCATTAAACGGTTCGAGGCGACCGTCTGAGCGGATCGACTGGACGCCAGAGCTAGGGGGTTCAGGGCGTTGGACTCGAAGGAACCCACGACGGCGTATTGAGACGGTGGGGGGTTGTTGCGCAGGAACTCCACCACATTACCTGAATCACCCGCCGCCAGACGCCGGAAGTATGGAATGAGCTCGAGAAGTGCCTTGTCCGATTTGTCATCAAACCACGAGGTTATTTGCACCTAGAACCAAAGAAAATACAAACCAAGCTGCATTGCTAGTTGCACACAAGCCCTAGCCGCAGACTAATAGACGACGGGCGGTATTGTTCGACTTGGCCCCCTCGATCAAAATCCGGTTGGTGGCTTATTTCCCACTCAGGCCAGGAAACCACGGTTGGCACTGGAGACGACGAGGACAACTTTAAAAATATCTCCCAGAAAGCACCCATGCGACGGTCGGTTCATTCTCTAGCGTAAGATAGCTTGGTGTAACTCAAATTAACCGCAACATCAATAAAACAGGATCATCCTCTTGTAGGTATGGGCCTCGTGAATCGATTAAATGTCAAGACCAAGATTGTATTCGTTTGTGTATTTACAAGATTTATCTAACCTACAGAAAGCACGAAGGAAACGTTAAACCTTACACTATAATATAATATCGAGTAAGAACGCTTTGAATGTGATAGACGTCGCGTAAATACCCCCGCAAATGGTTATCTTGTTAACTAGGATTTGCCCATCAAACAGGAGGAATTATGGTTCAAATGCATTGAGATCAACAAGTATAAGTCACTTCCGAATACAAAATAAAACCACGGGACTTCTCCCATGGAGCGAGAAGAGAACGGTTCAAATGCATGACCTGACCTCCACTGTTCGCAAATAAACACCGCAGGTCACAGAGAAGACGACGCGACTCTCCTCCGTTGTGTGGACAATACGGTGGCCCTTCACCTCCACTTTGACAGTGCCGATCCATTCCAAAGCGCCAACCAACGTCCACAGCCAAAGGCTGATAGCTCGGTGATTGGACGGCGTGGAACGTGGTCAAACCACTGGGATAATCAACAACGCCGTAGATTGGCAGACAGCCTCGTCGTTTCCAGCCATCGTCGTCGTCGTATTTCCACATTAATGGCTTTGATAAGCGAGGTCTCGTCCGGTTGATACGCATTGCAAACATCTGTAAATTCAATCAACGTTTGTGGTTGCCGCAGCGTGTGCACTCAGCCTCACATGGAAGATCGTGAGGCTGACGTCTCTCTGGACTCCCAGTGACCCATTTTATTTCCACGTGTTGGCGAGTATTCCGCGGTGGTTAATTGATTTGTAGTTTGTGCTACTTTTACGGGCGTGATCAACAATAGGTTGACAGTGACACTCAATCACAAAACATAAAAGTCTGACAGCGGTGCATAAACGACGCCCGCTCCAAACTGTCACGATTCGTAAACAGGAAACGTTGACCGACTTGATGGAATCCAGAACCCAAATGATGCTAAATTACACAGGGCAGGTGGGGATTCACAAAAAATGAAAAAACCTGCAACAATAACGATCAATAAATTAACCTTATGCCAATTATATTGAGATAACAGGTAGTCCGCAGGAAAGCCAGTTGTCGTCGTCGGTTGTGCCGTGATAGGGACCAATAAAAACCATATAATTGTGTGCGGCCCTGTAATCCAGCGACTTAGAGCCTGGGTGGCGGACACCAGCTGCTGCTGTTGTATCATCCCGAATTTAATAACCGACCCGAGTTCCACATGTGGCTCGTGTCAGTGAACAGTTGGATGATGCAGCAGCAGCAGCAGCAGCGACCACATCAACCTCTCCTCTTCGGTGCAATATCCCCGAGAATCTTCATGGAAAAGCCATCCAAGAAGCTGGCTTAATCTCGAGCAGGAGGTAGCCACAAGAAAATAAACGACATCGAATAACAGCCAACGGGAGGTAGACCAATCAGCTGCCAACAGGACGCATCCACACACACACACACGCACGCACTAGTAGCGCGCAGTTGGCAAAGGACGCTGCACACACACACACCACCTGAAACATGATATCCATCAGGCCAAGACAAACCAACAGAAAGATAAAAGGGGCTCATTTTCGCTCATTTGACCCCTCCTTTTTTGCGAAACCGGGCGGCAATAGTATCGGGGAATCTGGAGAGACGTGGGATGGGCGTCAGAGCATGAGTGCGACCGTGGTTGGCTACTTGCCGAACGTCTTTGGAAATTTGGCGGAATCGATTGAAATACGCTAATTATTTGGGCAGGAGGGATCAAACGGCAGACCAACGTGGATATAACGGGGATTTGGGGAAATAGTGTGTGAAGACGCCCGACGGACCTAGTGCTGACGAACTGCTGCATTGAAAACAGTCGCCCGAATTTACAAGACAAATCAAGCAATTCGGAGGTGAAATCGTGTGGCCTTAAAGGCTTGCAAAAACCGTTGACCAGGCATGCTCCAACTAGGTGCCTAGATGCTTATCGGTCACACGCCAACAAGTACACATTATACCCAGAAGCCCTCCCACCACACATTTGCACTTCCGTGGTAAACGACCTTGAAACGGTTACCGGAAGTACAGAAATGGTGAGGTGAACAAGTAATTGAAATATCCACGCTTAACTGGAGCTAATTAGGGGTCGTTTTGTCGCAGACTCGCTTGGTGCTGAACCCCTCATGGCCGATGCCTCCAAGGTAGACCAGAGTAACTGTCAGCTGTTACCATACGACGGGGATGCAGACTGCTAACGGAGTGTGCCACTAAAAACTGAATCGGAGTGTCACAATCTGTTTCGACCTGGCGGCCTCCGATGGCCGCGCGTGGGCGGCTACGATCTGCGACATCCATGAAGCTACCGGCTTCTCATCCTCTGGCAGGAGCGCCAAATTACAAGTTCCCCTACGAGCCTGGTCGTTCGCCTTATGCCGTAGGGGCCACCAACGAATGTTTGCTTGCTTTCTTATGCCGGAGAATGAGCCGAATTCATGGGCGTCGGGACATGGCAATGGCGATAGACAAATGTTTGACAGCTCCCTGTTTCAGCGATCTCGGACGCGGAGGAAGCCACTGCAACCGCGGAAATCTCGGTCTTTGAACAACATCCCCAGTGTAGAGTTGGTCGGCTTGAGATAATTACCAAGGACACATGCGGTAACATACTTCGAAGCCGGGCGGATTATTTTCGCAACAGTATGGCAGTGTAGGACAGATTGTAGCTAGTAAAATGCACATTCTATCCCGCGGCACCAATTCGCCTTCCTGGCGTTACCGACACACAGTTCGTCGAGCTTCGTCACACGTTTCTCCCGACAGGTATAGATGTGCTGGGAAAGATTAGAGTTTTCATGCATTGATCTTCAGCCCGACTGCTTTGCAAACATGTTTATTCTAATGAAAACTGGTTGTAGGGTATTGTTGGGGTATAAACCCCCGTCTTTCGCCGACACCATGCACAGGTTGTCTACTAAAAACCTTTATCAGCATCGTCACAGCAGACGAGCTACATAATTTCCACGGGGTGCGTCGCGAGAAATAAATTTCAATGAAGCCAGTAGTTAAACGGCACAGCCAAAATAGGCGATGCATTCCACAAAGTGCTCATTTTTCTCCCACCCACCCCTCGCCCATCCAAATGCGGAATCGTTTGTCGATCCTTATCGTTTTCGGAAACGGTTGCGCTTAAGACCACACCATTGTCGTGAGGGCTGGAACATAAAAACCAACGCGGAAGGGCTCCTTCTTCTTTGTCTCGGTTAGTGAATTTCGCGACGATCGGAGCAGATTGTTGTCCAGTCCCAGCTTCAGCGGCGCACTCCGTAGACGAACTGCAAGCCAAGGCGTTCCATGTCGGCTTTGATCGGTCCTGCCCATATTTCTAGCCGCCCGTCGCTCCCACAGCCCCAACGCCTTGCTGCTGCTGCTGCGCCGTTTCGAGGATGGACCCAGCGTCATTTGTGGTTTCACGAGGATTCTTGGGAATATTTTACAGGCGGCTGCGTCGCCAGTGCCCCCGAAGATGTGTCGTTGGCCGCCGCTGCCATCACCCAGAACTAAACCAATCACAGTGAGCAACACGTGCACTTAAGGCTGGTCCCATTCCGGCTGAAACATTAACCGGTTTGCACCGCTAAGCAACAACAAACATCCCTCCCTCCCTCCCAAAAACACCAGATTTTGCTTGGCAGTGCGCGTGTTTATGCACACCGAATATAACACTTGAAATCATGCAGGCGGGTGTGGTTGTCACCGTTATTCAAATCGCAAAAATCTCTTCCCACACGTGATCTTGTACAGCGGAGGGAGGAGCAACACGTGCACTTAAGGCTGGTCCCACTCCGGCTGAAACATCAACCGGTTGTCCAGTTCTGGTGTTGCTGCCCGCCGCTCCGACAGCGCCGACCTTGTCAAGGCGGTGACCTCGAAAGGAACCACAATGGGGTCACACAGGTACTCTCCAACAAAAACGACCCAATCTCGTTGAAATTCAGTCAATCGGGTTAAACGAACGGGGTGGAGTGTTTTGGTACTGCAGTCTGTCGACGCTATTCGCCGCTAGACCTCGATCAACTGCGAACCGACAACAAAGTAATTATTATACGTAATAGGATACAGGAGTAAATAGTTTCGTGCCGCCATCACCTGCTAGGCGAGGGGACCGGTTTTATAGAAATTTCGAAGAGGAATCGTTGGGGGCAGAATTGCGGCGAGATGGACGCGGCCACCTCATCATCAACCAACACTTAACCAACACAGTATGGGTCACACGTCGAACTACGGCTGGTCAAATGCCGGCTTCCGACACGCGGCCGGTACGTCTAATTAATCGACCTTGCATGAATTCGAAACCAAAATGGGTCATTTCTTTTGCAACAAGACTATTCAGAAGACAAATGAGAATTGTAAAGGTCAAATTGACAGGCAAACCAAAGGTCTTACTGCCTGTGTGGCATGGAACATGTAGGAGGCCGGGGAGTTGTCCAGGATAACGACTTCCTCGACCGGCCGGCCCAGCTGGGAGAGGTCCTTCACGTAGTTGCCGCGGTGGTAGACACAAGACTCGCGGAATAGTCTGTAGCGAAAGACTTGCCACTTGTCCAGAAAATCCGCCACTGGATCAGCGTACTAAAGAGATGGGAAGGCAACAGACATAGTCGTCAATGCCAGAAACACAGACGACCTCGGGGGTTAGGTCCTACTAGTGGAAGAGGTCGCGTCATGGACCGCATTCCAGCGAGGAATCTTGGGGATGGCGTACAAATGACTAACCCACTGAGTGAGCGGCACCCCGAGCAGTTGTACAATCACAAGTGCGCCCAGCTATTCGGCATGGATCCACAAGAAAAACACGCGCATAATGCTGCCTACTTACTTATCAAGTGGCTGCAAAAATACGCAGTCCAAATTTCCAATATTGGGGTCAATTTAAACAAAAAAATAAATTATATAGCTTCCGTCGGCTCCTGAACACTCCCGGAGCACATTCGTACGAATGCTTATACTATCAACCCAAATAAAATGAATTCCCCCAGATACCGCACAAAAAACATCAGTTTTAAATAATAATAAAATTTTATTTAACGCCTGGACCTCCCTCACCCTTAACCCCTCCATTGTTGCATCGCAATTGTGTAACCGGTTATTGCGCGCGTCTCAATTGGCTCCTCCACCTGTAGGAATCAGCCAATCATGAAATACCCCAGACACTACCGTGGCAGGTGCATGGTGGTGTGGGGAATTACAGCTGGATTGGTCGGACTGGACAACACTGATGGGGTTTTAAAGAAGCCACAGTGTCAAACTGAACCATACAGGAAATAATAAAGACAAACTCGCGATTCTGGATGAGAGGGGACAGGCGCAAATCTTGAAAATGCCCCACCGCTACAGAAACCGGGAAACACACGCCTGATGATGCCTAGTGCATGAACGACCGAGCAGCCTGATCGTGTAGGCCCCCAGCACCCGTCTCCCCCTGTTCGTCAGAGCCCTGTTCGCGGTCGAATCTCGCGTCTGTAATCCAGCGAATTGGCGGCTGCTCATTGGTTGCGGAATAACACGACTGAAGCAGCGGTGGCCACTTCCACCTGTTCGGGAATGCTTTCAACTGGGGAAATGTATTCGTACCAATCGTCGTGTAATCTTCCACAAAGCCGGCTTATCCTCTGGCAGGGGAGATAAAACAAAAAAACCGCCGAACAGCTGGTCCGAACAGTGGTCTCGCAAATACCTCGAGGAGATACGGAATGAATGGTTCAACAAAAATAGATTTGCCGCGATGTAAAACCGAATCTGCAGCAGCAACAACTGCTTATCGCTGACTAGTCAGGCCGTAGATCTCTTGCTGGGCTAAAACAGGAAGGTGGATATATGCGGTGGAGATGGTTGCAATGTCGATTAATGCTGGCGTCGGTTGAATTGTTTCGACGCGACTTTGAGAGGACAAAATAGTGCAATGAAAAATACGTTTTGCGAATACTAAAAGACGAAAGCACGGTGTGGGTTCGATAAATTGTGCGAAAAACAATTGGCTTTGGGGGTTATTTTAAAATATCAAATGACAGTACAGCAAGGAGCTAGCAACGTTTCTTACGTCCTTTTGAGACCTTCGATGAAACGCTTTGAAACCGAAAATGTAAGAAAATTGAAACTGGAACAGAAGAAAGCAGAAAAAAACAAATCAAGGGATTGCAAATGCATATCCCCTGCTCTATGCATAATCGCCACTTTATCGTGCATCAATTATATCAGTTGTAAGTGCTAATGATGAACGTGTTGGTACTCGTGTCCTTAATGAAGCAGCATTGCTGATAGACATTCACATTTAGTTGGAAATAAATCGGCTGTACGTCCAAAATAAAGATGTGCGACGGTAGTGAGGCAAAACTTCCCCAAAGAGGCGGGAACATTCCTAATCCCTCTCCAACACTCGATTAGTAGTGGTAGGAGAAGCAGGCGAACGGCCACGAAATGGCATTTAAGTGTAGTCTTCACTCCTAATAATCCTACCCCTTCCTGATATCCATTAAAGTGCGAGGCAACTACACCACAAAAAACAACCCAATAGCTTCCCGGGAGACTCCAACAACAACAATAACCACCACCACCACCCATATTAGAGAACGGGGCAGACAGATAGAAGCTGTTAATTGGCCACTTATTGGTTCCAATTATAAACCACCTTTCTCCCCAACCTACTAACAGCTGTACGCGAAAACAGCTCTGCGATGAAAAACCAAGCAGTGACTTTAAAACCGTATGACACCTTAGGTTGGCGAATGACAGAAAAACAAACGAGCGTGTGGATGGGTGGGTGGTTGGTGCTGATGGGTTTAGCAAGCCGGTGGGTCGAGAGAAAATCGTGACATCCATCAAAAATAAGCAGAAGGGGGCGCGGGGTGTTAATAGAGAAGCCCGGCAGCTGTTGCAGCATGAAGGGGCCGGAACCATTTTTCCGTGCGGCCATAGCCTCCAGCTTCAGGAATTACATTTCCACGAAAACCCCTGAGAATACTACACGGGAGGTGGAAGTGACCGGTGGAAGTGGCTGCGATCATTCAATACTGAACCAACCCAGGGGCCACAAGTGGAACCGGGGTAGGTTCAATTTCATTTTTTAGACGGTTTCCACCACCCGGGACGGGTTGGTTGCAGGCGGGTAGCGCTGATGTGCGCGCGGAAACGAGACAATCTTTCGGCAAAACAAAACCCCTCCCCCAAAAAGGAATAGGAGAAAGAAAGTGTGGGGTTGGTTGGTTGGTTGGAAAAAATCGATGAATATTATTGCCACAGAGCGTAACTGTTGCGCGTTGGAGAAACCTCATCCGCTATACCGCATCAACTCAGTTACGAAGGCCAATGAAGCGAGATCGATCATAAGCAAACCATGTTCGTCTGTTGGAAGCCGCCATTTCACTCGGAATCTGGACCAGAAGATCCCAGGACAGTTGCACCTATGTTCCAGGACTCCACTGTGCCCGTTAATCCATGCACAATCAACTCTCCCAGGATACTTTAATTTTCTTGGTTCCAGTGGCAAGGAAATCACATAGTGCATTCGCCCACGCCGAGTGTTTGCCTAATTTCACATCCGTAAGTCACATAAATTCAAAATGAAAATCGTGCGAATAATCTTCGGCATGTTATAAATGTGGCGACGCCAAGAGCACCTCCAGAAACGTCGGCATTCCCCTCCGGGTGGTCCGATAGTGTAGCCATGAGCATCCCGACTCTGTTGGTGAGAGACCAACCTCAGGCAGTAAAAAATATACCTACGAAGCCCGTTAGTCCTCGACTAGAAGATCGCCGCTCTAAGTGCGGGAGGTTCGTGTTGTCCAATAGGCGGAACTCGTGGGAACTTCATAGTCTGTGCTCTCTGTCTAGAAATCCGCGGCTCCTCGAAGTAGCGCTGTACAGGACTACCGGTGAGACTCACGTTGCTCCAGTAGGTGTGTTTTGATAACGACAGACGGAGAGCTACTCTACTCCAAAACGGTTACGTTCTACACCCTGAACCCCGTTGAATTATGGACTAAAGGTAGGGGGCGTCAACTGCTCCTTGTTCGAACGACTCTTCGGGCTAATGTCACCAATGACTGCAACATCTATGAAGTCGGCGTATTCTCCAGACGCTGTGGAGATGCAAGGAATAGAGGAAATACGAAGATGATGTCGACGTGCCAGACCGCTACTACGCGAGTTGTCTTTCGACGTCTGATTGGCGCTGCCGAGGCGGCGTGCTGCTCGGAAAAAATGGATCAGCAACGCCCAGGCGGATACAGAGGGCGCTGAACCACCGACAGCTGCGATCCGCGACGTCCACAGTCGTTTTGGTTTTTCGAGGCATCAATTACGGTGACCTTTTTTTTATACGGACTCAAATGTCTACGTCTTATTCTAGTTTAATTAACGATAAGCAGCTGGCTGTTTGTTTTTCGGCCTTTTGGTCTCAATAAAACGTGAAAATCGGACCTTAAAAACGATTGTTGAAGCGATCGCGCTCCCCACACGAAGGGCGAGTAGGGAGTTTGAGACAGTGGTCAGTAGAGGACTTAATTTTCCGACACCCGTCAGCCAGAAACAAACACACACACACACACACGCATGGAGGGAGGGAGGTAGACCAACGAAAACAGTTGACCTTGAAATTTTAGTTAAAGCCACCGATTCTGTGCAATGTACCGAGCAATGCTGACGTCGCTAGAGGACCGGATGCAAGACAGAGAGTGTATTTTATGAAAACCACAAAATCCGACACAGTAGGTGCCCCACCCCCGCGCCAGAATTACACAAAACGCGGCAATAATAATCACCCCAAGGCCAGACCACAAGTCCGACTCGCGAAAACTGCCCGCCAGCTGCTACTTCAGCCGTTCTGGTGGAAGAAAAAACCGGAACAGACAAAGACGGATGGGGAGTGAACGGATTAGACAATAGGCTGTGTGCGTTGTTGTGTGCATCAAACGGTATGGCCTTCCTATAGGCCTAACTGATCTCCATTGAGATAGGCTAAAACCAGAGGGGATGGCGTGGGGCCGTGGCGTAAAATGAATAAAGTGAGAACAAATGAATAATCCACTAGAAAATTAAATTATTAAAAAGACCAACATCGGAGGGCAGGGAAAACTGCAGGTAGTGGGAAATAAGTATTCACAAAATGCAAAAACGGTGTGAAACGGCTGACTGCTTGAACAACGAGGATTGCGACGTTAAGCGTAAATCAGCAGACCGTCATCGTCAGCTCACCCGACTGCTTCGACGGTAGCCTGATGAAGCTGTTTTCAGGCTCAGGCTGCACTGTAATACTGATCACCTCCCCACGTTTCCAGTAATCTCCAGTAAAGTGGAGTGTCTCTTCTACATGAGGTTGAACGGAAGACTATCACAGAGCGAGGCAAATCGAAGGTCCCCCCAAAGTTCGAACACGGTCCGTGGCGACCAGGTCTAAGTCCCCACGAGTGACGGCGACGGACCTAGACGGTAGCAGTACCTCTAGCATGACCTAAATACCTAGAAAGGATGGGTTACCCTGGGAGGCAAATACCGAATCCGCACAATCTCCAGCAAACACCTTCTGGGAATGTCAAAAACACCGCAACCCCCGAGACAAACAACGCACTGAGTCGAAATTTCCGTTTCTGATAATTTTTTCGAGGCGCCCGTTAATCATAGGGTGTCTTTTAATGACGCCTCGGGGGGGGGGGTTACTTATTGTCCTTCTTGTTATTTTTTTATTCGCGTTAAATGATTCCGAATCTTCTATGCACAGGATCTGTCAAGTTCGGGTTTCTTTTTCCAACTACAAATTAAACACTAATTTGAATGCGAAATCATCATCTGTTTATTGCTAAACATAGAAGAGGCTCTACAGATTGCAAAGGTTACCCGTGTGAACACTCACAGGTGCCGATTCCATTGCCTGTATCATGTTTTATTGTTGTAACTTTAATCCTAAAAGTTTTGATCTTCGTGACCCCAATAAAGCGAATGCAATAATTATCGCGGAAAGTTTGATCTTTTGGTGAAGCAAGCAACATTATATCAAGATAAACCAGACATAAGACGAAACAGATTAGAATCCAGCCAGTCCTGGCGGAGTTCAAATTGAGAAAAACGGATTGCACCACCCACCAATGGAGCTACTTTGCACAGAGCTCATCATTGGCTAGAGGGTGGACAGGCGACCAATCAGATAACTGGCACAACTTCGGGGAGCTGATTGCATCATTTAGCCAGCGGGGAGCAACAGTACTAACATAAAAATGGCTAGAGTGAGAGACAGTCATTTACAAGCAATAAATGTGTCATCCCCTTGTCTTCATTAAGAGAAAAACAACCCAGCACAATTCCGGCAGCACATCACAGCCACGGGCTGCGTTGCTAAGACCCAGGGCTAAACAAAATACGGAATTGCAAGAGCATAGAAAGGCGAATGGGAGCGCCGAATGAAAGCGAGGCGCTTTGCAAGCGCGATGTAAAAGGAGACGCCTTCAAAGGACACACACACACCATAGTGCGCACAAACGGGAAACTGACACAGCCGACGAATTGAACAGCAAGCAGGTGAATTGAGGGGGGGGGGAGTAATTCCCTCGTGAGACAGATACTACTTCCACTGCAAACGGTGTGTGTTCACCAAAGGCTACGACAACAACAACACTATGAATACATTTTTTTTACTTTATGAAATGGCGACTTCGATGTGGTACACAGCGTCTCACATATCTACAAAAAGAGCGTAATCCAACAAAGAATCGGGATGACGTCACGGGGCAGCCGATTGGCCTCGGGAGAGCCACTAAAGTCGGGATTGGTGGGGTTACAGCAATTCGGCACTTAACCACCAAAGTAAGGTACATCAGAATACAGAAGCGCAACTTGCTTCCGTTATAAGCTCAAGAGCGCAGTCTACAACAGCGGACAATAACAAGGCTATTTATACATATTCTAGGGCACGTGCGCCAATGAATAGCGAGTGTGAAGAAACGGCCAATAGGACAAGAGTTCGAAACAAAAGGGAACCAATCGCATCAAGAAACGTTAAATGTTTGCACAATAATAGCGAAAATATGGAATCCGTCTTACCAAAAAGTAAGAGTTTTCCTTGGGGAATGACAGGTTTGGACATATTTAATTTAGCTGTACTAGGGGAGCGTTACACTAAAGGCGCGCAAACGTGCTTTGACCTCGTGACCCCATGTCTCCAATGGACGACAAACAGGATTTTTTGGATGTTTTTGTGAAGAGAAAAAGCACTACTTGAGTTACAACAAGATCGAGAAGGAATTTAAAAGCGCGGAAAGGACAGCGAAGTTGGAGAAGCGCGAAAAAACCAAGAGAAGGGATTGAACACTGGCAACGATTTGGTTGTTTAATAGTTTCTGGCGTGTTAGTTAAAATGCCCCAACATTTATTATCCGTTTTCTATATCGTTTTCTTTGATCGTTACACGATAAGCACTTTATTGAGGTTACGATGACCTACACTCCTAGCATACAAAATATAATTAACAATGCAATATTCTTAAATTGTCTTCTAGTTCGTACTTAAACAAATAAGGAAAGACGGAATTGCGATATGCCTTCGTTCTTGTGGGTATTGCCTTCCAATTGGCAGAAGAGATCTAAATTCAGACAAACTGGATTAGGGGGGGGGGTGGGGTGGATGGGAGCGGTGGCCTAATATACGAGCAGTGATGAATTAAATTATGCTGAATGATTTTCTTTGGGATGGAGAGCATAGGTAAGCCACTAGAAGACGATATTTTATTAAAAAGCATGCGGATGAATGTACCCAAGACGGTAACCTATGGATCACGCCAAAAACAACAAAGAATTTTGATTTTCAACTCGAGTCGAAATTAAGTAGTGCATAGAAGTCTATATGCAATTGGCCATTATATTTTCCTGCTAGACGGTACGCCGGCGTCATAGATTTTTCAACCAGAAGATTCTGGGAATTGCTTTAAAGGCAGCGGTGCGTCCAATGCAGTGCCACCCGAAGAGGAGGAGGAGGAGGAGGAAGTGGCCGCTGCAGCCGCATCACCCAACAACTGCACAGGCGTAACTCCGACTGGTTCTTTTGCGACGCCTGGAAGACCCGGCTTCATGGTTGGCATATGCCGCACTTTTCAACTGATAGGCACCATGCCCAACCACCCAGGTAATGTAAAATGAAGCTTTTCCTGATTTAAAAAGGCCAGGAATTGCGAATAACCGCGACGTCGTCCGGCTAGAGGATGTTTTCATGAAGAGAAGGATTTGGGAAGATTTTCGAGAATATTTTACAGGCAGCGATGCGTCCAATGCAGTGCCACCCGAAGAGGAGGAGGAGGAAGTGGCGGCTGCAGTAGCAGCAGCATCACCCAACAACAATGATGCTGCTTCTTTTGCGATGCCTGGAAGACGCGGCTGCATGGATGGCATTTCTACGAATTTTCTCGAGAACAACAGCACAGGCGTAACTCAGGCGTACCTGATGATGCTGTCAGCCGCGAGTGACTGGATGATTACTATTGACGCGCAACGCCGCTGCGCCCGACTTAATTGTTTCTGGGGGGCCTGACACGACATGCCAACACTAGGTTTGAAACAAAGCGCACATTCAACGAACAAATCCGTGCCAAACAAGACGACTTAATTGTGATCGAAAATGTTCGATGCACACTTGGCAGCACAGCGGGATGCGGTTGCACGACTAGTGGGTGATTTACAACCACAGTTAAACTGCCGCCAGCACGTTCGGATGGCCCCCGCCGGGCTGGTTGGCTGACTAACGATAGATTCTCGAAACTTCTGAACTGAGTAACAACAGACGATGGGCAACGCGGCAAAAAAAGGCCACATTTGCGGAGGATAAATCAGCGTCATGCATGTTCGCCATGAAGGTTATTTTTACAAGTGGCGGCCCCAGTGCCACACAAGGGCGGTTTGACCTGGGAACTGAACTGAGCTGCCTCACCAACTGAGTTTCGAAAGGAGAAAAGACTGGTTGATTGATGGCGGAAAAGCAGCCGTGTGAAAATAGGAAAACACGGCAATACGACAACAGTCTGCTAATTGGCACGCACGGGTTTCATAACGACAAATTGGGGAATACCTCCTCGGCAGCCTGCGTACAACCATGTCCCCAAAACGAAATTGAAAAACAAGCAACGGGAAAGCAATTGACACTCTTTTCCCCAACCCCCACCATACAGGGTATCCCGGACGAGCTCACGAAAGGAGTAATCCAGAGACTCGCACAGACCCCGGAAAAATAAAACGGCGATACACGGACATTACAACACCTTCACTCTGCAGCCAAAAGCAAAGCTATGCCCCCCCCCACCAAGTTAAAAAAATGCAGTTGGAGTTAAACAAATGAATGGTTAAAACCAAAAAAAGAGGCCAAATGACTCACTTTGGAAAGACTGGCGGTGAAGAGGACACATTCGTAGATTTCGCCCATCGCCCTGAGGAATTCGTCGACGTGGGGCCTTTTGAGCACGTAGACCTGGTGCAGGGTACTATCGATCTCCACGTTGACCTTGAAATCAGCTGTGTCAACAGCCTAGGTGAGTGGGGAGACAGAGGATTGGACAATTAAAGACAATGAAAAGACCCCATTTCTCTACCCCAAGTGGATAATGTAATTATGCCCACTTCCACCAAGTCTTAAAATAACCACAGCCATGAGAAGTTATGATTAAAGGAAAAAATCGTCTCCGTCGATTTCATATATTTTTTGGAAGGTCTAACGATTTGCTTCTCACAATAAGCATTTAAAATGATTAGGTATTGGATAAAAAATGTGTTGTAGGTATTTAAAGTCAATGTTGTTAAAACAATAACCGAGGACTGTGGCATAAAGTGGTAAGTGTTATTATTATTAAGTGTTGACGTGGATGCAAATTGCTGCAGTACTATCAATCCAATGCTACCGCCGACAAGAGCTTCGGGGATGGAGACTGGAGTCCCAGAAAATCAATCATTTTTCTTGATTAATAACAACGCTACGTAACTTAAATTAGGAAGTTTTTTTTACAACAAACCAACAAGCTGCTCCCAGCGTGAAAAAGAGCGACCCTGAGCCCTACACAGAAAAAGGTGGGACTGTTGCTGTCGCGTTGATTGGCCGTCTCTTAGCAACCCAGGATCCCCAGTACCTCGAAGAAGAGGAAGTGGCTCTAGCGAAGACTTGTTCGCCTTTATTGAATTTCAGGACGGCTCCTTCCGTGGACTAGCCCCGGGAAAGGTTAAGTACTCCCGATCTGGCGATATACTTTGCGTCAGTAAAACTTTGCTCATGTTCCGACTCTTATTCCTGTTCGTCGTTCAAACGTATGTGTCAACGAGAACTGAACAGCCAAGCAACGGGCAGGTATAAATCAGCTGTTGCAATACTTTATCAGTGGTAGCCTATCAGTGAACAAAAACACGTCGAGACAACCGCCGTGGTTATCAGGAAACAAGGCCCAATCTTTTTTTAAAGCGAGCAACTACACGCAAAAACGATTCGCAGAGCGCACTCACCTTTTTAGTAACCTAGAGCATGAAAGGTTGGTCGTGATTAATTCAACGCCACAGGACACAAGAGTAATTGTTAGCAATGTGTCAGAAGCTTGACTCCACTGCAATTCCAGCAGTCCCAAGGTTCGATTCAAAGAGCAGTAGGTCACACAACCAAACAAATCGATTTCCGTCCACCCTCTTATCCCTCAAACGATAAATCAAATCAATGCACAATTCTGGTGGGCTGGACAATCTTTTGATGCCCCCACCGGTCTGGAGTAAGATTATTGGACCAATGAAAGAAATCCCGACATAAAAGTAAAATATATGCCAATGCATTCGCGGTTTCGACCCGCATAGGTTTAATCCATGACCCACAGTATCTGGAAGAAGACGTGGGAGTAATGAAGAGATTTTGGTAAATGAGAGAAGCTCCTTGGAACTACATTTATCAACTGAATGATCGTCAACGTACCTTGAAGGAACTGTGTACAAGGGTTTCATCAAGATCGATGATGAAGCATTTTTTACCCTGGTCCGATTCTCGTTTAGGTCCCAGAAGAGTTAATCTCTAGAAGTTGTAGAAAAAACGTACCGCGATTAGTACCTATGGTCAGGGAGACGGTCGTGACATTCTCGAGGTCATTTTCATTATTGATCGCCACCAGGCACTCGATTTTCATCAGTAAAAAATATTAAAAAATCAAATGAATGCGGTTACAAGCTTCTACAGGAGAAATTGGCTTCATGGATATTTTCAAGAAGATTCTATTCAATTTTAACAGGTACCATCTCCAGTGCTACCTGAGGAGGGTTGATCCGGGATTCGAATCCACGTCCGCCACCAAGACCAATTGATTATGCGGGCGGGCTAGAGGTTGCCAAATCCAAATTTAGCGCCTATCTCCTACTAGAGGATAAACGGGTTTAATGGGGGCTTGCCAGGACGTTTCTTGTGAATATGTTTACAGGTGACGTCCCCAGGGCCACAAGAGGTGACCTGACATGGGAATCGAACCTGGGTCCCTAACCATCAGAGCTAGGATGATAACCACTAAATCATCGAGGCACCCAGTCCATCAAAAGCCGGGAACTGGCACCGACGACGTAACCTATCGTCGAGATTCTCCATAGTAGCAATAGTAGTGCATTCACGCAGTCGGCTCATCCTCTATTAGGCACATGCATAGAAATTAATTATTAACATTTTCCGATCAAAAAGTACGCTCAAACGTCAGGAGGACTACCTAGTCCGGTTGCATTTGTGTTGCAATGTGTTTGGGTTACCGTGGCCGCAATAAATAAAGCACATAAAGGTAAATGCAGAATGAAATTGTTTTTCCAGGAGAAACACGTAAAAATAGGCTCAGGGAGGTTGTGATTTAAATATTTCTACCCACCGCGTTTGGATAATAACAACAACAACAACATCAACAAAACGGGCATGTGCCCTACCGAAATATATATAGGACAGCCAACATTGCCTCGAAATATGTATCGAATGGTATGATGACGTGGTAATGCGGCTGAACGAAACCGAATGTTGACCAAAGACGCGCAAAGCCAAACTCGAGATTAGGCTTCTACGCCAGATCAGCATTAATCTGTAAGCGAAGAATCGATCAACACGTTTATACACTCCTAAACTTATTAATCTGAACTCACAAGTTGGGGGCGTTTTGGTGCATGTCTTGCATGCTACATATCGTAAAAATCAATGAAACTCTAACCAGAATTTGTATCGTGTCAAGATCCATCGCAAAGTTTCCTGTCATTACACCTTTGTAATCACATGAAAGAGACTACACAATACATTCAGAATCCGACAATGAGGGGATAGCATTAAAGAAATTAATGACGAGACCGAACCTACATGTTCATTAACACCTCCGTCCAATGGTGTGTATAAAGGCGAAAACGATGGATGAACAGCGGCATTAGGAAGATCTCGTGGATCAACGTGGACTGAAGAAGACTCTGGGGGTTCATTTTTGCCTCGACCAGACTTATGCACGTGCTTAGAGATGTAAATACAAAGTCGCGAGAATGGTGACCAGTTGAAGAAAGATGTACGGCTCCTGACGGTATCATGGTGGTTTGCAGATTCCTCTTCACCATCATTTGCGGTAACTGATACACTTCCACAGGCGAATGAAGAATTGTGTGATTCGGAAGACTGGGGAATAGATTCGGTGAAAGGGACGTCATCTTTGGATCTATTGTGCGGTCGTCGAGTCGATACTTTTGGATGAGCTGGATCCGGATGACCGCCCGTTGAAAAGCATCCGCAAAATAGAGAATCGATACGACTGACGTTTCGTCGATTATGTGGTGACTTTTGAGTGGACAGACGACTCCGCGTGATTTTCATATCCGTACAAGTTGCGTCGTCGTCATCATTAGATTCTCTCAATAAAGCATTCGGAGTAGAGCCTTCCATTAACGGCATCAAAACAGAACTGGGCAAATAAGGAGTGGACTCGTTAACCGCCTTCTTCTCTGTGTTATTTAGAGAAGCCATGAATTTGTTCAACTTATAACAGGAGAAACTATACCTAGGTGTAGAATGCTTATGCGGTTGAATGTACCATTTCGAAGATATTAGAGGACATGAAGCAGGGTGTATGCCGAGCAAGATAACAAGTGGTAAACGACCCACTATGCTGTGGAAATAATCCACACAAAACCATAGCGAATTCGCACAACGGTTTAATCATCAACATCACTTACGTAGAAAATGAGATCCAATAGAAACATTCTTTGCATAAATTTAAGGAGTTTCTCATAATCAAATAATTCCTAAGTCTACCAAAATAGTATTTGATTAAGGCTAAGCTATACAATTAGTTCAGCGCTACAACACTATATTTTGGTTTATATCGTCCACAACTCTTCTGGTGGTGAATTGCGCATAATCACTCGTTTAAGAACCCCCATATGAAGCCTTGAGACGACCACGAAATGCAATAGACAACATGCACGCCCACATCGGTATGCGGTAGAAGTCGCACCCATTTTTTTTAGGGAAACACCAAGGTCTTTGGTCTCAGGTCACCACTCGAATCTCACCTGTCTATCAATGTCGTTGCATTTGGCTGCGGCCACATCCCGATAGAATTGGTTGGTGTGTTAAACGAGGAAGGCGAGGCCGGAACATAAACCTCAGTATAATACGCACAGGAAAACTCCATCAATTTGGCCAAACAGGCGGCGCCGTTTCCATCACAGTGACAACCGTTTTCTTGTAGGACGCACTCGATTGTGCATAGTCAATATATGGCACTCGATCAAAGTCGCGTTGTGCCGCTAAAGCAACACTTAATGCAACACTCAATAAAGCCACTTCTGTATTATTATTATAACACGTGCCCAATCTACAAAAAAACTTCATTTACTTGTGTCCTATTCAACGATAATCTCATGATTATCCGACTCCAAGGGGCTTGGGCTGTCCCTGCAGTTGAGGTTAGAAAGGAGCTAGCTGCCAACCTCCACCAACCATCAACATACTTTGGCGGCTGGCATTTTTGAACAATTTCGGACGCCGAAACTCGGCATCACCGCTTAAATTATGCAAGATTACCGATCCGACGCCGCTTACCAGTGAAATAAAGAACAAAAATCGAAGCTGCAACTTGAACGTGAGCGTGCCAACCTAAATTTCTTGTTATTTACGACTATGTAAAAATGTATATACTTCGAGGGTTAATATTTCCTTTATCTCCTTATTATTAAGTGCATTCTTGAGTGGTCTTCCAAGAATGATCTTTTGCTGAATGCATCAAAATTCATCCATATCACATTTTCCCTGACAGCCGCGGCCGACACCCCCGAAATTTCTTCACTACATAACTTCGCTTCGAGCCCAAAATCGAAGTATCTCGGGGTGATTTTTAACAGTCGGTTATCGTGGAGTGATCATGTCGATGTTGTCTTTGGTAAAAGCCGCCGTCTTTGCTTCCTTGTTCGCCGATTCAGGAGACTTGGTTTGAGCTCTAGCCATATAAAAACCTTCGTGCATGCCTGTATAATTCCCCTGATTGTATATTGTTCCCCAGTAATTTTCCCCGGCCTTAAATGCTCGGACTTTTTAACCCTTCATCGACTTTTTAAAATAATCTCGTTTTCTAGCGGTCTGCCTATTCTCTCTATCAAAGAAATCATCGTTGAACGCCACTTCAATAACTGCTCATTAATCGCTGCCCGAATTTTAAATGACCCCTCCCATCCCCTCTATTCCAGTTTATCGGAATGTAAATCTCTTCGACCAATGCGCCGTCCATACCGTTCAATTCCAACAAGAACGGCGGCATATCGCAATTCGGTCATTCCCTATTTGTCCCGATTTTTAGTCTCACCAGACCAGGTTAAACAGGAACTACAAGACAATTTTCGCATCTAATATTTGTTATCCTGCCTTTTTTAATGCTGAAAGTTTTGGTCCTCGTGACCTCAATAAAGCCATTACGATTATTATTATTATTCTTTTTCTTTCTTGCATCCAGATATCTGTGTCTATCAAGCATTTAATATTGAAAAGAAAACAGCAGAAGCAATAAACAGATCCATCGTTTGAAGACGAATATTTTTTATCCAATGTATGATCGCCACTTTCAGTATCATTTTCGCATGTTGTATATTGTAATGCTAGATAATTGTTTTCCTCGTGAACTTTATAAAACGAATACAATTATTCTGTTGCAGTAGTCATCGTTACTGGGAAGGCCTACAAAATGCATGCATCCCCTCGTTTCCTTCGTTGTAGTGTTCTCTTCAAAACGACAAGGGACGCATTTCACAGTTAGTTGCAAAAAGAAGTAAATCGGGACCCCAAACGCGAAATTCTACTCCTAACAGGGGTCTGGAAAGCCTGCACTGGCCCGCCGAACCTCTTTCGCAACAAATCCCGCGGCGATTCGACAATTAGGATTAAATGGTAGGACGCATATAAGCTTCGCAGAGCACGACAGGCTCGTCATCTAGAAAAAAACGCTAGAACATCACCGGAACACGCACCGGCAACACGGCAGCCGGGCGTTATTGAACACATTCAAAAGGTAGTTCATCTGGGTGGTAATTTAAGTGGATGGTCTCCGGAAAGCGTATTAACCTCGTTATGTCATATTATTCCTCCATCCATTCGGAACCCTACCTTGTCGGAAAGTGTGCGCATCTGTTTTACCCGGATAATCCGCTACAATAACAAAGATACCATAATGGCTACGAAATCTTCGAGGTTCCCGCTTTTAGTAAGAAATGTTTATCAATGCCAGAACAAACCACCAGAAGGTTTTTTAATGAAATATGAATAAAAAAAGCTATAGAGTTTTACGTGTAGAAATACACGCGTCTGACTTTAAGATGTAGGCCCATATTCCCACCAACTCAATAATATCTTCCTTGTCCAAGAGATACAAAACAGGTGTTTGCATTGACTAATCTTCAACGCCTTATCGACCCTCTGATCGAACGAAAACAGTCAATTACGTTTTGAATACATTCTATATATTAACTGTTAAATATCTTACTACTAATATTTGTTTTATTTGTGTGGAACTAGTTGTGTAAAAGAAACCCACTAGATTTAATTTGGTTGTATTAACGTGTTTGTGCACTATGCGGAGAAGACATATTCTACAGAAGGCTTTCGATAACGAACTTCGCCAAAATATTGAAAAAACTGATGCGGTTGATAAAAAGGTTCGGTTTTTTTCCATCTATGATGTTAAATTTAGATTGATCTTAACGTGTCGTTGTGTTTGAATTTCCTGAAAAAGCTTTCGTATGATGGAAATGATGACCTCAACATACCATGCGCTGCGACCTCCAATGTTTCCTATGATTTAGGTTTGTGGAACATGGAGCATTGTCTACAAGTACGCGACGATTACTTAAGTCTTCGTGTACCTATATTTATACCTGTTGTATTGTGGCGCTCTTCTAGTGGTGGATTATCGCTTTAAAAATGATAGACTGTGATAGGATTGTTTGGAGGGTAGAAATAACCCTTAATAGAGTATAACCGGTATAACTGAAATAGCTAACCGAGACCTTGAATGAATGAGAACACATGCAGCAACTTGGCATTGTATAAGTGCGGTATAACATTCAGCATAGTAAAACACAATGAACATTTACACGGTTTAATTTAGCAATCACCATATCCACCTGGATTCAGCAGCTTGGATGGCATGCGGTAGTCGACCGACGATTTCAAACCCAGACGCGCCGAGGTAGAGCTTGCGAGCTTTGGTCTGGAACGGATGGAGTCGTATTAGCCGGATCAGATGGTTCATCGGATTTAATCTACATGCCAACGATGACTTGATAAATCACTAACATCGAAGATAGTAACCATGCGATTTCCACTTCTTCCAAGAAAATCATTTCCTTTGAAAAGGTGACCTCTCCCGATCTAAGGCATTGGAACGATGTGTTGAGTTTGCGCCCCGTTGAATAACACAACCGGATTTTTCCAGTGGTTGCTTGGCCAGCGGATGGTTGTTATCTTGATATTGATTAGATGCCAAAGCTGGCTATAATTGCTTGCCGCTAATAGGGTTGTTTAAGTGCTCCTTTAATTTTGAATACAACCTCTAATCTATATATTGTAAACTTCCGCGAATATTCTTTTATTTGGCCATTACTCTGGTATTTTTCCTATTGCCTCACTCCATATCGGTAATAAAATGGTCGTGCTACATTTTCAGGCTCAAGATGCCTGCGCTAAAACTAAACATGCGGAAAAGTGTAATTATTTATTTAACCGCTTTCACAATCATGCTTATTTTGGCCTCCCTATTTAGGTCATCCCACCTTCCTCACCACCTACGCAAATATGTACAGAAACAGGGGATCCAATCGTTGAACGGACGGAATTGGCGCGATTAGAAGGCGCTCGTAAATACACCGAGTCGATAATCCTTCACTTGGGCGCAGAGGAAGCGCAACTGCAAGCGGAGATCGAATATCTACAGCGTTGTGTAGGAACTTCAACTATTCACTCAGAGGAAAAAATGTTTGTTAATTTTATATATTCTTCTCAAAATTGGCCTCGTAGTATAACTGATTATTGTGTTGTTTGGTTTATTTTATCTTAGCGATCCTGAGGAAAAGGCGAATTTGTGTTCCGAGTGTCATGATCTTAAAGAAAGCTGTCTTAAATCTATCGATCGAATTAAATCTAAGGACGCATTGGAGGTGCTTTTCCTCAAGACCTCTAGGCGTAAAGCTTACAAACAAGCTTGCCTCCTGGATCTAGATAAAGTAAGATAACCACGCTACTATGTTTTTATTAGTACGATTCTGATTTGCATTTTTTTAGAAAATATCGCAAAGTCAATTGGAGTGCGTAATGTTTCAAATCAGCCACGATATCCTAGCCATAGAAGGCAACGCTCTGGCCGAGTTAGTGCAGTATCTCGAGAAGATTACTGATTCCGTCAAAGCATATATCGACATATCCAAAGAAGTTAGTTTGAAATCACAGATTCCATTAGAACTTCAACTGCCACCTTTACCACTTTGCAGGCAATAGAGCGATTTGGCAGTGTTGAGCACGATGACAATAAAGAAAACCCACACCCGTCTCCCACTTCTTTACCACTGTGGGATATCGATTCTGGCTTATGTGAATACTTAATCCACTCGCTTAGGGGTATGCCGTTGTTTTGATACCAATATTCGCGATTGGAAAGGGTGTCCAGTGGTTACGTCATTTGTTTACGTTGCAGAATCGCATCCAAATCTCGAAACCGAATTACGCGGTATTGAGGACTTGAATGGTCACGTCCTCAATCTGATCGACGAAAGATTAACATCACTCAAGGCCAACAAGGCGACCACGTCAACAATGGTCGAATTTTCGAATGCATCATCAAAATTGTGAGTTACGCCTTCTTTAAATTGTCTAAAATGCACTAATTTTCAAAAATAGCAGCCATTTAAACGCCATGCTTAAAGCTACAACTCAACCGCAGCTTCATGGATGTCGCGTTTCGTTGCCGCTCCAAGACAGGTTTGTGAGCTCTGTCGCTGAGTGGCGCAGAACGTATCCGACGACGTTGTATAAGATTTGCCGGCTTCTCCGCGTCTGCAAATCGACGCCTTATTTCGTTGTTGGAGTTCTTGTCGCGCCAGTCTGCTTTCAAGATTCGTCGCAGACACCAGAGGCTTGTAAGCAGCTGTTGGAACGCGTTCCTAGAGCTGTCAACTCTTAGTTGAACCTCATCTTTCGCTTGGCCATTGTAGAGCCCAGGTATTTGAAGGCCGGGACATCGCCTGACATCCCATTCACCCCGATTCTCAGTTACGCGAACCATGCAATTTTGCTTGTCCGACTATCTACTGGCGATTAGTGTGCTTAAGTGCCAGCGTGACGGTCTCTAAGATCAATAGTTAGAAGAGGTCAATTCCAGGCGAACACCCCTAGAGACCGCAGATCGTAATTGGCAAGGACGCAACACTTATTACTTAATTGCTATTTTAGATTAAAGTTGTTGGGGAAAGCGAGTCGCCTTATAGACAGCACCATAGCCGAGAAGCACGATCACATAATATCCTCGTCATCCATCTACTGGAATGCAATGTCATCATTGACGGGTGTCTTTCATAAACGTCTAATCCAAAAACTCCAGGAAGTTCGACAATTGTTGGATCGTTTGAACAGTGAATTACAGAAACTCGAGCTGTCCTACGAAATGAACACAGTCTGAAGTATCTACAGTCTGCTCAGTAATTTTGTCTATACCTGATTGTCCTTTTATTTTATACAATGTTTTTATCTAATGACCTTGAATTCTTACGTATTGAAGTTTTTTTGCTTAATCAAGATGATCGGAACGACCAACGTTACATTTTTACGGCAAAGCCGAGTTGAAGGTACTTTTTAGCGAGTCTGTTGGTATTATTAAAGTCAAAAGTTAATCGGAAATGATCACCCGACAAATAATAATTGTAGGAGCTTTATTGAAGTCACGAAGACCAAAAAATGGAGAATACAGAAAATAGTATAACAATGCTGTGCACAATTTTTTATTTAGTTCCTGCTAAAAATCCGGACTAATAAGGAATGACCGCCATTCTTGTAGGTAATGAACGATATTGCCTGCGCAATGGTCGAAGAGATATACACTTGGATACACTTGAATAGAGGGGGGTGGTGGGAGAAGTGATACGAGCAGCGAGGAGAGTACAATTCGTTGCGTGTTGTTGAATGATGGTCTCTTGTAATGCTGAAAGTTCTGGTCCTCGTGATCTTAATCAAGCGAATACCATCAAATGAGGGGGATTATACAGGCGTGGACAGAGGTTTTTTATACGGACTGAGCTCACTCCAAGTCTCCTGAACCGGTGAACTAAGAGCCAGAGGCGACGACACCTACCGAAGACGGCATCCACATGATCACTCCATTAGGACACGGGAGGAATTGTGCACATGTGAAACAAATGAGATCAGCTGAATCGTCACGTGCAACGTTTTCGTGCGATGTAAGCGTTGGTGTAAATTGTGCCATGGAATTGTTTACTGATTCAAATGACAGATGGAATGACGTAGCTCCAAAATAATAGGAATTCGTAATTTTTGAAGATGCCATAAATAAGGGCGACCAGCGCGTAATTTAATGTGTCATGAACGGTCGTTTATGTTGTCTACATAGCCCTCTGGCATTCAGACATAGTCCAGTTGATCAGTCAGACAGGCTGTACCTCCTCCCTAATGGGTGTTCTGAAAACAGACCGGCTGGTACGTGTTTTGGTAAAAAGAGGTTACTTCAAATTCGGAGTCACAGTTGAGGCGGTGAATCGGAGAGGAAACGTGGCGAGAGGCTAGGACGTCGCGCCTACGCGCCATATATCGGCGTTTTGGGCCATTTTCAGGGCCTGTTTTTTTGTTTATCGCATCGCCCTCGGCAGCCGGAGAGAGATTGCACCGCAAGACAGTCAGTCAACACCCCTGCAATCCAGCCGCTGTAGCCTTAACGACAATTGTGCTCGATTTAGTCGTGTCTAAAATAAAACTGCGTGCGTTGCCGAAGCGTATTGTCTTCCTCTTCTGTTAGAAAATGGATTTGGATTACACGACTTCAACTAAATTTACACGGTCTTTCAAGTCAGAGATTCAATTTAAATACCATTTTTTAAACGAAATCGTCATCTCTTTGTATGCCAAAATATCCACAATTTTACGAAATTTAATTTGAGCAGATACACTATTTTCATGGTGAATTTTGATTATTTTTAATCTATTCGATCGCCTTCTGTGTGCCCGAGTAATCAATGGCCAAATTCCCGTTGCCCCAATAGACAACCCACCAGGCTGAGGACAAGAAAAAATGGTGAGGCAAAATTGTGGTTAGATTAAATGAATAAAGGTATGCAGTTAAGAATGCGATCGATAAATTGATTTAAAAAGATGGCTGGTCTAAATGAAACATGGTCCAAATATATACAAATTATAACAGATACTTTAAGGCATTCAAGGGAAAGAACATTTTTTACCGGAGAAATTAGCATATTTCCCAACAGTACGTCATTAGTGAAATTTGGCACGCGTTAAAGGGTTAGGAATAAATGAGCCTGTCTAAACCATGGATAGACCTTCTGGCATATAGAACATTGTGGTCAAATTCCACGTGTTTTCTCAACTCGATTTTTGGCACAGGCCGCGTTGACCGCTCAAACAAACCAGCACACTGTTCAGTGTAGGAATGAATCGGCATTCGATTTTATCAACAAACACCCACTATACAGTAAATGAAGAAGTTTATTTAGCACTCATGAAATAGCAGCCATCTAGTGACAGCGATCTCCTGAGGGCGACTATTCATTGCTTGAATCCAGTTGAAGTACTCCGATTGCCAATAAATTTGTTTGATTCTTGATGAGCCATCCTACGATCTTCGAGGTTAGTTCTTATGATAAAACGGAGACAATTTAGAACGTCGCTTTGTGTTCTACGTCGTGTGCGGATCGGTGATTCGGGACCATCGACCTCCGTGTGCCACCAACACTCAAAACCGTATTCGGACGCTATGAGCCACTGTGCACTTTTCAGAATTGTTTTGTCATTCTGACGGCCGATTTTGGTGGGTCAAAGCCGGTGTCGTCGGGACATTTGTCATCTAGACTAAGGGCCAAATGTCTAGCCAACGGTGCCTTAGCGTGGGCGCGATTTCATGGCATTTGTTATTATTTTGGCCGCTTACTCTCGTAGCCCGACCGTTCGAGGTCGCCTAGGCAGACGGCTGCTGATTGGACCCCCAGACGGCTGGTTAAATAGTATTGCATTTCCGCCGTGGGATTGGGTTAATCCGATCTCCCCCACAGAGGTTCCCTAGATTTTATATCAGAAGTTTTTGGGTGCGCGTTATGGATAGGGTGGTTCAATGGCCGCCATAGCGCGTTTATACGACTTTATATTCGTTGAGCCTTTAATTTGATTTCTGCCTTACCTGGTGATTCTCAACAGCTCGGGCAGGCAGTCACTGAGGTACTCGAGTGGTCTTCGGAGAATGGTTTTCTGTTGAATGCATCTCTATAAAATATTCCCTGACAGCCGCTGTCGACACTCCTGAAATCCCTTCACTCCATAATTTCGCTTCGAGCTCAAAATCGAAATTCCTCGGCGTTATTTTTAACAGTCGGTTATCATGGACTGATCATGTGGATGCCGTCGCCTTTGCTTCATAGTTCGCCGGTTCAGGAGACTTGGTTTAAGCTCTAGCCGTATAAAAACCTTTGTTCATGCCTGTATAATTGCCTCCATTGTATATAGTTCCACAGTAATTTTCCCCGGCCTTAAATGTTCTGACTTGTTAGCCCTTCATAGGCTTTTTAAAATAATCTAGTTTTCTAGTGGTCTGCCTATTCTCTCCATTCAAGAAATCATCGTTCAACGTCACTTAAATAGTTGTTACCTAATCGCTGATCGTATTTAAAGTGACCCCTCCCATCCCCTCTATTCAAGTTTATCGAAGTGTAAATCTCTTCGACCAATGCGTAGACTATACCGTTCAATACCCACAAGAACGGCAGCATATAGCAATTCGGCCATTCCTTATTTTTCCCGATTTTTAGCTTCACTAGAGCAGCTGAAGCAGGAATTAAAAGACATTTTTAATATCTAATACTTGGTATACTGTCTTGTTTTATGCTGAAAGTTGTCGTCCTCGTGACCTCAATAAAGCCACAAAAATTATTATTATTTTTCCTGCAGTTGTGGCCTAGTAAAGTGAATATTGTTATCATTGTTATCATTAATTCGGGAGAGACCACCCGAATCATAATTCAAGCATTAACATAAGAGTGCATCTCTTCCGGAAATTTACAAAGTTACATCGCGAAAACATGTAAACAAACCTAGTTGGACGATCAAAGATACATTAAACTCATTTGGAAATATTGGGGCATCATTGGAAGAAGACAAATTCAAGTTTAAATCGTTCAAGGCCTAATAGGGATCATATCACATCACACAGATTGCTATTTTACGGACATTTTAAATCAATTGTCAATAATATGTATGCATGAACACGAAATTCCATGAGCAAATGATAGTTATTTTGAACGCGATGTGGCACAACAGAAACCGGTTATATTTTTACTGCTTAATTTGCAAGTCAAACAGTTCACGCCATTTTTGAAAGCATTGTCCAGTTAGAGCTCAACGAATTGAATTTTTCGTGTCAACAGGATTCGTCAAATGTGTTTAGCGCGCGTCAACAGATCGTGTGGTGTTTCGGCGCGAAAAACTGTGTACATTCTGACCAAAAAACGCCGCTATGCGCTCATTGGTCAGTCTGTCAGGGTGGCCGTATATAAAAGCCCACGCACGGCATGAACGACGTTTCAAGAATATGTCGGGCCGTCTAAGTTGCTACCTCGTTTGGGCGTTGATTGCTCTCAACTGGGGAGCCTCACCGTACGAAAGTTGTAAGTCGTTTGCATTAAATTTCAGATGAAAGTTTAAGTGAATTTGAAACCATTTTTATAATTGAATCATCTTTTCTGGCACTGCGGGTTGAATTTGCATCTCTATAATAATCACGAAACCCAGCCGTGTTGTTTATTCGGTCGCACGAAATAATCACCACAACCCTTTCGGCCATGCTTCGCCATTGGGGCAAAGTTCAATAAAACAACACGATTTTGTGCTTCGCAAGTCACTGCGAACCAGAATGCACGAATTAAGATATGCACACCATTCAATTTGAAAACAAGTCATGTTTGATTACGTGTCACTGATTACACGATCCAATCAATTTATTTAAGTAATTTCTTAATTCACCGAACCGATACCGCAACGCTGATAATGTACGACGAATTGATAACGGGGCTTCGGATTATGCAGACATGTCTAGGCAACAAATCGCACGTTCCCAACCCCTGCTCCTCTTTCGTTTAACTCGAGAAATTGTATGCGAGTGTCTTTCAAGTTTTATTTTCTCTTTCAAATTCAAAGTAAACACTCATTTTGATTGAAAATCGTTATCTGTTTATTGATATATATATGAATGATAGAAAATATTTTACAAATCCCCCCCCCCGTGTATGATATTCAGAAGAAATGTTAGACTTGAACCTCCTCTTAAAATCCCCAAGACCCACGAAAACTCGAAAAAAACTGATAGAGGATAAGCGGGAAAGTTTTCAGAAAAAACCCCCAATGTATGTAGCTTGAAAACCCGTGTAGGCATCCACCAACAATCCTCTCCACTACCCCATTGGATTAAACCACGTTTGATGTATCTCTAAAGCCGCAGAATCGGAGATACCGCTTCGCCGGATCCGTCGCATAATAAATGGCAACGTCCCGCTGAGAAACGAATTTCCCTACGCCGTATCCATTCAGGCGAAACTGAAGGGCAATCTTCAGACCTTTTTTCTTGGAGGCGTGGAACACTTCTGTGGAGGAACACTCGTCGACTCTCAGTGGATTGTCACGGCTGCCCACTGCATGTTCGCCAGCACCGAAGACGGCCAACTAACGTCGTAGGTTTAGCCTCTTGATTGTTACCGAGGTCATCTCCTCCTTCTTTATGGCGATCGCGGGGTTGATTAAAGTTGAATGAAGAGTTTTGGGAATAAGGCGTAACGGCGACGTTCCCATGCGTGTCGAGTTCAGAGTAATTTACTCTAAGTGTGGCCATTGTCTTAATTAATTACAATTATCATAATGTTATTCGCTCTTTTGAGGTCAGAAGGTCCAAAACGTTCCACATTAAAATGATACAGAAAATGGCGTTTATACATCGAAGATGCAGAATAAATAAGCACGAATAAACGAAATAAAAACGAAGTAGATTAGCAAGAAAGACAGATTGGCCCTTTGAAGTATATATTAAGGTTTTGAAAACGCGTGATGGTGGTCACTGGGAGGCCCCATTTAAAACGCGCGCCCCAAAAAATTGGTCCTGTAACCAAACGATGTATTTATATTTGAGACAACTAATAAATAAAGGTTGGTTGTTATGTTATTGAGACTGAAACGTACCTTGATGCAACCGGACTAAATTCCTTTTCGATTAGCATGTCCAAAGGATTCGTCTGAACTGAAAAGGAGATAGCTGAAGCACGTTTACTTAATTCGTTTACAGGATTTAACAACGCTGGTGTTACAGGTAGCTAGAAATGTGTGTTGCCCGAATCAGCATAGGGTGCCATGGTCATTGAAGGAGAATGTTTCAAGAAATCCCCTTTAATAAGCTGCCTTATTTTTCCTAGGCTTTTGAATGTTAAGCTGTGGCACGCAAGGCTGGGATCTAGGAGGCTTCGAGTGAGTGAGGTTTATTTGTGTCTTCAGACTTGCGCTCTAAACGGAAAGCTCCAATGAAGGAATACTTGCCATTTCAGCCTTCTTTCATTGACCGCTTCAAGGGCCTCTTCAACCGGGCCTACAACAATCTGTTTGGCTACTCAAAACTGCAGGCCTTTTATCATCTCCAGAAAATAATCCTCCACCCTCAGTATACCGAAGGTTCGTTTAACGCTTCAAAATCCGCGACAGCATACCTCGTCATATCGGAGTCCAATGACTGCATATTCACCTGTTACTCATTTGGAGTTAGTAGTGGAAGCACTCGACACAGATTGTCTCCATGACCATCAAAACCTCCGTCTTTGATGGCGTATTATTGATTATTTAGAAGGGGGGTGGTGTCAGAGGCAGCAGCACGTCTGTTTTGACGGAAAATCCACGCAAGTCGGCCTGGACAGTAAAGAATGCGGAAATCTTGTGAACCTCGCGACGTCAAACTATTCGTCCACCCGAGCGGAAGTTCGTGTTTATGGCGAAGAATGGGAGGATTTTCCCCATGAACACTAGCGTCTGACAAGGCTGCCTCTAATCACCTGCATAGAGGACTGGGTAACGTAAAAAGCCATCGCTGACTACAATGACTAATAATGGGTGATCTGGAGTTCGCTGACGATATCATAGTCCTGGGAGACGCTCCAACTGCCTTGCAAACGGCATATAAATAAATATAAACGACAACCCTTAGAATCTGCAATTAGAACTATGCGTTGCCGATAGTTTAGGTGTCCGGATTTAATGGCGAGAAGGCAAAATCAACCTTGACTAAATGTTATTCTCGTCTATCATAATGAGAGCAACTCGTCGTCTGATACTACTTGATTGAACCTCGTGGAATGGCAAACACTGTTATTGATTTGCACATATTTATAAATTGCAGAATTAAAATACATTCTTAAATGTTTTGATCGGAAACGAAACCGGAAAAGTCCGATCACTCCAACCCCTTACGATTTTCAACAAGGAAATGATGACATGCTTGTCTGTTTCAGGTTTGCTAGAAAATGATATCGCCCTGCTCAAGTTAAAAGAAAAGGTTCTCATCCACAGAATGCGCGATCTCGATACCATCCATCTGCCGAATACGTCCGTTGTCGACGAGGAATGGCCTCTTATTGGTCAGGTAGTGTTTCCAAATCTTCGTCATTGTAAAATTTCCAATAATTATGGCATTTGCATTATTAAGGTCGCGTGGACGAAAACGTTCAGCATTAAAATGTACAACAATTAAAATCGATATCGGAAGTGACGATGATGCATAGAAGATGCAGTATAAGTAAGGCGGAGAAAACGATTATGAAAATGGTAATTTGCAAGAAAAAACATGAATTTAAACTCTCGAAGTATATGAAGTTTGCCAAACGCGTAAAGGTGAAGAAATATGATAATCATCAGATAAACACACAGGATTTCTGGGTCTCTCAAACATCGCCATGCCTATTTGGGTTACCAATTATCAACAATGAAAATCTTACAAACCACGTGGTCTCAGTTGGGGGAAGGGCTTATTAGAAGATCAACTTCAGGCAATGAATACACCCGTGGGTAAACGAGACCTGTGCGGGCTGTGTGGTGAGTCCATTGATAAAAGTTGATTGGTAAAAGCGTGTCCATGAGTCACGGGTGACGCGCCGTGGTGGATCGAAAACCCTGCGAGGTAATTTGGTTTGACTTAAGGCTTTGTTGTAGCTCGTTTGTTAGTCGTCCAGTTAGGCTGTCGCGAAACCGAGCACATCAAATTCACCAAAACTTGTTCCTGATTTGTGGATGTCTCATCAAATTGCGTTTCTTTGGATTTTCATTTAGAAATGTATAGTTGTTGGCTGGGGATGCGCCTGTGCCAACTGTCCGCCGGAAATGAACCTCCAAGCCATCGAGATTCCCGTTATTGATCCCGCTAAATGTCGCGAGATGTACCGCGCACCGATAAACCTGACTGTGCACAAGGAATTCTGTGCGGGATTCTTCAACAAGAATATGGGAATTTGTCCTGTAAGTTGTCCAGCAAGGCATTTCGTTTAAAAAAGGAAACCTGGCTTGTAGGGAGATAAAAATTGATACCCAAGCACCACATGAATCGCCCAATGGCCAACGGTGTTACAATTGTTTGCCTCCTTTGGAAATGTAGTTGCTGTGGTATAATGCCGCATTCAGCTTTTCCCAAAGTCTGAAAAGGTTTTATTGACTGGGCTTTCTTCACCGGAACGGAAGACATGAATGACAAAGTTGTCTACGAAGCGTCGTCTGTAATGGTGGGTGCGATTTTGCTAATAAAGGAAATTGTAAAAGCAATGCGACACATCAATCGACATAGATGGGGATGCCTAATTGTATCAATGGCATCTATTTGTGGATGAATTAAACGATTTTTACGACTTCAGGGTGACAGTGGCGGTCCCCTCATTTGCGAGGTCGGCGGCGCCCGAGTGCTCTCCGGAATCGTCTCGGCCACCCACTCGAAGCATCCCGAGAGTTTCCCCGCGGTCTACACTCGAGTGAGTCACTTCAGCCGCTGGATCGCCGACACCATCAAGGCCAACTAGGACATTCCTCGTTACACACCCCAAAACACCATCGGACCTTTAAATTACCGCACAACGCTACATTCCTCTATTTATGTTAATGTACCCAGGGAGTTTTATGATGATTCCAATCTATCGAAATGTTCCAGAACATTATAATAGCAATTGATTCTGGGTCCTGGTGGCGGTGGTGGTGGTGTTAGTAGCGGTTGTTGTTTTTGTTTGTCGTCGTGGTATTAGCAGCAGTTTTAGTGGATGTGGTAGCATGTTGTTAATAATAATAATAATTTTTGTGGCTTTATTGAGGTCACGAGGACGACAACTTTCAGCATAAAACCAGACAGTATAACAAGAATTAGATATGAACATCGTATCTTAGTTCCTGCTTCACCTTCTCTGGTGAATAATAATAATTGAAGTGGCTTTATTGAGGTCACAAGGACCAAAACTTTCAGCAGTAAAAATAGGCAATATGACAAGTATTAGATGTGAAAATTTTCTTTTAGTTCCTGTTTCACCTGCTCTGGTGATAATAAAAATCGGGACAAATAGGGAATGACCGAATTGCGATATGCCGCCGTTCTTGTTGGTATTGAACGGTATGGTCTACGCATTGGTCGAAGAGATTTACATTCCGATAAACTGGGATAGAGGGGATGGGAGGGGTCACGTTAATATACAAGCAGTCGATTAGTGAACAACTATTGAAGTGGCGTTGAACGATGATTTCTTGAATGGAGAGAATAGGCAGACCACTAGAAAACTAGATTATTTTAAAAAGCCTATGAAGGGCTAACAAGTCAGAACATTTAAGGCCGGGGAAAATGACTGGGGAACTATATACAATGGAGGCAATTATACAGGCATGGACAAATGTTTTTATACGGCTAGAGCTTAAACCAAGTCTCCTGAACCGGCGAACTAGGAAGCAAAGGCGACGGCATTTACCAAAGACGGCATCCACATGATCACTCCATGATAACAGACTGTTAAAAATAACGCCGAGGAATTTCGATTTTGAGCTCGAAGCGTGATTATGGAGTGAAGGGATTTTGGGAGTGTCGACAGCGGCTGTCAGGGAAAATGTAATAAGGATGCATTTTGATGTATTCAGCAAAAGACAATTATCAGAAGACCACTCGAGTACCTCAGTGAGTGCCTGCCCGAGCTGTTGAGAATCACCATCCGTCATGCATGCATGGCATAAAGTCAAGTCATCCGCGTATTTTATAAGCGTCACGTAGTTAGGGGACCGAAGGCTAGACGTGTAATAGTTGAAAAGGAAGGGAGATAGACCTGCGCCTTGAAGTACACCGCAGTTATTTGGCAAGAAGGTGGAGGCTTCATTTCCGACTCTTACACGTTGACGTCGATTAGAAAAATAGTTTTGAAGCCAATTAATCAACCATCCTTCGCATAGTTAAGAAAGAATGCGGGCAATTGTTGACAAATTTAAATGTGAGAACATCAATTACGTCTATGGATGGCCTCCAATTACATAATTATTTAAATACTTACTTCAAAATAGTCTAATTACTTCCGGATTTACAGGAAGCCAACAATAATTAGTGGGAATCATCGCTTCGTGGAGATACGCCTTCAAGAATCACGATACGTGTCGCTCGTTTGGCCAAACGAGAAATCCAGTCGGCTGTTTGAAGTTCACACAAATCGGTGAGCGTTTCATTGAGCCATCGTTTGTCCTATTAGCAGAGAGCCCCTCGTATTTTGAAGCACAGTTGGACGGGTTTTCGAGGAAATGCATGGGATGGTCACATGGGCGACCACCATCTTGCCTTTCTTTCGGTGATACGGAATTCGAAATTGTGGTGTTGACGACACTCTGGACCATTTAGGACACGGTAACTCACTCTCTCTCCGCAACGCTCCACTAACCCTTCGCAGCCACAACATCTCAGCCTCCTCACATCTCACGTCAGCCAACGAGACACTGAGGCGCCGTCGTCGTCGTTATGCCTGTCTGCTTCCACGTTATGGATCAATCGAGAGGTAGTGACTCATCCAAATTCGCGGTCACAGCTTCTTCGAATATCGCCTTTACTATTCCACTCTCGTTTGTAATCACACTTACACGAGGCGTGCAACGTTTCCTTTATAAGTAAAGGTCACTCGCACTGGTTATGCGTCTAACCTCTACCGGAATACAGATCACCAGTTTCCATCCCCCGTTTTCGTGACAGATTACACCCAGAAACACTACATTTCGTCTGAGTCGCTACTGAGGTGGTTATTTGTCTTTTTTCACTTACCTCCCATTTTGTGGGTCAGTAATCGGAAAAGGTGGCGCTCTAAATCCTCTACCTACGTAATCACAGTTAAGAAGCATTTTTATGAAAGCACAATCATCTTATTGGTTTGCGGTGTATTTACGAACAAGGAAATTGGTTATGGGCATCAGTTTGAGCTCAAAACCAAAATTACTCGGCGTTTTTCTCGGCAGTCGGTTATCCTGGAGTCATCATGTCGATATCGTTTTCGGTAATTGCTGAACTGTAATTTTCGCCGAGTTTCCGTTTGTACGAAGGTTAGTTCGGAGAAAAATGACAGATCGGAGTTACGCTACTGAACGCATATAGTATACATTGATATAGGGATCGATATAAAGTTATTTCAGGTGTTCTGAGTTGTTATTTATTTTCCACATAGTGACAAGATCACTTTTATCATTTGACTTATCTCACACTCGTCATGTGAAAAACCATCCTCGATAGTTCCCATAGAATTACGTCTACTGAGAATATTAAAGTAGAACGTTAAGAAGGATCAAAATTGTTCGATTTCTGACCCTATTTCTAGTTGTTCCAGAACTACTTAAAACGAAACATTTCCCGTCGCATTAAATAAAGTAACATGGTTCTTTCGTATAACGATCACCGCATCTACAAATCAAAGTCTTCTTGACGTGTTCCGAACACCTTAGTCAGTCTATCTTCCAAAACGATGCGGCAGTAGAGTATATCCCAGCCTTCAAATAACTGTGCCGAATGGTCAGACAAAGTTTGAGGTAAAACTACTTGTTGACAACACATTAAATGCGTTCCACCAGTTGGATAAAACACCGTGGGCCGAAGCGAGGTTTCGGATAACGATTCGTGTCTACTGCGCTGCTATCCGCCCCATTTTAAACCTCAGTAGTGAAAAAAGGCACATGAATCTTCGAGGAATCCAAAAGGCGGACTGGCGAGACCCAATGGCGAAATAAGGCATCGATATATAGACATAGAGTAGCTGTCACCCCTTGTAAAGCGCAAGCGGCGCAGTTTTTTGGACACGTTTTACTCCTGCACAATTGTACACTTCAGCAGCGGTTGACAACTAAACACGGGGATTGGTCCGGTGAAAGCGCACGTGGAGCTCTTGGTACTGTAGACCGTCTACGGGGAGGGGGGAGGGTAGGTGAAGCCAGAAATGGACAACCGTCTGCGCCGACCTTACCTCTGATCGCCGAGCGTGAGTGGCGACCATCCGCGACATCTATGAAGCCGGCCTATGACCACAGAAGCCTTTTAGAAATAATTTGGGGAACTGCATTTACCGGTCTCGCATCTTTCACACTTTGCACTAAACACTTTGGAAGCCTCGTTTTCTAGATCGATAAACTGATAACAAAGGCGATATATACATATTATTTTTTGTCGTGTTATAACTTCAAAGCCCCTTAAGTCGGTTGGTTTCCCGGACAAATTAAAACAAACACAGAGTCAATAGTCCATTATATAGAAAAATGCACTTAAAGTTTACAGGGAAACAAACGGCGCAGCCGCAAATACAATGTGCCAATTGTCATTATTTAACTAGGGACGCCACCTGTAAAAATATTCCCGAGAATCTCCATGGCAAATACCCACGAAGCGTAAATTTCGACTTGATATGGTTCCTACAAAGGATCGTATAAAAAAGTGGACAACACACATAAAGGTTGCGTTTCTGGGGGAAATAAATCTTAATAACCGATCAACAATCCGGTTGATAATAAAATATAGCAAACCGAGTTGAAGTTGTAGAGTTAGTCAGTTACAACATCTCTAGGCGTATGAGTTTATGGGAATTGGAATGTGAATATCAATCAATCGCTTGGCCGATAAAAAAACAGCTGAGTAAATCAATACAAATGCATGCGGCCCTAATTTTGCAAACATCAACTGATAAATTTAACAATAATGCTGTTATTTCCAGATTTTGGTGGAATAGGAGATACGTTTAAAGGGAAACTATCAAGAATTAGTCAATACAAAAGCGTCATAATTAATTGACAGACACTTAAACTATTTTCGCCGTCCTATTCTGTACTATTTATTGCGCACCGATGGGCACATACGGTGGGACCAAAGAAGTATTTAATCAGTTCACAATTGAAAATGATATCACACTTAAAGTTTTGAGAAGGGCCTGGAATTTTAAAATAAGTACTCTTCAACAATGAGTGTCAAATTGAGAAATGAAATCCAGATAAGACCATTTAATAAAGTTTTATGAGTTAAATTGTAAATTATGGTCTCTCTTAGTCGAATATTAACTATGAAAATCGATGGACTCTTTTTAATTGGTAGACCTTGCAAAATAGGTGGCTGACCAACTACTTTTTGCCCCACTATAAGAAACCGAAATTCACATTTTTGAGCCATAAACCTCTCCGAACGAGAAAAATATTGTTTGGAACCACCGAATGTGACTTTAAACTTTAAACCGTGATATCAGCAAAGTACTTTCGTGATGACTTGATCAATCGGACATCAACACCAAACCATTGTTTGTATGTCTCCGGTTTTAGCCAAATTGTATCTGGAAAAAGATAATAATAATAATTGAAGTGGCTTTATTGAGGTCACGAGGACCAAAACTTTCAGCAGTAAAAATAGGCAATATGACAAGTATTAGATGTGAAAATTTTCTTTTAGTTCCTGTTTCACCTGCTCTGGTGATAATAAAAATCGGGACAAATAGGGAATGACCGAATTGCGATATGCCGCTGTTCTTGTTGGTATTGAACGGTATGGTCTACGCATTGGTCGAAGAGATTTACATTCCAATAAACTGGGATAGAGGGGATCGGAGGGGTCAGTTAATATACAAGCAGTCATTAGTGAACAACTATTGAAGTGGCGTTGAACAATGATTTCTTGAATGGAGAGAATAGGCAGACCACTAGAAAACGAGATTATTTTAAAACGTCTATGAAGGGTTGAAAAGTCAGAACATTTAAGGCCGGGGAAAATTATTGGAGAACAATATACTATGAGGGGAATTTTACAGGCATGGACAAATGTTTTTATACGGCTAGAGCTTAAACCAAGTCGCCTGAACCGGCGAACTAGGAAGCAGAGTCGACGGCATTTATCAAAGACGGCATCCACATGATCACTCCATGATAACCGACTGTTAAAAAGAACGCTGAGGAATTTAGATTTTGAGCTCGAAGCGAAATTATGGAGTGAAGGGATTTCGGGAGTGTCAACATTGGCTGTCAGGGAAAATGTTATATAGATGCATTTTGATGCATTCAACAATTTATATAAATTGGGCCATTAATCCTGGTTCTGCATCGCCATACTCGCGTAAGCATTCCCAAAGGGTGCTAAGGCGTTTTTGGTCATCGACGAAGATTCGCCCCATAAACTGCTGCCCTTTGTTCTTTATTGTTTTATCCGATTTCCATGTTATAAAAATTCAAATTTGGCTGCTTTATGGGGCACGACTTTTGCATCTTCGAGGGAAATTCGGAATTTGAAATTTAATTCCGTAGTTTCAGTATTGATGGGTAGCGCACACAACGCTTACCTATCCGATTTGCTTGTTTGTTCTGACGATTACCTCATGGGCTGAATGAAGTCTGAAAGGATAAACGGTGTGATTAAAAAATATTTGAAAATGTGCAAAAACATTGGTGAAGGGCCTTTATGCGACCCAGTATTTATTGTTTCTTTTTCGTGACTACTTTTTCATTTTACTTTTTTTCCATTATATCGTAGCACAAGAATGCAAGTGCACTCTGAGTCCCAGGCCCATCTTTACACAGACACTCTTTGTTTACAATATCATCTGCTTTTGTGCGAATGATCGATTCTGGCAAGAGTTGACGTCAAAAAATGTTTCAATGGTCTATTCCATCTGACCTTAAACGCAAACTTGTGTCGACGATCCACTGGGGGATGCATTCGTCGTTGATATCTGTTGTTCAAGTGCAAATGATGAAGTCACTGTTTCAGCTGACTAAACATGTTTTCTCTTTTACGAAGCAAAGACGTTGTACGCCTTTTCCTAACTCATTTTCCGGCATCTCTGGGTAGGGCAAATAACTGACGGGTGATCTCCTTGCAATTAATGCATGGGCATACATGGCCTCCATGTGTCTGATAGGTTGCACCCAAATCGGGCGGGTTGAAATTAAAATATCAAGGGATGTCCATGTCTGTGATAAGGACAAACCATTCGTTCTTGGGCGCCCCAGAATCTCATATACTACAATAATAATAATAATGGTATTCGCTTTGCACATTCGATTGTACATAGCAGGTGTAAAATAATTTAACAGGAATGAACGAAATAACAGCGAGGTAAATTTGCAAGAAAGGCAAATTAAACCCTCGAAGTGTACAAAGTTTGGCAAATGCGTAATGGCGGCCATTGAAAGGCCTTGTCCATAACGAAATTTGAATAATATACATTAAAACCGGCTACGGGGATATTGTTTATTTCCCGTCAAATTAGACTGAAAAAGAAAAACCGATTCGTCCTCTGAATTTCAAATTAGTCCTTAACCTACCGACAGGGTGACAAATTAAAACGAAAATAATTATCATGGGCATTTGGCAATTTTAACCAATAAGGATCGACGATCTTCGATTTCTGATTGGTTGGAAGGATAATTTAATGAACGAAAATGCACCCCAAACAACAGATACATTTTTGTCAACGATGAAATTCATTCTCATAGCAACAATCACCATGTTAAGCATAGTTTTTGCGACCGCAAGACCTGTAAGAGTTTTTAATTCGAAAATATTTTACTTTATGCATATTATGTATGAAAACCGTACTATACCCATATTACGTGGCGTGCTTTTAAAATTAAAAAAAACTTTTCTCAGGAAATCTCTAAATTCGAGATTTGACACGAATAGGTTTTTGCTCAGCCACTATAAATGCTGTCGAGACCCGCAGCTATATGTATTGGGTTATCACTCCCAAGTCCGCGATTTGGTATTACAGGTCAATGACGCCGATTTTTTATTACAGGTCAATGACCCCGATGTAGTGATCTACATTTTTCGCGGAGAAGCAAGTGCACGTGATTTGGCTCAAACGTGGAAACTGCCAGCAGCAGCAGCAGTGGCGAAACACGACATCCTGCAATATGGCGGTAACCCCGGGAACCAGATGACACGGATGCGTCGTATTTTGGCAGACTACTAGTACCTGTCTGGAGAAATAAAATGCTAACAATTCATCGCTCGGATTTTCTCTACTTAAATCCTGGGTTTAAACAAACTTCTGCATAAAAATAAGGATTTGGCTTTGATAAGATTACAAGAAATGTGATAAATAAAATTCGGAATTCTGCAATCCAGGCGAATCTGATACTCCGAGCCACGTGTTGGCGCTGGTCTTGCAAAGGTAAACGATTTACTGCCTAGTTGATTTCCATTTTTTCCAAGTGTCTTGTTACAGCAGACTCTTGTAAATTCGTTGCTTCTTAGAACTTTTGAAGCTTGTAACTCTCTGTCTTTTCTGTGGCATGACAAGGAAATCGTGGCTAGATAAATGAAACCACCGTTCGAAGTTGAGATTGTTTGATTTCAAAGGGACCTTATTTTGGTTTGGTAGACGGGAATGAACTCAATCAAGGGGCCCGATTGTGTAGTGGTTGGCATCATCTCTCTGTTGGTGAAGGAACCGGATTCGATTTCCAGGTCAGACACCACCACGGATAGTGGCACTGGGAACGCCGCCTGTAAACATATTTGCGAGATATTTCATGGCAAACCCCCATCGAGACAGTTTGTTCCTCAGTAGAAGATTTGGTTTGGATTGATGACGAAAGAACTCACAAGGCACTGATTGCGAATTATCTGCACACATTAGTTGGGCTATTTATCGTCGTTATCGTTCTGCGTTAATCCGGGCGATCAAAGATAAGATTTCCGTACAAACCACTGGTCATATTATGCATCAATCTACGAAACATTGAAATATTATTTGAAACGGAAGATTTGTTTAAACTTCGATAGAATAATAACTTTTTTACACAAGATATGCTAATTTTCAAAATACTTGCCCAGAGGACATTTTGGTTAAGACTCTCGAGCAACATGCCCTGGGAATGTTTATTTGAGGGTTATAAATGTGTTTATTCTTAATCTTCAATAGAATACCCCTTGGAATCCATCACCCGCGGATTCGCACGGAAATTTCTGGTTGTTAAGTTCAATTTTCGCGTGGATGCCACCTCTGTGAAATGTCTTAATCTCAATCGGTTCTTGCGCGTTGTGGTCAGTTCAGGCAATATTAAAGTCTTCATGGATTCCTGATCTTATTTAGGTTTACAGTACAGTGGTTTACGGTAAAATTATATTCCAATTTACACATGCTCCAGAAGTTTAATACCGAGGTATAAGTTCGTTAAAACAAGCGTTGCAAGGTACTGAACAATCAATATCTATAAACATTTCTGCGTTACAATAGCAATATGCATTTTTAATCCGGAGACTGGGATGTCTCTGGTGAAGAAATTTTGAATATAAAGAGGTTTTCAATTATATATTGATTAAATGCGTCGAATGGATCACATTGTATGAAAGACTCTTTTATAATCGCTATAGCAAAGGTTTTCGACCCAATTAGTCCGGCAATACTATTTCCAAAGTCGTTTGGAATTTGTTTCTCTATTTTAAATCCAATGCGCTGCTATTTATTATAAGCATAATCACTACGGAATGTGCTCCCCGTTAACTTTTAGCTTCTGGACAGAGCTCGTGTTGGCCCTTTAGTGCGAAAGAACGACGAAAGCACTTGTAATTTTGGCGTACGCTAGCAGCCAAGAATAACATTTCGCAGATCTTAGTCGAACTCTCCATCAAAGGCTCCGTTATTGCCAGACGAATTTCTGTTACATCATTCCTTTAACTGAGGAGCGTAATTCCCGCATGTAAACTTGTAGTCAGTTGCGCTTCCCTCTGTAGCTTTCTTATTATGAAACATTCCCCATGGTGTCCAGATAGGATATTTAAAACGTTAGCAGATTGAAGTAGTCTAGGGGGAATCATTTAATGTGTGTTTCTTCGTGCAAGACTTCAATATCGTGTTACAAATTACCATTAAACTAGAGGGCTCTTTTGGTTGAGTTATCACCTACCAACCGTGTCCAAACCAACCGGAAGACGGAGAAATAAGACGTCCGAGGCGTTCTAGAGGATTTACTCGAACAGCCTCATTTATTGGCGAGTCTGATGTTAGTAATAATAATAATAATAATAATAATAATAATGGTCATTGCTTTATTAAGGTCACGAGGACCAGAAGTTAAGAATTCGAATTTACGAAAAACAGGAATCATACAAGAAGTGGCTATTGTGCATAGCAGGTGCAGAATAGGTTAACAGGAATAAATGAAATAACAACGAAGTAAATTAGCAAGAAAGGCAAGTTAAGCCCCCGAAGTATACAAAGTGTGGCAAACGCGAAATGGCAGCCATTGAAAGGCCTTATCCATGTTATATGTTTGCATGGTCCTTTGGCGTAATTAGCCAATAAAATATATACCTTAAGGGGCTGAATCTTGGACATCTACTTACCCTTGTAGTAGTTGTATTAGTAGTAGTAGTAGTATTATTATTAGCAGTAGTAGTAGTAGTAGTAGTAGTAGTAGTAGTAGTAGTAGTAGTAGTAGTAGTAGTAGTAGAATATGATATGGGTTGTAATAAGGAAAATGGCAGACATGGAGGCAACAGAAACGCGTATTAATGAGGGCCGAATGCTGTTGTGCATCTGAATTCGAATTAGGGTAAGGCCATTGCATTTTTGGGGGCACACAATAGTCAATATACTGTCAATAGAGTGGCGTTTTGTCTTACGAGTGACCTGGCGTGGACTTCGAGGATAAATGGTTTTGGGGTCAATGAAATGAATTCCTGCAAAATATGAATTTTCTTTTGGTATGAAATGGTTCCCAAAAATATACCGATCACTTCCACAGCTCCCAAGAATTTAAAAAAAATGGAAGTCAGTCCATCAACCATTCATCAACAGCATCATCACCCAGTTTTGACCACATACGATAACGTTAGATCGTGTAGATTACAAAGCCGAAGTAAAAAATCGTCATTTAACTGTTGTTCCCGTCATCAAGTGAAGAGGGAAGGGTGTCCGAGAAAGTGTTCACGGCGTCCAGAAAGTTTCTATTCGTGTTATTGCAAACAGGAACAGATAATATGTGGTTTTTAAATCAGTAGCTTTTAATTCTTATAACATGCATTTATTCATTTTTATTAAAGAAATGCTATAATAATGCTGTAAGGTTTCGTTAATTGTTCATTTAGTACCTGCAAAAGTCGAGGCAAACAAATTTGTTTAACTATGTGTTTGTATAGGTTTAGCGGTTTATGGACTACCGCCTAGTTTAACGATGGTTTATAGGCTACTGCTTCTCTTATTGACCGTTTTTGCGACCACTTTTTGTTTCGCTTCCGTAAGTTATTTTAGTGAAGCGTGTTTGCTTTTCTTAATTTATGTTTTATATTTTTTGCATTTATTACAACGTTTGATTCCGATTTATACAACAGTTATGTCCTTTACGGTGTCCACAAAAATGTTGAGGCATTTTCGAAATTTTTCAGTCTAGTATTACGTCCCTTTTCGAGTGACTGGATTCATATCGCATTACAACCATATTATATTTTTGGAAGCGATACAACACCAAGGTTCTTGTTGCATCAAAGTATTAAAGGACACTTTATGTAATGCATAATGTTTGACAGACACCGTCGCCTTTGTTGAAAGTATCGATTTAAATATAAAAATTTACCCTTGACGCGTTTAGAAGGGTGCAGATAAATGAACCAGAGTTTTATTTGAGGTCTTATATATTCTCCCTTAATGTATGATATGTATTTTTTTCTTGGCTCCAAATTCATGGTACTTCCTTCACTTGATTCGCCCTTAGAGGTTTGATTTTCCAGTTATCGTTTACTGCTTCCACAAAGTTGTGGCCTTTTTCGGCATGCCGTATAAATGTCTATATTTTCTTAAAGGAATCCGTCGCCAAGGTCACTCTTCGATTAAATGAATCCAACTCAGACACTTTATACTACGTTTGCGCCATCCGCCTCGATAAGTCGGACCTACCGGGCGATTGGGTTGGTTTACGCTCTCATTGACCTTATTTAATCCAAGCTTTTCAACGCCAACTTTCTTTTTCAGTCGAAATTTATCACAGTTGACTTGCGAGATCTTAATTATCAAGACATCAATCAGCGAATTCTATTTGAACTCGCCCAAGCTCGTATGGCGCGGGTTCGGGAGGATTACCCAAAGGCATTTCTGGCGTCCAACAAATTCAGTCTCATCGTATCAAACATAACTACATCAATTTTGGATCTAGCGGTCGAACTTCGTGTTCAAGCGATTCTGGTGGTTCAAAAACTTGTAGATGCGGAAATCTTCGACCTCAACATGCAGTTCTCGGGCAGTTTATTTTACATTCTGCCGTCTGAAATGAAATACATCGTTGAAAGCGTATGTTTTTATTGATAGTAACGTAGTGTTATATTTGGGATTATTGATTTCTATTTACACAAGAGGTGTAAGGATAAAAGTGCCAGTTTATTGGCTCGCATGCTCGCCGTATTTCCTTCTCTCGTGTTGTCTCTTAAATGAAGCCGACTCACCCTCAAATAGGTAATAGCCACACCATTTTGATTGGACCCTCGGTGGTGAGATTTATCTTCCAATTAAAAAAATCAAATGTGCGAGTTCATCTCCCATCGAACTCAGGTTCCTCACTAAAAGACCGAGGATGCTGAACGCTCCACGAGTGGGCCATCAATGTGGCCAATACATGATTTAATTGCTCTGATAGACGTCTGATGGTGTGGCAGTTAGCTTGCTCACTCTGTTTGTGGGCTACCCTCGCTTCGACTGTCAGGTCAGCCACCAAAATAAGCCGCGTGCAGTGGTAGTTTTAGTTTCCGGCTACTGCCCTCTTACTGATGTTGACCGTCTCTAATTTTTTTGTAGCATTTAAAAGACACAACCATTTCTGGTCTCATCGTTGATTTTCCAACGCCATCGCCAATAAAACTCGGTCACAGTGTGCTTGCTTTCTGCATCCTCAAGGTCCTCAGTCTTTCAAGCATAATTTTCGGTGGTCTTATTGTTCTCAGGAACCACGAGGAAATGTATGTCATCGTTATCATCGGATACGTGTAGGATTGAATTGTGTTTTCATCGGGGTGTTTAAGCCGCCAAAACAGATCCCTAAGGGTGTAGAAAAGATAAAAATGGATCGAAGCGGCAGCGCTATATCCTGCTTAAAACGTTTTAGCGTTAGGTATACACTTTCTTGTTTTGGTGTTATCGCAATTAACCAAAAAAAGAAAAGACAAACATTAACGGCGGGTATTCAATTGGTAGTCAAAAGTGTTAGACGACGAATTGTCGAAGATGATGGCGTGTGTATGACCGTTTGTGGCGTCCGGTTTCTATTTTTATTGATTTCGCTGCTTACAACGATGTTTCTCTTTTCCTCCTAAAGCCTCCAAATGGTGCACCAAATGCGGCAAGAGGACACTCGACCCGCAGTCAAGATTATTGTTCCCTGCATTTTTATCCTCTGCAGCATCTCCATCATCCTCTTGGCCTACTTCTTCTATGATGTCATGGGTTTGTTGTTTGTTTTTGTGGGATCAGTGGCACTGAGCGGCTCTTTCCTGCTCTATTATTCTGATATTTACCAGTATACATCTATAATTTACTCGCTTTCATCACGCCACGCTTATTTTCAACCAGGCGTCTTTGTTGGATGGCACACATCGGGAGTTATTGACGGTGCATTCGAAATTATTGGGTGTAAAAGTCCTTGCTTTCAATCGTCCACGGGGCCGCGTCGTATTTAAGCTTCGCAGTGGCCTGACCGTTTTACTGGATTCAGGTCACAGAACAAAGGGTTTCGGACCTCACATTTACATCACTGGGATCTTTTATGGCCTCACACGTGGGGTTTTATTTTTTTCATCTTCAGTGTATTTCTTCATCGCTGCCTTCGTGGGAACTGGTGCTTCGGCCATGGCCTTCGTTGTCTCGACGTGTCTTTTCATGAAGGCGCCAATTCTGTAAGCTTCCCCCCCCACAACAACCATAAATAAGCCCAAAGACTCTGCAACACTTTCAAGGTACTGGGGACCATGGAAGTAGCCTTCCCTGACCGAGTCCACGTCAGGAGCTCCTAGAGGCCGCATCTGTTTGTTGTCATTTGTATTTGGAAGCGTCCAATCCCAGTCTGAATTCCCGAGAAACATAGAGTGAAACTGAAGGCCGCCAATCAGGAATCGAGAAATGAGGAAGCTTCCACTGTGATTTGGCTGGTCATGACACTGTCACCACTCGTTCACGACCCGATACGACCACTCTGGTTAAGTGTCGAATGCAGGAGCTGCCTCTTCCACCTCCTCTTAGAGTTGAACTGCAGGGGACACCACCACCACCCGCACTGCTTATTCCCAAGAATCTTCATGGAAATTTCATTCATAAAGCCGGCTCATCCTCTTGCTGGAGATCGAAAGGCGCTGTTGTTATTTTTGTTGTTGTTGTTGTACCTTGCGTGGACTCGTGTTGGCAAGATTGAATATATCATGCAGGTTTTAAACTGGCGTCGCTGGGAAATCTCCCGGGACCTATGTATGCCAGTACATTGTCCGGTGTCTCCTTTCAGGAAGAATCTCATGTTCGTGATCTGCAAACAAAAGGTTAACTTCGTCAAATTCGCCCTCTTCTTTGTCTTCCTGGGATTCACCATCACTTGGTGCGTCTTCCGCAAGGATCCCGTGTAAGTTACATCATCCCCCTCTCTGCCCTAACCACACCATGCGCTACGTTAGTCAACTGCGCTTCTCCGCACGGCGTCGGGGAGGAACAGCACGTTGTATCCAGTTAACACCGTTGTCTGCAAGCAATTGCGTGCGGCAGCGGCCATATCCTGATAAACCACTTTACAAGCGGCTTAAACCTTGTGTGGGTAGTTGACACTAGATCTACCCAACGGCCTGTACGGTGGTTCCTATTCCATTGCACGGAAGCCATCTGCCTGGTGGGACCCACCCGACTACGTTTTCGCCAGAGTCGCCCCTCAGCGGAGTGGCGCTGGGGGAATTGGATCCACCTGTACCAAATGTTCGAGGAACCTCAAAGACACCGTCATCCTGTTACAGGAGATGGCTCCTCCTCCTTACGTGTTTCTTTCGGTGCATTGCGACGAATCGATGTCCCACCGACTTATTAGTGGCTTTCTGTTTTAGCATCGGGTGGATCATGCAGGACATTATCGGCGTTTTTCTCATCATTCAAATTTTGTCCGACGTCGCCCCCTTTGTCTCCTTCAAGGTACGCCCTCGGTCGTCCCCACCTCCTCGTATCCTTCCAGCAGGAGGAGGATGAGGAGGTGACCGCAGTGAAACAAAACCAAGAGACACGGAAACAAAAATATCGCCATCAGGTTACGGGAATCTTTATGTGTTTCAGGCCGTCTGCATCGGATTCGCTGTTTTCGTGGTCTACGACGTCTTCTTTGTCTTCATAACACCACTGTTTCTCGCGGTGAGACTGCACATATTCGCGTTGTTGTTTTTGTTTTAATATAAGAGAGTCTGATGAGAGATTTTTACCATTTCGAGTGTGTTGCAACCCTGAACCACAGTTTTGGCAAGTCACACATGGGTGGTCATCGCCCGTGTTTGGTGCACGCACTCCCACCGTCTTTTTTTACAGTTCTTGTTCTGGAGGACGCCAATTTTGTATTTACAATCAAGTTGATGTTCGTGGAGGAACCGATTGTTAGTTGTTCTCCAAGTTGTCTGTGTTTCCTGGCCGAGCTGTTATTGCCGGTCTGGGCTCTGTTAAGTTGTCATGCGCTCTCCCTTACTGGCTAACATGGTTTGCTATTTTCTTCCCCTTGGCGAAATTCTAGGCTCACCCAGATTCGTCGGCCAGCCAGTCAGTTGCCAGCGCCCTGCTCTCCTCCAACGCTCACGAAATCCTCTCGCGCGACCGCCGATCGATCTCCACCCCCAGGGAGAGCATCATGGAGGCTGTGGCCACTGGATCAGCGGGCAAATCTGGCGAGATGATGCCCCTTCTCTTCAAGGTCTCCACAACCATCTTCACCGACCAGATCCCAGTCTGCAACCAGTCTAGAGACTACGTTCTCCTGGGCTTCGGAGACGCCGTCATGCCAGGTGCGTTGGACTTTCTACGCGCATGGCGTGCTGGGTATTGCCGATTTAGCTAATCAGACATACGTCGCCTGCAGTGCCAACTCATGCCATAGTTTGACCCTAACAGTTCTTGCTTCTGCGGCTATCGTGTGCTAGAGGATAAGCCGTATTCATGGATGAAATGTCCATACAGATTCTACAGGTTATGGCGTGTCGTGCAGTGCCCACTGAAGCGATTGATTAAACCATGGCATCGTTTGCGTCGTTATTTAATCCCGGATGACGCAGCAGCAGCAACCGGTTTTCTCTGGGTCTCTCACGGCACAAAACTCTATTTGCCAGTACAAACCTGAGCAGTCCAACCCGAGCAGCCTTTTTTTCTTTCTTTTGTCTACCTCAGGCATCCTGTGTACTTTTCTCGCATTCTACGACGCCTGTTGGAAGAGGAGGATTCCCTACAACTTTATCGCGTCACTCTTTGGTAGGTTTATTCTCGAGTTGCATCAGGCATCTTCATAATTCACATCTTTTCCGTGTTTCACTCTCGCTATGTCGGTGGTTGCTTGTTCGCCATCACATTTCTATTTTTTACGATGTGTGGATAACAGAAAGTAAATTCTTCATGCGTATGCACACACACACGCCCAACGCGATACGAAGTCAGATGAGCTGGTATCACTGCTTACAATAACACTTCATGGAGAAGTGCTTGAAAAATAAATGAGTGCCTATCGTATCGATTTGTGATAGGATATTTCATTCTTCCTGCATAGAACTTTGTCATAGACCACCACACACATAAACCGGCTTCAAGTGGGTTTGCCACGAAGTTTCTCGTGAATAATGTTTCGGGGTGACGTCCACCCGAGGTTGTGGCCTGACACCTGGGAGTCGAACCCGGGTCTCTCGTGAACAGAGCGATGTTGCTGACCGTTGTACCAGGCGGGTCTTAGTGGCCGCTCGTAAAACTCCACACAAAATTGATTCACCCCAGTCCAGTCCCATCCGTGGTGGTGGTGGCCTGACACCTGGGAGTCGAACCCAGGTTGTCTCTCACCAGCAGAGCGAGGATGCTAAGCGCTACAACATCGAGCCAGACGCGCGCGCATGTACACGTATATACACGCACACTAGTTGAATTCTGACCTCAAACGGCCGCAGAACATCGCCTGCGTCGTCCTCAACTCATGTCTACGTAGCAAAACGCCTCACGCTATGGACTTAGCACCCTCGCTCTGTTTTTGAGGAACCCGGATTCGATTCTCACATCAGGCCAGCTTACGTGGCACCGGGGAAACTTTATGACAAACCCCCACGAGGTCTGTTAATACTCTTAGCGATTCAAGTAGGAGATAGCCAGGCAGACGACGACTGTTGAGATGGACACTTAATCGTTATTTTATTAATTTCAATGACGGTACGTTTTGCACAGACATAGCTGTGTTTGTGTAACCGTTTCGTCGGGAAAGGCTTCTGGTTGTTTGAGAAGAGGGGTGCTTGTTGATGTGTCAATGGGAATGGTATCAGCGCGAGGTTGGGTAGATGCCAGAGACGTGGCTGACTCGCGTGTTTTCATGTCTACGGAGGACATTCTTCCTTATGCGTCTGCACAGGCTACCTCATTGGCGGAATCGTGGTGGCCTCGGTCCTCTTCACCACCAAGACGGCCCAACCGGCGCTTCTCTACCTCTGCCCCTTCACCCTGGGTTTCGCCGTGCTGTTCGCCTATCTCCGTGGCGGATGGTTGGAGCTCCGTGGCCTCTGGGACACAAAACTGCCCTCCCTCAGTGCCCAATCCACCAGCAACCTCATCCCGTTCGACAACAGCTCCCGCGTGCACACCTAGCGTGACCGCTGTTGCGTAAACTCGAGCGAGAGAGATCTTAAATTTGATAAAATTGGATGCTCCGAACCTGACCTTATGTGTATATGCTGACTTTATATACTTTGTCTGCATCCGCTTGTTTTGTGCGACTGCCTCTCACCAACTATGCGATGAGCTAGCTTCTTTAATGTCTTCCAAATAGGTTAGACTGATGAGATCACCCTGCTAGGCGGGATTGCAGGAATCCAGGTAGTTTGGTGGTGATGGTGGGAAAAAATCGCCCTTTCTTTGCCTTTCTTCGTCTCTGGCAGCATGTTCTGCCAGTATTGGTCCTCCTGTCCTTTATCCTTGTGTATGACAGGTTGCGACGATACAAGATTGCAATCCAGAGTGGCAACATCATAGTGCCGTTGATCGCGCCATGTTTGCTCGACGAGCAGGGAGGTTGTGTGCGCGTGCCAGTGTGTCTTTCAGTACTGGTGCAGAATCTGCCCAATCGAAGGTTGTTGGAGAAAATGTGTATGGAATCTCGGTCACGCGATTATGGATTAAAAACGGCCGGGTCCATGCGGGTTGAACTCATTTTAGAATAATGCTATAAATAGTCTTCTCTTTATTAAGGCCACGAAGACCAAAACGTCAACCATTACATTTAACAATAATAACCATGCATGAAATTGCTAGGTAAATTGTGAAGAAATCATATTAGACCAGCAACGCATATAACGCTTGTCAAACGCGAAATAGTGGCCTTTTAACGGCCACAACGCGCGCGCCCATAAAAAGGAAATATAGTAAGAATTTTAAGGGCCACAAAGAGTGTGTAACACCAAATGAAATGAATAACACATCAAAAAGAACGGAGCGATTTAGTTGATCGATGTGACTAACACCGGCCCCGCTGTGTCCTTCTGTTGCCGTCAGTGCGAAAGCGATGGCGTGATTCTACAGAGATGGGAGAAGAGTCTAGCGTTCATATATCGTCGTGGGGTCTGACGCAACCATTTAGAGGCTGCGTCGGTGTTTCTGGGGTGCTCCTTGGCCTTCCGCGATGTTTTGAATCTAGGATCACTAAGGTTTCACGCACCTGTTGGAAATAAGGGTCCGATGGTCCGCCATCACACGCGGTGGTCGCTTAAGCAGGAGACTTGCTTCGATGCAAAATAATCGTGTTTCTTCTTTGACGCGGACATCTCCTGCGAGAAGCTGAACCGGCTTGATGAATGCCACTAGCCAATAGCTTCCGTGTCAGCTTTCATCGTACCTGACAACGATTATAGTTGACTGCCGCTCCACGATTCGTTTGTACTCGCCTGAAGAACCGTGGCCTTTTCAATTGCATCGATTCACAAGTAAAGTTGACGATTTTTATTCCCTACAGTCTGCTACCATTTCTAAGTCATAGCAGTTGGAGTGTTTGCATTTTCTGAGCCTCCAAGACTTCATGATCGTCATAAAACGATTACATCAATTAAAAACACTAATTAATAAACTAACTTCATTACCAATCGAAGCAGTCACGATGTGTCGACAATTGTCGTCAATGCACAATTTGTGAAGACGAATTTGGGCGTGTTCGCCGTGGAGGACCATTCCAACACCTCTGCGAGTACACCCTCAAGCAATTGAGAAGCTTGATTGGGCCAAGCGGCTGGGTTTGGTAATTTATACTTCAGTGGCCTTTCAGGGTTATGTCTTGTCTTCAAAACGCCGTGAACAAAAGTACGTTTCGACGGAGCATATAATGAAATAAGTTGCGTGATCGCCTAAATGTATGAATCGTGTACAAAATTCGCATTGTGGTTACATAAAGAAATAAGACGCCCACAATAGGCTTACAGATTAGGGTCTCCAGAGATGGCCCTCCTGTTTCCCCCAATATAAAACCCTGGGACGTCACCTGTGAACCCATTCACGAGAATGTTCCCGGTAACCCCTGCTGAATCCACTGTGTCTTACTGCGGAACGGTTAAAATACCGTTTACCTAACCTACAAATCTAGATGACCTTTATCTAAAACGTCTCAGAGTCGAAAAAATTGATCTCGCTGGCAAGCAAATCCATTTGGTAGCAATCGATTTTGGTATGAGTTCTTTTCGACGGCCCCTGCGATTAATTCATTTTATTGCAATTTGAAATTTTGCTTGATAAACTAATGCTAGCGTCATATATGATCGCTTTAACCACAACGGAGTTGACAATGTAACAGTAGCCAAACCAATCGTTCCGAAAAGTCGAACAATCAACCTCGATACCCATTTATCAATCGGCTCGCAGAAAACGTCGTCGTTTACCTCAGAAATATCAGTGAAGTTGATTTGTAGTGACCTTAAACGGCGTGTTTATTTATTCAGGACGCATGACATCCATTGGACTGGCACCCCATTGGCCAACCCACACTAACAGTAGATTCACCGCAACTCTTTTAATGAGTTAGAACTAGGCATCGATTCATTTAAAAACAGTACCGCAATACGACAAACGCCATCACGGGGACAATATCGGCTTATTTTTCAGACAGAGAACGCAGGGTTAAGATCTACACACACGAGATACACAATTCTCGTTTATGTTGATCAAGAAGAAGAAAAACGCGCAATGTTGGAAATTCTGGCCAAAGTAATCACTGAGATAACGATCAAAGGAATTATTTAGAGAGCTCGAAGGAATTGAACCACCATTGCCGGTCTAATGCTTATTTTATATTTATAATTATGATAATATTATTCCCTCCACTCGATCGGAACTAAAAGCATCGTCGCAACGTCACTTGATCGCGGTGGGCGGCATTAACTTATGGAAAAGGTTTGTTACCATTAATGAAAAAAATTAGCCAACACACTGGAAATTCTAATGCATGATCAGTTTACGCATTCGTACTTCTTTCAATATCTCGGAAGTGCCTGGATTTAAGATAAAAATTAATGCTGTTAGGTAGAACATTTTCAAGCCAGGGTCTAATCACCAACAGACGGGAGGGCTTCTCCGGAGATTCAATTGACGTTGAATAATTTCATTGTTCGGTTATGACACTCTTGTTTATTTTGCTGAGAAGAATATATTTTAATTGATATTTAAATACGTTTATTTTATCTTTAATTTAATATCTTAATTATTCGAAAACACACGCGAATATATTCTAAAATCCTGAGCTCCACGAACGAAGCAAAATAAAGAGCTAGTAAATATAACGACATCTCACGTTGTCTTCATAGTATTGATGTTTTTTTATTTTATTGGGCATTTTATCATATCATTGACCTACAGTTTTAATTGGTCCGTTTTTTGGCTTCTATCTTCAAATACCAAAAATGGCAAGTGACCACTGCAACAACAGTGTGGGGCAATGGGAAATTCCAGATGTTCCTGAGTGAGTTAAATTTTAAACAAGGTCCTTATTGAGTTATGTTATTCGTAGTATTATGATGAATTAATTTCTCTCACGGTGTTTCATGTCAAATGTTTTTTTTCTAATTATTGGACGTATCCAACGAAAAGTTTCTACTTGTCCGTCAATGAGATTATTTTAATGATTTGATTGTTTATCTTACATTAACCATCGTTTAATATATCTAAACTATATCACATAAATAGTTAAGGATTCGTTTTCTAAACGTTTGTCTTTATCTGTTACGCAGATGTTATCATGGGGATCTTACGCGACAGGAAGCAGAAGAACGCCTTCATCGTTTCTTAATTCCTAATAGTTATCTTTTACGACTTACGGTCAGTGTCATCAAGGAATCTGGTCAGGTTGCACCCTACTATGTTTTATCATTTCTCACATCAAAGCTCTGTTGTCTGCACTACAAGTATGTGAAATTTTCCTTTTACAAATATTTAGACTTGTTCCGCGTCTTCAATCATTCCAATTGGGAGAGCGTCTTTTCCAGTGCCTCCGGTGTATTCTTTCTAGGTACTACCAATGTCCACTTTTTCCCGGAGAGTATTTGCGTACTCCGATTCCACCTTGCAGTGTGAGTTAATTTCTATCCAATTGTCTATTTCATTGAAAAATGGTTAATTCACACTGTCTATTGCCAGATATCTATTTGTGCAAACATCCACCTGGTCATTTAAAAGTAAATTTTAAAATCTGGCATTTCGTTAATTTTATAGTCTTCTGTAGTTAATGGATTGGAAACGCCGTCTTTGGCATGCAACTTTAATAGTAACCGTCACAAGAAGTAGCGTCTAAAATGCACTCGTTCGTCTTAATTAAACCATACCGTTATTAAACAGCAATCTGATTCTGGTATTTCCGTTATATTTGCCAGTCCTTCCTTTGAAACATCTCTATGTAGATTCTATGATTATCGGCTCTTGAATTCGAAGAAAAAATGCCATTTTATAAATTGCCGAGCTATGTGGGTTTTGCTTAAAATGTATCTTTAATAAAACCAAACGGCATTAGTTCGCAGCTTCCCATCCAATTGGGTGTCACATGCGAATTACTTGGTGCACCGAACCTTCCGTTAATTGTTAAATAACACCAGGGATATTTTCTGGAGTTTTTCTTTCCCGTTTCTGCGTATGTGTTCGATAAGGTACTGCTGTTTCTCTTTCGAATGCCCGTATGTTTCAAATGGTCTACCTCTCTCTCCTTTTCAGCCACCACGGGAATTTTATCCGCACCGCGTTCGTGCCGTCTTGAGGTACGAACCCCCGTGTAATCTCCGTCTAGGGTGAGTTAATTTTGCCGTTGAGTTTTATAATCAAATCATCGGGCGGATCTCGTGATTATTTCGCAGTGTTTGACCGCCATCAGCGTCCAGATTCCTGTAAACCCTTTGGGCACATGGACTAAGCCAGGTGTAGCTAATAAGAGTCTAGATTTTCAACCTGGGGTTCGTTATGTATTCGCTCCAAAAAATGTCTATTTGCTCATCGATTTCATGTGCGTTCGGTCAAAGATGCGTTGGAGGGGAGTGGGCTCGTGCACTCCCCAATTAATCAGTCTAGCCAAGCCACTGATTCACTGCATCTCGGACAGGCTCCGTTGGGGGACACGGCAGCGTTTGAGTGACCGTCGCCTCCAATTGTCCCAGTTTCGTGTCTGGTTGGTGATTAAATACGCGGCCCAAAACTGCTTCATCTTCTGGAGAAGTTCGTTGGCCGGTTTGTTGCATTGGGGTCATTAATATGCCACTCGTTCATCTACGCCACCTTCCATCTGCAATGATGGAAGGGTTGGTTGATAGATGTTCTATTTAGCGTCAATCAGTCTTAAGGAGTGTCGTTAATGGCACCAATGATTCCTGTGTGACGCTTCTTTTTTTATTGCTCCTTTCGTGGTTTCATCCAAAATGGTTTTGTCCTGAATCCACAGTTCATCGATCTACTAGAAGCGACATCAAAAAATCCAATTTCAGTTGCTATGGGATTATGTTTACAAGTTGCGTCCACAGTGAACTGGAATTCGAAGCGGGTCCCTCAATAAACCAGAGCGACAATGCACCGCTAGAATCGGCGTTGCAGAGTCTTCTGGAGTGGCTCGGGATTCATTATTTCGTTTATTCGTTCCCGGGAAGTTGCCTCCAATGTCTCCAGTACCTTGAAGGGGAGAAAGGAGCAATATAGGGGCGTGGCATATTTGTGAAAGAGGGTTGGTATGTTTCGGGCATCATAAACCCCACATCGGTGTTGTATCTATTTCCGATTCAAATAAAATCCACCATCCCGAATGCCGATGGTGCCAGCTGGTCAGTTCTCTAGAGATAACGCTACCCTCTCGTCTTTCATGATTCGGTGGTTCGTCGTGTTTGATCAAATCCCGAAACAACCACCGCCCGGTCACCGTTAATTACCATAACCATCGCCAATTGGCCGATTGCCATCGGAGACGTGTCCTTGCACCGTCGCCCGCACCCCCGTACCTCAATTTGCGTCTTTGGTGTCCCTACCCCACACCATCTTTCCGCCTCCGCTTCGGTTGTGTTGGCGGCCCTCATTTTGGAGGTCGCCACGTCCTTGGAGCTTCTCCATGGGCAATATTTTTTGGTTGTTAATAATAATAATAATTGTAGGCGCTTTATTGAGGTCACGAGGACCAAAACTTTCAGCAGTAAAAATGGGCAGTATAACAAGTATTAGATGTGAAAATTGTCTTTTAGTTCCTGTTTGAAGTCGGTTGTGGCAACGGCATCTCTTAAATTGAACTGGTTCTGGAGGCAGTGAGAGCGGTTTGGGACAACGTTGATGGTTTTTTATCCTTGCCATATATTTTCGGTGGACCAACAACGATGCAGTGGTCTGACTGGGCTAAAGGTGCACGTTTACGACATGCATACAGAGAAGAATCGGACACAAATATGTGGTCAAGAAGATTCCCTTCGCGTGTAGGAAAATTGACTATGGTGTTTAGACCAAGTGTAAGAAGAGGGCTAATAGGCGCAGAATTAAAATCACCACACAGTAAAATGAAAGAATCATCCATAATTGAAGAAATAAAAGGTGTTATAAAATCGTAGAACTTAGACATGCCCATTCTGGTAGAAGATGGGGGGATATACAAGTTAAAGACTGTCACAGACTAGCAGTTTTGAAGAGACCTTGGATGGCACATAACCCCAACACATTCAATAGCACTGGCTGCATAGCAGAAAACCTTTTTGTTCGATTTTGACCAGCTGAGATTGATGCAACTCGCGACACCACCACCTTTGGATTTAACGCCGACCACTCTGTCTTGACGAAAGTATATAAAATTCTCTGGCATAAATATGTGATCCAGATTGATGTCCCAAAGAAAGGTTTCTTCTAGACAGACCACGCAGACAGGTTTAAACAGAGCAGTTGTTAGCAGGGAGTGAAAATCGTCAACTTTGTTGAGAATTGAACGCCCATTAAAGGACGCAAGAGCTGTAAGTGATGTATTTGCGGGATAGCGACTGCGAACAGCACTGAGCCAACCAGATCGATGCTTCGGCTTGGTGTGAAGGATTGGTGGTGGCGGGAGTGCAGTAGTTTTAGACACAAAACCGCTATTCTCGTGCGGTCGGTCGATTAAAGCCGCATAATCAATGCGAGGAACATAATGATTAATCGATGCCTTTTTATAAAATAACCTGTGAGACAGCGATTTGCACTTTAGAAGGGTCTCAGATAGACTTGCGTCAACAATCAAGTGTTTGCGGTATTCGGTGAGCTGTTTTCGCGAGTATTTTCGTACATCCATGAAATTGATGAGTTAAAACAGAGGTAATTTTTTTTGTTGCAAAATGTAGTAAAAAGATCCATGAAGATGTTTTCAAAGAACAGTTTTCTAAATGGTGATGGCCGTCAAAAGGCCCCGCACCAATCGTCTTAATCCATGCTGAACTCCCCATTTGCGGTTAAATTCCCCTTGTTGTTGCTGCTGGTCGATCCGGGTTTATTTTTCCGTGCTTGGCCCAGGAAAGGCTGAGTTCCTCGAAGAATTGAAGAAGTTCATACCAGGGTCCTGGTTTTGTTGACTTTTTTGGAACACATTTAGCCGTTAATGCCCAAGAAGCAAATAAATCGCCGGGCCTCCTCGGGTCACGGGTACCTATGCATTAGTAAATTAAACTATTCACATAAGCGGACAGTCGATGAACTCGAGAATGCCACGAGCAACAGGTACTCTCAAAAATTAAATTTGCGCGGGATTGTCGGCATTGCGTCTGCGAGGACGTGCGACTTTGGCGAAGCATCCCTCATAACCTCTCCATCACTCGATGGAACAGACGGCAGGTAGTACCCCAGAGTGGTCTAGTTAATCATGAGCTTCCGTCCCACTGGAAGCGTGCACCGATTGCCAAGATATTTATAAGCTGACTGCAATTGCCGGCGTCTCGTTATCCAGACCAAATTTGGCGGCTATCTCTTACTAGAGGATAAACCGGCTTCATGGGGGTTGCCATGATTATGGCCGCGTTCCCAGTGCCACCCAAGTTGTCCTGACACCTGGGAATCGAACCCAGGTCCCTCACCAACAGAGCCATGATGCTTACCACCTTATCGTCTCGTTATCGATCATCTATGAAAACGTGACGAATGTGTTTTGATGTTTGCGAGCTTCACTTCCCTCGTTTTCACAGAGACCCCTAACTGGACTCGGGGTAGACTCGGGTAGTCACGTTAATGGTGCATGGAAGGCGACGTTAGACTGACCCCAAAGCGGGACAACCCAGATATTGGGACGGCGGCGGCCCCCTGGCGGTGATTTGTAACTGCAGGAAGGAAGAAGCGTGTGCTGACCGCCTGGCTTTGTGAGAACCCACGTGTCGACTGTGAACAAAATGTTTGCACCCCTGGAGATAATTCCACACTTACTGCCAATCATGGACAAGTCGATTTCAAAAGCATTAAAGTAACTTCCATTATCCTTACAACAATATAGTATTTCACACAGGTGGCGGTACCAGATTTTCAGTCAGCAGGCGAATTTTCATCTGAGTTGTTCAACTTTTTTTCGCTGTAATGGAGTGCTTCCACTTCGACATGTGTTGACCGGTTGCTATTTTTACACAACCCGATTCATCACTGCACCGCCACCACCTCCTCCTCCCCCCCAAAATTGGGTCACGCGTAATTCGCCCAAGACCTCCACCCCTCTCCCAGTAATAAACGGACTTGGGGGTGGGTGGGTCGGGGATCGCTCGTGACTGCATCCGTGTTTGCCTCGGTCGATTGGCGGAAATGAGGAATTCTTTCATGTTGATTGGGGCTCTCGTATGACGAGGATTCAGACGTGGAGAAGCTGTCATCCTTTGTTTTCAACAGTAGTTCGGTCACGTTCATAAACCTCTGTCTTTCACCGTCACAATACACAGGTTTGCGCTGCGGACAACTTAAAACGTGGGTCAGCACAGCAAAGGTGAACGTGGAGCGCTTAGAGAGCTAGAGAAGGTCTACGGGGTGCGTCGTTGGAATGAGAACTGGATCACGATTTTTCCGACCTGGATGCCTCCCATCGTCGCGCGTGGGCGGCTACGATTCGCGGCATCCATGAAGCTGCCGGCTTCTCATCCTCTGGCAGAAAGGACTATTTACTTACCACAGTGTGCCAATGTCATGGGGATAGTGGATTCACCGAGAATCGACAGTATCCTTTGCCATTACTCCAGAAGTGTTGGGCCTGTCATTGAAATGTTCGCAGGTCTACCGACAACCACCAACACTATGTCACCCGAAGGCTTGATCGTCCTCCTCGCGACCAAACATGCTCATATTGCAACATCTTTATTTTAGCAGCTAGTTGTATTACCATCAACAACAGCTAAACAGGCTGGCCCAGGTGGTGTGTGGATAATAGCGGTACCCGGGGCATTTGGAAACTCAAGAGAGACGTGTTTTGACAACCCAGGGAAGTACCAGTTGTCGCCGTATGTCGACAGGCCTATGGGTGAAAATGAGGAACAGTGACAACCAGGGTCTCTACGAATGGATTCATATTGAAACATTAGTGTTTTTGGAGGGGGGGGGTGGCATCTGGTGGAGCGACTGCAGTCAATATACCTCGCCACCACCCATACCTGACGGCGGCCCAGGCACCTCTTGTGACCATCGCCCACCTATCCTATATTTGTGGGTTTTTCAATCAAGACCCAGTCCTTCACTACCTGGCATTAGTCGCTGCAGGTCTATTCCAGGAATTCGCGACTCCAAAGGCGGTTTTTCCCCACGAATTTGATTTTGTACAAAGGCCAGAGGTGTCCCCTCGATAATCAACAGGCTGGTGTATCTTTTTAAGGACTATTCGTGCGAACGCAATTAACTGCGAAATCGGTGAAACTGGGTTATCCTCTAGTAAAGGAGTGCGCTAGATCGTGATACAACTGCGTACATGGTCACTCAAGATGTGTCGGCGCATGTACTTTATTCGGCGAACTAAATTTGGACTTCGCCACTTGCGAAGTCGTGCTGATTTTTGTCTACAAATCCCGTGAAGTGCCTGGCGACTCGGGTTGATAATTCAGGGGCGATTTATGTATCTTGTGCGTCCGAGTTCGCCAGTTGTGGACTAACACACAGAGGCATCAATATAATCGCCTTTCGTGGGCAACTGTTATCCACGGTGACCATGAAGTCGATAACAGTCGATTTTGTGGTGATTCTGATCGGGTTATATTGGACTGCCATTCCATTTTTTTTCTATTCAGGTGCAAGCCCGGTGACGAGTTCTTGGTTGTGGACGATGAATCCCACTCTGATTGGATGCTTGTTACATCCGTTCAGACGCGCCAAAGTGGTCATCTCCCCAAATTCTGCCTTGAGGTGCATCCCGTTGGTTATGCATTTATCTTTTGGTGTGCTGCCTAAACTGGTATAATTTACCAAATTGTAGGTCTTATTTCGTCAATTCAAAAGGTTTTTCATTTGTAGAAAGTATATCCCGATATCATCGATCGACTTCAATTTTTTCACGAAGATAGTTCGGCCCTCGAACAACAAGAGTTACTGAGACAAAGTGAGTAGTGTTTGTGTCGTATTCGTCGTTTTTTAGTAGCCTTCGTTTGCTCCGTTCCAAATTTATGTGAAATAAGACACCTTTTCCCACGAAACTTGCTTGGGCATGCAAATACGATGTATTTTGGTAGATTTTCAAACAATAGTAGTAGTAGGAAATAGCCGCAACATATGATAGAAACCTAAACAGTGAGTCATTTCTGGTCTTACAATGTTTCTCAGTCAATCACAAATATTTTGTATTGCGAGTCTAGTTCGGTATAATTAAAATGATGTTCAGTGGTGTTTCATAATAATACAGGTTAAATGGCTCATTTAAACAACGAAACATGTTAGAAAAGCGAGTAGTAACGACACATTTCATAAATACAAATTGATGCAAATTGATGCGTTTTGTTATCTCCAGGTGGACCCTTCAGCTACCTTCTCCGTCGATGTGACTCCGACCCCGGTTTCTACACCCTGCTCGTGTACGACGGCTCACGTATTCTGAAGTATAAGATTGCCACGAGGGTTGTCTGGTGGGCCACGCCCGACACCTCGCAGCCAATCAGCGAGCAGAAAGAGGGTAGTCTCGAGGAACCCTCGGAACACACACCAGGGGGCGACAACGAGCAGTCACCTCCTCTCGCAGCTCAACAGCAACCCCTGCGGCTGGCGAAAAGTCTCTTCGGTTCGGTAGTGAAGGTTCTGTACAACAATCTCTGGTATTCTTGTGTCGAGAAGGTTGTTGCCGAAATTGAGGCCGTTCTCAATCAGCAGCACACTTCGACGATTCAATGCCCATTCGTGCTGAAACCAGTGCAGCGGGCACCAAAAGTAAGCCCCGTCGTCTCTCCATCTTCCACTCTCGTCCGTGACCTCCCTCCCCCCACTTACCCCCTGCTAATGATCCGTCCTCTTCGCGGATCAACCTGGGGCCACACAACTGTTGGGAAAGATTGGCAACAACGAGTTGAGCTTCGATAATTTGGCTACTAGCAGGAAACGTGTCGTATTTCAGTAGCAATGTTGTCCCTGTAATTCTCATCTCTAGCAATGGACAACCAGTTTATTTTGTTTTTTGTCTATTTGAGCATATTCGAACTCATAGGAAGTTGTATTAAGAGATTTGAGGTCAGACACGAGAACAGTTGAGTATGTGTTGTATAGTTTACCGATAGTCAAGGGCCCATCAAGTTGATAGGACATTTTATTCCGTGAGAATTTGTTTCCTTACATTTTAATGCCTTTATTATTATTAATGATGACCCATGCGGTTGCTCTTCACACGCGTGGTGGACCGATTGTGTGACGGTTAGCATCATCGCTCTTTTAATGAAGTACCCAGGTTCGACTCCCAAGTCAGACCACTTCGGTGGCCCCTGGTGAAGCCACCTGGGAAAATATTCCCGTGAATATTCCTCATGCCAAACCCCCAACGAAGTCGCTTCATCCTCTAGGAGGAGATGGCGCGTATTTCGTAAATGCTTGTGCCACGTCGCCCTGGCAATTATAGACCTACTAATTGCACCAAACTACCTCGAAATTTGGGATATTTTCGGGGAATTTTTATGGCCGGGTATTGTAGACTCGTGAGCAGGATCAGCTGTTGATTTCATTGGAGCTGTATTGTGCTGACTTCGTGAACTAGGTTTCACACGACACCACAGCCTCTCATCTAAAACTCTTGTTACTGGTTGTCTGATATATGAATTGCGGTCTCAGCTGTTGATTTGATTCAACCCATATTACCATTTACAATTCAACGGTACACCAGCTATGAGGTTGGATAGTTACAGGTGGTCTTTGTTTCCCCATATTATAATTAATTGGTTATAATGTTCGTGTCAAATTTAGGCAGACCGTTTTGGTTTTGTGCTTAGAAATTATTTCCGGAAACGGGCTTACATTTTAATGTGATAAGGGCTGTTTTAGGTAACCATATATAGATGCTCGTTCGATTTGAAAACCTTCGCACGCCTTATGCTCTGGCTATTGGTAGATCAACTCTACATCTCTCTCTCTCTGTTACGGTAGTGTTGCATATGTGTTTTTCCCCTTTACAACCACCCTAGACAACTCCATCCCAGGACTCAATCTACATGGCAATCAGCTTCAATAGAAGATCCCCGTCCCCACGGGCCGTGGTTGAAATACACGGTGAACTCTCCCTCTGTAAGTAACCCCCTCCTCCTCCTCCTCCTACATTGCACGCCAGAACGCAAAATCGGTGAAATCCGGTAGCTTGAACACCCTAATGTCTAAATAATTTGAAGCGGTGTGAGGTTTTTCCGACGCTGGGGCGCTGGTGACACTTCCTGCTTGCCTCACCGTATCCCCCAGATATTTCTTCCTCCTGATTGGGGCCACGGGGATGAAGCACCTCGCGGATCGCAGTCGTCTACCTGCGGATGCAAGCCGGAGGGTCCATTTCGGAGCGTCCAGTTCTGTTTCTAGCCACGCGCCCCTTCGGCCGGCTACTCGCCCCACGTCCGCCTCTCCACGATTTGTCAGTTGGTCGCCACTTCGGCAGGATGACAGCTTCTCCTCGTCTGAACATCGGCGTCTTGTTTCGTCGTCTGAGGAGAGCTGGGCACGTCGTCCGCTTCTGAGATTCGTCGCAGACATCAGTGGTTGAACACTTCCAATCTCCTTGTTTCTTCGACTGCCGTGACCAGGTTTCACAGCCCTAGGTAGTCAGGATGCGGCACATATGGGGGCGCGTTACACGTGACATCTTGGCCCGTCGGCTTGTCTCGGTTCCGTCCCAACGAGTCTTCCTCCACTCACCCCCAAGAAGTGGAGATTAGGCTGTGGACCGCAACTATTGGGCTTGTCCTTTAGTAGCCCGCCTCTTCGAGCTATTGAGTATCCAGCCATCAATCTTTTCGGAATGGATCTATCCACACTCCCGATGTTACAATGGGCGATGCTGGCAATGGTTGAAGGCTTGAAGAAACTTTAGATACTCGGAGGCCAGGCAGGCCAGATGACAGTGGACGGCAGTACACGACTTGAGAGTGATGTGGGTGTCGACAAGATCTGGCCCCAAGGCAACAAAGATACCCGCTGGGTGCAGCCTCCTCGAATGCTATCCTCGAGAAAGTTTTATTAACGGGTTCATCTCTTCGTTTCCTATTTCATCAAGATAGGTAGACCTGTCCATCTGTTGCCAATATTCAGATAGGGTTTGATTGCACGAATATGTGCCGCAATGTCCCATTGTTAATTGATATTACCCACCACCCTGGTATTCACAGCTTTGTCGGAAGAACGACAAGAGAATTTATTAAAACGGGCTGCTTCACGGGGTTACGTCAACGCCACCAAATTTCCAAGAACCTTCATAAAAATGAAGCCTATCGGGTGCTTCATAAGTCAATTCGACTACAGTCCAGTATAATTGAATCCTTCCTAAATTTGTGTCTAAAAACTACCCCGCCTCTCCCCAGCTTTGTCATATCTGGGCTTTCTGGCCTCTTCCAATTCAAAGTGACACGGGTTTCTGTCGCTGAAAAGGAGAGACGGCGTTTTCCATATCGGTGGTTATAACAACGGCTTCCCGCAACCATCAGTGCCTTTAAAGTGGCTGCTGACGAATCATATCATGAGTATCAAGCAACGTTGTCTCCCGTTTCCCAGAGACGAGGCGAACATCGGGCATGCTGAATGACCTTTCCAAGACGTCTTATCTACTCCTCCTCGTCTCGAGATAGTAGACGTCTAGGTTTTGTTTTCAAGTCCATCCCCACCCCTCTTGCAGAAAAGACGAAACCCACCAAAATCTCCACCAACAGGATCAACACACACACTCACACTTGGTTTTTTTGTCTCAAGCCGGCTTCATGTATGGCATTTCTCTAAATATTGTCGGCCGCTGTAGCATCAGCCATGGCTTAGCCAACACACAGGGGCTGTCAGGCGTGGAGGTCGGACTGATAATTATGATTCCGGATGATGATGCAACAGTTTTCGCCGATCAAGGTCTTCTTCATGTCTTCGTGTTTGTAGGGGTTCAGGTAAAGAAGAAGTGGAGGTCGATCTACGCGTTGCTGGACCGTGAACAGAGCCTCATTACTCTCGTCGACGTGGACAAGAATAAATCCGAACGAATCGATCTTCGCCAATGCGATTTCTTCCCCGTGCATCCTCACATGTTGGAGTGAGTCACAATCCATCGCCTCCTATGCATTAAGTGCAAAATAATCACTTTTCCTGTGCGTGTGTGTGTGTGTGTGTTTAAAATGCTCCTAAAGAGCGGTTATCTTAACCTTGACCAAACCCCCCTACCCAAATCCTCATCTCTCTCTGCATTTCGGATGAATGCAATATGATTTAGGTCGACCTATTCAACGCTAGTTGTCTTGAATGTCGATGGACAAGAATGCGTATCGCCATCTCCTACTAGGGCCGGAACCGGCCTTAATTAATGTCACAATTTGTTAGTATATTCACACGAAGATTTGTCTCGGGAATTAAGGGCAGGCTTAATGACGTCCCTCGCGTACTACTCAACCAATAATCTCTGTTTTCCCCACTCCAGAAAATCGCACTGTTTCGGGCTCTTGCTTTCGGGAACGGCAGACCGTGAAAATTACATTTTCGCCGTGGAGCCACCTTTCTCACACGGGACTCCCCCCATCCCCGCCCCTCCCTCCTCTTCCTCTGCCACCACCACCACCACCGCGCCCCCCTCAGGCCCTGGACTGGGACCAGCCTCGTCTTCCGTCGCCTCTGGGTGGAATTCAAGCGCATCGATTATCTCTAATTCGACCGCGTTCAAGTCCATCGTGTGCAGCAGTATTGGGGCCTGTTCTGCCATCGTGGGCAATGCCGGTACCTCGGGGCTCGCCTCCACGGTCTCCAGCATGCCGGGGGTCGTTGGCTGTTTCGGTGAATTGGATCCGCAGGCCTACGCGGGAAGACCGGAGACTGGGGGCACCGCGATCGTTGGAGGCAGTACCACAGTCCCCGCATGCCCAGAAATGCCTCAAGGTGTGTTGTGTTTGCATATTTGGAGCGTTTCACTGAGCCGACCGTCTTGAGCCCAGGTTTACACACTCTCGTGATTTGATGGCCCCATTTTACTGAAAAACCCGTAGTCGTGCTAGTTGGTTTCCCCCTTTTTTAATTCACTTTTCTACTTATGAGAAGCAAGTACGCGTATATATGGTTAGGATGTATTGGCCATAAACGAGAGGTGTCCGCGCATATATTAAAAAGGGAATGCATTATTGGTAAACCTGAAGGACCATCTCCATGCTGACTGCTGTGGTTATTGAGAGGGTAGTGTCTCCAAGGGATCATCTAGACTCGCACCGTAACACTCCGGCCTTTAATATCTCTAGAGAATCAGGGTTCAGCCTCCGTGCTCGGCATTGCGGTTCCTCCCTGTTCTGCAACATTTAAATTTCCTCGAGTTTACCTCCACCATCTTGCCGATCCTCCTTTTCGTCAAAGAAATTTGGCCAAGGCCACCCCATTTTCGCGTCCCGTCACGACTAAAAGGATGTTAAGCAGATTTACAACCTGAATAAACCTTGCAATCTTATATGGACAAAGGCAGCGTTTTGTTTTGCCCTGTAATTAGTGTTCGCGTTCAATAAAACAAAGCCCATTCGTGTACTGGGCACGTGGCGATTGTTTCACAATAGCTGGCATTAAGAGTACTCGGCAATCGTTGTTTGGTATGCTTGGGTGGGGGTCGTTGTTGGGAACCAGTGGATGCTGTTTCCAATGCTTTCTGCTTCATGATTGTGATCGATGGCCGGACCTAGTGGTGTGCGACTGTTATCCGGCTTGTGGAAACCGATTGTATCATCCCCATCTAATCAGCCCCTGTGTTTTTGGTTAAGTGTGGGATGATCACGAGGCTACGGTGCCCACTTCTACATCCTAACGCGCCACCACCTGTCCAATATTCCCACGAAGCGTACACGCGACAGCCAATTCCGTGGTTTTGATTGTCAGTTGCTGATACAAACAGTCGTGGTCGTGATTCTTTCTAGGTTTTCAATGGCGGAGATGTGATAGCGCCCATTGGAACTGCTATTAGCCGATGCTCATCTTGTATTTTTGCCGCCCAGGTGTTCTCCGCTTCGGTGTGCCGGGTGAAAGTGAGGTCGCCACGCCCTCCGCCCAGGACGTGGCGTACGCGCGGTGGCTCAAGGCTCTGGCAGCCCACTGCCACAACACCCGTGAGGAATTCGCAATTGACACAAACCCCGAGCGTCGCAGGTCCGAAGTGCGCTGTTTCCGCACCCTCGAAGTCAAGGTGAGCCATACCGTGGTCGTTGGGTTTGTTTCTCATTTGATCGTCATTTCCATCGCCACGATAACCTCGTCTCGGTCCTCTTCCGGCCTAACTGTCTCGGCGACGTTTATTGTAAGGTGTTTTATCGGGTTCCCCCATATGCAACCATCGACTGGCCCCAAGCCCCTGTTCTTCGATTTTATCGGGTGGTAAACTCCTTGATCCTGTTCTGGGGTCCTCTTGGTCGCATCTACAGCCTCAGACAACTGTGGCATCCTTTCGTCCTCTCAACGTGTCATGCCAGCCAGCACCCAAATACCATTAGGGCTTCTTGTCTTCGCTGTCGCCGTTCTGTTTGCCATTTGAGTCTGGGCAACCTTTCGTAGACTCATCGCGCAACGGTTGAATCCACGGTCCCCGGTACCTCCGATAGGTATTAACAATGCTAGATTTTGTTATTGTTGTTGTTGTTGTTGTTGTTGTTGTTGTTGTTGTTCAGTTTGCTGCTTTTGTGGTCTGGTTCCAGAAGGGTTGATTTTCTGACATCCAGCACCTCGAAAGCCATGAGATTTCAACCCTTGTTTCCTTCACCTGTGGCTCCAATGTTATAATATTCAACTAGCATACTCAAGCCACCTCGTGACATCATTTTCAGTTCGTATTTCAATTTGCATTTCGCCTCGTCATCATTGTTCCTTTCATGCGACGTCCTCGCTCTCTCTCCTGCCTTCGTCTTTGGCTCCAACCATTTCTTTCCTTTCTTTAATTGATTCTCCCAGTCTCCCAAGCCAGATGAAAGCACCATTTTCCACAATCTTTCAAGCTGAGTTTATTTTTGATAGCGGTAAGCACTTAATTGGGGTTACGAGGACCCAACCTTGTAGCATAAAAAATAAAATATTTAAAAAGCCTGTTGCTGTGAAACTAAAAATGTGGTCGAAAAAGAAATTATCGAAACGCAGCGACATGCGGTCCTTCTTGTGGGTATAACGACTAGTTAAGTGGCGCTGAATGAAGGGCATAGGTAAGCCGAAAAACGAGAAAACGAGATACGTGTTTACGGAGGGTTAAAGGCCAGAAAATGGAAGGCCAGTCAAAATCACGTGTGTGTGTGTGTGTGTGTGTTTTCTTCGTCTTCGTTCTGCATCTAGCCACATTCTTTTAAACTCAGTTGAGCGTCACCTAACAGCACCAATAGCCGCGTAGTCTAAGAAGCAGAGATCTGCTTTCATTTCAGCTCTCCAACGCCAAACTCCACCCAACGCCGGTGTCCGGCCGTCGAGTGCAACTCGCGGGTCCAGTCTACTCGGTCTTCCTCGATGGCGTGGAGATCGCGCGCGCCTACGGTGGAGGCCACCACGCCCAGGTCCTCACCTTCGAGTAAGTGCTCTCTGTCAGCCCGCCGCAATGTGGTGGCTCGATTGTGTACACTGCTCCCGATCAACCCCCATGGAGCCAGTTTATCCGCGCAAATGAGGTCATCTGCGATTTTTTGAATTTGGATCTCCGTAAATGCGCCAAACCCAACCCCCCCCCGATTAGTGATTCGGGCCAATTGCGGGGCGGGGCGTGATTTCCGAAAGGCGAAAGCACGGCATGTTGAAAGATTAGCAGGCACGCGGTGTGGGAGGTGATTTCCATTGGTGAAATGTTGGTTGGGATTCGGGGAGAATAGGGTTAGGGTGTGTCAGGCGTGGGTACAAACGGCGTCGCGTCTACGAATCCCCCACCTTTGGGGTTTGAAGTAGTAAGGCAAAGTAATGTGTTGCGACGCGAGTCGGCTGCGCACGACACCCCCACCCCACGTTCTTCTTTGGGTGTGGCGTCGACGCCGTCGTTTGGCCGGCGTCGTTTGTCGATCTGCTAGAAGAAATGAGTCGGAATGCGACGGATGATACCGCGACGCTGTTTGCATTTGCCCATGCGATTCATGCGAATAAGGTACCGCCGGTGACGTCGCAAGCGCCACCCGATTGACCAAGCGATGATGCATTCTGCATCGGTGGGCACAATGACTCGTCATTTCGACGAAGATAATTGGTCAGCACGAACTCTTTTTCTCGTGGAGATTTGAAGCATTCTCCTTGTTGCCAATAGTGTTCCGCGGTTCCTGCGATGATAATCTGGAGGTTGGCGTGGCTTTTTTCATCTTAATACCAAGAGACCCAGTATGACTCCTAGCCCCTCACCCTTCAAGGTACTGGGGATCTCCTAGGCGACCTTCGCTGACATGTCCTTGAAAGGAGCCTCCCAGAATCACGACGACACTCTGACGTCCACGCTCCGCCTTTCCCCTACCATTGTCATTCTCTTATGTACCACGTCTTCCTGTGCATATCATGCAGACTTAGTGGTTGATAATTTTTAATTACCAGATCTTCCAGTTAACCTAATTACAGTCTATTGGCTTTTGTCGTGGACATAAATAAGAATCTATATTTACGCAAACCGATCATAATTACTGCCCAAAGGCTGTGCGCTGACGTCCAGACGCCGCCGGAACACTCGACGGGGTATCGGGGGTTTTAGACGGGTCTTACACGCGTATATGTAATTACGCCAATTCCGTCTTCATGCATCGCAACCCCACCGTCAGCCCCCCCGCCTAAGTGTAATGAAATCGGATTGGTGTTTTTGGCGAAATTTGCTGTTTGGCGAATGAGGTTTAAATATTGTTGTAATGGTTGGAACTTCGATCATGTGACACCTTTTGAGAACTCCTCCGTGGAAGGTTTGCCTCGAAGAATGAGTCATGAAGATATACCAGGAGGCAGGGGAATTTTCCACACCGGGGTCGATTATTGCCGTTTCCCTCTTGATACCCCCATTTGCGTTCCCCGTGAAAGTGTTTGGGTTTCGATAGACCTGGATCGTTTGTGCGTGCGGAAATCCTGTGTCGATGCATTCGCGGTTAGAAGTTCCGCTGGACACACGCGCGTACCTTTTACCTCCAGGAAGAGCTTCTGTGTCCTGTATGAGTTCATCTGCGTGAACGAAGGGGGTTGGTACCAGCGGCACAACCCGTTTTTGGTTTTGTACGAAATCTTGGAAATACCGTACTTGTGGTGACGTCCTCAGCAGTTGCAACCCAAGAAGAGGTGGTGGAAGTGGCCGCGACTGCATCATCCAGCGCTTAACACACCACTACCTCCACCACCACCCCAGGGGCTGCCCTGCGTTGAGCAGAGACTGTTTATTAAAGTGCGGGTGATGCAGCAGCAGCAGGAATCAGTCTCCAAGCCGCTGGTTCACATGCGCACGCCGCCGTTGCACAAACAATCCCAAAATTTGGCGGCTCTTGATGGTTTACCACGAAGTTTCTCGGGAATGTGTGAGTCGAACCTAGAACTCTGATTGCTACACCATCGGGCCGCTGCACCGGAGTATTTCGCAACCTGGTTGCTTTTTGTTCACCTGATGCTGCTTGCTTTAATTCAAGGGGTAACCTCGTGTCTATAACATTTCACCTTATGCAAGCCATCGAATTATTCCCTACTCCCTCGGTGGATTGTTTGGGCGATCGAACCTTTGGGGGGCAGTTCTAAGGTTTTTCTGTTTTAAATACCTTTCCCAGTTTAGACAGAAATGCGCTTTTGTACTTTAAGGATTTTTTACTGCCACTTTTTCTCCCCAACGGAGAGTCACTAGACTCGACCCCCATGCATTTGTAAATTCGCAGAGACAACGAAGCACAGCTGAACTGTCTAGCGGGAGGACCTCGTAAAGACGGTGATTTAACTGAAGCACATTATCGTCTAGTTAATTTTCTTCGTAATCTCTTAATAAAATGCCCGATCTCTCGAATCACGCGACCTCGATCAATCATTCGGAGAATTTTCCTCTCACGTTCAGTGTTTTGGTTTTTGTTGTGGCGGTACTTGCTTTTCTTTGGCCTTCTAGGAAATGATGGCCGTTTTTATCTCACCCTCCATCCCCTGCGGGCGAGAAGACGTGAGATACGGGCTGGGCTTTACTTAAATTGGGTGATTGATGCGCATTTTTTGGTGGGTGGCCGTTCCTCTTCAATGGGTTGGTGGTGATTGCCAGGCTCTTTCGTGTTCGAGAGTGCCTGTGTGAATAATGAGTTGGTTGTGCTCAGTTCTATCAAAAGGGGTGGGTCGGGTTGGTTGATTAATGCTATGGAATGGGCCGATCATTAGGCTGTTGTTGTTGTTGTTGTTATTTTTATTCTTATTCTCGTCGATTAAATTTGTTTGCACGCACATAGGTTAATTTTAATCCAATTCAGTCTGTTCCACAGGGGTGGACGATTGGAACTCCCATGAGGGAGACTTCATTGACTGTGTTCGTCCTTTCCTCCCCCGTCAGCAATCTCGCTTTGGCGGTGAGAGCTCAGGGCTCGATTTCCAGGCTATGCGGGCAATCACCGCGGGTGCCACTGGGGACGTCACCATCTGTTAAAACATTCCCCCATTAAGCCGGTTTATCCTCTGGCAGGAGATGGCCACGCACATTTGCATTAAACGACAAATCTCGCCACCGAGAGTCAAATCAAAACGGTGTGGTCATTTCCTACTAGGAGAGATGAGTCGGCTTCATTTTCCCCAGCGCCACCCGAGTGACATCACACTGGAGAACGAAATACGGCGAGGTCAGGCCACCGCCGTTAGCTGTAACAACATTTCCGACACATGCAGCGCAAAATTTTTATTTTTAAGTGTTCATAGCATCATCACCATCATCATTTCCGGACGTGTTGTTGTTTGGGCAGGCGTCCGCTCTGAACCCCCCAACTACCGTCGGTCCATCCGATCCAGTTTCCGTTCCACGTGATGCGCCCCCCTCATGGGGCGGATGTTGTTGCCTCGCAGTGTTTGGGGATGAGGGTAGGCTAGGGGGTTAATACGTTTCTGTTTACCCGATGGTGTCGCTGTTAGCGCCCTCGCTCGATTGGCGATTCCTAGTCAGACCAGCATTTAACGCTGCCACTGAGAAACGTCGTGGCGAACCCCCACGAAGCCGGTTTGTGCTCTAGTAGGAGAGAGCCGCGAAAATTTGGATTTCATTTCGTTGGACCGACCGGTTCAACGCCCTTGCTAGTTTCGTTTCATGCGATTAGAGGATGAGCCAGAACATTTCGGGAATGTATCGCGGCGTTAATTATGTTTCCACCATTAAAGTCTTTGAAATAAGGAGTCCAGTCGACGTCACCAGAATTTCGATTGAAGGTAGGGGTCGCGGGAGGCTCTCCGATACTTCGAGCTCCCGGCTTCTAGCCTCACCTGGTTTGGCCGGCGTGTCAAACGGTTTCGAGCTGTGAAGCCGCGCGCGGAAGCAGCCGCCTGGTTGGAGGAACCGCTGGGGTGCGGACCAAGCCAACTCGTGTGAAACTCGCCGACCAGGCAACTGTGTGTCCCAACGTGCTATCTTCGCCTGTTAAATGCTCGGGCCATTTGTCTTGTATCGGGGTGCACTCTGTTGTCCAGTGGGCTGCGGGTTTTGGAAGACGCGGTAACCTGTGTATGATGTTGTCGTCTCAAGGATGGGCGCTGCTTCTTGTTTTACCTGTCACATGGATTTTCTCTCTCTCTCTCGCATTCTAGAGAATTTCCCAGCGGATACAACAAGGTCGAGGTCACTTGCCGCGATGACAAGAAGAAACGACAGTGTAAGTGTGTATGAAAAACTAGTGAAGATTGCAAATGATCGCCCTTACCCCAGTGTCATCCCAAGTCTGCGTATGGTCGATCGCGCTTATTGATTGGCCCATTTTTAATTGATCGTCTGCAACGACCAAAAAAAGACGTAAATTCGCTTATTTATTTCAATTCAGCCTCTTTTCTCCCCAAACCGCTTTTATCATAGTCATTTGTTTTCCAGTAGCCAAGCCCATGTATTGTTTTATCGATCTAAGAACAACTCGGTAGAAAATACAAATCAACATGGATTCCATACCGTCGCCTTAGTTGCTTAGCTTAGTCCCACCCACCATCTCCGATTTGATCTTTCTAGTGTGGAGTCCAATTCGATGAAACACCGATTTGTGCATTCGACAGCATATCCCAGGTTCGGGACTTTTGTAATCTTGGCGGTGATACATCCTGTTGACACATTCCCCTATTGCGATTTCGCGGACTTTACCCATCGTTCCGACGTTAGGGTCTCGGGGATGTGGTGTTAGGAGAGATTCTCTAAACACTGACACGAGGCCGGCTCTCCTTACATACATTGTAATTTATGCATGCCTATTTTTCTATACAAAAAGCGAAGGCATTCTTATGCCACTGTCTGTCCGACTGTAGCCATTTTGGCTGTTCGGACACGAAAGATGCTGGCGCATACCCGACCGGTGAGCTGGTTCTGTCGGTCTTTTGATGCTTTCACACCCTCGCTCTCCCCCCCTACGCCCCCCTTGCTCCCGCCATTATTTTCGTCAATCATTTCTTTTCGACACGCCAATCAGGCGCGAGCCTCGAATTTCTCCCATGGGATTCCGTCACATTGGCAGTTGGCTGCTCGTTTGCTGCCTTCCTGGCTCGTTCTGTCCCACGAATCGAGTCGAGCTAATAATGGGCGCGCTCCTAGCCAATGGGCGTGTGCAGGCTTGACAGTCATCACCGATTATCCTCCTCCTCCTCCTCCTCCTCCTCCTCCTCCTCCTCCTCCTCCTCCTCCTCCTCCTCCTCCTCCTCCTCCTCCTCCTCCTCCTCCTCCTCCTCCTCCTCCTCCTCCTTATCACCTCCATTTTGTTCTTCATGCTCACGTAGAATGCTGGAGATGGACGTTGGGAGTATCGTCATCTTCGACTCTGATAGAGAGAATCTCAGGATATGGGTTTATTTTTAACGTCGTCTCCTTCTTCTTTTTCTTCCAAGTTAAAAGACACGGAGACGATTTTCAAACAACCCACCCAGTCACGGCACTCGAGTGTTTATTATTTTAGCAATTAATGAACATAAAATTACTGTAGTGTCCTACCGAGACTACAAAGTGTTGATAGAGAGATAAACGCAAGCCAAACAGAATAAGAGGCTGACCTGGGAACGGGCGGATGAGCAAATGAAAATAGAGAGGCTTTAATTGGCCTAATGCGATATGGTATTGACGGTCACTCGAGGTATATAAAGTTTAGCAAACGCCTAATTGCGGCAATAGAACGGCCGTGTCCACAACGAGCGCGAGGAACAGATAACAGGGAGTAGATAATGCGCGAGTACGTTTTTCTAGCTTGGGGGTTGCATGTCTAGAAAATGGCGTTGGTAGATTGACAAAAAAATGGCGAAACGGGGCATCACTGGCGATGAAGTAGAACTAGCCGGTTCCCCGATAATTATATTTGCTTTTGATTCGCTCGCTCATTCGCTATTCTGGTTGTATTAATTAGATTGAAATCCACACTAGTAATTAGGACCACATTTGGCTTGAGCCCAACAAAGAACTTTGTGTGTTTCTGGGTTTGTTTTCATCTCGTGTTTTTCAGCGCAATAATCGCATCCTACAAGCCACGTGTAATCTGATCCCCACGCCCCCCCCCTATTCGATCGCTCACCTGGAGACACCCGAACAATTTGCATCCAACCTTTTCTTATGACTTACCTACTGCATGGCCTGGAGTCTAGTTCTCGGTGTTCAAGCAGCCTGTTCGCTTACATAAATTCCAAAATAGATTTAAAGTATGTCTTATCCGCGCACGCAAGACCAGTCTCAACATGCTGACCGGCGCATATGCGCTACCTGCCCACCTGCTGGTTGTCCTCCGTTGGAGCATTTAAATGCACAAAATAGTCCTGTAACGTCTTCACCGGGGTGCACGCAACCCACTCCATCAACTTTTGAAAGTTTAATTTTCAAGACCACTGGGAATCTCTTACTTTCAACGTTCCAATAATAAAAAAACGCCGCCCCTTTGCACTCGGCCATGCGGAAACGTGGGGAGTACAATGACCACGGTTTCCGATTTCTCTGCTGTTTGCGTTCGACCAACTTTTACTTCCGTAAACCGCCTACTTCAGGAGTCAGCTATTGGGTGGGGCATAACAAGTTTCCCTGAGATGGTCGTCGAGTGACGCGCAAGGAAAGATCAGAATTTAGCATTCGAATTCGGCAGATTTCTAACCATAAACCACGGAGTCGTCATGACAACACCGAAGAAGCCTCACTAATCTGATTGGTTGAATTGTATACAAGAAGAAGAAAATGGGCGAACTTTGTTAAGATAACAATTCCATATAGAAGAGCAGTGTGTCCTTTACCCTCAAAAATGCCTAGGCGAAGATCACGCAGAAACAATGGGACTTCAACCCCCCAATCAAGGCCACGGACTAATCTCTATCAAAGGCACAACCCTCAGCCAAGCGCACCTGTCGTCTTTCATAAACTGTCCGCGGCAGTTGACATCATAGCTTGGATTTCGTGAAATAACATAGGTAGCACGCAACTAGCCCCATCGCATAATGAGTTGCATTTGTGGGTTTTGTTGCGCTGATTATGCTCAGCGGAAACTCGTGGCAATCATTGTGTAATTCGATTTTTTGTCCTAATCAGTGTTAGCGGAGCTTGGGCTCGTGACGCCGCGATACCCGTCCACCGTCGTATCGTCGTCAGGCAACGCCACCCAAACAGGAGTTCTTGCTGGCAGTTCTTGCAGCAGCAGCAACGCTTCACCCGCGCTCGCCATCGATTTGGCTGTGGGTCGTGAGGGGCGCAACGGCGTTGGATACGACTCCCCAGAGGCCCACCACCAGCAGCAGCAAAACCAGCCCAACTCACCTAAACCTCCACAGGCGATGCAGCCACCTCGCGCCGGCGCGAATAACGCTGCCCCGAAAATGCCAATCTGCAGTTTTCGTGAAGCTGTAGCTCCACAGGTCACCATAACGTATCGCGAACTCTACGTGCTGCCCTTCCAGTGCTACGATAAACTGCGAAAGGTCCGCCCCTTCTCATATCTCTATTGTCTCATCCCATCCCATCCATCTCCTCCTCTTCGATCTTTGTCCCTTCTCGTGTCACCCTCTCATCTTCGTGCCCCCCTTTCCCACTGCTCTCCCCCCATCCTCACTCAATTTCGTGGCTCTTCCTATCTGACTCCTCCTTGTCGCCTTCGTCATCATCTCGTCATCTCCTCTTGCCATCGTTTTCTTCGAATCCTCCACCCCAATTCAATCAAAGGGACAGCTTTCCTTCAAGCGTTTTGAGCATTTATAATCGCTGCCATTCCTTCCATGATAGGTGATAACCCTGCACCTGGAGAAGGAGCTGGTACCAGTGTGCACCTACATGTGGGAGGTGTTGACGAGCGACCAGAGCAACTTCCAGACGAGTCTTCTTCTCGCCTGTATCGAATCGAAGCGCCACCTCGAACTGATCGTCAATCTCCTGAAGGCCGTTATTCCCACCGAAAAACCCAGTAAGCACCTCTTTATTCAATCAGTCGCCCAACTCCACGTTTGTGCCAGTGGTGGAGAAGAGGGGTTCTTCATCGCGATTTTATGTTGGAAGTAAAATTGGCATTCAGTTGGTTAGATTGGCAAGTGCATGCGGCTTCTGCTGCTGCTCCTTCCTGCACCGAAACTCCCAACAACGCAGTTTAGAGGCAGCCCCTACAAGGAGACATTGTTGCGAACATCTTGACCATCTGCTTTGCTTTTTGTGCGGCCATCTCCTGCCAGCAGTCGAGCCGGCTTTATCGATGGCATTTGCGTGACGTTTCTTGGTGGCGTCTCCAGAAGTGCCACCAGAGGCTGAGGTGCTCCATCACCCAAGAATGCTAGGAACAGCCGCTCGTGAACGTCGGGGTTCTGGTTATTGGATGCCGGCTGATGCAGCAGTCACACGCCGCAACTGTCGCTAGCGTCACGTGGATTATTTGCCCAATGGAAACCTATCACGTCCGCATGTGGCCTTGATGATAATGCACCGCACCGCAACGCAAGAACCGCCAGCGCCCCCTGGTGGGTCCTGTGGGATCACGGACGCCGTGTTGCCCCCCTCTGAGCATCGGCGCTAGGCAATTGAAGTTCAGTTTATTATGTCTGTACGTGACGTTCTGGGCAGCACACTGCAAGGGACTCGCGACAATCAGCGTGAATGGCGTGGTTGATTTCTTCGACGGTCGACCAATTTTCAAATTAAACAAAATCTCTCAGATTTTTTCTGCGAACCAGAAATCCAAACCAGTGACCTCGGTTTTTTATTACAACCATAAGTGGAGAGAGATGCGATAGAATTGACTGCAGCCAATGTTCTCCTCTCACAGCCCCCGCCAACGAGAATAGATATGTTTGATTTGTCGCTTTCTGATGGCCGTTCTAATTTTGAGATGTCGCAGCAATTGTAACGATCGCGGGGATCACATGTAATGCTCCGGGGAATTTTGAAGATTCGTGGGAATGTATCTATCACACCTTGTCCCTCGCGCCTCCATCACAGAGCCCACATCCCAGCTTCTCGTGGGTCGGTACCGTGGGGGGTGGGGGTGGGAGGGGGCTAGCGTGACCGTCGGCCCAACGTTACATTATTAAATTCCATCCACATTATCTGAATGATAAAATCGCCCATCTCCTCTCCTTGTTTTAGCGTTTTTGAAATTGCTCCAAACTCCACCAACTAAGGGTTACGGCGCACCGCGTAGAAACAACTGTTATCGTGCGATAAGCGAAATTAAACTTTTCTTGGACGCACTAGTTCTTCCACGGGGGGGGGTAGAGAGGAGAACCGGGTTTGTGCTGGAATTTCGGATGTCGCTGGGGTCGCCGAAACCTTCACCTCTTCCCAAATCCTTCATGGAAATGTCATCCTCAACATGACACGTATACCACCCACTCTCTACTTCTTCCACTGCGACCTCCTTGGATCCTTCTGCATTTTTCTGTGCATTCTCCAGACGGAGCAGACTGAACTGAGAAAAAAAACATGTCCTCCCTCCCCACTCGACGGAGTGCTCTTTTAGCCTTCCTGTACGTGAGGTGGAGCGTTTGAGTTGCGAAGAGGCGCAGTTGCGGGAAGCACCTGATTGGGTGATGATTTGCCTAATCTGATCGTTCCTTTTTTTAACGCGTCATTCGCCCCAACAGGAGCTGTCCATGTTGGCTAATAATAACAATAATTGTAAGCGCTTTATTGAGGTTACGAGGACCAGAGCTTTCAGCATACACCAAGATAGTATAACAATAATAGTCACGAAAATTTTCTTTTAGTTTCTGCCTCAGCTGCTCCGGTGAAACTAAAAATCGGGATAAATAATGAATGACCGAATTGCGATCTATCGACTTTCTTGTAGTTATTGAACGGTATTGCCTACGCATTGTTCGAAGAGATTTACACTTGAATAAACTTGAAAATGTGAGGTGTCAGTTAATATACGAGCCGCAGTTATTGGGTAATCATCACACAGTTGAGAAAGGATGCGGGACTTCTACCGAGGTGAAGTCCAAGAATGCTCACTTGACGGCTTTCGCTCCGGCATCTAGTGAAGACTGGTGAAGAGGGTTTGCGAAAACGTGGCCACGGCGTCCAGAGTGATTCGATTTGGTTTATAAGTAAACTGGAGCGGGTCATTGGGAGTTTTAAGCGTGAGCGGGGTTGTATTTCTCAATCACTTTCAACCTGCCAGATGAGCTGGCGATAGGTTTATACTTCACATGTCCCGCGGAACCATTGGCCACTTTCGGAATGGGTGTTATTGCGAAATGTCTCCATTGCGAAGGAAAATATAATAATTGACGAGCTGGCTGACAATCGGAGAAATCTTGCGGTGACTCTGTCCGGACCAGTCGTCCTGGACCTCTTGAGGCAACTAAATATACCGACCTAATCATCCGCCACCACTCTTGTTATCTGCGAATGATTCCGTACAGATGGTGTCTTGTGAGGGCACAGAAGTCCTTTTTTGGCCTTATCGAAGCCATACCCCGGCCATGACACCTCATGCTTGCAGTAAACAATAAACCGCCTCATCCCGCTTGGTCACCGTCGCGTTTCAGCCGACGCCTTTCGCTCCAACGGCCTCGGACAGTTCATACTGGACCAGTACATGAACATGGTCTGCTCCGAGTGGCGCCAAAATTGTTTCCGCCGCGTCTTCGCCGAGGCCTCTAAGGGCGGCCCCGCCTCGGTCTCCCCGACACCTCCGCCCCGACCAATCGCGGCCTTCTCCTCCTCCTCCTACTCCTCGTCGGCCGCCACCTCCCGCACCCCTTCCTGCACCATCAAAGGCTCCACAACGACTGCCGCCACCTCTTCGGTTGGCTGCGATTCTGCGGCTACCGCCGAAGTCTCGTCGTCGTCTGGCAGTTTCTCGAGCGTCACCGCCGCATCCGGTTAGCCACGCGCAGTTTATGATGCTACTACTCTTCTTTCAGTTAGTGTAGTCCTTCTCAGGTGTGCAGCGTGATACACAGGCGCCCGATCTTTTAAAGCCCATATTCCCGCTTCTGCTGTCCGAGGGTCTGGGTGACTCTGAGTTGCTTCTTCATCCCCGGTAGATTGAAACGGTAGGAGCACTGCCGAGGGGCTAAGATCTCGGTGTTGTTGTTGTTGTTTCAGAATTTATGAATTTCTGGTTTGCCTTTTTCGGCTCGGAAGTTGGCGCCTGGAGGAGAGTCACGTTACCACTGAGTTTTAAGTTTATCTCCCCCACGATTGCCCTGGAGCACTCCTGGAGCATCCTATTATTCGATCCGGCGATTAATTCGTCCTTTTCATCGCGCGTTTTGGCTAAACTCGTATAATCAGTGTTCAGTTGGGCTTTCCCAGATTCCCCCGCCCCGAAATAGGCCGTTGAAGGCCACCGAGCAACGCCGAATGACCTCGATTTCACCCACCAGGAATGGGAGTGTTTGGTGGGGTGGGGTGGAGGTGGTAACCGGAATTCCTGCTAGAAAACGTGGTTTTTGCATAAATCAGAGTGGAAAGCACTAAAAGAGTGGCGTGCGCGCGCATCGGAGGCTGCCGGGTGGTGGCGGAAACCGGCTTCGGCTACATCATCCCGGATTTATCACCAGACGGAGTTCCACCCGTGGCCCCTCTCCGTTGGTCTCGTGTTGGATGGGGTTGCAGCGGCGACCACTTCCATCTTCTCGTCAGGAGTAAAATATTCCCAAGAATCTTCACGTACACCTATGGAAGCAGCCCAAACACCAAGAACATTTACTTTTTACACCTGTCTTCTCCTCGCGGATAAGCCGGCTTCAAGGGATTTGCCATGGCGTTTCTCGGAACATGTTTACAGATGGCGTCCACGAGGCGAACCCCAGTGCCACACCATCGGTCCCCTATCCCCTGAAAACCCAAATCCCACAATTAGGACACGGGCACCCAATTATTGCAGAAATATAAACGCAGCAAATCTCGTAAAACCGTTTCCCCATCAGCCCACCCACCCAACCGTACCGTCCTCATCTTCCTACAAATATCTTGATGCCTGCTTTTATCGTGCAATAAAACTGTGGATTGGCAGAGATAGGCAAACGTTAAAAAAGTGGGCGTGATAAAATTTTGTCGTATTAACGTATCACACATGGATGACCACTTTATGGTAGTGGGGAGGTTCGATTAGAGGTGTATCGCTTTATACCTTCTGTGATTAATGACCATCCTTGTGAGTATCGCCCCGTTAATGACATTGGCATGAAGGGTTTTTTGGAATGCGAAGAACAGTCAAAGCAGTAAGGGGTCCATACCGCCGAACATCTGATTAGACCTACTAAACCCACATTGGATTCGGTTGCAAGCCTGTAACGTTGATTTCACAACGACCTCCCTCCCTCCCTCCCCCCACCCCCCCTTCCCTTCTTCTCCACTACCACCCACTTGGTCCCTTCGCTTCACGGAAACATTCACGAAGTCGGCACACCCACTCTCGCAGGAGAAGAAGAGACCCCATCGCTGAGTTAAAGCGCATAACTTACGCCTGTTTTTTTTCATTTTGTTCCGTGCGCCTATCTCCACCTGCTTGACGATGGCAACTTTCACCGTTTTTCCCGTGAGAGGGAGCCGCGGTTAAAGCGGCAGTGTAAAAACCCACCCACGTGCCCTTAATGAGCGTTTAACCCGGTTAAGATTCACGGTCGTCTTTATTTGTTGACCTCTTGCATCTCCGGGGTCATCGTGCATGTTAGAGGGACGTGCGTACCTACACGGTCGGTGGACGAAGTGGTCGGTACACGACTTGTGCGGGTCACTTTTGTACGACCCCGTGCTATCAGAACACGCCCTCTTTAGAGGTCACTCGTTTTCACGTGTAAGGGCAGCTGAGATTCATGGCAATATTCGGATATTATGTGATTGTCGGGTCATATGGATAAGGTGATCTCCGTTTTTGCACCAACTTTTCAAATGTATTTAAATTCTCCGATTCCCGTTAACAAAATTGAATGCGGGAATATGGGCGAATAAGTGGAGAGATAATTTTATTGCGGAAGAGGAATCCGCGACTCCTAATTGAAGGAACTAGAAGGCTGGTAGATGCGTATTCCTACCCCTTGAAGTCCCGAAAAGGAGTCCATTTAATTTAATCGAGGATGACAGCATTCAAAGTGCATCGCATTTCAACGTCCACCTGCGACATCAAGCCAGAGAGTGAATATTTGCCAGAATATCTGTCAGACTCGCTCTACGAAATCGATCAGTGTTGAGACTGAGTGATACAGTGTCTGAAATGCTCGTGTCTCCGCTGATTTGACCAGTTCTACTACTGTTCCAGGATAGCCGTCTAGCTCAAAGCGCTAGCCCATACTGTATGTCAGATGAGCAACTCTATTTGTTACATTGCTCTGGACAGCTCAGGGTCAAAAGTTACTCTTGAATGTACCGAACTGGGAAGTTGAATAAGGCATGTTTTCGCCAAAGGGTAGCACTGGTTGTATGGGGATAAATGGAGAAGTAGTGCGCCTCGCCCTGTCTAGTACGCCTGGTCGCTCAGGCTGCATGTAGCTGCGCGACGGTGTGGTAGTTTGCATCACGGCTCTGTTGTTGATGGACCCTGGTGCGATTCCCAGGTGCCAGGCCACCTCGGGCGCGGCAACCTGAGAAACCTCATTGTAAATCTCCCATGTAGACGGTTTATCCTTTAGTAGGAGATTTTGATGCGAGTGAATCACTTGGCGGAGGCGCGGGGGGTGGAGAAATGTTATTTTTTTATTGCTGGTACTATTGTTGTTGATGTTGTTGGAAGAGGAAGAGTGGAAATTTCGGTCCTCTCAACTCGCGCCAATATCCGACAATCTCGTAACCGAGGTTTGTGGATTTAAATAACAAGGTTCCTATCAGAATTATTTCTTGATAGAAAGGTTGATTAATTTTGGCAAAATAGCTTAGCTAAACATCGTGTGTGCCAATTAATTCCAAAAGACGGGCGGCACTTATTCAACCATGTATCTAGGCCACACCAGCTACTATCGTTTGCAACAATGTTGCGACAGAAGTGACGGCCGAAAACCCCAAAAATAAAAAAAGTTCAAAAAAATAAAACACGACAGAAACCGTGGATATACGAACACGGCTGAAAGGCGGGGATGTCTTAAATCCCCATCTGAGGAGTCAAAAAAAGAATCCGCGTTACCAATTATCTTCTTCGAAATGGTGACTGCCCAACATGGTAGTGTCATTGGGCGCAACGATGCTAATGGGGAAAGGCGGAGCCTGGACTTCAGAGTGTCGTCGTGATTCTGGGAGGCTCCTTTCAAGGACATGTCAGCGAAGGTCGCCTAGGAGATCCCCAGTACCTTGAAGGGGGCCTTGGGAGTCATACTGGGTCTCTTGGTATTAAGATGAGAAAAGCCACGCCAACCTCCAGATTATCATCGCGGGAACCGCGGAACACTATTGGCAACTAGGAGAATGCTTCAAATCTCCACGAGAAAAAGAGTTCGTGCTGACCAATTATCTTCGTCGAAATGACGAGTCATTGTGCCCACCGATGCAGAATGCGTCATCGCTTGGTCAATCGGGTGGCGCTTGCGACGTCACCGGCGGTACCTTATTCGATTGGATCACATGGGCAAATGCAATCAGCGTCGCGGTATCATCCGTCGCATTCCGACTCATTTCTTCTAGCAGATCGACAAACGACGCCGGCCAAACGACGGCGTCGACGCCCCACCCAAAGAAGAACGTGGGGTGGGGGTGTTGTGCGCAGCCGACTCGCGTCGCAACACATTACTTTGCCTTACTACTTCAAACCCCATGGGCTGGGGATTCGTAGAGGCGACGCCGTTTGTACCCACGCCTGACACACCCTAACCCTATTATCTCCCGCATCACTGATTGGGCCGGTGGGGTTTGGCCTCGTTTGTGGATATCTTTAGCGACCCAAAGGCCGTGCACACCAAATCGGCCCGCCCTACATCTATTCCATTGTCGTGAATCTTATAACGATTCCCAGTACTTTATGCTGGACTATCTTTTGTTGGATTTTAAATCTCCATGGTGTGGCTGTCAGAGCTGTTCGCTCTGTTGGTTAGGGACCCGAGTTCGACTCCCAAATCAGGACAATTCGTGTGGCACTGGGGATGCCATCCGTAAAAATATTCCCGAGAATCTTCGTTGTAGCCGGTTTATCCTCTAGTAGGAGATGACATCTGTTGAACGATCCCCGCTAAATTAAGAAGGACGTTCCTCTACATATGATAAGAAGGCCTCTGAGTTCAATTTTTACAAAAATCGATCCGGTGATGGGATGTCACCGATTCGGGTGCTGTCAATGCCGAGCCATGTTTCTTAGTACTCCCAGAACAATGGTATGGCCACATTTTGGGTACCGTCCGAGTGTTAATGGTGGTAGTGTGTGAAGAGACAACGTGTTTCGGCGTCCCGCGATCACTACATTTGTTTTCTCTGTATGGAATATCTCTTGCTTTCTATTAACAGGTTTTATTAAACTCTTGCACACTGAAGTGGGTCTTGAATGACGTCAGGATTAATCCAGTTGGTAGAACAGAGCATTCTTTCTGCCCGTTGGAGTTGATATCCTCGGTCGTCCAGTCTGTCGAGATCTGCTTATGGTGTAGCGGCCAGAGCGTCCTCCCTCTGGTGGTGGGGGATCTGGGTTCGAACCCACCACGGGTGATACTGGGGGCACTGGGAGTTTTACTTTCCGGCCGCGCGTATCTTGCCTGGCCCGCCCTCCCGCCTGCCAAGCTTCGCGTAGCCTTGGTGATCCCCATTCTCTCTCGATGGAGATCACTTCGACCAATGGAAAGGCTATGCTGTTTAACGGCTGCAAATCGTTGAAATCCGATTATTCCCTATTTCTTCAGATTTGTAGTTGCCCAGTAGTTGAGCAGGTGGAACATAAGTGTAGAATTGTTACTTTTTAATGCTGGACGTTATGGTCCTCCTGACACGAATAGAGCGATTACAACGATTGAATGGGCTCTCTCTGTGCCAGAAGGTTCCGGCTTTACCCGTTCAGCGGGATTTATGCAATTAATCGATTCATAATCGCCTATTTCCGTGACTTCGGGGCAAAGTAATAATAGTCCCGATGAATTCTACAGGGATATTACCATGGTGTGCCGACGTCTAATCTAAATACTATGTAATAACCGGGGAAGATTGACAGAAAAGCAAATAAAATCCCGGAGACGTTTTTTTGACCGCACCAGAGACCATGACCATAGTTGTTCCCGAGTCTCACGTCGCGGACGCTAGAAAATAGTGCGCCGCGCATTTCCCCCTCAAAACGATAGACACGCTGGCGACGAAGAATTCCATAATGTTTGGGATACTGACCCGCCAAGCGGCTCAATTGAAATTACGGGTTGGCTGGTGTCTTTTCTCGTGGTTTTAACTACACCAGAGAGTGTTGTTAAAGATGAGCTCGAAAGCTTGTTTCCCTGGTCTAGGTCACCGTATTTACAGTGACAACATTCTATCCCTACCCCTACGAGTGGTACTGGGAAACCTGGCGTTGCACCTCCCCTGAAAGGAGCAGCTCGGATGTACACAGAACCTATGCAAACAGTGATCGATGCTGCCAAATTGAGCCCTATTAGAGGGTGAACTGGAATCATGTCTGTCGCGAAGCGTGGCTGCTCCCTCGCGGTTAACGGAGGCCATGTCGGAGCAAATTGTGGTCCAAGCCCGTTACCAGGGGCGCCCTCGGTAGTCAGACTGCTTGACCAACCTTCTTGACCAACCTTCTTGACCGCAGAAGGCATCCACGTTTTCCCAGACATCGCCAACCCGCGTGTCCGGTCGCCGTAAAACGCGGTTGATGGCGTCGTATGAAAGAGTGGGCGGTTGGTTGGCGAATTGGTGATCCTTTCTCAAACCACGTGTTTGTGCCTCGTAGAAACGTGCCGGACGTCAACTGCGCTCTGCAGCACCCCACAGCCTCCCACGCAGTCGTCGCAAACGCTCCCCGAATCGGTTTCCTTGTCCTCCTTCGGTGGAGACGAACAACAACAACAACAGCAGCAGCAGCAGCCGACATCGGTCGCACCGTCGTCCTTTGCATCGCCACCGTCCACGCAGTCAGAGTGGCATCGTCTGCTTGTGGAAATATTGATGGAGGACCTCCTCGAATATGCCAAAGAATTCCCCCTCCAGATTCGATGGATTTACTCTGAACTACAGGTGGGCGCGTGTTTGTACCAGCATGTTCGAAAGTCGGCCAGTGCCAGTGAATTTCATGTGACACCTCCCTCGGCAGAATCACATTTTTTAAGTAGCACTAGAGGATAAACTGACCTGATCTGTCTCTCACCGACGGAGCTCTTGTTGATGCCTAATTCATAATCCAGATAGTTGGTTGTGTATGTGAGTGAGTGAGTTATCCAGTGAACGCCGTGGAGCACTGGCAAGGAGCACCATCGCGGCTGTTGAATAATGGCTTGTAGGTGTCGGCAAAGTGGCGGCAAGCTGTCGCGTGAATCGGGCATGCTCCAACGCCGGCCTCCTGACTCCTCTTTCTGGCGAGAGGTGAAGCTTCACCGTCCGATTCCGTCTAATGAACCGCCCAGAGTCACACTGCGACGGCGACAACAACAACTTCGTCGTCGTCTCGAACATTCGTTAGTCCAGCGGTTTAGGTATTCCCGGCGATTGCGCAAGGTGCCCATGTCCACGCACGTCTCATTCGTCGTCGTCGTCGTCGTCGCTACCTTTGGGCCGCGGAATGGGTTTTGGGGGCTCAGAATACGTCTTCTGCGACCGAAATAAAAAATGAAAGACCTTGCGCGCCGTACACCACTTTTTTTGTTTCCCACTTGTAAACTGGCCCCGTAAAGGGCGTCTGTTGTGTTCACCCAGTATTCTCGCTTCATACAAAAAGTAACCCCCGTCTTGTTTTGTGTGTTGTGTGTGTGTGTACGTGCAGAAATGTGCTGATCTACACTCCACCAACGCGGTTCTGTGCAACCTGCTCTTCCTCCGCGGACTCTGCCCATCTCTCATCAAGGGCAACGACTCGTCCGGAGCAGCCACACCCACCCTGTCACCGCAGGAGAGCCACGTAAGCTGTCACCCCCTCCCTCCCACCCCCTCCGCCTCAAAAGACCCTTTTCGTGTGGGTCGCTCTGTGGCATTTAGTGGCCAATGAAGTACTAGGTTCTGGTTACCCTATCCATCGTGCCACTACAATCCATGAGACACGAACTCGCCCAATTCGCGGTCTACCCTGTCGTCGTGGAGCTACCCCGACGGTGTACCCCAAATGCGCGTGGCCGCTAAATTCGGCTAAATTGTTTGTACTCTCTGAAGTTTTTTGCGCTGTCTCCATGGCCCTAGAACTCGCCCAACTCGTGATCTACTTCCAGCAAATATCACAGCCACGGTCGCCTCTTCCGATCAGGCATCCGTCAGTTAGTTTCTGGTCACCGAAGCCATCATCGTGGCATGAGGTTATTCAAGCGATAATCATCCACTGGCCTGGGGTAGAGGTCTTGTTCACCGAGTTGAGAGCCATGCGCTGACGATAAAGGCATGCATGCGTGTAGCCTTTCTCCTGGCATAGCTGTTTGATGCCTCAGTCGCACCAACCCCTCTCCCTTTTCGCAATCTCGGGGTCACGAAAATCGGAAATTTCCATAACCAAACAACGGTCGGGTGAATTAGCATCCCCGAGGTTAAAGGGTGCAGTATCTTTTTCTTTTTATGTTCTCTTTTTTCAGGCCCTGAAGATGGTGGCAAAAACCTTTATCGCCCTAACTAGTAATAAACCCAGCGAGAAGGAGAATATACTCCCGCCCGACGTATTCAGGGAATTCCGCAAGAAGCTCTCCACCCAATTCGCTTCTCACGCCATGGTAAGCGTCCGTCCGTTCGTCCGTCCGTCTCCTCTCTCCCTGGCGTTTCGTGGAGAAAAAACCTAGGACATTAGACCCCGCTCGCATTAGTGCTCCTAATCCTTCGGCAATCGAATATTTCACGAAAGGTGTAACTCGGCGGCGACCAGAGACAACAAATTAATTAGCAGAAAGCAATTTCGTCCATAGGGCGTCGGCGCAATGGAAGGTTTATTCGGTTGTCTCTGTTGTTTGCAGTCTCCGCTGTCTATTGAGGAGCTGAAGCGCCTCGATGGTCTGTACATGGACGAGGCGATGCGTGTCAGCGCTCATTCCATGAGCCGCGAACTGGCTCAACTCGCGAGCTACTTCCAGCTCGTCTTCCTGGCGGCACCGCCGTCCACAACGGCCACCGCCTCTTCTGACCAGCCGCCCGACTGTTTCGAAAGCCCCCCGACACTCCTAAACAAGTCGGTGCTGGGCCTTAAACGCCCACCTGCTGCCCCAAACCTCCGGGAAAGCCTCATTGAGCTCAACCAAATCGGCTCGATTCAACAGTCGGCCGCGGAGGTGACGGCTCCTCCCCAGGTGATATCATCGTCTTCGTCAACGATATCCAGTCTCGTACTGAAAAATCTCTTACGGGGATCTTAAAATGGGGGAATCCGTGCCTGAAGCCGGCGCCTGTCTTCGATTTAAATCCGAATTTTCACTTCCCGGTACAACCCCTGCCGCCACCCAGCGTCACCCAAATCTACATACACTCTTCTCCATCCTCTCTCCAGTCTTTCAGTGCACGATCAATCCTCCCATCTACTTTCTTCTTCCCCTCCCTAATTCTCATCCTCTCTAACTACTTACACCTCCTTCTCCAGACACAACCGGCAAATTACCTTTTTATTCAATAAATAAGAGAGATTATGGTTATTATTCAGGATCGGCTTGTTTTTAGGTGAAATTAGCCAATTATTCCCCACCCCATGTGGAGTTGGGTATTTTTGGTTGGACACGGAAGTGGTACGGGGGCGTTGCCAGCTGCAAACAGTGGCCCCATAATAGGACACAATGCGTGATCTCGTGTCGATTAATAAAGAAGTGTATTTTCAGTGGGACAAAAGCGTATTCAGGCGGACATTGATTGTGCAAGTTCTCCCACTTAAAAAGATGAGAGGGGCTTGCAATTTTCATCAAATATGATCTTGAACTGAGAGAGACAAACAAACATTCGGAAAATGACGTCCTACCTTTAGAGGTCCCTCAGTGATTGCGATCTGGCGACTGACTAAGTCACTCCGGGAACTTGAAATTCTTCTTACGAATCCGCTCCTTAGTTGATAGGGCGGCGTATTTGGATCATTTTCATGTAATGTCTTGGTACCTTTGCAGAAGAGCAATTCCAAATAATTATGTCCCACCCCCATGCTTCTCAATGGGAGTTGTGTTTTTGGAATGCAACTCAGCATCCTTTCTTCTCCAGACCCAAATGTTTTATCCTGGTTCACCCAGTCCTCTTTAAGATCATCCAAATGCTCTCTGGCAACACTCAGACGGGTCTGGACAGGGGGCAGCGTCTGGCACTGCAGGATTTCAGTCCATGCTCTCTGCATGTGGTTCTCAGATTTATCCGGTTTTTTTGATCATTTAGAGCCCACGGGGCTAGATTTTTTGCGTCGAACCAATCACCGAGTGCGATTATCACTCGTCTTGGGTGCCTTCCGCTGGCTTACAATTGCTCTAACAGCACAGCTTTCTTCAGCACAATCTGCTTACCCATTGCAGATTCGTTCTTCCCAGCTGGCACAGGCCTACAGTTTGGTTCTGTCATCCTCTGGTAGCTCTCTGAACTTGACCATAGTGGAGTGTGACGGTTTGGGGTAGTGGATAGGTGTCTTTTATACTGATTTAACAATTTCAGGCAGGTTTCATTGATGCACGAAGCGATTGGAGGACAGAGGAGACTGAAATAATAAGTTGCCAGCCTGTGTGAGCCAGAAACCTTGCATGTTTGCAGGTGATAAAATACACATTTTACCGAAGAATTGACCAATTAATATTTTTGCGCAATTGGGTGGATAACTGAATACGTCATACATACATAAATATAGGAAAAGGCAGATTAGTGAGTGTTTTGGAATCTATTTTCGACAGTTGCCTTGGTAGTTTACAAATGCGTCAGCTTCACTTCGATCCGGGGAGAATTAGCACCAAGGAGTTTGTCATTTTGAAGCTGAGACAAGGTGCCACTCCCCACGATCCGAAGAACTAGGTTAGTCACAGGCGTGCCCGAGTCCAAAGACGTCTCCTTGTGCAAATACCTTTAATTCTGCGCCGACGTATCCCGTAAAACTGAGATGCTCGAGATCGCTGATTTTTGTGAGACAACGTTCTCTCCGCTCATTATCCCCAATCACCACTGTTAAAGCGGTTCTCTTTACGAATAAAAGGCGTCTCTATAAAGTTTTCCTGATGTTGACAGCCGTCGATTGCTTCAGTTTGTAAATTCGCCTGGAGCTCCACGTCAAATTTTCTGAACGTTATTTTAACGGTCCGTTATCTTAGAGTGATCATGAAGATGCCATCTTCGGGAATTGCCGTTGCCTCTGTTTTTTAGTTCGCTGTTTCGATTATTTGTTAACCCAGAGCAGTAAGGGCGTATGAGCGTGCTCTTTTTATTGTATGAAAAATAATAAAGTGGACCCGATTTAGTACCCGTTATCAATTTATTGTACTGGAAATTTATAATAGATCGTGCAAATGAACACAATTCATGAATTTTGCATGCAAAGTGTAATTACCAGCCTGGTATTGTTCAAATTTGTTGCTCCTGCATCATGATAACTCATATCGCGGACTCGCACATCGACAGCACTTTTTATACTGCCTTGTTTTATGCTGAAAGTTTTGGTCCTCGTGACCTCAATAAAGCCACTACAATTATTATTAAGAGGCGGAGGATTTTCGAGCGGAATACGGCGGATAATGCTCTAACAGTTCACTTGGCAGTTCGCAGACGTCTTGCTTGGGAATATAGACCTACTCTTGCGCGCACAAGTTCTAGCGAATCAGATTGTGATCAACAGATGAACTACGGGTGTGTAAATGATGTCGAAATACGCATTTTACGCCATTTTTGCTCCCGGGGCAGAAAAAACCGGTGTCAATTTTAAATTTTCGGACGAAAAGCGTAACACAAGTTAATTCAGATGTTTGTTGTACATGTTTCATCGTCCTCCTCAGGCATTATTCATCAAAACCGAAGTTGTCACACCTTCTTGGTACTTTGTAAGGCATCCGCACTTGTTTATCAGGCCCCAACGTTACACAACAATTCCTGGTTTTTTGAATGCGGACATTTGAGATGCCAACACGTCGTTTCTTCGCGTACTTAGTCCTGGGAGTATTATATAGACGACTTCTTAGAACTGGCCATAGAAAAACCGGTTGTGTGTGTGGGTGTAAACCTTAAATGCTTTCAAAACTAAGAGTTGTAATGTATTTCGCCGATCAAATCCATTCAATCGTTACGATCGGCCATATTTTTGCGTATAGAGTAGGCTCCCGTGTAGCTACGTCTAAAAAACCACATCACACGCGGTGATAAGCTTTTATTGCGTTCGTGCGGAATGCAAATAGACATATTTAGATTAGCTTGTCATAAACTCAAATCAGCGATAAATGCCGTTTTTACACGTGTTAAACCACCCTGGTGAGACAAGGGGACAACATCTCGTGTTTATTCGTCCCTTAAAAACGCACTCATTATTCAAACAACAAGCCGAAATTACATTCGATTAATTAATTTAATTTCAAGGATTTTGGTTTATTCTGCTGTATGAGTTTAGATTTAGCAGTAATGCCGGAGAAACGAGATAAACATTGACAACTCCCCTAGTTGTGTTAATTATGTTTTCTACCGGAAATAGTCTAGCCTCGATCACGGCGGTTGTCCATATATTCCCTATTTTATTTTGCAAATGCATGTTGCTTCTATCAATAGGTTTCAATGCCAGTTAGAATGGGTGTTTTCTACTATCTTTGATTACTTGTCCTTTGGTAAAATCCGTTTTACATTGAAATTTTCTGCAGCTTCAGGTCAAACCAACACTACCATACTATTAAAAAGTCTAACATAATGTACAAACCTACTTTGTATATAAACGGCAGCACATTTGTATAAGGTTGGTTATTGAACTTTCATATTATTCTATGCCTCATGGGATCAATTTATTCAAAGGTGAAAAGAAGACAATTCGAAAACGTAAACTATACTTAGTCAGATTGGTGCGATTATCATACGCTAGAAGTCGTAATTAGACGGTCAAGACCACTTCAGGTGCTTTAGAAGAGCAATTTTCCAAACTCTGAAAAGTTGTTTAGAATGGGAAAAAACTAAACTCTCAAACGCCCGAATTTCCGAACTAGTAGCTCACACACATGGTTTTTGCAACTCTTTTCAAAGCGGTTCAACGGTATTTCGTTTTGACGCATTTGGAATCTGGAGATCGAAAATTATTGGGGGACCCATTAGTACACTCGAACCACGAAAAACCCAAGTTAAATTCATTTGTTCATAAAAAAAGCGCGAGAGGTGGTTTTGCACCAGGACCCCCAACTGGTCGTACTTTGAATCTTCCGTTGTTTGATTTAGTTGATTTGGTGTCCTATTTTTTGCTCTAACGAAACAACTTGCACGACGGATTTGATTCAATAAATTTCCACAAAGAATTTCCAACCCGTCGAAGACTGCAACATTATCTTGTGAATCCCTTCCGGGGGTTTCTAGCTGACATAATAACCAGTATGCGCCAATGAGAGGTCGCCATCTTCCGCTACTCCCTTTGCCGGCATGGTTATCCTTCATGATGCTATTTATTAGAATATGCTCCATCAAAAGACAGCCAACTTGCTCTCTCGTTCAACAGCAGATTCTCCTCACCGGATCCAACAGAGCCTCACCCGTGTTACTCTCAAGTCGACATAACTCTAGCGACATCAATAAATCTCTCCCGACACCTGGTCAGCCTGATAGTTTACCCAGAGCCTCTGTCATATCTCCATTCACGTGCTGTTTTTTTTTTATTAAACAGGGACTTCAATTCCGAGTTTTTGTAAAATTCAGATGGAGAGTCATCATCCGTTAATTGATATATATATATATATATTATAGATTTTCTACTATTTATGAATTATCGATTGAAAATGTGCGAGACAATTATTTTTTTTCAAATATACCACCGGGTAAGCCTTGAATAACTATAAACCAATAAAAATGCAACGATTTACAAGTAAAAATGATGCTTTATTCCAATTTAAAAAAAACCCGAACTAGAAAGTCGAACCAGATACGCAATTCCTTCAATTCGAAACGTCTTCTTATTATTGCTGTCTGGGACGTTCCAATGTCCTACAGACGTCAAACGTGATAAGCAGTGTTCCTAGATGTTGTAGCAAAATTTGTCCACATTGTCCTAAAGATTATAGGGTTTCAAATTTAATTATCTCTTCATTTTTGAAAAAGAACAGTCAACTGAAACCCAAATTCGTTTGATTTATTGAAATAGTCACGCCAGCGTAATGATTCCACATCAAGCCATCATTAATCACTGCTGTCAGTGGTAGCCAAAATAGAACTAAATAAACAGGATTGATAGACGGTTTTATTAAATATTCAAAACCACCGCACCCTAACACCGAACCAGTAATGAACACCGATGTCATGCATTAAAAAGCAGCCGGGTATTCATTTATTTATGCATTCGTGCAGCATCCCAGCTAGACGATGAGCCGGCTTCATGGCTGTTTGCCTGCAGATTCTTGGTAATATTTCTAGACGTGGCGCTGCTCCCAACGGATCCACGAGGAGAGGAAGGGTGGAATTGGCCGTCTCTGCGTCAACTATTACGTCTAACCTTCGGTCACCTAATGGCGTCGCACTAATCAAATACGCGGACGACCTTACCTGATAATAATAATAATAATAATAATTGTAGTGGCTTTATTGAGGTCACGAGGACCAAAACTTTCAGCATTAAAAAAGGCAGGATAACAAATATTAGATGCGAAAATTGTCTTGTAGTTCCTGTTTAACCTGGTCTGGTGAGACTAAAAATCGGGACAAATAGGGAATGACCGAATTGCGATATGCCGCCGTTCTTGTTGGAATTGAACGGTATGGACGGCGCATTGGTCGAAGAGATTTACATTCCGATAAACTGGAATAGAGGGGATGGGAGGGGTCATTTAAAATTCGGGCAGCGATTAATGAGCAGTTATTGAAGTGGCGTTCAACGATGATTTCTTTGATAGAGAGAATAGGCAGACCGCTAGAAAACGAGATTATTTTAAAAAGTCGATGAAGGGTTAAAAAGTCCGAGCATTTAAGACCGGGGAATATTACTGGGGAACAATATACAATCAGGGGAATTATACAGGCATGAACGAAGGTTTTTATATGGCTCGAGCTCAAACCAAGTCTCCTGAATCGGCGAACAAGGAAGCAAAGACGGCGGCTTTTACCAAAGACAACATCGACATGATCACTCCACGATAACCGACTGTTAAAAATCACCCCGAGATACTTCGATTTTGGGCTCGAAGCGAAGTTATGTAGTGAAGAAATTTCAGGGGTGTGGGCAGCGGCAGCGGCTGTCAGGGAAAATGTGATATGGATGCATTTTGATGCATTCAGCAAAAGATCATTCTTGGAAGACCACTCAAGTACCTCAGTGACTGCCTGCCCGAGCTGTTGAGAATCACCTTGCGTCTTGCATGGATGGCACAAAGTCAGGTCATCCGCGTATTTTATTAGTGTCGCGTCGTTAGGGGACCGAAGGCTCGACGTGTAGTAGTTGAACAGGAAAGGAGATAGCACAGCGCCTTGTAGTACACCGCAGTTATTTGGCAAGGAGGTTGAGGCTTCATTTCCGACTCTGACATGTCTACAAGACGAATGAGGATTCTCAAGAGGTCCGGCAGGCTATAACGGAGGTATTCAAGTAGTCTTCAGAGAATGAACTTCCGCGGAGCGCCTAAAAAGGCATCTCCTTTACGTTTTCCCAGAGTGCAGATGTTGACACTCCGGCAATCGCTTAACTCCATAATGTCGCCTCGAGATCTAAATCAAAATTGCCCGGCGTAATATTCTAAAGTGGGTTACCTTTGAATAATCACGTGGATCCGTTTTCGGTAAATTCAGTCTTCTATATTTCTTAGTTCGGCAGTTCAGGAAACTCTGAGTAAGCTCACGCCGTACAAAGACGGCTACGTAAACGGCGTCACCCGTAATATTCCCTGGCCTCAAATATTCTGGCCATTTACTCATCGGTAGGCTTTTTAAAATAATACCTTTTTCTGGTTGATTTCCTATTCCCTCCTTCAACGCCCATCCGTTCAACTAAAATATCATTGCGGTTGGGAGAAGAATTGAAGAAGATTTTAAATTCCCAATTTAGCGGCGTTCACTGTAATTGGGCCTATCTGCAATGACCACATGCCGAATTGTGAGCAGTGATTTACCTCTTACGTCTTGCAGGGTTCAGTTGGTGCAATAATTGAATAGAAAAACGTCGAAATTCGTTAATGTCTCCAAAATGAAATTCAAAATATGTCATTTTTCAATCATAAATTGTAGACCCTCTCCCGTATACATATATATCATTACACAAATGATGAATTTCCATTCAAAATGGGTGTCTAATTTGAATTTGAAAAAGAGACTCGTGCTTTAGATACCCGATACATTGAGAGAAGATGGGAGTGTTCACCTAAGATACGGGCAGCGATGATGAAGCAACTAGTTAAATGACGTTGCCAATAGTGTATGGGACTGACAGCATATAATCCACCATCAAACGAGATTAGTCAAAGAAGCCCACTGTGAGGGTTTAAAATTCATAAAATATGGGTCCAGGGGAAACCGCGGGAGACCAGCATACTATGGCATTGAATAATAATAATAATAATAATAGCACACATGGAGCATAGCAACCAGAAATAGCTACAATCCGACAGTCTCCAATTCCCTGGATTACAGGCGCCCACCGGATTTGAGGTGGAGGCAATAAGTGGGCTGCTTGGTGAACCTTCGTTTGTTTACATTGACGGAATTATGTCCTCGCTGCGGACATCTGGGTTTAGAAAAGGCTGTTCGCACAGTTTTAGATTAAGGTCACCCAATTCACTGCCATTTTTCCTGCGACACCTGCTAATAGATCAAACAGCTTCATGGTTTGTTGCCATGGTGGTGTCCCCAGTGCAAACCGAGGAGGTTGAAGCGGCCGCTGCATCGCCCAACTGACGCAGGGGCCCCGCGCGGTTACTGATACAACAGCCGTTGTCCGCCTCTCCGAAGCCTCCAATCGATCTCAGGGTCACAGGCGCAGGCCGCTACGCTCGGCCTATTTGGGATGGCAGCAACAGGTGAATCCGTAGTGAAAGGTGGACCGATGACGGCTCACTAGACGATGTCAATCGATACTGCATGCTTATCAATTAACGGTGCCAGGGCCAGCAGCCATTGTTTGCATTGCATAGCCGTCCCAATAAGTACAAATGGCGTCATCTCGCAAGTTAGTGTAGAACAGTTCGGCCAATGTCGGCTGTGGCATTTTAGAAATAACTTTAAAAGACCGTATTAAAACAGAGATGCAAGCAGACTTTGGAATAGGTATTTTATCGCAATGAAGACTACAAACGAACAGAAAATGGTCGAACGTGTTGAACCTTAACATTTTATTTACTTTTACTTAATTAAACTTTTTTTCAGCAGAGGCTGACTTTTCCAGCCGTACTCCCAAAATAAGCGGCATACTAGCGTCTAGAACATCGTAGAATCGAACGAAAATAATGTGGACCAGACGTGTCACGTTATGTGCAGCAAAAATTGGGCGACAGAAGGAATCTTTTGGTTGAAAAATCAATATTTCACAACGAAATTAAATATAAACAAAAGCATCACAGAAGGCATTAGTCTACCATTATATATTCTTCGGAATTTATTTCAAGATAATTTACTTTTTAGCATTTCGAAGGCGACATGAAAGTGCAATGGAAACAGTATCAACGAAATGTACAATAATAATAATAATAATCGCTTTATTGAGGTCACGAGGGAACAAAGATTTCAGTATAAAAAGTAACAAAATTTATTTTATGTAAACCTTCTACGAATTCCTGCTTCTCCTAAGGTGTAGAATTATTCAATCCGTTCAACTAAAATATCATTGCGGTTGGGAGAAGAATTGAAGAAGATTTAAAATTCCCAATTTAGCGGCGTTCACTGTAATTGGGCCTATCTGCAATGACCACATGTCGAATTGTGCAGCAGTGGTTTGCCTCTTACGTCTTGCAGGGTTCAGTTGGTGCAATAATTGAATAGAAAAACGTCGAAATTCGTTAATGTCTCCAAAATGAAATTCAAAATATGTCATTTTTCATTCACAAATTGTAGACTCTCTACCATATATATATATATATATATCATTACACAAATGATGAATTTCCAGTCAACATGGGTGTCTAATTATAATTTGAAAAATAGACCGTCCTTTAGAGACCCGATACATTGTGAGAAGATGGGAGTGTTCACCTAATATACTGGCAGCGATGATGTAACAACCAGTTAAATGACGTTGACAATGGTGTATTGGACTGACAGCATATAATCCACCATTAAACGAGATTAGTCAAAGAAGCCCATGGAGGGTTTAAAATTCATAAACCGCGGGAGACCAGTATACTATGGCATTGACTACTAATACTAGCACACATGTAGCATAGCAACCAGAAATAGCTACATGTGGTCGTCTTCTTGAAATAAGACTTTTTTAAAAAAGAAACATCCTCTCACCAGTAAAAACTCACAGATAGCATTTATTTCCACTATTTTTTACTGAAATGGAAGTCCAAACCGCGTGCCGCATTGTTGTTCTGCACCAAATACCGCGTTCATTATGCACGAACCATTAAAGCAGTCCCAGATGTTATCCAATAAAAATAGAGAAGAATGATGGCATTGTTTTTACCGACATTTATCCCAACGCCGGATATTGCCGAAAGTTTCCATTCACTAAAAATAGTCTGATGGCTGACATCTGCCGTCTATTTACACGGAGTCCTCAAACGAGAAATCTTACGATAGCAAATCGGAACAAGTCAATGAAATCTGAAGCGACGGTAAATTCTGCCAGTTCATTAATGATAGGGGATTTGGGTCACCTTAATAACCCACTCACCTCCCACACCAAAACAGAAACATTATGAAACCGCTTTACACTCCATGGGCAAATTTCTGTCTAGCGATGGAAATAACGTCAGTTGATATTTGCCAGGCATTGTGCGCATGCTGTGAGCCTTGAAGGGGTATTTTGATTGGGTCATTTAGTTAAAAAACAGGAATTTTTAGCCTGTCACAGTCGTCATCTTCAATAATGTAAACCAAAGGTGTATTAACGTTTCGTGCTGTTTCTACATGTCTAATAGCGACGTAGAAGTACTGGAGGAAGGTTCGCAATTTGTCTTATGCCAGGTCAACGGTTCCACTGGGCTGCAACGAGTTGCTATCCAAAGAGAAGATTCTGAGAAGTCAAGAAACAGTTGCCTTTTGGGTTACGCGTTTTTGATAGGATCTTTCAAGTGCGTCCATTAAACCGTTGCCAAACTCCTTGTTCGCTTCGAGGGTTTTATTTGTCTTTCTTGCTAATTTACCTCGTTGTTATTTCGTTTATTCGCGATCTTGATCTTCTATATATAATCGCAATTTCCTGTATAAGTTTTATTTGTTACAAATTTAAATGCTGAAAGTTTTGGTCCTCGCGACTTTTATAAAACGAATACAATTATTATTATTGTTATTATCGGGGATCGAGAATGCAGGACAGGTATCATTATAATAAAATATATTGTTGAGATATATATGAAAAGTGGAATGGTTGCATAGGGGTAAAGGTGACAACGTTAGCCCTTAGTTGTGATATTGAATTCATTATTTGCATATGATCGATCGATAGGCACTACGAGCGCATTCCCAACTATAACTGATTCGAAAAGTCGGCCATATTCCAATTGAAAAGTGCTCAGCAGTAAAGGCCTCCTTTGGACACTAAATCCATAAGTATTGATGCACTAAAACACTGGATCCAAATGCGAAAAAGATCACAAAAACGCCCATTAAATTCCACGCCTCCGAAAACAAAATTAAGGACATACGGCCCCATCAAAAATCAAAATTCGTCTACATCAATCAACCACCAACTCCAATTAGTTTCACACTAATATATCAGAAGTTTTCATGAGCAAAACTCATGCATTAGCCTTTAAATAAACGACCCAATCAAAACCGAAAGCTTAAAAAAACGATTTTCATAGAATGGGTTATAAATTACTTTTAACGTGGCCTACGGGAACAAAAACCGTTTGTCTTAACAAACTGCATATATCCTCTAAGAAAGGTACATTACTGTGGCTTACACGTGTTAGATAATTGTAGTACTGCCTGATCCAAATGTCCACTCCCAGGAATTCGTCCAATGCGGTGTGCATTTGGCCTAAGATTCGGGTATTTAATCTCTTTCAATCAAATGCAGACTCATGCAACCAACACCATGCCCTCCGAATTCACGACAATCCCACGCCCAATGTCCAGCCAGACGTCTACCAAGGAGACGCTAAATGACGACTATTCACGTAGTACAACTGAATGCTTTTGTGGAAAAAATAATCTCTTTTGACGAAGCTCATTTACATTTGAAACGGCCATTCTCAAAGAAAGTTGTACACAACACAGAACTAAAGAAATTATGAATTATTAAGAGCTCATAGGAAGAAAATTTAAATTTTTATTCGGAAGTTAACTATAAAATTGGTATTTCTTTTGCGTTTTTTTTATTATTTTTTGGATATTTGAAGGAGAGAAAAAGAGACAATTTATATAAATTAGGATCTGGCAGCTGAAGTTGATCGCCACCGCAAAGCGCCACGAAGCACACATAGAGCATAGCAACCAGAAATAGCTACATGTGGTCGGCGTCTTGAAATAACGTTTTTTTAAAGGAAGCATCCTCTCACCAGTAAAAACGCGCCGATAGCATTTATTTCCACTATTGTTTACTGAAATGGAATTCCAAACCGCGTGCCGCATTGTAGTTCTTCGCCAAATAATGCGTTCATTATACAGGAACCATTAAAGCAGTCCCAGATGTTATCCAATAAAAATAGAGAAGAATGATGGCATTGTTTTTACCGACATTTATCCCAACGCCGGATATTGCCGAAAGTTTCTATTCACTAAAAATAGTCTGATGGCTGACATCTGCCGTCTATTTACACGGAGTCCTCAAACGAGAAATCTTACGATAGCAAATCGGAACGAGTCAATGAAATCTGAAGCGACGGCAAATTCTGCCAGTTCATTAATGATAGGCGATTTGGGTCACCTTAATAACCCACTCACCTCCCACACCAAACAGAAACATTATGAATCCGCTTTACACTCCTTGGGCAAATTTCTGTCTAGCGATGGAAATAACGTCAGTTGATATTTGCCAGGCATTGTGCGCATGCTGTGAGCCTTGAAGGGGTATTTTGATTGGGTAATTTAGTTAAAAAACAGAATATTTTTAGCGTTTCGCAGTCGTCATCTTTAATTATGTAAGCTAAAGGTGTATTAACGTTGCGTGCAGTTTCTACATATAAATGTGTAATAGCGACGTAGAAGTACTCGAGGAAGGTTCGCGATTTGTCTTGTGTCGGGTCAAATTCCCAATTTAGCGGTGTTCACCGTAATTGGGCCAATCTGCAATGACCACATGCCGAATTGTGCGTAATGATTTGCCTCTTACGTCTTGCAGGGTTCAGTTGGTGCAATAATTGAATAGAAAAACATCGAAATTCGTTAATGTCTCCAAAATGAAATTCGAAATATATCATTTTTCAATCATACATTTTAGACCCTCTCCCATATATATATATATATCAATGAACAAATGATGAATTTCCCGTCAAATTGGGCGCCTTATTTGAATTTTAAAAAGAAACTCGTGCTTTAGATACCCTTTACATTGAGAGAAGATGGGATCGTTAGCGATGATGTAACAACTAGTTAAATGACGCTAAATGACGACTATTCACGCAATCAGAAAACCTCTCGGCAAAATGTTTAGAAGCCTTAATATTCCGTTCGTTCTTCTGTTTAGTGCGAATTTGGTGTGGCGGAATCAATGGCTTATTGAGCTTAATTATGACGAATTTCAATCGAAAATTTCAACATTTGTCATTTATAAATTTCACGCTCTCTACTATATATAGCAATAAAAAAGTAATGATTTACCATTCAAAATGGGAGTTTTATGCCAATTTTAAAAAAACTTCAACTCGAAACGTTTATGTCCGATAGCCTTTTTTCATACTCCCAGAACTTTCACTTAATTGTAAGGACTTTGTTGATCAAAAGAACAAACAAACTTTCACCGTTTCATAATTAAAGGGGTTCGGTGATTGGCCGGAAAGCTGAGGCTGATGCGATCTTACATCTTGTCACAGAGTATTTTGAGAATTTGTGGTAACGATTGTCAAGATAATTAATGGTTGTCCACTACCATTTCAGTTTTGCCAAAGTTCATTACTTACTCAACGAATTTCGATATCCCCGGTGGTGGTTTTAGATTTATAATGGCAAATATTTTAATGCTAAATAGAAATTTAGTAGAATCGTCAGAAAACGGAGGCTGCAAATTAAGTTGGCTCGTTTTATATATTTCGGCCAACGCATTGATTAAAATCTGTACAAAACAAAAAAAATAATTTCCCAATATTTTCAAATCATCCTCTCTTTGTTTCAATACTTTGATTAAAACCAAGTGCTCAAAAGCGCCTATTCATACAAATCAGCTTTGCGCGCGATATTGATATCGCCTTTTTCATGACCGTCATTATGTCATAGTTTTTCCCTGGCTTTTATTTGTGTTTTATAGCGGCAACCCGCGGGTTTCAAGTTGATACAATACGCGGTATAAGCCAATGGGAGGTCGCCATCTTCCGTTACTCCCTTTGCACATTTGGTTCTCATAGATACACTTAAGCGATTTCATTACATTAGTAATAATATAATAATAGTAATCGCTTTACTAAGGTACGAACGTCCAGACTCTCGGCATAAAAATAGAAACACTTCGTATGAAAATCGTCTCTCGGTTTCTGTTTCACCTGACAAATACGGAATGACCGAATTACGATAAGGAATAAAACGACATAGCCTTGTCATTGGTCGAAACGGTTTACATTGAGACCGACTAGAGGTTGTTAATTTCTCGACTGGTAATTGGAAAAAAGACCCACGTTCAGTATGGTTCTTATATCAGTTGATCCAAACGGATCTTAACGGAACGGTTCCTGATAATGTAAAAAACGATCTCCATTCCAAAGTCCCAGTAATAAATTCAAAAGAGCTAAAAAAATCAATTTAAATTCTGTACTACCGGAAGTTAACAAATTTCAATAGAATTTGGGGTCTCAGTTAGGATTTAGTGGGTGTAAAATTACCCTGCATGCATATTCTATCTTCCTCTGCTTTCTCATAGCGCCGATTTTATTTCTGATCTTTCCTGACCTAGCTTATTTTACATGACCTCAAGAGATCACCGAGGTCATCCTGGTTGAAAGTTTGATGGATTCCTGTTTTAATAATTCCCACCATACCCATTTTGAGAAGGTCATCCGTCAATCATTAATAATAATGGTATTCGCTTTATTAAGGCCACCAAAAATTTCAGTATTACAATTTACAATAATTAAAAATGATACCGGAAGTGGTGATTATAAATAGAAGATTCAGAAAAAGTTAATAAAAGAAATAACAACGAAGTAAATTCGCAAGGAAGACAAATGAAACCCTCGAAGCGTAAATAAAGTCTGGCAAACGTGCAATGACGGTCATTGAAAGACTCCATTCATAACGCGCGCCATAAAAACCAGCGTCACGAAGAGGGACTGTTTTTGTTTAGAATAGTAATTTGAGTTTTTTTAGTTTAACCAGAGCAGGTGAAGCAGGAACTAAAAGACAATTTTCATATCTAGTACTTGTTATACTGTCTTGTTTTACTGCTGAAAATGTTGGTCCTCGTGAACTCAATAAAGCCACTACAATCATTTTTTAAAAAAAAAACAGTGAAATATTTTTTTATTAACTTGGTTAAAAGATTAATCCCATCAAACAATAGGTGGCTTGGTAACAAACTAGTGTATAGTTCAAAAAGGCAAAACGTGGACTCTAATCAAATCGATTGGCGCGACCGATGCCCATCTCAATTTTTAGACATACCAGTTTAATTTCCTCACATGCACACGGAACGCAGAAGTGTGATTGGCTGGCGGTGGACTTTACTACGCCTGCTTGGCATCCGTCACCCCATTTAAGGTCAAAGGGTAATTTTGTGTTTACCGCCAGGATGGCCGGGCGAAAGGCGAAAGGTGAGCCATAAACCTTTTTCATTTCAAAATAAACAGAACCCATGAAATCGAGGGTTTCATGTCGCCACCGTCCAAAAGGATTCCCCACAAGGTTTGTCGTGGCGTAGTTGTCGTGTGGCGCTTTTGTAAAACCTTTGATAAACCGAAGAAAGTAGTTCATGAAATATATTAACATATTCATATATAAGAGGTAGTGACCGCCGCCGCTACATCTTGCAGTTCAGCCAGATGACACAGCAGTTGGTTTCCGCCAGCCGGCCGTGTGTAAGACGTAAGCGGCTAGACCTTGTTGATTTTTGATAGTCTGCTATGCTCGGTTTGAACTTTGGGTGACCCACGTACAATGTGAACAGGCTAACCGCTGAACCATCGGGTCCAAAAAATCCTGGACACTAGATGTGTCGGCCGAAGATCCCGCTGCATCGATAAAGCCTATTGATAACAGGTGGAGCTTCCGAACGTCTTTCTAAATCATTCGATTATCCTGCCAAAAGTAGTTGTTCAGGATTCTGTGTTATACAATGCAGCCCACTCAAAGGCGTACAGGATTCAAATTGGAATGCAGCCAAGAATACTTTTTTGTACTAATGGGATCAAACGAGCCTTTTAATACCGTTTTATTGTACAATGAAAGCAAGTATCGGGATATTTGTATTGTAATGAAGAATGTACGGTGGGGTGGGTGGATGGAAAACCGGTTTGACGAGACTTGTTGCGTTTGCATTTCTGTAGCCATTTGGTATATTTTTTGTAGTTGTGAGATCATGTTCTTTCGCGAGACTACCTCCTGCTAGAGGATGAGCTGATTTTACGGACGTTTGCGGTCAGATTCTTAAGAATATTTTACTGGCGGTGCCACTTTACTAGGTGGCGGAAGTGGTGGCTCCAACACCATCCTAAACGCTGCACTAACCCGGGGTAACCGTATCTGGGACTCAGGATGGTGAAATTCCCGCTGATTGTGCAGCCGGTTCTGGATTCCAGGCACAGGCCACTACTCCCGGCTTTATGCGATATCACTTAATACATCTTATGAACCAACTCTATGCGACAATAACTATCTTGATAGATATAAGTGTTGCCTACGTGGCACATTAAAAAATCTGACATCCATTATTGCTTAGACACCTATCGCATTGTTTTGTAGGAGTTTTGGAATAAAGTATTTAGGTATTCCTGTTTAAGACTTCGCTTACCTAGTGTCTCTACCACTGACTGTACACGCGCAAATTGACTTCTGACCTCAAAATTTCCCATCGGCTAGGTAGTCCTCAACTTAGGTCAATGTGACAGAAATCTGCACACCACGACCTGAACGGTTCTCTGCGTTTTCATGCAGCCTCACATCTAGGGTGCTGGGGTCTTTTTGGTTTTGAATACAGTTCAGGTTCAACAGCGAGGAAGGAGGCGATTCAGTTCCACCATCACGCAGATCGCTGCTTTTGCCGCGTTTAGGGGCCAACTTGATTGGGCAAAGGCTATCAAAAAACCTGGTTGACGCTGGTGACACGATCTGTGCACCTTGGCCCGAAGATATTTCGTGCCAAAATGTCACTATCCACGGCATCCATGGTACTGGCTTGACGGTTATTGGGAGATTTGTGCACAAACGGTGGCGATGACTGTGGAGAAGGACCAGTTATTGCTTTATATCATAAAATGGCTTCGCTAAAGTCAGAATCGCAGTAAAGTAAAATGAAAGGATCAATGAAAGGGTGATTGTATTGGTACTTGTTTCTTTCTGTGTAATCGTCTCCTTCAGTTTGTCTAGTTTTGATTTTATGAACCGAAATAGTTGTTTTAACAACGCCACATCAATTGTCCGAAAAGAACACTTGCTTAAATGTCTCTACGATCCACGATTTGTACAAATTATCAATTGGGTAAGAATATATGAAACAGTCGTTTGTGGGCTTATTCACAAAATATTTTCGAATTATTATTGCTCTATTTTGTCCAAAACCAGATGGAATGAAAGCGCGATTTTCTCTCAATTTTATATTCGAATTTCCACACCGCTACCGCAGCTACACAAAACATTAATCAGGAAGAGGCTGCCATCAACAAAACGCGGGTAGAGCCGGTCAGACAAGAATAGATTCAATTGTAGCAATTGTTCTCGTTGCAAATTGAACAAAATCAGAGAGCCTCAGAGATGCCTTAGGCCTAACTTGCCTGGTACTTATAATAATAGTAATAATAATATTCGCTTCATTAAGGTCATGAGGACCAAACCTTTCAGCATTAACATTTACAATAAACAAACATGTTACAGGACGTAACGATTATGTGTAGAAAATGCAGAATAAGTTAAGAAAAATAAAAGAAGTAACATCAAGGTAAATTTGCAAGAAAGGCCAATTTAACCCAAGAAGTATATAAAATTTGGCAAACGGGAAATGGCGGCCATTGAAAGGTCCTATCCAAAACGCGCCAAAAACTTAAACAAAGGTCATTGATGCTGTTGAGACTAATTTCAATTTAATATAATTAATTATTTGTAATAAATAAGACATCATCTTCCACCCTTTTCTACTTTTCAAGATAATATAATAACTAGAGGAAATTCAAATTTAATCGAAAAATATGTTTACGGAATCAATTTATGGCGGCCATCAAATAGCGCGACATACACATAGGGCGCGTCGAGAAATAGTGATCGAACTCGCGCTTCGAAAATGGCCTTTTAATGGCCGCCATTGTGGGCATGACAAACCATATTTTGTGGGCTTAACTGCCTTTAAGGAACTTCTGCATAGTTAAACCACATTTATCAAACATTATGATGGCTTTTAAGAACAATGATTTGGCCGCAAAATTCCCCGAAATGCCTTTTATCCATTTCCGGAAAACGTTGAAAAAATAGAAAACGGGAAAGAAGATAGCGATGGCATAAACAGATAAAACGAGTTTCAGCGCGTAAAAGGTAGGGATTTCTAACCCTTTATTTACCTATAAGATAAGACTTACCTTTGACGCGGAGGAACGGGGATAAATGAGACGGAGCATTCTTGACCGCGGTTAGATCGTCTTATCTGTTCTCCCTCGATGTTCGATATATATAGAGATCGTCGAGGCTCAAATTACCGGTACTGATACGATTGTTGAATTTCTGTCCTTCAATAACGAAACTAATTTCAGTGTCATTTGTCTGCTTTGATCAGATCAGTATTCTATATCGATGATAATAAGGTCGATTTTCGTCCGTTTCTCCAATTATTTCCGTTTGATAATGTTTAATGAAAACGAATTTAGAATATGCAATGAAAAATGTCATTTTAATCCTCCTCCTGGGTTGTTCATACGGATTGGAGCGTCCAACATGGGGCTTGAATTGTAGAAATATTTACCTAAAACAAGTTGGTAACTGCAATTCAATGATTATTCAGTGCGCACTTTAGACTGCTCATACGCGAAGCACCATCTTATTGTGTGTCACCCACGCGATGGTAGGGTATCAGTACTAAAAGTGAAAAAATGTCATTCGCCAACATAAAAAGTCGATAATGAATGCGAAATCGCACTTTCAGGAAGACTGGTCGTTAGCATAAACAACAGTGACCTCCAAAGACTTGCAAAAATGTAAGAAATATTTACGGACTATCATTTAATTTAAATGTTTCTTAAAAATGCTCAATTGCTTTGCTGCGTAATTACCGTGTGCAAGGACAGTCGATCCCTTAGAAAAGTAAAGACCCATCTCTAATTAACCGGTGAATGATTTTAGAGAATACACGGTTCAGTGAAGATTTAAGCGCTACGATTACGGTTGATTCCAATCTCCCTAAGTGAATCCCGGACACCCGAATAGGTTTGAGCAATTAGTTTTTGCCATCCCTGTTGACCTCAGGTGCTGGGCTTTCCTGAACTGAGAAGTAACTGTGCTCTTAAAGGTTAACATTCCGTCGGTTGAACTAACCGATTTCGATACCTCGAAATCGTTGCCATGGTCGCAAACGATTTCCATCGTCTTTTGTGAAAATCGAGCACTATTTTGGTAGGAATATAAAGATTCAAGTAGACCTTTTTATGTGCTTATATTTCAGTCGAAACGAGCCGTCCCAACTTGGGCAAGCTTTGATGGATTGCGTTATACCGACCAATCGCTGCTGGACCTCAGTGGCGGCGAGTTTGTTGTATAATTCTACTGGTTCATAGTTTCGATTGAAAACGGCACCCTTGTTGCTTCACAGCTCATATGTCCGTACGCAAAGGCGATTATAAAGATGATTTATCGCCGCACCATTGGATGATCGACTCAACTGATCTCACATAACAAAAATGATAATGATAATAGTAAGCTCTTTTTTGAGGTCACGAGGACGAAGAATTTCAGCATACAAAATAATATAATTAACAATGCTATAAATGAAAACTGTCTGTTAGTTCCTGCTTCATCTGTTAGGGTGAAATTAGAAATCGGGACAAATAAGTAATGACCCAATTGCGATTTACCGCCGTTCTTGTAGGTATTCAACGGTATTGCCCACGCATTGGTCGAAGAGATTTGCAATAAGATAAATTTAAATAGATGGGAGAGGCGATGAGTGTACAACTAGTGAAGTAGCGTTGAACGATGATGTCTAGGAGCGAGAGCATAGGTACGCCATTAGAAAATCCGATTATTCTAAAAAGTCTTCTGAGGATTAAAAAGTCAGAACATTTGAAACCGGGAAAACCCGGGGGAACAATATACAATCAGAGGAGTTATATAGGTGTGGACAAAGGTCTTTATACGGTTTGATCATGCTCGGAGGCGCCTGAACAGGCCAATCAAAACGCGGCGGAATTTACCGCAGACGCATCTACCTAATCGCTCCAATGTAACCGACTGCTGAAAATAACGCCGATTAATTTTTATTTTGACCTCGAGGCGACATTACGGAGTGAATCGATGTCAACATTTGCTCTCAGGGAAGACGTTTCTGACTCTCGGGTGTCGGTGTAGGTTATATTAATAATTTTGAAGCCAATTTATCAACAATCATTCCACGCCATCTTCCACAGTTGAAATAGGATGCCGGAGCCTGACATGATGTAGAAAGTCAAGGTGAAGTCGAAAAATACTCTTTTGACGGAGTTAAGTGTGGAGGAGGTATGAGACCGTGGGAGCTGCTTCATGGGGCTTTTATTCGGTTTATAACAAAACCGGAACAGTTTCACAGTTTCTAGTGTGTCCTCAAATTCAGACAGGTGCTTCTCAACCAATTTCAACAGTTGGCGATGTGTCTATACTTAAAAGGTCCCGCAGAACCATTGGCCGGTTTGGGAATAATAGCAACATCTTTCCATTCAGAAGGAAAAGAGCATTCCCCTGGCAAATGATGGCAGCAAACAAACCGTCGAACTTGGTGTTGCAAAAAACCCTCTTTCTCCGTTGGGGTTTTTCTCAATCAGCAGTCGAAAACCCTCGAGTATTTCATGCAG